>CP092877.1:24312965-24494394 GCA_030710605.1 Cordylochernes scorpioides | reverse complement strand
ACTTTTCTTACTCATTGATTGGGGTGATTGAACTGTTTTGCTGCGCATCTATATATGCCACAGAATTCTAATGAAACTTAATGCCCTTGAAGAGAGCGCAACGGTGAATAGAAATTTGTTTAGAGATTGCGTAGAGAGCGGCTGACACTTGCTATTGTGCATTTTAAACTGTCGAAATATGTTTCTTGAAGATTTCTTAGCGAAGAATTGAAGGAAGTCAGTCAAGGATGCGAGCGTTATTACCCAACATTAAAAATTCCTCTGTGAGCTCGACCCTAATAAATCAATCAAGCTGGTAACATCGAAGGCCTAGAAAACTCAGCCTTCATCTTCATTCCAAGGCTATCGCCGCCATTTTGTAAGTTCTTTGAGTGTTTATCTCAGAGTTCGGCTGCTATAAATTCCTTGAAGGACGTCGGCATGACCTTGCAGGAATTGGTTGGTATCCGGGTCTTGTTCTGGAACTAATGAACTGGTCACATTTTTATTGCAGTTGGCTTCGAGGTCAGCTTGTTTGACAAAGTTTAAAATAGAATTGCTTGACAGAAGGAATTAGCCTCGTTTTTAACCTTATTTTTCACTTATCGTCCAAGAACGTACGCAGGAATTGACCCCGATTCATGGCTCAGCTTCATCGTGTGCTATCACGGAGTTCCTCCTCAATCTTCAGCAACATAGAACTTACTTCATTTAGATCGTTGCTCCACATTCTTTTTGGTCTTCTTCTTTTCTAGTATCCTCTTGTATTCCCTCTTCAAAGAAAGAATAGAATACTTCCTTAAAGCCTCTCAGAACATGGGTTGGGTATAGGTAGGGCAGTTTACAAATGCTTATACTCTATATGCATTACGTAATCTTGTATTTACATCTCGAAAATCATACACTATGGTTAGTAGCCCGTTAAACCATATGAAATACATTACCTATTTATCCACAGACAAACCTTTTGCCAGCAGTTCAAGTAAAATGCAAGTAGAAGCTGTTCCCCAATCAAAATTTCTGACCTCGACCAAAGCATGCAAATGGAAATATTTTTATACCTAGAAGGGCTGGGATTCTTTTCTCGGCAAGGGAGCCTCCTTGAGTCTTCATTTTATCATTACAGTAAGGAAATTAAAGGATAAATTATATATATATCTGAAAAAAACAATAAAAATATAAAAAATATGGTTTGGCCAAATATCACGGAACAAGTTAAATAAACGTTTAGGTTATTTTTGTTCCACTAGATGGCGCTCTGCCATCTAGAAAGGCTCATGTGAGTCTGGTCAGGATATGCCTTTTTTGTTTTAAATGTAAATATATATGCCTGTGAATAGTTTATAATTTTGAATGCAGATGGCGCACTTATGTAATTAAGATCTGAATCGAATATAAAGAATTCTGGCATTGCCATCAAGGCTTACTTCCAGCACAGAGAGGAATTTAGAAAGGAAACTATTCTCAAGTATTGTTTCCTAACACTCGGAGTATTTTAACAAAAGGAAATTTCTCATTCTGTCCAAGTGGTATTGAGGAGCGCTCAACCATCGTATAATGACAATATTTATGGCTGTAGGATTTACGACCGCCGTTGAAATGGTAATCTTGAGCTACGTAATGTCCGCACGTCACGATCTAGGTCCTAGTGTCGACATAGGTCTGGCAACATTAGGCCGCAGGACACTTCTGCTATAATAGAGGTTTGTACTGGAATTTTGCGGTTAGCCATTTGAAACTGGCAATTCATCGACTTTTTTCAACGAACACTAATATTTAAAACAAACAAAAAAAAAAAGGCATATCCTGACCAGAACATGTGCTTTTTAGATGGCAGAACGCCATCTAGTGGAACAGAAATCAACTAAACATTGATTTAGTCTGTTCCCTGATATTTGCCCAACCCAATTTCGTGATAAATCAAGAAAAACCATCCATGAACGCGTTTCACGCTGTTGGCGCTCGTCAGCGTGGAGTAGATATACTGCTTACTGCTCTTCACCTTATCTACAACTGTCCGAACTTTACAGAAGTGAGACATCGATTGTTCCCTGATCTAAATGATTTAAATATCTTACATCAGCCCCTTTGTCTATATACATTTTATGAACTCTGTCGATTAATACATGTAAATTTTTAAATAATTAATTCTAAGTTTTAATTTGTTTGTTGTTTTGTTTGTTTCCTCTGTGTAATAGGCGAAAATATTACAATATCGCGCCTGGTTGATTAATAAATATATATAGGACTTACAAGATTTCCTAAATTGCATAGCGTATCATTTGGTAAACAGAAAATTTGCATAAAAATAAAATATATTTATATGCCATTATTATTTTTAATATCAACACATGACCTTTTTAAATATAGATAAAGAATTCTTCCTGATTTGAAATTAAACGAAAAAACATGGTGAAGGAAAACGAGTTTCTTTTATTGATGCATAGGTGCAAGCTTTCGGGTAAAAACCCTTCAACAGGCGAGAAATGAAGCGCGACTTATAAGAACTATGGTACAAATGGTAGGAAGGAATAAATATATATAAAAAAGAAAGTTTATATATATATTTATTCCTTCCTACCATTTGTACCATAGTCCTTATAAGTCGCGCTTCATTTCTCGCCTGTTGAAGGGTTTTTACCCGAAAGCTTGCACCTATGCATCAATAAAAGAAACCCGTCTTCCTTCACCATGTTTTTTCGTTTAACATGACCTTGTTATTTATTTATTTTTCTTTTGTTTTCTCATTTATACTAGTATGTATAGCATAAATTTGCGGAAGGATGTTATCCATGTACACTAAAAAATGTGCCTCTTCATTTAAAAATGCATTGAAACAATTCATTTTGATTTATATTTCGAAGCTGTCCTGTACATTTTTAAAATGATAGGTGCCTCCTTTGGAACACAAATACCATCCTCCCAAAACTGTATTCTGGGTTTATAAAATCGGCCACTTCACTAGCTGAAATATCTTTTTGGAAAATTCGACCGATTTCATAGCTGTTCTCGTAAGATGCTTCGAAATCGAAGCCGCCCTTATACTGATGAGGGCCGTAGCCCGAAACCATGGTATAAAGGTTTTCCTTTGTCTGAATTTGCAAAAAAAAAAAAATGGTGTTGTAGCACATTTCTATCACTACGACTACAATTTGTCCTGATGAACAAAAATGCACTGTTTTAAGGCATTTTAAAAGGGAGAGATACTTATTTTGGTACATGACTACCTTCCTGAGCAACTTTATATGTACAGAGGTGAAAATTTTATCTAGGTTGATGTACGCTATACCATCTTTATACGCTGATGCCCAAAATTGCGCAAGCAAACGATTTTTGAAAAAAACTCTATATTTATTTATTGATGCTAAAAAACACCCGATGCTGATATATGTACAATAACCATATAAATTCAGCCGTTGCAAAATTTTAATTTACTGAGTTGCAAATATTCACATTTTTAGCCATTCCTGATAAACCCTCGCTCTGTTAGCATATCAGAAAATTAACATTCTTTCAAAAACTTGCACCTATTGAAAGAAATCCGGTGTAATGGTTTCACATATAATCGTTTATCTGAAGTTGTACGAAAGAGATCAAGACAGACAAAATCTACCAAAAGGTAAAAAGACCACTATCTGATTCTAACTGCTAAGCACTACAGGGGAATGGCAGCTACTTTGCTATACAATGGGCTCTCATGTGCCTCTATATCTACGATTTCATCAGAGTTATTGTCTGGTTCCGATATAAATGCTAAAAGGTGCAATTTCTCAAGTTTGTCCATGAGTGTATTTGAGTGTGCGACAGTATCCAAAGAGAAAGAACACAATCGAGTGAGGTCGGCTTAGGGAGATATCACTGTTAGAGTTGATTAAGGATTTGAGATATCCTATTTAAGACCTAATTACATTGAAGACTAAGACTTTTCAAAACCCCTAAGTGAATTTATCCGTCAAATTGATTATATTTTCAAGAATTAACAAATTTTCAAACTAATAAGTTATCAAAATATCTATTTTTTTATGCAAAAATAAATAGTTGGAATTAATTTTAAAGAACATTTGGATGGTGGTAACCACAAGTGGGTACGAGATTCTGTTAGTCCAACCAAACTATGTGCCAAAGTATAGGGTCTACTGCTATATAACATGTAGGGAAACCTATTTCCATGTTTTATTTCTTGGAAGATTTTCCAACAAATACATGCTCAAATTGGCTAATCCTAGGAGAATGGTCATATAGAATCTTTGGTATAGGAAGGTTGGGACAAAGGAACCTTTCTAAAAGCAAATCGGCCTGGCGGTATCTTGCTGGACGTGCCAATTCTAATATCAATTTCTTATTTTATGATATCAAAAAGTATTTTAACAATAATATAGGCAGGATGGATTTCTAAAGTTTTAGATTTTTAGAAAACATTGAATTGTGCATAAAAAGAATTTCTTAAGATAAAATAAGACATTTATCGCATAGAATAAGTGGACAGATCTTTACATTGAAGACCATTCAACCAGAACTATTAGGAGATTTTCTGCCACTCTAAGCTAAAAGCATGAATCCATTTCCATGTGGGTAGGATGTTGATAGAAACTACAAGATCAACTCGGATTTAAGACTGATTATTTACACGAAGCAGAAACACAAGTTGGGGAGAAGAGCTTCTTTCACAAGAAGACGATCGTACAAGCTTTCGGACAAGACGTCCTTCTACGGGTGCAAAGGACGATTAATCCGCCTTCTACAAAAAAAGAAGCCTACAGCACCCGGTGTTCCCAGGTGGTCATCCTCCCAAGTACTGACCGGGCCCGACGTTGCTTAACTTCGGTGATCGGACGAGAACCGGTGTTTTCAACGTGGTATGGCCGTAGGCTGGGTGCAAAGGACGATAGTCCTCTTATAAAATATCTTCTCTCCGACCTGCGTTTCTTCATTTAAAGCGAATAGGGAGATTGTCGTTGTCTTTATTTGCACAATAAAACATATTATATATATAAACAAACTAGCCGAATGACCCGGGCAACGCCCGTGTTTTACCCGATTGAATGTTTTGATTCAAATACTATTTGTTACAATTATAAATTGTGGTCATGTGGCCTAGTGGTCATGGCATCTGCCCGGTAAGCGGAAGGTCGTGGGTTCGATTCCCATCCCTTGACACTTTTTTTTTATTTTATCCATTCTGACCAAAATCTATCCGTGAACTTCACACAGACAGAATAAGCAATTATATAAGTAGATTGTGAGTTGTGTACTTAATAGGAAGTTTTTATCGCTTGAGAGAGCTCTATTTCAATGTAGTATCAGCAATATGATTCAGAGAAAAAGGAATTGATCTTAAGTGAAGCCAAGCGAAGGTACGGTACCTGGTCCGAGAAGCGGTCGGACTCCTGCACCAGCCGGCGGTGAAGCAGCTGGTCCAGGCGGTAGCGGAAGTCCTGCTGGCGGTAGGCCGAGGATCGCATGGCCCGGTCCGCCAGCTCCTGCCAGCTCTCCTCGTACCGCAGGGAGAGCCGGTCACCGCCACCGCTCCTGTCCCACGACATCCTGAGTCTGACGGCGGCAACCTTGGCCCGTGCTGCCGTAGTTTCAGGGACAACTGGAGCAAGTCTTCCCGGAGATGTCAACTAGGCGGGTCACATTACCTGGATAGGTGTTCCATCTGAGGACACAATGGTTGTCTCACAACTCCAGAGTACAAGTAATCAGAGTTCTGACATTTCTTGTATCAAAACCAAATTGCTTCTACACGTTTAATGTGCAGGCGGCCACAATTCACCCTGATCATCATGATCTGGGCCGTCTCCCCAAGTGGATGTAGTATTCTACAAGTGTATAGAGCTGGTGGGATGAACTGTCAAATTTCCAAAACCAGGACTCGGGATTTTATTTAAATAGCTCAATAGTCTCTCCGAAATGCACAGGTTTAAACCCACCGAGTGAGTGCAAGTAATCAAATAGAACTACTTTCTACTAGTGCAGAATAGATTGTAAACAATCAAACAAAATTATAATCAACAACAACTCCGCCTTTGCCGGTCCCAAGCCTGGATGAAAAAGGAGGAGGGGGAGCAGTAACAAGCTCGCTAAAAAACCTGGGTTCAGCTGGCCCGGTTGATAGTACCCTGTAAGGGCTCCTAATCTAGGAATACAGGATGAGCAGCGTTTGTACTCCATGTTAGGAGCGGCTGCGCATGGTGTCTGTTCCTCATGTCAGAGGCGGCCATTTCTTTGGAGCTAAGTCGGCCTGCCACTGAGTAGTGCTCCCAGTCTTAATGACAAAGGCATTCTACTTCACCCAGTCACGATAGTTGTCAAATACCATCAAGGGTCACAACTTGATACCCTAATGATTGAGTGGAGATAAGAAAGAAGAAGAAGAAGACAATCAACAACATAATTTTTTCTTCGTATAGAAAGAACACACTGATTCTCTTTAAAGTATTGTCAAGAGTACAAAGAGAAAACAAACAAAGAGATTATGTACAAGTATGTACAGTCGGGGAGGCTCCCACAACTACGAAGATTTCTCCTCCAGACAATCAGAAGGTCTTCGTGAACGCCTCTCACTTCATGACTCGGGAAAAAGCTGTAAATGGATGTATTTGTTGACAAGAGTATGGCGAGGGCGTCGTCATCCAGCCCTTGTCCGAAGAGTCAGCACTGAAGGTCGAGTGTAGATATGTAAAGTCACATAGACCTAATGCTGGTTATCCGGTCTGTTACATGTGTGTATCTGGGGATATATGTTATAATTATTTGTTTGGGCAGGTACGATAAGTTAACCCCCCACACTGATAAAACGGTGTTTACCTTACAACCCTGAACACTCGGATTTTCCTGGAAAATCTCTTAAAGATTTCTTGAAAAAGCCATGGTCCACCTGTGCTGTGTGAGCAGAAGAACTTAAATTGACTTGTTCCATTATATGTATGTTCCATATGTAAATACCTGTTTTCTTTCCTCTCTTCGCTCTCCACTTCTCCCATCCATATTTCCAATTTTTTTTCTCATTCTCCATAGGATTATTCAAATAATAATCTGTATATATTTAACATATGTATATAATCTTTCTCCATTTTTACCCCTTTGTATATTTCCCACTTTCATAGATTTCTCCGTCTTGTAACCCCAAGGAGAATCCTCTGTAAGACCTGTGTGTCTTAATAAAGGCTTTTGTGTGTGTGTGATATGTTATAATATATTCACTAGTTCAGAAAAATCGATTGGTTCTGATGGGCCTTCTGACCTGAATACTCACACATCCATGGATACCTGGTTAGGATTTAATTTTATTATAAGAATTCACATATAGGAATAAAAAATGTATGTCATATCACGCTTAGCAAACGCGCACATGGTAAAACCTATAAACCATGCTAGTTCCAGGAAAATGGAATTCTAAAGTAAAGTAGGCAAGATTATCTTTGCAACAAAAAGAAGGAGACGGGAAATAACTGAAGGGACGTAGAGATCAACCAACCTCGACCTAAGAGTCCGTAAGATGCTACTGGAACTTTGAGGACACTGACCTAATCGTAGCACTACAGCGAACGTTTTGGGCGCTTGCCATGGCGAAGTGTTTATAATTCCGCTGATTCAATCCTTACATCCTAGAAGCAGATGGCCTCCTAGACCTTTCGATCCATAAGCCGGATTGAATGCTTACAGCAGTTTTCATCGAGAACACACCGCAAGGAGGATTTTTATAAATTCAGAATACTCAGCAAATTATCTGATTCCATGTCCTACCAGACGACTGTATATTAGTAGATGACTTGAAAGCCTTTCCTATTCGGGCGATCTACTGGTCATTAAATGTAGACGCCACCTTGAATCCACCGCCAGGAGTAGCTGGCTGTTAAACCAGTGGTTGAACTATTGAAACGCCTATAAAGGACATATAATCAGGTTTTAAAAGCGAGCGACTTTCAGACGTGTGCCATTACTACAGGATAGGAAATATGTGTGGATTGCTAGAAAGTCGGAGTAGCTTGTTAATCTAGAGAGTTCACCATTCAAAATACCACCATAGTAGACATTAAACAGATGTCCATCGATATACACAGCTTTTTTTCTGGTTTAAAGTTTAACTCTAAGGGAAAGATATTTACATTCACGAATCCCCTTGGATTGTTTCAAATGTGTTCTTACCTACCTTAACTCCACACAGGCCACGATGGAGTATAGAAAACTGACTGAAAATATAACACAATTTCTCTCTTGAACATTGTCCTAAGCGAGAGAGAATAAGGATGTAAAATTTTGAAAAAAGTTTTGTCTCTTTACAAAACGGCTTCTGATCAGAAACAATGACATAACCTAATGTATTCTATAGCATATTTATTTTTATAACAACAGATTCTTATGGATGGTTTGTTGCTTATCATCAGTACATATGATTCAGATCATGATGATCAGGGTGGATTGTGGCCGCCTATACAGAGTAAAGGTGGAGAAGCAATTTGGTTTTGACACTTACAATCGATGTCAAAACTCTATTTGACTACTTCTACTTTCTGATAGAGTTGGACTCGGACAAGAACTGGAAACGATTGCGGAAATTTAGCGTTAAACAACACCGGTGGTTACGAACTCTTGCAGTCGGCCGTCATTAGCACGTGAGTAATTACACCAATTAATCTCGCTATAAACAAAAGATAGGAAATTGTCGCCTAAAGCTTCTGATGACGTCATTTTAAAAGCCTTTTCCTTTTCAACTCAACAAGAACCTCTCTCCTTAGACTTTCCTCATTGAAATATCAAGTTTTTAGCCGAATGGCTTTGGAATTGTTCAGAAACATTTTCCCCATTTTTGAATAGAGTGTATAACCAATATTTTGAATATATATTACTAATATTTTGAAACTATTATAGACGCGTATGATTCTTTTTAAAATAACCAATTTCTACTGCCCTAACTGCAATGGAAAAATTAATGGAATTTGTTTATTTCAAAAAGAATCATACGCGTCTATAATAGTTTCGAATTTTCATATCAGATGGCGCGCTAATGCATCATAATATACCAATATTTACCAAAAATAGACATCTCTCCTGTTTAAATACATTAAAACATCGTATTTTGTTCATAAATCCAGGTCAGAATCAATACCAATACCAATTTTAACAAATTCAGACAAACCACCAACCTGTATTCCATGGTTTCGAGCTAAGATCCTCATTAGTACAGCCACTGCTTCGATTTCATAACGTCCAAGCAGAGATGGGAATTCGGTTTAATTTGCCAAAAACAGGTTTGGCTTTTGTCTGAATTGACCGAAAGATTCTTCATAATCATTTTAACGTTATATACTTGGGTAATAAACCAAATGCATTTTTAAAGGGAAAGTCGCTTATTTCTTAGATGAACACCATCCTCTCGCAACTTTAGGATATATGTTAATATGTGCAAAAGCGGTGAAAAATAGAAGAAAAAAAGGTCAGGAATTTAAAGTGGTGTGAAAATAGAATTTCTTGACCGCTCAAGTGAACATTTAAATATGGCAAAGCGTCATTTGTGTGTAAATATAAATATAAACTTTTTAAAAATATAATTTACATATATCGATAAAATCTGAAACAATTAATTTTTAGCAATGTGTTTTTTTTTTATCTCTACAGACCTTACTGCAATGATAAAAGCTATTGAATGAGAGGGCTTGGCTCTAATTCAATAACTATTATCATTGCAGTAAGGTCTGTAGAGATAAAAGGAAACACAATGCCAAAAATTTAATGGTTGCAGATAAATAACAACTAAAAACGTTGATTTAGTCTTATTCAAAAGAAATGGCCAAATACACTTTCTTGATTTATCAAGTCAGCCACGTTTCTGGCTCAGGTCAATGCAGTGCAGACTATAGCGTTGTCGGACTTTCCCATGGAAACACTTTTATATGAAAGAATAAATAGGAAATTTCAAATCCAAATTAGCGTGAACAAGAATGGAAATATCTTTATTTACAGAGCTGCCAACCAGAATGGATGATTTTTGAGCCCCGATGGACGCATAAAGCGGAATATATACAAAGCACTATATACATTGCACTGTTGGAGGGACCTGGGGATGGGTGGCCAGGGGATCATCGCCGGGTGAGGTCAGGAGAGCCGGGATGTAGAGGAGGATCAGTGGGGCAGGGTGATGGTCCGCGGAGATCAGGGGGAGGCAGAGACGGGTCCAATAGTATGAGTATTGAGCCCAAGGGTGACCGTGGAGAGCAGACAGACCGCAATGCTCTACGTAAACAAGAGGATTGTTTTATTCGGACAATATACACACAGGAATAAAATTAAATCCACGTGTAGTTGATAGTTATTCCGACAGATAGCGCTTTGCAATCTTTAAATGCTCATTCGAACGGTCAAGAAACGCTTTTCATAGTAACGGATAATTCAACACAACAACAACAAAAAGCCTTTATTTAGGGTCACCGACCCTATACAGGATTCACCAGAGGTATGCATAAGAACAAAGCAGTGAGACAAAGGAAATAACGATATATACAGAAGAAAAAGAAAAAAAAAAAAGAAAGAGAAAGAGGGAAGCAAGAAAAACAACACAAAAATATTAGCAGTAAGAAAGTGAGGAGTGAGTGTCACTTGGCCTTCTTCTCAGATATGGACTTGTGGAAACCATAAAACGCCGTAGCAATATACTTATTCTGGGTCATATTGTCAATTATTGATGGAAGTGAAGCACAGAGTTGCCCAATAACGGATAATTCAAAATATTACAGTTATCATATCTACTTATATAATTGCCTTATTCTGTCTGAAGCTCACGGATAGAATGCGCGCCCATTGGCTGCCGGCGAACACGTGTCCTCCCTGCCCCCCCTCTAGACAACCCTGTTATCAGCAGTGTGTTACATCCACCTGTCTATACAGACCACCCTGACTATAGCGGTCACTGTGTAGGTCCCTATAGTGGTCCCTGCCTATAGCGACCACTCTAGACAACCCTGTTATCAGCTGTGTGATACATCCACCTGTCTTTACAGACCACCCTGTATATAGCGGCACCTGTCTTTACAGACCACCCTGTATATAGCGGCCATTCTAGATAACCCTGTTATCAGCTGTGTGATACATACACCTGTCTATAGCGGCCACTCTAGACAACCCTGTTATCAGCTGTGTGATACATCCACCTGTCTATACAGTCCACCCTGTCTATAGCGGTCACCTTAGGCAACCCTGTTATCATCAGTGTGTTACATTCACCTGTCTATACAGACCACCCTGTCTATAGCGGTCACTTTAGGCAACCCTGTTATCAGCAGTGTGATACATACACCTGTCTATACAGACCACCCTGTCTATAGCGGCCACTCTAGACAACCCTGTTATCAGCTGTGTGATACATACACCTGTATATACAGACCACCCTGTCAATAGCGACCACCCAAGACAACGTTTTTAAAATATATTCGCACTCGGGTAAAACCCGGGCGTTGCCCGGGCCATTCGTCTAGTTTTACTATAAATGATCATCCTCTGACTTATAATTTGACCATATCAAAAAGCATCCAGGTTTCTTCTACATGTTTATTTCTCTAGCTTTCGGTCCTTCTAGTTAACTTGAAGTTGCTCCTGTTGAAGGGCATGTTAGCCCAAAAGCTAGAAACTTAGCCCCGGATGTTTTTTGATGTAGTTAATTTATTATTTTTATTTGGAAACCCGTAATTCAGGAATAAAATTATATTTTATAAATAAAATTTATTATATTTCATCCCTGAGCTGATCCTATATTCTCAGACACCATATTTGTAGCAATCTGTTATGTAGCCTCAGTTGGTATTTATACACAAAATACCCGAAATGCTATAATATTTATCATATTTACTTGGTATATTTTATATTTAGAGTTAGTTTATTTTGACATCTTTAAAATTGATTTATTCAAGTGAATCAGTCCCAAGTGCCTCCTTAAACTGGATCCTCAGGGATGACCGATCCATAGCCATAGTTTTCAACAGGTGGCGCTGACTTGGCTTCACTTGATCCATAAACATTTTTTTTTGCTTATCCCTAGTACACTTTGCTCGAAAATCATCCATTATGGTTAGCAGCCCCGTAAATAAATATATTTCCATCCCTAGTACACGTGTTACAGGCCATAATAATCATGGTGGGTAGAAGTAGGCGACTGCTTTTACTGTAAGTGCACCACATGTCTACACATGTGAAAAGCAGTTCGACTTTGCACTTACAAATGTGCCAGAGCCACGTTTGGTTACTTGCACTCGCTGGTGGGGTTGGACTTTTGCAAGAATCGGGGGCCAGTGGAGCATTTTTTTTTATCAGAAAAAAGTGCCTAATGCGGGAATAGAACCCGGGTCTTAGCGGTCGAAACCAACGGTTTAGATCATCCGTCCACCGACCACCTCCATAAATGTACAATGAGAGAGTTCTAGTAACTTCAATGGCCAACCAATCAATATTTTAGCAGGTTACTATGCCTTAATAAATGGTCTATTCAATTCTATTTTCGTTTTCTTAATGTTTTAATGAAGTATATGTCCTCTTCCCCGCTAATGATACCTCATCGTTCTTTGTTTGTGAGATTCGAATTCCCCATCACCACATCTCACAAGACTCCAACAATCTGACGTCCTATGCTGTCAGAGTCCATATATAGCTCCTGTATAATGTTACGTTCAACACTGATGTCTTCAAAAGTAATTTACGCTTCTGTAGATTTAACCTGTTTCATCAGCATTTTATTCTGAACACAGCCTTTATCATTGAGACCTGGGATTATACTTCACATATTCAGGAACATTCTTCTGAAATGAGTTCTTATGATTAGCGAGGACTCTGCACCTGTGGGCCTTCTGTCCATTCGATTCGGTGCATATTCTGTCCATTTGATTCTATCCATATTCTGTCCATTTGATTCTATCCATATTCTGTCCATTTGATTCTATCCATATTCTGTCCATTTGATTCTATCCATATTCTGTCCATTTGATTCTATCCATATTCTGTCCATTTGATTCTATCCATATTCTGTCCATTTGATTCTATCCATATTCTGTCCATTTGATTCTATCCATATTCTGTCCATTTGATTATGTCCATATTCTGTCCATTTGATTCTGTCCATATTATTTCCATTTGATTCTGTCCATATTCTGTCCATTTGATTATGTCCATATTCTGTCCATTTGATTCTGTCCATATTATTTCCATTTGATTCTGTCCATATTTTCGGTCCATTTGATTCTGTCCATATTCGGTCCATTTGATTCTGTCCATATTCTGTCCATTTGATTCTGTCCATATTCGGTTCATTTGATTCTGTCCATATTATTTCCATTTGATTCTGTCCATATTTTCGGTCCATTTGATTCTATCCATATTCTGTCCATTTGATTCTATCCATATTCTGTCCATTTGATTCTGTCCATATTATTTCCATTTGATTCTGTCCATATTTTCGGTCCATTTGATTCTGTCCATATTCGGTCCATTTGATTCTGTCCATATTCTGTCCATTTGATTCTGTCCATATTCGGTTCATTTGATTCTGTCCATATTATTTCCATTTGATTCTGTCCATATTTTCGGTCCATTTGATTATGTCCATATTCTGTCCATTTGATTCTATCCATATTCTGTCCATTTGATTCTGTCCATATTATTTCCATTTGATTCTGTCCATATTTTCGGTCCATTTGATTCTGTCCATATTCGGTCCATTTGATTCTGTCCATATTCTGTCCATTTGATTCTGTCCATATTCGGTTCATTTGATTCTGTCCATATTATTTCCATTTGATTCTGTCCATATTTTCGGTCCATTTGATTCTATCCATATTCTGTCCATTTGATTCTATCCATATTCTGTCCATTTGATTCTGTCCATATTATTTCCATTTGATTCTGTCCATATTTTCGGTCCATTTGATTCTGTCCATATTCGGTCCATTTGATTCTGTCCATATTCTGTCCATTTGATTCTGTCCATATTCGGTTCATTTGATTCTGTTCATTTGATTCTGTCCATTTGATTCTGTCCATTTGATTCTGTCCATATTCAGTCCATTTGATTCTGTCCATATCCTGTCCATTTGATTCTGTTCATTTGATTCTATCTATATTCTGTCCATATTCGGTCCATTTGATTCTGTCCATATTCGGTCCATTTGATTCTGTTCATTTGATTCTGTCCATATTCTGTTCATTTGATTCTGTCCACATTCTGTCCATATCCTGTCCATTTGATTCTGTATATTTGATAAAAACACATTCATTTCGTATTGGCTGGCCATAATGTTTGCCTTTTCAATCACATAATTGAATTTTTCTCAGAACTGTCTGCCAAATTATAACCCTATCCACGTATTTTATAGCAGTAATATCCAATCCTCCTGCACGTAGGCCCAACTTATCTTCCTCTAATTCACAGATATGAATTAGTTTGGCTAAGGTGGCGAAAATTGCTGGAAGCAGCAATCAGTTCTGTCTCTTTGGATTTTTGCTATTGAAGATAGCACAAAGAGATACGGGCGATGTGAAATTTCCAGTGTGACAGACCCTATATGTCGCCATGTTGTCGAACGTTCCCAAATATGTTTGTGACACCCACAAATGTCCTTGTGACATCCGTTTGACAAGTCGTAGGCGACTTAAGGCCAAGGTTCAAGATACCATCTTCCAAATTTTATGTTTCTTATTTTATCTGATTTCTATTAGATAGTGTGCTTTCTTAATAAGATACATCACGTATTTCGTCCACACCTTTACAAATTTATCTACTTTCACCATTTAAAAAATCTAATAACAATTAAATGCAGCGTGTGTGTGGCGCTGTTTACATCTTAGATCAATCAACCTCAAAGTGTGTTTTAGTGCTAGTTTGAAATTACAAATTATTCTTCAATAAAATATATTAGTGCGCACCATCTATTAACACTATATTTAAAACAATTTAACAGTATTTTTATCAAAATAAAGTTATTCTCTACTGTCTTTACAGAAATGGTAGACGGAAGAAGAATCTCGATGCATATATTCGTCAATACTTATACTTTACTCGAAATTTTTGTACCTAAAACTTCCAATAAATGTCATCACAAAGGATCCCTTCAAATCTCATTATATTACGATTGCAATTTCATCCCTAATAAAGAAAAAAAAATTACCAAAAGGGTTAATTATTCTTTTAAATCTTTTATATACCGTAGCCATAATCGTTATCTTTAATAGAAATACAAATTCTGATACAATTCTCTCTGAAAAATAATACCAGTTTTTCTCTCAAATTTTATATTCTGTGTATGATACAATACTTTCACAATAAACTCGCTATAACAACGTTTTCTCATCCCCTCTATTCTCTCTATTGGCTTTTTAAGCTACCAGAACTACACAGGTTCAATTAGGAATCAAATAAAGGAATTTTAAAGTTGGAATGTCAACCAATTAATTTTAGTTAGTCATAAATAAGGTATTTCGTTTTTTAAAAATAGTTGTTTTTGACAGCTGAACTAGCGTGAACTAAATTATTTATTCCACATCGCTAACCCTCCTGGCTCTTTATATAGTTTTTTTACAATAGATCAAGGCAGCAAAAGATTTCCACGGCCGCAAATCGCCATCAAACTGGTTTCGCAGGTTCATTAATTACATGTAATAAAGTTGGATGAAAATGGAATCCACTTTTTAATCTACTTTATCATCTAGGAGAGGTTTGGGTTTGTTAAAGTGGTAATATGTAAAATTTATAATATTTGTTGATGTTAATTATTTGAAGTGAATATGGTTCACTGACCATGAAAATCATAACGGGTAGCTAACGCAGCATGCAGGCATATGCACGCTAATGCATGCGCGCTTACACGTTAGAAGAGGTTGTAATTTATTGCACATTTCAAGTAAAAGAATCGACCTGCTTTTGTAAATTATTGGCATATGGTTATATTCCAGGATTATTGTGACCTGCATTATGAGTGCTTGAGTTGAGAAGCATAAACAAAACAAGGAACAAAATGTCCCTGTGACGGATCCATGTGGAATATCAAGCCCCACACTAGCCTTTTCTTTATTATTTTATTATAGAGATTTAAATAATTCTATATACAGTTATCAGAGTCATCAACAATTCTGTCACGTTAAGTGACGTGTCAAGTTACGGTAAGTAAAAATTTAAAAATCATATATACAAGTATCAGAGTCATCAATTCTGTCATCGTTTTAAAAAATTAAAATATTAAAAAAAAAAAAGATGCCGAAACCCGGGATTGAACCAGTGACCTTTAGATCTTCAGTCTAACGCTCTCCCAACTGAGCTATTTCGACTTATTTTAGCTATTTCGGCTTATTTTAGTTATTTCTATAGAAGCTTCTATCTTTATAATTATGTATATTTCAAAAAGTCAATTCACACCTCTTCGCTGGAGACCATGGGAATACTGACTAATTCATTATGCTAACATAATCATATATACAAGTATCAGAGTCATCAATTCTGTCACGTTAAGTCACGTGTCAAGTTACGGTAAGTGCACACAATGCAAAAAAAAAAAACTTTACAAATTTAGCGTTACTGTATGTAAATAATCACTTTCTTATTTTTTATTATTTTTTTTCTGGCCTTTGTTTTTTTTTATCTCTCTTTTTTTAAATCGTCTAAAATGCAGTCGCAGTCACTAGCAAACACATATGTCTGCCTAATTTCCATGTTCTCTTTATTTTTTACAGAAAAATATTTACATGCCAGTATTTTGGATTAATATTTGTTATAAACCTATTTTTTCTTATTTTTACTGAGAAGATGGGCATCGCAGTCAAGATTCATCGTAGTCACTCACTCAACTCGGGTAATTTCAAGGGTTAGTGCGCTGGGGCGGGTACCTCGGGGGTTGGTGGAAAAGCTGCCATCTATTTAAACTATATTGATTTTGAAACAACTAAATGCATTGCAAAAAATAATTAAATCAAATACCTAAACACTAATATAATACAATTTTTGCCATCACACACACTTTTTGCCTGTGATTTATGTGTTACTTCTGTGTTGCTATTCTATGGCACTTCTACTATTTATTATTGATTTACTTTCCGTATGAAGGAAATTGCACTCGGGGTAATTCTCGGGCGAAGCCGGGTCATTCGTCTAGAGAATTCAAGAATGACATCCACGGCGCCAATTTATAATTGTAACGAATAGTATTTGAATAAAAGCATTTAATCGGGTAAAACCCGGGCGTTGCCCGGGTCATTCGGCTAGTTTATTATATTTTATATCTATGTCAATATAACACTTTTTATTATCATCATGATACAACACACTTATCGTCTCAATGCTTTAAAGAGCTGAAAATGAATTATTGTAACTCCTATAGGTAATTGAATAAAACCCCTGATATCTGTTGTATCCTATTTACAAACTAGGCAATTTGCTGGTAGATCACCGATCTTAGTATCTGCATCCCTCTTTTTGAAACTAGATCTGTAATTTGACCATAATTCCATATATAGCATACTCTCTTTAATCGGTTTAGATGGATATATTGCTTTCGTTCGCCGATTGGTTCTTCTCTGATTCTACTTCTCCTTTAAATAATTTTTCAAACATTAAGGAAATAAGCAAGTTCAGTATTTGGTTCCATAATGATGGAATTTCTCCGTAGCGGAGTGTTCTAGGACGACATTCTCGGCCTTGTTGGCCCTCGGACCGTAAAATTTGTGGAAGCAAAAATCCGGACCGGCGCTGTTGTTTTTTAACAAACAGTAGAACAACTTTTTACTGGGTATTATATAACTACAGCATAATTAATCTTCTAAATCTAAAAATAAGGCGTTTATTTAAAAATATATATAATTTTTAAAATTATAATTTTGTAAGCATAAAATTTAATCATCATTCAGATGAAATGCATACCATTGCAATTTTATATCAAGAAAATGTTTAACAATACATTTATTTTCATAAATATTTTTAAATATATAAATAATGCCGCGTAAATGAAAAGCTAATCCAGAAATGTTCTGCAACATTTGTAGAAAATTTACAATTCCCAAACAGAGGAAACGTATCACCCCAAAGATAAAAGAATGCTATAACGAATATTTTGGTGTGGCCTTAGGTGATCAAGACAAGTGGTGGTGTCCCCATAGTGTGTGCGGAACGTGCTATCAAGGGCTTTTTCAATGGAAATCGGGGAAATTAAAAGGTATGCCCTTTGGTGTACCAATGGTTTGGTGAGAACCAAAAAATTACCATGACGATTGTTATTTCTGTGCCTGCAAAATCACAGGCCTTAATAGTAAAAATAAGCAAACTAACTTTTATCTTGATATACCATCAGCTAGGCAACCTATACCTCACGACCTCGAGAATCCCATACCGATCCCTAAAATGGTTCAAGAATCCTATCTCAAAAAGGATGATAATCACACAGCATTTGCAGATGATCATCAATTAGAAGACCCTGAATTTATTTCAAATGAAAGTGGCATTCCACATTTATTTGATCAGGCATTATTAAATGATTTAGTTGGGGATATAGGGCTATCAAAAGAAGCAGCAGAAATCCTTGGATAAAGATTAAAGCAAAGGAACCTCTTGTTACCACAAACCAAAATCTCTGTCTATTGTAATAGGGAACATTGTTTTTTTGCCATTTTTTTCTGAAGAACAAGGATTAGTGTACTGCAATGATACTGAAGGCGTTTTTTAAACTCTGCAAATTAATTACAATGCTACCGAGCATAGACTCTTTATTGATTCCTCTAAACAGAGTTTGAAGGCTTGTTTGCTGCACTATGGTAGTGTATTACCTTCTCTCTCTCTCTCTCTCTCTCTCCATACCAGTTGTCTATTCAACCCAAATGAAAGAAACCTATTCGACTCTTGAGAAAATCTTTGAATTGTTGAATTATACCCACCATTGTTGGAAAGTTATATAAAAACAATTTTCCTGATATTTTTGAAAAAGAAAGGGAAATAAACTAGATTTTTAAATGAAAATTTATATGGATATAGAGTAAGTAGTTTGATAAATATATATATATCTAAGCGCAGTTATTGGAGTAAAATATATACACATGCATATATGTATAATATTGTTTCTTCATTTGCACTATCTTTGGCGCATTTATTTATATAGTAATAAGTTTAATGTCATAACTTTTCCTCCAATAGATGAATATCATGGGTAAAAGGCATTATATCCATAACTTGAGAAATTGAGCAAATCGAAAAAAAAAAATATTGATACCACGTTTATTAACAAAAAGTTAACCCAGAAAATGTTTTGTTTATTTGAGGAGGATAAATGTTTTCTCATTTTGTGTACTAGTGTTATTATTATTATTTTAATAAAAAAGAAAACTATCAAAACTATCGATTTCGGAAGATGACTGACTTCTGAGGCGTGTACAACGGAATTGTTTGAGATTCTTCGGTCACATCACGCCACGCAGGGGAATGGAGTACACCATACTGACCGGAAAGACGTCTGGGCGACGCATACCTGGACGCCCGCCGATACGCTTCGTGGACCTATTAAAGGAACTCACTGGTTTAACGGTCGCCAAGATGGTACATCGAGCTCAAGACAGAGATGGCTGGCGTCACATCGTGTTTGGGATGTAATACTACAACGTTCGATCGTGAATAAAATGATTTATCACAAAGCAATAACGCGCCATCTATACATATAAAAATGCGATATAGATGGCGCGTTATTGCTTTGTGTTAATTTATTCCTAATGGTCTTGTCTTTATAGTTTGCTGAAGAGCATTGCTCGAAGCAAATATTTGAATGTAATTCTACTGTCCTATAAGCTTATGTCCATAGTTTACTTGAAAACCATTCCTAAGATTCCATCCTTCAGTGTAGCATATAAAAGCAGAATGATCCGATACAGTATTAGAGCTCTGAGAAGCGGTCTGGTGGATTAAATTGGCGAAACCGCTGGGAGGGTTCACCACTGATGAGCCAAGCCCTCCCAATATATTTTTTCATCGCAGTAAGGACAGTAGAAGTTCGTTTTTATGTATAAAAGAAACATTCGCGCTTTTAAATCCTTTTTTTAAAATGATTTATGTTAATAAGAAAATTTGACGGGGCAGATAAAATCTCCAAGGACTGGTCAAAATTTTCAGCAGACTGGCGCCAACGGTTGAAAACCCCTGCTCTAGTATATAAATAATAATCCGGTTCAAAACAACTTTATTAGGTGCCACTCAAGAAGAGCAACCACAATATTTACATTAGAGAACATAAGAAAATAAAGCATTAAAGCACGAATGTTTTTTTTTACATCTAAAACAAATCTCTCTACTATCCTTACTGCGGTGAAATAATTTTGGAAGGGCTTGGCTCATCAGTGTTGAACCCTCCTAGCGGTTTCTCCCATTTAATCTACCAGACCGGTTTCTTAGAGCTCTTATACACATTGGCCGATTCGGCTTATATATGCTACA
Organism: Cordylochernes scorpioides; assembly: GCA_030710605.1. NCBI lineage: Eukaryota > Metazoa > Arthropoda > Arachnida > Pseudoscorpiones > Chernetidae > Cordylochernes > Cordylochernes scorpioides. The sequence continues at coordinate 24,473,975 of CP092877.1, read as the reverse complement.
TTGAAGGATGAAATCTTTGAAATGGTATTCAAGAAACTAAAGACATAAACTTTTAGAACAGTAGATTTACACATATTTTCGCAGTATAAGGACAGTAAAAGTTTATTTCATGTGTAAAAAATATATATATGTGACAATATAGTGGTAATAATGTGGTGAGGTGATAAATAATCACACGACGAGTTGTTAGAGCAATAATCCAGGCAGCCAGCCGAGAGAGAGCGAGCGAGAGGTTATCCGCTGAACGACTGTTTTCCCTGTGTACACAACCGGGGGGCTAACCAGATAGTCGCCAGGTGGTGACGCCCCCCTCAGGAATGTGGCCAAAAAATGGTCGTAAGTTAGTTGTCTAAAGTGTCTCGCTTTAGCTGCCCATTTCTCTCTCGTTGGCTGTTGGTTTGTTTTATTAATCCTGGAAGAGCATATATTATGACATATATATATTCGTGCTTTTTAGTACTTTCATTTCTTATATATAGATGACGCGTTATTACCTTATAGTTAATTGATGAATATGTAGAGGTTCTCATCTCATTTACAGTGTTTTCACACGTATTTACAAGGTATTGTGGTTCAACTCTCTGTATTGGACTCTACAGTGATTGAAAGGACAGCCAACAAACCCTTCCTCCTTAGCCCCGCCCTCTCCCCGAGCCCATTGACCTGATTGGCTACAAGGCCGTCCGATCTTATCTCGATGGTTGAAACTTCACTCTCACTGCGCCGCTGCTCTAATGGCTTGACGTACAGAACAAGGGACACATCGCCTGCTCTACCTACAGGAACTCTAGCATTCTCAGAGAAGACATCCTTATATAAAATTATGTAAAATAGTATCCGATTATATTTAACTCGTGTTCTATTGACGATTTATTATACCAAGTTTTCTCCTTTAGAAGGCTGTTCGTGCCCGAAAGCTAAACAATAAAAATATTTTGAAAAGATACTTTTCCCTGGAGGCATGATTAATTTTACTTCTAAATATAATAAAGTAGGCATAACAACCGTATAGGAGTGGGAAGTCTTCCAACGGTTCGACGACAAATTTAGTCTTTCACTTCGCTGTGTTTTTCGACCTAACACCCCCCCCCCCCCCCCCTCTATTTTATTTTCTACTTATTCTAAGTAGAGATGGTACAGCCCATGATAATATCATAGTTAGCGACTACTTTTACTGTAAGTTGCACCATATGTCTACATCTGTAGAATACAGTTCTATATTAACTTTTTTAATATGCCATAGTCCCGTTTATTTACCTACATTTAATGGTGGGGTTGGACTAGTACAAGAACGCAGGAGCCATCGAAACAGAAAGTGTTTGGTAGAATATCAGCTCCCAACGTCAGAAACGTTGACTTTAAGGCTCCTCAAAGTTCAGATAAAAAGTTTTATGATTAAAAAAAAAAAAGAAACTTATTGTTTTTAATTTTTTTTTTATAGTTCAATTTATATTTTAAAAAATATTTTTACTATGTCCATTACAATAATATTGTAACGTAGAAAATCAAGTCTTTGTATATGTGAAGGTGTGAACGTATTTATTGATGAGGTCACGGCGACTAGTCGACAATTATTAACAAACAACCCAACTATATAACAGCTAGAGAATATCGATCAAGCAAGCTAGGCAACTAAATGATGATTTATATATAGAAAATGTAAATTTTAAATCTGTTTCAAATATTTTCGTTGAATAATTGAATTAAATATAAATTATTTCTTCGCCACATAGCCTTCTCCTAAAAAGAGCATCGACCCGATGCTCAGCAGGAGACTTGCATCCTCAATAATAGGGCCAGAGATTTCTTCTGGTGTCTTCGGTGGATGTCTTCTTCATGAGGGCTTGGCAGGTCTATATTTACGTCAATGTAGTTTTTTCTCATTTCTACTGTTGTCGGCAAGGGAGGATTTTGTAACTTTGCGGCCTCTTCACCCATATGGTCTATCATCTAGTTTTAATGGCGGGGCGTCCAGCTAAATCTTCTAGCAGGTGAGAAATTTTGTCTGTTTCGACCGGGATATGGGGTAGGGCTTCGGTAGCAAGTGAAATTTTTCCTCGATGATTCGTCATTGGGCTCCTGAGATTCGCCTCGAGAGTTGTAGAATACCATTGCGTCTTGCTTTCTTTGGAAATATTCATTTCTCCTTTCCTCATTGGGTCTCTTCCTGTCGTGGCAATAACGGACGACGTGACCTGGGCGTCCGCAGTAGAAACAGATTGGCCTTCTTTCAGTTGTCCGCCATTCATTGGTGTCGTGTCTTCTTCCTTGTTTCTGATACTGAGTTGTAGGATGGGGAGTTCTAGGTTAAGCCTCGAATCTAGGATTTGATACCGGCCTGGGTGCTTGAGGGGGACTTTTTGTAGGTTTTGATATAGGCGCCAAGGTCTTTACAATCTCTTCCCTCACTAAATCTTCAATGGCAGCGATTTTAGACTCCTCTTGAGGAGAGTGCAATGCTTGCTGTATCTCCTCGCGGACAATTTTTCGGATCAGCGATGACAGATCTTCTCCGTCATCCTGGTCACAGAGAGAGGCTACATTTGGTAGGCGCTCGTACCTGGTTGGGGTAACTCGCCTACGACGGAGCGCTTCAACACGGCGACATTCTGCAATGAATTGCTCGGTGCTCTGTAAATCCCTCGGTAGGAGTGCTTGATAAAGCTCCTCCGCTATCCCCTTCATGAGGTGGGAGATTGTATCTTCCTCGCTCCTTTGAGGATCAAACTCTTTGCACAGGTGCAGGACATCCTGAATGTAAAATTCGGTACTATCACCTTTTAATTGCGCCCGTGTTTTAAGTTTCTTCTCCGCTTGCAATTTTGAATTTTCTTTTTTTCCGAACACATTCTCTAATTGAATGTGAATTCCTTCCAAGTTTGGATGCTTTCTTCGTTGTTCTCAAACCATTTTAGATCAGTTCCAGACAGATAAAAATAGACTTTAATAAGACAAAGGGTTTCATCCCAATGGCTGCATCTGGCCACACGTTCATACCTTTTAACCATTTTTTAAGATCTTCACCACCCTCCCCAGAGAAAATGGAAGGGTTCCTTGACAGATGTTGAACAAAGTAGTTTCTTACCTGGGTACCTTCCTTCTTTACATTTATAGAAGTTTCTTCTTGTTCAACAGAATCAATTTTTCTTTTATTTCTTAATGGGTATCGGTCCAGCTTCTCCACCAGTTGTAGCGTAGAAATCAAGTCTTTGTATATCTGAAGGTGTGGAAGTATTTATTGATGACGTCACGACGACTAATCGACAATTATTAACAAATCAACCCAACTATATACAGCTAGAGAATATCGAAAAAGCAAGTGTAAGATTTTGAATTTTTGGCCAAAGTTTTTATAAACTCAACCTATGAAGATATTAAATTTTCAGATAAAAGGCCTGAGGCTAGCTCAGCTGTCACATTTACAGCCTTCCCCACACATTGAGACTTATATTGTAAGGTTACCACTTATAAACATAGAAACATCAAGATATACATGTATAAATATATATATCTGTGATGAGGTATCCTGTCGACTCTCGCTATAGCTGTGATAACCGAGGGTCAAACCTGTAGTAACCGAGAGGGACAGTCAGGGCGTGGAGAGTTTTCCAGTACCTCTCTGCACCTTGGAGGGCCTTTAACGGTTTTCACAGAGTACAGGTAGTTGTGGTCGAGGCAGAGTGGAAAGCTTGGGAATGTCCACACACAAAAAACGAAGAGACACAGTTGTAGTAGGAAAGTTCCGTGAACAGATAGGAGTCGAGCTAAGAGCAAGATGGAGATAGAAGAGTTCTTACTGTTCTACATGGTCGATGAGGTGGACCTGGGTACAGCCGACGAGGGCTAAGGCTGATGGTGAAGCGACTATCTTTTCGGCTAGGGCAGAGACCTTATATATCTTTGCCCAGGGGGGAGAATGAACTTTGAGCGGGTGCGTTGGTTTAAATTACCATATATATCTATTCATATTAATAGTTTACACCATGATTCAGATGGATACATTTTTTTGTGTAAACAAATTGGCTACTCAAATTTCTAACCATATTTTAATTTTCTACATACATATACATATATCTTGATGTTTATTTATATATATATTTAAAAAAAAGGACAACAAATAAAAAAAGAAAGGAAGAAAGACTACATTTGATATATGTAAACTATAAAATATTTATTTTTGCATCCAATGATGTTTTTCTTACACACATAATATTTATTTTAAAAAATGATGTTGGCCTAGATATGTTATCCTACAATACAAACAAATATATAAAAAAAAATCAGAACCTATAAATCCCTATTAAAGATTAAGAAACAATAAATTGTCTACTTACATTTTCTGATACCTCCCCTTGCGGGGAGGCCAAAGTTTTTCCAATTCCACTCTCCCTCGCGACCACTTTGAAACAAACGCCTATCCTGTCCCCGGATGACAAAAAAAAATCTTTATCAGATCACCCTCTGTGATAGGTCGAAAAAAGCAAAAATAATATACCTAGGTAAAATATATATACACTGCGTGACATTGAAAATGGAACACCAAGAAATAGTGGCCAGAAAGTGATGAAACTCGGCAGACAGAGAGAGACAGGGACGAACAATAAGTGATCTTTATTTCAAAATGATAGTCATAATACAGAGCGAGAACGGCGTCGGCTTAGTAGCAAGTAGGACCACCGCGGACGGCGATGCACGCAGCAACACGTCTAGGTAGAGAGTCAATCAGAGTACGGATGGCGTCCTGAGGGATGGCTCTCCATTCCCTCTCAACCATTTGCCACAGTTCGTCTTCTGAACGCGGCTGTGGCAAGGCATGCAAACGGCGTCCAATGATGTCCCAGACGTGCTCGATTGGTGAGAGATCAGGAGAGTACGGTGGCCAGGGAAGCATCTGTACATCTTGCAGAGCTTGTTGGCTAATGCGAGCAGTGTGCGGTCGGGCGTTATCCTGCTGATAAAGGGCATTGGGTACCCCCTGAAGGTAGGGGAGTGTCACCGGTCGCAGCACATCATCAACGTATCGTTGGGCCGTCATAGTGCCCTGAATACGAAGTAAAGGTGACCTGGAATCATACGCGATTGCGCCCCAAACCATGATTCCACGTTGTCGCACGGTGGGGCGTTCCACAATTGCTGCCGGATTGGACCTTTCACCACGTCGACGCCACACGCGTACACGGCGACTATCACTGGACAAGCAGAAACGCGACTCATCTGAGAACACGACCCTGTGCCATTCCGTCATCCACGTCGATCTAGCCCGGCACCATTCCAAACGTTGGCGCCTATTCGGTGGGGTCAATGGTAGTCTTCTTAGCGGACGGCATGAGTGCAAGCCATTAGCAACCAATCGACAGGAAATGGTTCTGGTCGAGATGGAATGATCTAGGGTGTCTTGCACATGTTGCAGGATGGCGGTACAAGTGGCTTGTGGGGCCGCCACTGCTTGTCGAAGGATACGCCGATCCACACGTGCTGACGTCACTCTGGTTGCACCGACATTCCTATAAATTGCCACATTTCCTTGTTCCAACCATCTTCTCCACAGTCGGTGCACCGTGGACGCACCAAGGTGTGTATCAGCTGCGATTTGACGTATGGACCAACCTGCCCTTTTCAGTCCGATCACCATGCCCCTCGTAAAAGCGTCTGTCTGCTTGAACTGCCTCCGTTTACGATGACCTGGCATTCTCTGTTATTACACGTGTCTTTTGACACAAGAACAAAATTTCTACAATGATTTTCCTTGAAGAAATAACGACACGAATACTGTCCTTTCTGCAAGTTCCTTCCCTTATATCTTACTCCATGTGCGCACGAGAGCTGCGCATTTTACATCATTTGCATAACTCGGTTAGGCGCGTCTACCCTGAAATTTGCATAATTTTCTGGCCACTATTTCTTGGTATTCCATTTTCAATGTCACGCAGTGTATATATTGAAATAAAATCTAAAAATTATATTACCATTACAAATTAATTAAATAATTCATGAGAATTATTTAAATCACACACAATACATTCTAATTTGAAAAAGAATAATTAATTTAACAATTCTCAGGAATTATAGAACCAATTTGTAAATTGATTTAAAAATTAGTTAATAAATAATTCAGATGAATTATTTAAAAGTTACTCTTACTATTTAAAAAAATTGCTTTGTTAATCCTAGGCCAACATAAAATTTTACAGAAAAAAAAGGCATGCATAAGAAAGATAAAATTGGATGGTGCAATTGGACGTTCCTCGGGCCATTAAAAGTTCTTCCCAGGATGTGGGATGAATCATTGTCACTGGACACTCCTTCAAGCCTCAGGATAAATCAGCATAATGTGCCAGTGGTCTGCAGGATCCGGTCAAAGGGTATCCTGCACATCCAACATTTTGCCGAGAACCTTGTTTCCTTAGATTCACCCTTATAATGTTGATTGTTGGGTCAGAGTCCAAAATGAACCCAACACAAGCTAGGCAACTAAATGATGATTTAGAAAATGTAAAATTTTAAATCTGTCTCAAATATTTTCGTTAAATAATTAAATTAAATTAAATATAAATTATTTCTTCACCACAATATATTCAAATAATATTTTAATTCGGTAAAAGCAGTTATGTTATATTCAATTCACGTTTTATGAACAGGTATTTATAAATTGAATGAAAACAGCTGATTCTTTTTTGAATTATTTCAATTTAATTTAAAGCGTGAAGTATATTATATTTGAAAAGTTTATAAATACAAGTCAAAGATCGGCTATGGGGGGATTTCTCTCTGAGTAAATGTTTTCAAAAGGAATATATACCCCCCTCTAACAAATATTATTTTTTATGAATATTTTTCATTTTGAAAAAGGAAAATCACTGAGCAATAAAAAAAAAAGTTTGATAGTGTGATTTTCTACTAAATACATTCATGAACCTTTTAGCATGTATATTAGGATTCAGACAATAATTCTGAAACATATTTGATACACATTAACCGTTATTGAAGACACACGAGATAACTAAGTGTGAACAAAATTGCCTCCGTCTCCTTAAAAAAAAAAACAGTCGACGGGCGACATCAACTTACTAAAGTTTGTCCATGAGTGTATATAAGAGGTTGCTGACCGCCATTTTTATCCATCAAATTCATACTTCAGTCCGAGGTGTCAATTTATTAATGAGTAGAATATATTTGTGTTTAGTATTCAGTAAAATCATTCATCAGTGTTCAAATGTATTCATATACCTTTTTAGTAATCATTATTTTATAAAGAAAATTCACACTTATAATTTTTTTCTTCTAAATATTGATCCATAGTAGCAACAATTGATACATTTTTAAAGACTATTTTAGGTCATTAATTCAAGATATATATAGATGCTCTTTAATAATTGACAAATTATTATAAGTAAGAAAATTCTCTCTGATATCCTCATTCCAATATGTTGCGGAATAGAAGAATTTTTAGAAAGAATTTAACTAATCACCACAATATATTCTATATGGATAAACTTTGCAGAAGTTACGCCATCTACAAATTATTCAACTATCTTGTATTAAATGATACAAAATTAGTTTAATATGCCGAAAATATCACGACTGCCAATATGATAACTTTATTTGCACAAATTAGTTGAATTATGATTGAGTGAAATTGTGAAAGATACCCGATTTAAGAAACATTCACAATAAACAGTAATAAACTATTTGAATCTCATATTAATATCACTATGGTCAATATACTGCAGTGCTAATCTACTCTTTGTTGCTTTTAAAACGAAATTGGATGAATTCCGACAACCAAGAAACAAGATAAGGAGATGTATTTTTTCTTCATTTTTCCACCTGATTCAAGAACAAATTCACTTTTGTACTATTTTTCAAATAATAACTCCGTTTAAAAGAGCTAATGTGAAGTTCAATATTAAGACATTTATGAAGTTATGACTAATAATCTGATAATTTATACTATTAGTCTTCTTCCTATTATGATTGAAAAAAATCATATACAAATATCACCATTTTAGAAACAAATGAAACCCCGCTTTTTTATGTGATATATTATTTGAAGAAAGAATTGGCTAAAGCTTTATTTGTCAAAAGAATCCGCGAAGCTAAACATAAATTTGCTTAAAATACATCGTGCTATTTTAAAATTCTATGATGAAATAACCTATGTTTAATAGAGCAATAATATTATCTCAATTTGGCCGGGTTTTAATAGTTTAGCTTATAATATATTGATTTATATATTGATCTGGCTAAAAGGGTTCTCAAATGAAAAAAATCAAGCATTTTCATCATGGAAACAAACTCATATTAATGTTTAAAATGGATATAATTGTTAAATGTAGCATGTAACATGTGATCAAATGAATATATGTCGCATGGAACAGCAAGTGTTACAGCGCATGGCACTTGGCATAGACAGCTTGGAACTCTTAATCACGAGTTGCAAATTTTGAACTTCGGAATAGGATGCATGACAACCTTTGGCGAGGAGCCAGGGCTGCAAGATCTGTTTTTGCATAAATCTCATGTAAGTCTATGTCGCTGGATCCAATATCTAGTACTTTGCATAGGCGCATGGAATCTTATTGATGGGCGCCACAATACAAAATCAGACTCGCGGAATAGACCTAAAAGAAACCTCACGAGTGAAGCAGTTCCTTCAAAATATGAAACTCGAATAAAGGGGGAAAAAAGCCATTTTGCGGTTCCAGAGCTGCAAAATCTGGCTCTTGGTGCATGGACCTATGTTAAGTGGCGCCAGAGTTGCAAGGGCTGTCTCTCTGCATAAGTCGCATGGGCTTCTACGACATCTTCTCACTTTTCATAGACCGCGGAGAGCCTTGTTGGCGGGCACCAGTGATGCAAGACCTGACCCACTGTATAAATCGCAATGATACCTCAAGAGTAAGATAATCGCTGCAAAATCGGAGGCTTTCAAAATATGACAAAAAGAAAGCCATTTCGCGGCGCCAGAGCTTCAAATGTTGGCTCTTGTCTTATAGGATGGAATTATATTCAATGTCACCTTTTCCAGAAATATATGTCCGTCGGCATAAGCCGCTTTAAATGCTATATATGTTAAGTTTGGGTTAAACTTAAATATGCACACAAAAAGATGTAGCGTACACCAAAAAAAATTACACATAGTTTTTTTATAGTAGACATGTTTTTGTTTCATAAGTAGAATAACCTAAACCAAAACCATTAAATGAATAAAACCTCTGACGATTACCAGAAATTTCAACAATTTGTTTATATTAGAGATATGTATTTGTTTCAAGGAGAATTTATTACAAACACACATTAATATATGAATATATAGGTTTTTATTTCACCCCAACATGTTCACAAACTCTCAATCTGAAGATATTTCAAGTAAGCCCAGGACCATTCCCAATGAAATTTCCCTTTAATGTATTATAGAGTATATAAAAAAAGTTTTATAAAGCTTCATGCTTAAATGATTTGTAAATATTCAACTTGGCAATCCAACCAAGATACCACATCTAGATAAATGGATTAATAAAAGGGAAAATTTGCAAAGTTGCAAAATAAAAGGAAAGATTAAAATTTCTTACATAGACAATTTCGAATATCTATCTTAGTAATTCAACCAAGATACAATATCTAGAAATTGGATTAATTAAAAGAAAAATTTTTGCAAAGTCACAAAAAAAAAAAAAAAGAAAACTTTCTACACAATAAACGGGCTTTGGAGCCCCCATTAAAAAAAAATAGCAAAGCGTTGTCTTACCTTATCAAAGTCTATACTCACATCCTAACGGCTTCGTCGCTCGATCTTCACTGACTAATTCCCCTCTCTAACCGTTTATTTTCAAACCGCGAGACCCGATTTTCTTTTCTTTTTACAGAGTGAGTAATTTACTCTCTCGTAAAATAATTGTTAAAATTAAACTTAAAATTAAAATTAATAATTGATGAAAATAAAAGAAGAAATAATCCTTGAAATTTTAAATCTATCTCGTTAGCAAAAATTAATTTGGTAATTTTAAATTCTATTGTTTAATTGTGTGTGTGAATTCCCAGCGATATATATAGAAAGGAAATGAATTATGATACATATCTATAATAAGTGCTATATATAGAGAAAAAAATCAATTATGATACATATTTACAATATGTACATAATTATGCAAGTCCAGGGGAGGCAGTGGTCATCGTCCCCAGTACTGCTGCGGGCTTCGGAGTGCAGAAAGCTCGCCCAGATCCTCCCTCTGGAAAACGGCCCATCATATAGAGATACCAAAACTGCAAGATCTTGGCTTAAACTGAATCAGGCTCTCTTTGCTGTTGCCAGGACTGAAATATCTGGCCCTTGGCAAAATACTATTGAAGAGGTGATATCCTACGCTATGTCTGATATCCATGAGCCTCTTTCTTTCTCAGGGAGTTCACAAAAAAAATAACACATCCTGCTATAAAAAGACATGTAGATTGCGTGTATCCTGTACGCACTGGGGTTAAAAAGGAAGAAGGGACATAAACTCTGGTTCAATTTACATTATATATTTATTTATCTCTTTCGACCAAAAGAAAAACACAAAGATAAGAAAAAAATATATATAAATATGCAATGACGATTGAGCGGAAAGTTTACATATATATATATCTGTATAGAAAAAAATTATTATAAAAAGAAAATACTTAACTTTAGCGCTTCTTTTGTTGGAAGGCTGGAAACCCCTCCATAAAAAAAAATAATTCTTTTAGGACTACATTTTTTTTTTTTACAAGCTTCCCTACTCTCTTATCTATTACTGACCAGTTCCCGCCCCCCTAAAAACTTGCTTGCCACTAACCTTTTTCCTCCCAGGGTGACCAAACAAAAATTAAAAAAATAAAAATAAATTTTTATCTGTGATAAGAAAGACATTAAAAAAAAATAAAATTATGATAAAAAAATTATCTTTCGAAATATTAATTTAAAATATTAATAAAAAATAGAAAGCCCAAAAATAACTGCTTATTTAAAATAAAAGGAAATTTTATTATAGTACTATATGTTATTAAAAAAAAAAAACTAGAAATAAAAAAGGAGGTGAAGAGATGGGCTGGTTTTTTACAGAGAAGAATTCTAGAAGTCCGCTTCATTGTCCACCGGCTTTTCTTTGATTCTGTGAGTGACTTTGTGGAGGCCCCAGAAGTGGCCTCTACAATCCTTCCCCGCCAAGACCACGGGATTTGGGCTTGCGAGGGAGCAGGACTATCTCCGGGGTCAAACGTGGAGGTCATGGATGCTCTGGCTTGCGAGGGAGCAAGGCAAATCTCCGGGGTCAAAAATGGAGGTCAGGGATGCTCTGGCTTGTGAGGGAGCAAGGCAAATCTCCGGGGTCAAAAGATGGAGGTCAGGGATGCTCTGGCTTGTGAGGGAGCAAGGCAAATCTCCGGGGTCAAAAGTGGAGGTCATGGATGCTCTGGCTTGCGAGGGAGCAAGGCAAATCTCCGGGGTCAAAAAAATGGAGGTCAGGGATGCTCTGGCTTGCGAGGGAGCAATAGCACTGTCTAAAAATAAAAAAAATATCAAAACAAAGGGCGCCATGCATTCTATTTATTCGCCAGTTGAATGCAAGACTGGCTTTTTTTTTTAATTCCACTCTGTGACACGGATAGTATTGTGATAGGTATATCCGGAGTCTTAGGGTGCCTGGAACACAAGGGTTATAAACACATATATACATCTATTTATATGTAAGATTTGACACATTTGTGGGAAGGTGCATACCTACTAGTTAAAAAAAAAAAAAAGTGCTTAGTGACCAATAATGAATCCAAAACTAAAATAAATAAATAAAAGGCCAAATAATGAATTCAAACAAAAATTAAATAAATGAGAAAACCAATAATGAATTCAAACAAAAAAATAAATAAGAAAGCCAATAATGAATTCAAAACTAAAATAAATAAATAAAAGGCCAATGATGAATTCAAACAAAATTAAATAAATAAGAAAACCAATAATGAATTCAAACAAATTGAATAAATAAAAAAAAGCCAATAATGAATTCAAACAAAATTAAATAAATGAGAAAACCATTAATGAATTCAAACAAATTAAATAAATAAAAGGCCAATAATGAATTCAAACAAAAATTAAGTAAATAAGAAAGCCAATAATGAATTCAAACAAAGTTAGATGAATAAATAAAAGGCCAATAATGAATTCAAACAAAAAAATAAATGAGAAAACCAATAATGAGTTCAAAACTAAAATAAATAAAAGGCCAATAATGAATTCAAACCAAAAAAATTAAAGTAAAAGAGCCAATAATGAATCCTAACCTGAACAATAAGAATAATAATAAAAGAACCAATAATGAGAAAAAAAAAAACTGGTGACTTCACATCGACTTGACACGGTGCCTGTCAGTCAAAATTTATCTCTATCAGTTCCATGCCTTTTTCGTTGAAACATGTCCAATTCTATATGGGTTTGCTACTAACTAATTTAAACCAACATGATCAAGCTCTAAACTTGTTTAATACCTAAAAAAAAAAATAGTATTTTATCAATGTACTACCATAGTACGTCTGGTAGGGAGTCCTTTATAAAGACTGACTGGGCTGGGTTGGTTCTCCAGGATGAACACATCATCCAACTCATCATGAGTAAATACGACATTCAGCACAAAGCCCGAAATGCCAAAGACCTCACGTCCAGCACAAAGCCCGTGGCGTGATTAACTGGCCTATTCTGCACTTATTGATACCCTCGCCGAAGAGTCCTCGTGTCAGTCATCTGAAGACACTACGAAACCTCGCGCGTTCCTATTAATAGTATCAGACCCAACAAATGGGTCAGCGCATAGAACCGATCAAGTCCCCGACTTGCAAAACCCACCCTAACTCAGTCTTTTACCACTAACGTTATCCGTATGGAAGGAAGCATACCTATAGCGCACACTTCCCCTACTGGAGTTTGAAACCAGATACCACCCAGTTATCAAACCCTACATTGATTTAATTGAATTGTATGTAGTCATCTGGTGCGCCGGTGAAAACCCGCTAAGTCCACCAAAGTCTCACACATATCAAAAGTTAACAACAACAAAAAAAAAAAAAAAACTCATATTCCCGAAGGAAGCCTAACTAAAGGAGCGTCTATTTTCTAATTTGAGAATTGCATTGTCCCGAGAGGCTTATATCCCTAACAAATTTGAAACCAAAATAAAATCGATCCTATTAAAATTCCCTAACACTATTCTAAATGTAGTTTGGTCTAACAATATAATAGTTTTTTTTAACCCTTTTACACATTCATTATTCCAATCCTTTCATACACCCTCCCCCCTATCATTCGCGGAATGCAAACAGACTAAAGTTAAAAATTGCTATAAACGCCAAAATACCTCAATTATCATTGCTAAATTTACCCTAACAATAACTAACTTCTAGGACATCATGAAATCAAAAAAATATTTAATAAAAACTTGGGAACTAAATGCCCTTCAATATAAATTAACCTATGCCTCATACAATCTCTTACTAACTATTTATATTCAGTGACTGATATCAGTCTCAACTGTAAACTAACCTAACCTAAAATAATTGTAAATATCAGAGTCCCTAAATTGTCTTTGCCTCAACACCTAGTACCACTGCAAAGATAATTTAATAGGACAATTTACTAATTAGAGCGACAAAGAATAGGACATTCAACTCATGAAGGCGACAAACAATTGGAGACGCTTCCTCCGCTGATAAGATCCTATTGATTGACCTTCTCTCCTCAAACACGCTCCAGTCACAGCAACCACTCTACACCACTAGTGCAACAACTTTATTCTACCTGTTGACTGTAGGCAACACGCAATAGTTCTAGGATATGGAATTAAAGGGCGTCTGTATATACCCAACCGATATCTGTACTAATGTGGAAACCTACACTCTGCTGCACCACTGCTCTAAACTACCTGGCTTCTGATTGTCCATGTCTACTTAATCTCAATTCAAGGGATTATTGAGCGTCATACGATGGCTCCCGTATACTCAACCTTGGACGTCACTAAGAGCACAAACAGCTCGCCGCCAAACATTACTCCGACCTCGGCAGTACATCCTTCTCTGGAGTTGTTATGTGACTCTGGAGTAAACTTGATGTCGCCCAGCTATACCTGTACATCTATTTAGCTGCTTGCGCCACCGATCCTACTGTAAACTATGCACCATACTGAAGTACTAATTCGTTCATAACTGGAAAGTTATCACCTAATAGCCACTCAAGAGCGTTCTGGTTTTCCAGTCGCTTCTTGGTCAAATAATATCTTATTCTATTTAAATCTAATCTTAATAAAAAATTACCCTAAACTTGAATATTTGTGCTAAATTGGATACACCTAATTGCCAAACATTAACAAGACTGATTGTCTATACTTACAATATGCATTGAGAGAGAAAGTTTGAAAATTTTAACATAAAATTTCAAAATTTAAGGTTTCATGAAAAAAAAATCTATAAAAGAAGAGTTCTGCTTAATTTGGTCTCTGCTGATACATATTAAAGTTTTACGAATTTACGCTTTCTATACATGCACTCTCTTCGCACTACATCACGTCAGTGGCTATGGCCACCGCTCACATCACAAAGTCTACACTTACAAATGCACACTACACTTAAAAAATTCAAAATTTAAAGTTACGTAAAAAAAAAATTCTATAAAAGAAAATTTTGCTCAATTTTGTTCTCTCCCATTTAATACATACTAAAATTTTATGAACTGACTGTTTCTTATACAACTATCTTAATTTACCTAGAGTGCCTATCTATGGGAAGGGTTTGTTTTACACGCATTTTATTTTACTTATATCAGGGTCTACTATATTGTTCTTTTCTTTAGTCCAGCCTGGACCTCCTTTTAACTAAAATAAAATAGATTAGACATTATATTAGATTGACCTATTTGTACTGCTAGGGATTACGTTTGCTCACTACGCGGTAGTTCAAAATTTTACTATCAATTGTAGGCTAATTTCTCTTACACTTTTGATAGTATTATGTGTATTTTGACTTGACCTGGTTTGACACAGCACACTTTCCTTATCGAAGTCTCACTAAATTGCGGAATTGCATGCTAAAATATATATATATCTCGTTGTGGTGCTAAACATTTATCTCGCTAAAACATGGCTGTCGCAGTGGTTTCTCGTGGTATGACAGAGGTGAACCGAGCCTAGACACATCTGAACAGGTGCGAGCTTGGCATAACTACATCTTGCGTAGGTTAACTTGGCATGCCGGTTAATCAATCTTGGAAACTCTGAGCGAAATTGGTCATCAGCCTGCAGGTGGATAGTATGTAGAGTACATCTCTGTATTCTACCATTGATGATATATTTCAAATGTTCTCTCCACATCCTACCACAGTGACCCACTCTTCAACTGGTTCATGCCACGTGGTTTTGCGCGCGGTGGCGTCCATCGGGATATTGTTCTATGTCGTTATTCACTCACGTCCACCTTCGTAAGCATCTTTAAATCCTATTTAATATACAAATTTGTAGGCAAAATTACATTCTCCAACATCCATAGTTTAAGTCTACGCAAGATACCCTCCTAAATCTTCAAGGCCTATTCCCGACCTCCCAGAAATGTGGTCTTTGCTACTGGTTACCAATGCCTAACGTCACATTTCATAAAACTACGAAAGCCGATGTCGAAACGAGTTTTTTTAAGTCTGCTATGATGCTATAAGTTTGTTTTGTTATTGGCTTCTGCTGCCAAGCAATCTGAAGATAAGGTTTTCTGGAAAGGCTTATCAAAACCAGTCAAGTGCAAACACACACGAGGTGCAATACTCTATCTCTGTTTATCTAAGGTTATCAAAACCAAATATCTGGTAAACTGCTAAGTTCGTATTCCGAAATAGAGTCACTAATTTCCAAAGGACACAGGTTATATATAAAATTAATTTGATCTTTGGCTGGAGCTAAAGAAAAGAAACAACAATTTCACTAAAAATCGCTACTAGATTGAATATGATAATAACTAAATAATAAAAATATAAATGCACCTATAAATGGGAGAGATAAAACTATATGCAGTACTATTTTTAATGTGCGTGACACATGCAAAAAAATATAATCAAAGGTGACTGGAAAAAAAAAAAGGCTAGTAATCTATACACAGAAGGGGTTTTTTTTTTTGTCAATAAACGCTATACTGTCGTCACGCATTTCCCTCCACGAGGAGTTACAAATGAGAATATACAATTCTACAGAATTACAGATTACTATCTGCACAAGATGGTATGTCCATGCAAAATAAAATTACAAGACCAGTTTAAGGTCATCTACGCTATAAAAATAAAAATTATTGTAGAACGTGTCTTATCTAAAACTGTATAATTGGAAAAGCATATTTCTTGCATAAACTAAGGTACTTAAAATATTTAAAATGATGCGGAAAAAAAAATTAATCACTATACATAACTTTAATCTAAAATGGCAATAAGACATTTATTTTAAACAAGGATTTGCGCTCCGATAAACTAACCATACTAGAATCCAACAAAGTATCTTGTCATAATGACTTAACAGCTGTTTTAAAAATATATTTTGGCATATTATACTATTGGAATATTATATCAAGTCTAAAATAAATAGTTAAATAAGGAAATGGGTGAAATATGTGGTAGGCATAGAGCCAGACCATGGTCTTAAAGGCCGTAGCTTCGCGTAAAATGTACCTTTCCATCAATATTTACTACTATATCTTAAGCCTTTTTTCTCCACGAGGACTTACAAATAAGAATATACCGTCCTACAGGATCATAAAATACTGTTTTGCGCACTCGCTACTATGCTTGTCAATAAAAGAAAAATTGCAATATCAGTTTAAGATTCCCATGCATTAAGTAGATTACAAGACCGGTTTAAGAGATCATTTACGCTATTAAAAATAAAAATTGGAACACGTTTTTATCTAAAACTATAATTGAGCAAACGTCTTGTTTGCATGACCTAAAGTAACTTAAAAATATATAAAAGGAAGTAAATTAAAATAAATGATGAAGAAATAAATTATTATACATAACTGTAATCTAATGGTAATAAAACATTTTACACAAGAGAATTGCGTTGCGATGGCTTTTTACCATAAAATTGGCCATACTGGCATCCATAAATAATATCTTGTCTTAAAAATTTGTTTTTAAATATATATGGCATATTATTAGAATATTAAACTAAATTAAAATGAATAGATAAATAAAAGAAATGGAAGAAATATGTGGCAGGCATAGTGCCAAAAAAAAAAAACGTACCTTCCCCACCAAATTCTTGGTCTAGACTGTCTTTGTTAAAATTTCCTTGTAGACGGCAAAGGCGGTTCTCTTGAAACCCTTAGTGTCTCGCCGACTTGTCAATCAAACTTGCGGGGGGGGGGAAGTCTAGAATTTGACATTGATTGATATCTTTATTTGCTTTCCCATGGTTTTTCAGATTCTTTGCATTTTTTTCCCGCTAAAAAAAATTTCCTTGTAATTTTCTATCTATCAGCTAGTATAACGGATTTTTTTTTTTTTTTTTAAAGATTGATAACTAATAAACACAAAAATTGAGATTTCAAATACTCTAAGCTGGTGTACCTTGCTAAAAAAATTACTGGTGTTGACAATATATGATTTAAAAGATAGATTACAAAATGATGCAGTGTTTTAAGTTATAACCCAACTTCTATAACGTTAAAAAAATTTTATACTGGACACATGGTGACCTCGACACATATTTGTTTAGAATTGGTAAAATTGGTTCACTTGCTTGTACTTGTTGAAACTAACAACAAACCCCTGAACACCTTCTGATAAAATGTCCATTAACTTCTGATCCAAGGGAAGAAAACCAACTTTACCTGACCAATACAAATTAAGCTGCTTGCAATAAAGACCAATACATCGAGTTTAATAGATTCTGCAGGATGTACATTTAGAGGCGAAAGTGCTGACTGTACATATTTTTAAGCCACTACTTATAATTGCTATATGTAAAATTTGACGTCGAACGCCTAATCCCAATGATTTCCAATGTTCAATTGTATTCATTTAAAAAATATAATATGATGTTACACAATAGGCTAAAAACGACGTTCTATTTTTATGCGAAAGGCACTCCCACAAATGTATCAAATCTTACCTTAAAAAGAAAATGGCGGGGTCCGTTCTCCACGTGGTTGGCCGCCTCGTGGACTTTCCCATTCTTTACTGGATTTTCCGTAGCCTCCAACTAGCACACATTTATCT
Source organism: Cordylochernes scorpioides (assembly GCA_030710605.1). Classification (NCBI taxonomy): domain Eukaryota; kingdom Metazoa; phylum Arthropoda; class Arachnida; order Pseudoscorpiones; family Chernetidae; genus Cordylochernes; species Cordylochernes scorpioides. Next base: position 24,455,728 of record CP092877.1, on the reverse strand, counting down.
ATTAGTTTTATGCTTTAGACAGGATTTTACAGGTTACATGTTCTTAAACAGCAGGGTGTTGTTTTTCTTTTACCGTGAACTTTTCGTGGCCATGATGGAAATGATCGTCCCACGTTGAAGGCGTCATTGAAGAGGTGATATCCTACGCTATGTCTGATATCCATGAGCCTCTTTCTTTCTCAGGGAGTTCACAAAAAAAATAACACATCCTGCTATAAAAAGACATGTAGATTGCGTGTATCCTGTACGCACTGGGGTTAAAAAGGAAGAAGGGACATAAACTCTGGTTCAATTTACATTATATATTTATTTATCTCTTTCGACCAAAAGAAAAACACAAAGATAAGAAAAAAATATATATAAATATGCAATGACGATTGAGCGGAAAGTTTACATATATATATATCTGTATAGAAAAAAATTATTATAAAAAGAAAATACTTAACTTTAGCGCTTCTTTTGTTGGAAGGCTGGAAACCCCTCCATAAAAAAAATAATTCTTTTAGGACTACATTTTTTTTTTTTACAAGCTTCCCTACTCTCTTATCTATTACTGACCAGTTCCCGCCCCCCTAAAAACTTGCTTGCCACTAACCTTTTTCCTCCCAGGGTGACCAAACAAAAATTAAAAAAATAAAAATAAATTTTTATCTGTGATAAGAAAGACATTAAAAAAAAATAAAATTATGATAAAAAAATTATCTTTCGAAATATTAATTTAAAATATTAATAAAAAATAGAAAGCCCAAAAATAACTGCTTATTTAAAATAAAAGGAAATTTTATTATAGTACTATATGTTATTAAAAAAAAAAAACTAGAAATAAAAAAGGAGGTGAAGAGATGGGCTGGTTTTTTACAGAGAAGAATTCTAGAAGTCCGCTTCATTGTCCACCGGCTTTTCTTTGATTCTGTGAGTGACTTTGTGGAGGCCCCAGAAGTGGCCTCTACACTATTTTGCAACTTTATTGCTTAAAATATTTTTGTGGAAAAATCTGTGTCGGTTTACTCCATTGATCATAATCAATTACGTGTTTTGAGTCCACGTCCTTCTATTGTAATTTTTAAAATATATTTTTCTCAGTCTGTCTTGATATCACAACCAGTTGTGTGTGTACCAGTCTCATAGCCATTGTAGTCGATCCAGAATACAGTCTCAATAACTTCACTAGCGTGTTGAGGTTAATAATTAGGCAGAATCTGTTTGCAGGGTTCTCTGCTAGGCAATCTGGCTTGTGCATAAGGGCAAAGAGGCCACTTTTATAATATATGAAGTTATTAGTTGACTCTTAGGAAAAGTTCTGCAATTTAGCAGTGTAGGGTGAAACTCTGAGAGCAAACACTTATTATCAAGTTGGTCAGGGCCAGGGGTTTAATGAATAAGCAACATTCAATTTGTTATACTGAGGACAACTTAGTCATATTGAAAATATTAAAGAGATAAGAGAAATATGGGGGACCATTCGTGATTTTCGTTTTAATATTGAAAAACTTTTTACTTATAACAATTTGTGTGTCAAATAAAATATGTAGAAAAATTTACAGGATATTCTATTGGTTGGTATAGGAATGTTTTAAATTGATGTATTATTGAATGAATAATCTTAATTTAAAATTATTCTTCTCAAACTATTAATTATAAGTCTTAAATGAGACATCTATATAAGCAATTTATTTTTACCTTTGAGTTTTGCACAGAAAGTTTTTGTGTGTTATTAAGAGTATTAAAAATTAAAATTTTTCTATTAAACATTTAATGGAATTTGTTTAAAACATAAAATATATCATTGTGTTTTTTTTTTCAATTGGTGATTTTTATAATTATTTCATTGATAACTAAATTCTGAAAAAGCAACACTGAAAGTTGTTTATTAATTTTTCTCGTTTTCTTTAAAATTTATTAACTTTGTTTGGTATTTATATAGATATGGATTGTCCTGGTTTACCAAAGGGATGGAAACGTGAAGAAATAGTAAGAAAAACCGGTTTATCTGCCGGTAAAACAGATATATTTTATTATAGGTAAGTACATACCTATTCGAGAAGAGTGATGAGTATCCTAAGTTTAGCGATGTTTGTTGTTGTTTGTGTGGAGTTTAGCCTATTATAAACATCATGTATTCAATTTTTTTAATAATTCAAAACCAGATTATTTTGACATGTAAGGAAGTAATTTTAACAAAACATGCAGCAAACTCTTAGGCTATTTAAAATTTAAAGTTTCTATTAATAGTCATCATCATCGTATTCTACAACAGCACAGAGAAACAAGTGTAAATCAGCACACGACACCCAAATATGATTTAGTGGAGATACGAAAGAAGACGATGTATAAGCCATTAATATTATATAAAATATAAATTATACCTAATTAAAATTATTTTTATTATGCCTTTTTCACAATTTTATTTTTAATTGAACCTCTAGCACAAAAGGAATATTTATAAATTGAATCACACTGTATAGGATTTTTAAGCATATAAAACTTTTTTGGAAAAAGAAGATGTCTTGCCTAGACATCTTTCTAACTGGAAAATAAATTCTTTGATCAGCCAATAAAATTATTTTTATATATGAGGGTGAAACGTTTGGGAGAGATAAACATTTAGCTTTGACAGGTAGAAATATAGCTGTGTTTTCTCTTCCTCCTCTCCCCATTTGACAATGTAAAAATGTTTATTTTATGGTTGGTTGGTGGAGGCATCTCTCAGTTCAAATGATATTATGTTAAACCTTTGACCTGCTAACTTCTTAATTTTTGACATTTTGGATCATTTGTTTTGACTTTTGGCTGCGTCGTAATCTTTTTAATATGAGAAAACAGATTTATTTGGTTATCATATATTCTCTCTCTCCCTCCAAGCTTTCGTCTGGAAGTGGAAAGTCTTTAACCAGTCATCAGTTAAAGAGACAGGCAATTTTGTTCACATTTGGTTATCTCATGTGTCTTCAATAAAGGCCACAGTGCATCAATTTGTTATTATTATTGTCTGAATCCTGATATACATGCTAAAAGGTATAATTCCTTAAGTTTTGTCCATGAGTGTATATTATTTTTAACCCTTTAAGCGCCGAGGTAACGATCCATCGTTACCCTATAATGTCACCAGGAGCGCCGGGGGTACCGATCTATCGTTACTTCCTTGTAGGGTCCCTCGTGGGGGAGGGGGTGGTGGCTGGCTATTTTTATCACCTCCCTTCTCACTTCTGGGCTTGTCTCTACACTTAGCTGTGTTTTTATCTCCTTTGTCTTGCGATTTCCTTTTTTTATTTTTTATTTTTTAAAAATGGATTCCGGTTCAGAATGCTCTGCATTTTCTGAGGACACTGAAGTTTATTCTTTGTCTTCTGAGTTTGAAGAAAGTGTTGAAGACACTTTTGAAGATGAATTTTCTGATGAAGAAGTGGATGAAAACCAGCCAAGTCCTTGGGTAAGAGTTTATACTCCATTTTCCACATCCAAAACATTGACTTTTGGAGAAGTTTGTGGCCCACAGCACCTTCCCCCCTCTATTATCCGGCCTATTGAATACTTTTTGTTATTCATAACAATCAATTTGATGAAGGAAATTGTGGCTTTTACCAATAAATGTGCCCAAACTTTATTGGCAAATAATAGGGACAAATTGCCTCCATTTTCTAGGAAGCTGGCCTGGAAGGACACTACCTTGGATGAGATGATGGCCTTTATTGGAGTCATCTTCAATATGGGCAATGTGAAGAAGAACCAAATCAGGGACTATTGGAGCAAGAATGAACTTTTAGACAAATTAAACAATTTTATTGATTCTTTCAATCAAATTTTACAAAGGAGAAAATATAAAAGAGTAAATGGGCATATAAAGTGTAGGGGAATATATATACAAATATCTTCAGCAAGGAAGGCTTCCCCACCTTGAGAGGGTCCTCCTCCAGACAAGGAAGGGGTCTTCTTGTACACTCCTCAGTTCCGCGCCGAGGAAGTGCCTATAAATGCGCGTCTTGGCAGACGCCAGGATGGCCAGGGCGTCATCGTCTAGGCCATGCCCGAAGACCCACCCCTGCAAGTCAGGGGGCCGCCCGATGATGGTAAATGCCTCCCTGATGAGAGGCCTGATGTAGCGGCAGGACCAGTACCGGTGAACCAGCGACAGGTCGCCGGACCCACAGGCGATGCAAGACTGATGTGCCGATGCTGGATGGGGCAGGGCGTGCAAAGCTAGCCTCACTGCCACGTCCGCGTTGTGCCCGGAGAAGGCGCAGCGCCGGAGCGACGACCAGCCGATGTTGATGGGTAGGTTTATATTTTCCTCCCACCTTCTAGCGAACTGGATGATGGGCAGGGCAGTCAGGCGTGGACGCTCTAAGATGCGACGGGCAGTTCGGGTGATGACTCGCAAGAACGGCATAGTCGTCCCGCGCAGCACTACGGCCTGGCCGATGGCGTTTACTCGGTAGGTCCCGCGTAGATTTTCGTCGATAAGACGACGGCAGAAGCTGGTCAACGACGCGGCGTCAGCCAGGGCGCAGCGCGTAGGCCGAGTGAGGGGAGGGGCAGGGCCAGCGAAGTCCCCAATGCAGGCATTGACCCACCGGGTAGGAGCGAGAAGGTCGGGTGGCCGGAGAAGGCGGCAGCCACCTATGATGGGGAGGTTCAGGAGTTGATGTGGTGTAAGCACAGAGTGGTCTAGCGTGAAGATGTCAGCGACCGCCTCCCAGATCTTAAGAAGCCGGAGACGCCGTGGCGAGAGCCAGGACCCGGATGGAGGTGGATATAGCCACGCATCGCTCTCGACCAGCCAAGAGTAGGCATTACGGTTTCCACGCAGTGCGGCCTGCATGCCCTTGAAGCACGACAGCCGCAGCTGGGTCTCGATGTCGATGAGGCCGAATTCTCCAAGAGAGACAGGTCTCGCCAGGACGCTACCAGGAAACCAGGCGGTGCGCTCCGGCCCCCAGATGAACCGCGCAAGACGTGCCTGGATCTTGTGGATAGTACGGTCGGTAGGCAGGTAGCCGTGGATGTGATGGACCACCGAGGAGAGAACCAAGGAGTTGGCCGCTCTGGCCCGGCCGACGAGAGAGAGGCCGCGGGTGTAGGGGGACCACCTCGTTATAGCAGCTTCGAGCAGGACCAGGATATGTCTTTCTTGGGCTGAGTTTTGATTTCCTGGCGTCACATTGCAGCCCAACACCTTCAGTTCGACCGACGACCAGGAGATGCTGAGTGGAGCGTCGTTGCGGGCACGCCAGGCGCCGCACCATAGACCTTTGCTCTTGGTGAAATTTCCCTTTATGCCGGAGGCGCGCCGGAAGTTCTCGAAGATGGAGGTCACCACGCCGAACTGTTCCTCACTGCGGATGAGCAGGACGATGTCGTCCGCGTAGGCGAGGACATTACCGGGGCCGAGAGCTTGCTCAAGGCGACGTAGGAGAGGGCTTGTGGCGAGGCTGAAGACACCCTTAGAGACACCCTGGTTTGGTAAAGTTATGTCTAGAGGGAGATTTGAGTTGCTCTACAGCTGCTTTTCTCTGATTGATGACTCCAACCTGGTTCCATGTTCTCATCCTGATTACAACCCAACTGCAAGATTTGAGAAGCTCATAGAGCATGTGAACAACAAGTTTATATATTATTATAAGCCTACTCAAAATCTTACAGTTGATGAGAGCTTGGTGTGCCTAAAAAACCGAACTCGTCTTAGACAATATATGCCCCAAAAGCACCATGGTCGATTTGGAGTCAAACTGTGGATGCTTTGTGAATCTAAAACTGGCTATTGTCTGAGAATGAAGCCATATAAAGGGAAATTATCTTCAATTATCAAGTCCCTTTCCTATGATGTTCCAATGAATCTGCTCCAGGAATCCAGTCTACTTGGAGAAGGTTATCATTTGATAACTGATAACTTTTTCACCAGCATCAACCTAGCCAAGGACTTACTGGACAGTCATACTTATTTGACTGGTACTATAAGAACTAATAGGAAGGGACTTCCTAAAACCTTAACAAGTGCAAAATTAGGTGTCGATGAATCCCTTTATATGGTAAATAATAATCTACTGGCCCTGGCTTACAAAGAAAAGAAGAGCAAACCTCCAGTGAAGTTTCTCTCAACATTTTGTGATGCTTCTTCTGGCAAAAAGAAGGTGTCAGACCAAAGAGACTACCCACAGATGAAAATCTGCTATGATAGCTACATGGGAGGGGTAGATCTCAATGATCAAATGTTGTATACATATATGGATGAAAGAAAAGGACGAAAATTTTATAGAAAGGTGATCCTCAACATCTTCCACAGGACTCTCCTAAATTCCTTCATCCTATATGAACAGCATACCAAAGACAACCCCAAGCTTTCTAGAAGGGTTTTTAACTATTCAGTAATAAATTAATTAGTTAAAAATCACTTGAAACCTCCAGTTCTGCCTTCAACAAGCCAGGAAGTACTCGAAAAACTTCCAGAAAAGAGAGAGAGTAGATGTGTGGAGTGTACAAAAGAAGGCCTGAAGCGGAGGTCTAGAACCATATGTTCAAAGTGCAAGAGAGGCTTGCATCCAGTCTGTGCTTTTAAACACAAGTGTTAGCTTTGTAAATAGCCTTGTATATATCTAAAATTCCTTTTTATATTTGTGAAACCTTATTTTGAAAAATTCAAGTCGATTATTCAATTAATTATAATTAACCCCCAATTAAAAAATTAATTACTCATTTCAGTATAATAAAATCAGAGTGTTGTGTTGAGAGAGGAGTCTGGATTATATTGCACTTTACAGAATACTCCTATCTATAATATTTATTTATTTATAACATTTTTTACTTAACAACCACTTGATCATCAGTTTAGGCTTAATTAGTGTGGTCCTGATAGTGATAGTTAGAATTCGGGCCCTAGAGCTCAAAGGGTTAATATAGGTGCAGTAGAACCTCTCTTAACCCTTAACTGGACGGGTGATTTTTTCTTACGTAACTGGACGGGGTGGGTAGATTCAACCCACATATGTACCTTTACGAAATAAGCGCTAAATAATGAATTAAATCATTATTTGAAAGATTATTTAATGATTACAAATGTTAATATACAGATTTTGACTTCTAAAAATTCTAAATATAATCTATTTACAGTTTTCACAAATAATTAAGAAATGTTTTTTACAGACGCTTAGTTGACATACAGAGCATAAGGTTTTCACTTTTCCCGCATTTTTTGATGGACATTTGTAGCACCTTTTTGGAGTATCAGATTCTTTTGGCATCGTAGATCCTCTTGATGTACTTGAACCATCATTATTTTTGATTTTTTTTATTGTCGTCTGTAAATCCAGCGGGAGGGAATTTAGATTACGTGTGGCCAGGTGTTCATCAATCAAGGATCTCCCAAGATCAACAATAAAGGTACTTCTTTCTTTTTGATCCTTTTTATCAATCTGATAGTTGAAGATGATGTAAGAATTCAGAGCTGTGATATCTAAGAGGGCATAAAAAAGTGCCAAAGGCCATCTTCTGGATCGACGAGAGGTAGAAAAATTAGAGACCATTTGGTCAATGGTATCTACACCTCCTTTTGTTAGATTATAATCCATTATAATGTCAGGTTTTCCTGTTGTTTCATCACATTTATTGTCATGATGCATCGAAGATATAAGGATTACTGATTTTCTTTTTTTGGGAACATAGGAGACTAAAGTTTTTGTTCCAGAGAAACCAAAAATAGATGTTCCTGATTCTCTTTTAGGATGCGGTTGGAATTGTGGTGGAATCTGAGGTTTGTCCTTTCTCATTGTTCCTAAATATGTAAGGCCATGTTCTTTCAACTTATCAACTAATTCTATTGAAGTAAACCAGTTGTCTGCTGTAATATTTCTATTACTCTTCCAAAGTGGTCGACTAATATCTAAAACTATTTGGGTTGGCAGGGATAGTTCTTTTGACCTTGGAGTTTTAGATTTTCCTATATATACCATTGCATTATACATATAATGTGTTCTTGAGTCTGCTAGTATCACTATTTTTATCCCATATTTATTAGGTTTTGAGGGTATATAAATTTTGAATGGACATTTTCCCCGAAACCCTACAAGCATTTCGTCAACAGTAAGGTATTCAGCAGGTGTATAACAACTTTGGAATTTTTCAATAATGGTTTGGAAAATATCTCTTATGGGTGAGAGTCTATCTTCTTTGCATCTTGTCTTGAAATTATCAAATCTAATACAAAGTAATAGAAAAAGGAAACGCTTCACACTCATTACAGAGCGAAAAATGTCACGGCCTGTTCCATCTGAGGCAAACAAAGATTCTACATTTTCATGACCTGATTTGTAAACTCCAGCTAGATACAACAAACCTAAGAATGCTCTTATTTCTATTTCACTTGTAAAATTTGAGTAAGTACTTTTGGTCAAATCTGAAATTCTTTGGCGAAATTCTTCAATTTTTGCATTTGTAAATTCAGATATTTGTTTTATAATTGCGGCAGTAAAAAATAAGTTGAATATATCTATGCCACAATTTGGCTTCGGTTTAGCAGGGCCTTTCAGACCAGGTAAGTGTGTAATTATGTTATGAGAACGGGTTCTTCCAATTATTGCATGATTCTTGTTCCACTTATAGCCATTTTTCCCAATGAAACAATTACTTGAAGACATTTGAGCAGTGGTAAGAATTGAATCACATTCCTCATCTGTACTGACATCTGAATATTTGTTCAATGAATAATTTTCAGTTTCAGAATCATCGTCAAAATTCTTATTCAAAATTTCGTCTTCCATTATAAATAGAATTTCAAAAATAAAAAGTCTTACCTTGATAAAAAAATTAAGGAAGTTGTTTTTTTTTTATCTAAAAGAATAAATTCTACTTAGCCAAAGAAAGAAGTCTTATTTTATGAATGGAAGCTAAAAAATAGCGGAAGAAAGCGACTCGAGAATGAGCAATCAGCTATAACCCTAACATGAAAAATTCTCACGCTTCTGGACGGCATGGGCGGAATCCGCCCACACATGCAAATTTAACCGCCCTCCCAAAACTTATATTTTTAAACGATGAATGGAAATTGTTTGTATCACTGTAAAATTAGAATACACCAAAGCTGTTAGCTCTCAGTAAACGAAAAATATATATTTTTCCTATATTAAGTTTATGCATGGGCGGAATCTACCCAACCCGCCCAGTTAAGGGTTAAGTGGGCATCCCGATAGCAGACACTTCTCCACAAAGGACAGTTTTCATTCGCAAAATTACCATTTTTACAATTTAACAACTATCTGGTAAGAGGACATCTCTCCCTAAAGGACACTTTGGCTCTGCAATTAAGTGTCCTTACAGGGAGGTTCTACTGTATTTTAAAATTATAATGTACTTTAATTTCACAGGTATACAAAAAAATTTTTTTTTTTTCGCCGGAGAAAACCTGATGTTGATTTTAATATAACTTTTCATGCTGAATTCAAAAATGAAATCAAAAGTTTTCCATCACCCATAGTTCTTGCGGGATAACCATTTTTTCTTTAAATTGGTATATACAGTAATGATGCAGAAAATGTTACGTAAGCATTTTTTAAGTAAACATCATTAAATTAGCTAGCGCTTTATTTTTGACAAGAAGAGTTGATATGTGAAGCCAAAAGCTTTATTTTATTTGTTACTAGCGGATGTACCCGGCTTCGCCCGGTTTTTATCCGAGTAAAGGTTTGTCTAACGAACATTTGTTAAAACAATTCTCTATAAACTTGTAAAAAAAATATATATATATTTTGATAATTTGAAACTCGTAAATTTGAATCTCTCGATAAAGTGAAAATTTTTTCCCGGTCCCTTGAAAAATACTCGATAAGTTGAATAAAATCAATATTAAATGGTTCCCTCGGTAATTGGAAGTTAAAGGAATAGTATCTTGCCTTGGAATTGTATCATTATTCTTGTCTCAAATAAATTGCCGTGTCATCCTGAATTTTGTCTTTCCTAATTTTCTACATTACAAAATCATCATTTTATCTATTCTCCCAATATATATATTGTAGATAAATGATAAAACTAACTTTGACTTGTGCGCAATTAATTGGTAGAAAATCTTACTTTTGATAAATAATCTTTAAGATAATAAACTTAGTGATAATAAAACTTAGAGATAAAAAAACTTGTTATCCCCCGCTAGGGGGCGCTGCTTGCGAGTTAAATCTACAAATCTGCAAATAACTCTAAGGATATTCAAGATATTCAAGAAATTATTTTTCGAAAACCTTCCCGGGGATATACCTAATAATATTCCAAAATTTCACGGCGATTGGATGTATGGTTTTTGAATCTATAGAGTACAGACAGACAGACATTCAATTATATATATATATAGATTAATTAAATTTTGCTCTTTAAGAATCATAAATATTAATTTAAATAACAAATTATTGAATTTTTAATTAAATATGTTTATTTTATAATGCAATCTGATTTGTTTTCAACTCAAAAATAACGACAAGCTCTGGAATGCTATTTGCTGAATAACAGTTTTAATATATACAGTAAAACCCCGCTAATACAAACCCTGGATATAGCGAACCTTCCCTTATAACGAACCCACGGCGATTCTCAATTCCATTCCATTGAAAATACCATCGTTATAATGAACTTTGCGCTTTTTAAAATAACGAACTAGCCCTATAACAAACCTATTTTCGGTTCCAAAATGATAAAATTTATTAAAAATACTAGGCTTATAACGAACTTTAAATTGTGACTTAAAAAATTTTTAAAACAACATAATTTTGATCATGTTTCAGTTCACGGATCGCGATTTCAAAACAAAAAAATAGCGGCATTGTTTGTTTTGATTTACATTCTATTTTTGCTGTATGTTGTATACATTTTTACACATTATACTTTTATTTAATAGAATATCTTTGCATTCTACAATTTTTAAATAGAAAAAAAAATACAAATGGCTTCCAATATAAAGAAAAGAAACAAAGAATTGGCTTTCTTAAAAAACAGTGGCAGCATGCACTTTTAGAAGCATTCTATATCAAGTTTAACCTAGGCTAAAAAATAATTCCAAATAATTGTAAAGCCAGAAATGGTTTGAATAACAGGTTAAATACAAAACTTAATCTTTACTTCAGAAGAATATGTGGGAACTGGAATTGGAAGGAAAAAAAAAAAACATTGCCCCTTGTCTCATGGGCCACAAACAAAAATCGACTTATAAATTCTCAAAAACTACCACTACATTTCTATTTTTAGAACGGACTTCTTGTTAGGAATATGACTCATTCAGGGTTCGCGGATATTCCCCCAGGCTGGCCGTTTTACCACCGATTTTATGTTTGTAAATTGGCGTTTTTTATTCGCAATTTTACCGATCGCGCTATCGTATCAACATGTTTCGTGTCCGATTTTTCTGAATTGGATACTTTTGATTCATCTTCAATTGATTCAGAATACACGGACCTTTATTCCTTTGATGGAAATAACTATATTTTAAGACAATTCTGATTTTCAAATTTTACTTTTCACTTTCAAACAACAAGGTATTAGAGGCATTTTTTCCAATAAATTTAGTATTATATTATTTGAGAAAGATGTTCTAAAATACTCATATATCTTTTAAATATATAATTAATAAAGTTTTGCCTAGGGAATTTGGCTTAATTTTTAAATTATACATAGAGGTTTATATATATAAACATGTATGCTAAAGATAAGAAGAACCTATTATCAAATGATTTCTTTTGAAATTCAGCATTACTGTAAAGAAATAGGTCAATTTAGGGAATTAAAACAAAGTGACCATCATTAAGTGGCTGCCTTTTCCAGTGTGTATGGCTGTTTTTTAATTACACTGTCTAAAAATTTAGAAAAATAAAAAAATGGCCAAACCGTGGCTATAATGAACCAAAAGATCTGTCCCATTGAGGTTCACTATAGAGGGGTTTTACTGTATATTTAAATTGAACCTAACGATTTGTTCAATAGATTTGCATCAGAAGTGACAGGTAAATTTGAAGTGATCAGTTTATTCTTCTCTATCCATTTACTTTTATGAATTGTGTGCACCGGACTGTGTCAATATGCCTAGGCGTTGCATTAATATTCTCGATATTTTCTGTTACATTTGTGGGGAATTAACTTTCAAAGTTCAAAGGCGAAACTTTACACCGCTCATCAAAAGTTCTATCAACTTTATTTTGGCTGTAAAGTCTATGACCAAGATAAGACATCATTGTTATGAAATTTGTGCTCGACGTCTTACAGGGTGGATTAAAGGTGAACGTCATATGCCTTTTACGGTTCCAATGATATGGAGGGAACCTAAAGACCATTCTTCAGACTGTTATTTTTGTTTGACAAAGACTACAGGTATTACATCCAAATCAAGACATACAGTTGAATATCCAGATTTGCCTTCTGCTATGAGACCGGTTCCTCATAGTGATATTTTACCTGTGCCATAGCCTCCTGAAAATGTAATATTTAGTGACGATGATTCAGATAGACGAGAACAACAGTCGGATGACACAAATTTTGAAGCAGGTGCTTCATCTGAACCTCATTTGTTAACCTAAGGAGATTTGAACAACCTCGTACGTGATTTAGATTTATCCCAAAAACAAAGTGAACTTTTAGGCTCTAGGTTAAAAGGCTGGAATCTGCTGCATAAAGGCACAAAAGTATGCTTTTTTTCGCAAGCGTCAAGATGAATTTCAAGACTTCTTTCCACAAGAGAATGATTTAGTATATTGCAATGATGTTGTTAGTCTAATGGAAGCGCCTGGTCATGACCATGATACAGAAGAGTGGCGTTTATTCGTTGATTCTTCAAAAATTAGTTTGAAAGCTGTTCTCCTTCACAACGGAAATAGGTTCCCATCAGTGCCAATAGCACAAGCATCCAACATGAAAAAGAGACTTATGAAAACATGAAACTGCTTTTGAAAAAGATGGAATATGAAAGATACGGTTGAAAAATATGTAATGATTTGAAAGTCATTGCTCTCTTGCGTGGATTACAGCTTGGATATACAAAATTTTGTTGTTTTCTGTGTGAGTGGGATAGCAGAGTTAGGGAAAGGCATTGCATTAAAAAAAGCTGGCCAAACCGTGAAATCTTTACTCCAGGACATAAAAATATTGCAAATCCTCCCCTGATCGATTCAGAAAATATTTACTTACTGCCATTACCTTTTTAAACTGGGATTAATGAAGAACTTTGTCAAGGCAATGGATCGAAATGCCAGTGGATTTGCCTACCTAAAACAAAAATGTTCTAGCATAAGTAATGCAAAAATTAAAGAAGGCATTTTTGTTGGACTTCAGATTCGAGAATTGCTGCAGGATGAAATTTTCAAAATAGTTTGGATGAAGTTGAAGCAGCAGCATGGAATTCCTTTAGAAACGTTAGCAAGAACTTCTTAGGAAGTGTCAGGGTTGAAAATTACCGAGGCATAGTTAATGATCTGTTGCTTTCCTACAAAGCACTGGGATGTAACATGTCTCTCTAGATCCATTTCCTGCATTCACATCTGGATTTCTTTCCAGACAATCTTGGTGCAGTTAGCAATGAGCATGGTGAGAGGTTTCATCAAGATATATCAAGCATGGAGAAGCGGTACCAAGGTAAATGGAGTCCCGGTATGCTTGCTGACTACTGCTAGACACTCAAGAGGGATGTACCACAAAGCAAAGTTTAGAATAAAATACACAGTCACTACTTTTCAATATAATAAATATATTTCGTTCATATAGGCCTATATATTAAAAATATTTCCAAATTTCAGGTAGGTGTATCTCAAAAATCTTGCGTGATAGAAAAAAACTAATGGTATATTTGGAATCGGCACAAAGCTTTAAATTTAGATAAGATGCTGTTTCTTTTGGGACAAAGAAAAATATTTTTTGATAAACCAGTGTAATGTAATAAGGTTTATGCAAAAATGCTTACGTAATATTTTTTGCCATTTTTGCTGTATTTATCCCAATACCAAAAAAAGGCTGTCACGCAAAAACCATGGGTGATGGAAAATTTCTGATTAGATTTTTGAGTTCGGCATGAAAAGTTACACTAGAAACACCATCAGGTTCTCTTGAGCAAAAATGTTGTTGACCAGTGTTTTTACTTTTGGTATTTTTTTATTTGTCCGATAACGCCAATGTCGATTATATATCTTCTTCTTCTTCTTTCTTATCTCCACTCAATCACACTAAGGTATCAAGATTGTAAAGCTTGAGATTTTTGATGGTGTCTGCCGGGGAAGAGTAGAGCTCATCAATGGATGAGTCAATACAGTCAATAATATGTCTTGGGGTTGCAGGCTGAGAATTGCACTTAGTACATAGTGGGAAAACCTTGCAACCATTCTGGAAAGTCATTGTCCGTAGATGACCAGACTTAAGTCTGGAAATCAAAGACTGTTGTTCTCTTGGGAGGACAGAACCGGTGCTTGTCCCTCCTGCTCTGTACCAGTCATGTGCAGCATCAGGATATATTAGCATCAGCATCGATTATATATAAAATCAATAAATGATGTATTGGGAAAACGTCCGTTGTTTGGAGTGGAGTTATGGCTATAAGAGGAGTTTATCACTGCCATTATTTGAACTAGATTTAGAAATCTAAATAAAACTATTGAAGAAACAAGAGCAACTGTCCATATAGAGCCTCTTCTTGTCGCTATGCAACTGTTGAGGAAGAGACATGTCTGAAAGCTTGTGTGATGTAAAAAAAACACTTCCTTATAGTGTCTCATTTGAACATTACCTGTGTCATCAGGGATCAGCCATACATAATAAACACATAAAGCTGGTGCTGTATCACCACAGACCTGAGTTTGTGAAGGCAGTCAATAGTTATTGATTCGTAAATTTTGCATTTATTTTGATTATTTGATTGCTTATTTTGATTTTGAATACTAAGCTGCTGTTTATCTCTATTGAAAACTAAATCACTGAGTCAAAGCACTGATGCGAGCCATAGCTTGGAATCCAAGTGGACATTCAGAATTTGCTAAAGCTGTGACTTGAGTTTGTGAAGGCTGTCGATAGTGGCACATATATTTTACATTTATTTTGATGGGAGAGGTGGCCTCCTCCCAGAGAAATTACCATTTAAGTCTTTTTCTTGCTAACTTTATTGTTTAACTTATTTGCCACAACCTTTATAAAATTATATTAAAATTGAATACAGTAGAAGCTTCATGAGAGGACACTCCCACTAGAGAATAGCTCTAGAGAGGTAATTTTGGTGATGAAAACTTTATATATAAAGAATAGTTTTCATCACCAAAATTACTATACAGTAAAACCCCTCTATAGTGAACCCCAATGGGGCAGAGCTTTTGATTCACCATAGCCACAGTTTGGCCATTTTTTTTTTTTTACTTTTCTATTTTTTTTGACCTTATAATTAAAAAATAGACATACACACAGGAAAAGGCAGCCACTTAACCCTTAACTGGACGGGTTGGGTAGATTCTGCCCATGCATAAATTTAATATAGGAAAAAAATATATTTTTCGTTTACCTAGAGCTACCAGCCTTCATGTATTCTAATTTTAGTGATACAAACATTTTCTTTCCATCGTTTATAAATTTCAGTTTTGGGAGGGGGGTTAAATTTGCATGTGTGGGCGAATTTGCCCAGCCTGTCCAGAAGCGTGAGAATTTTTCGTGTCAGTGTTAGCTCGTGGCTCATACTTGAGTCTCTATCTTCCGCTATTGTTAGCTTCCTTTTTATAAAATAACACTTCTTTCTTTGGATAAGTAGAATAATCAATCAAGTCAACGGAGAGAACTATCCCTGCCATCCCAAAATATATATGTTTTATAGATTAGTCAACCAACACACAACACACACACACACACACACACTTTGGAAGAAATATTCCAGCAGACAATTGATTCACATCAGTAGAATTAGTTGATAAGTTGAAAGAACATGGTCTTACATATTTAGGAACGATGAGAAAGAACAAACCTTAGATTCATCACAATTTCAACCGCACCCTAATAGAGAATCAGGAACCTCTATTTTTAGTTTCTCTGGAACAACCCCTTTAGTCTCCTATGTTCCAAAAAAAAAAAAAAAGAAAAAAGAAAATCGGTAATCAGATTGATAAAAAAGGTAAAAAAAGAAAGGAGTCATTTTATTGTTGATCTTGGGTGAACTGATGAACACCTGGCCACATGTAATCTCAATTCTCTCCCGCGGGAATTACAGACGACAATTAAAAAAAAATGATGGTTCAAGTACATCAAGGGAATCTACGATGCCACAACAATCTGATATTCCAAAATGGTGCTACAAATGTCCATCAAAAAACGCAGTAAAAATTAAAAACCCTTTGCTCTGTATGTCAACTAAGCGTTTGCAATAACATTTCTTTATAATTTTTTAAATCTGTAAATAGATTATATTCAGAATTTTTAAAAGTCAAAATCTGTATATTAACTATATATTAATTAAATTTCTTTTTAAATATTGATTTCAATCATTATTTAGCGTTTATTTCATAGTTACATAGGTGGGTTGAATCTACCCAACCCGTCCAGTTACGTAAGAAAAACCCACCCGTCCAGTTAAGGGTTAATAATGGTCACTTTGTTTTAATTCCCTAAATTGACCTATTTCTTTCCATTAATGCTGAATATCAAAAGAAGTCATTTTTGATAATAGGTTCCTATTATCATTAGCATACATGTTTATATATATACCTCTATGTATAATTTAAAAATTAAGCCAAATTTTCCCAATGCAAAGCATTATTAATCCTATATTTAAAAGGTATAAGAATATTTTAGAACATCTTTCTCAAATAATATAATACTAAATTTATTTGAAAAAATGCCTCTAATACCTTGTTGTTTGAAAGTGAAAAGTAAGATTTGAAAACCAGAATTGTCTTAAAATATTGTTATTTCCATCAAAGGAATAAAGCTCCGTGTATTCTGAATCAATAGAAGATGAATCAAAAGTACCCCATTCAGAAAAATCGGACGCGAAACATGATACGATAGCGCGAGCGGTAAAATTGCGAATAAAAAAACGCGAATTTGCAAAGACAAAATCGGTAGTAAAACGGCCGGCCAGGGGAAATATCCACGAACCCTGAATGAGTCATATACCTAACAAGGCCTCCTTTCTAAAAATAGAACTATAGTGGTAGTTTTTGAGAATTTATAAGTCGATTTTTGTTTGTGGCCGTGAGACACCGGGGCACATTTTTTTTTTCTTCTTCCAATTCCAGTTTCCACATATTCATCTGAAGTATAGATTAAATTTTGTTTTTAACCTGTTTTTCAAACCATTCTAGCTTTAAAATTATTTGGAATTAATTTTTAGCCTAGGTTAAACTTGATATAGAACGCTTCTAAAAGGGCATGCTGCCACTGTTTTTTTAGAATGCCATTCTTTGTTTCTTTTCTTCATTTTGGAAGCCATTTGCGCTTTTTCTATTTCAAAATTGTCGAATGCAAAGAAATTCTATTAAATAAAAGTATAACGTAAAAACTTAAAACTCTTCCGGTGTACAGCTTATGAAAAACGTATCATTAAATGGAAGATAGGTATCTTTTTATTTGTAAACGTTACGAGCTTTCGGGCAAACGCCCTTCTACAGGTTTGACAGAAATTAAGGCGAGAGACCGACCTATATACAAGGGATGATTTACATAATAAACAATTTTTATAACTTAGCAGTAAAAATTTTTAGTTTTTAATAAGTAACTATTGTATTGATATGGTAATACCTACACCCATTTCTACTCCTTCTGCCCCATAGTACACAAAATTAACATCGTTAAAACACTCACCAGGCGCCTTCACACACACTGCTCTCTACCCATCTTTAAAACCACAGAAAAAGCCCGTATTATCTCCCATCTCACCGCCGCCTCCTATCCACTAACATTCATTAATAAACATACCTATTCTCCCGCCCCCTCCAATCCTCCCCCAGTCTTCAGGACTACCTGCATGTTGCCCTATTCTCCTTTAACAGTTAGTATCTCCCGTCTCATCAGGCCATTTGGCATTCGCACCTTTTTCATTAATACCCCCAGTATCCACTCACTTCTCCGACACCCCATTACAAAAACTGATACCCAACTCAGTCCTCTGGATTCTTCTGGGGCGGTCTACTCTGTCTCATGCGAACATTGTTCCGCCACTTATGTGGGTGAGACAGGTAGAACCGTCGCCATTAGAATGTCAGAACACACCCGCAACATTAATAACAACGACCCACGTTCCCTCATCTATCAGCATGTTGCATCCACTGGCCACTCTTTTAATACCAACCACCCCACTATCCATTACCGTAACATACCCAACCTACACCAAAGATTAATGTTAGAATCCATAGTATCCACCAAACTTAAAAGCATAAATAGAAAAATAGAAATTCCTGAAATTTATGATATCTTTGTTTCAAGTTAATCTATTCCTTTTTTACATAGTTAAAAATCTAGTATACAACATCTTATTACCATATCAATACAATAGTTACTTATTAAAAACTAAAAATTTTTACTGCTAAGTTATAAAAATTGTTTATTATGTAAATCATCCCTTGTATATAGGTCGGTCTCTCGCCTTAATTTCTGTCAAACCTGTAGAAGGGCGTTTGCCCGAAAGCTCGTAACGTTTACAAATAAAAAGATACCTATCTTCCATTTAATGATACGTTTTTCATAAGCTGTACACCGGAAGAGTTTTAAGTTTTTACTATTAATCAATTGAGTTTAATTCTTCGTATTTATTATGGCTCTTCCTAGAGGCGAAATCGACAGATACAAGTTCCTCATCCACAAGAAATCTCTTCAACTCGCCAAATGGCGTTGCCATTTAAAGTTCAACCAGCTATGTGAACGGCTAGTGTTTATCCCTCCATCCCTCCGTGTAAAGGATCCTGTTGGAAACCCCTTCTCAGCAGAACTTATAAGAAGAATCCAATGGCAACTCTTACGGGCAAGAACTAAAGGTTGCCTTTCCCAAATTAGATTCCTCACCAAATCAATCAAAGGGCTGATATGCCTAACCTCCCAAAACGTTCATGAATCTGATCTCACAGCTCTCATAGAAAGAACCACCTCAGATATTAAGGTACAAGACCGAAGTATACAGCTTAGACACGATAAAAAGCTAGCGTTCTGGTCCCAAAAATACTCCTTCCCACTCGATCACAAGTATGCCAACCCCGAGGCTTCAAACAACATCATCAATCTGTCTAGCGTAACCCTCACCCCTGCTGAAAATAGTCTCCTCTCTAAAGGCCTCAAATATCGACTTCCCGCCAAACCCGATGTACCCAGGATCATCAGTGGAATAGAGGCCTCCGTTAAGAATCATAACCATCAAGACAGATGCGCCATCAGAAACCATGTAGCCCGGGTACTCCAGAGACCTCTCCCCCCACCCCCAAATTCCCAAACTGAATCCAAGGCCCTCCGCAGACTAATGAAACAACGTTCAATTGTCATCAGCAGATCAGATAAGGGCACTGACACCGTAATCCTAGACCGATCTTCGTACCACGCCAAAATCTTGGAAATATTGCAGGACACAGCCACTTTTTCTCAAATTTCCGCACAAGAGAGCACAATAGCACTAAAAACCTTCAAGTCCTCTCTCAACCGAATGAAAAGAACCAGTCTCATCTCAACGGAGGAACACAAATCCTTTACCACTAATCTCCCCAATGGTACCTACATCTACGGCCTTCCCAAGGTCCACAAACCTTCTGTCCCTCTGCGCCCTATCATTGCGTATCACCTCTCTCCCGCCTACCCCCTAGCTAAGTACCTCTCAAATTATCTCTCACCTCTTTTAAACAACAATAGAAGTAATCTCACAGTTTCCAGCACCCCCACACTCATTCAAGAAATAACCGGCCTACACCCCCCCCAAAACTTCACCATGTGTTCATTTGACGTTTCATCCCTATACCTCAGTCTCCCCCATCACCTGATAATTGACAGCCTCAACCAATTTTTGGTTTCCATCAACACAGATCCCGTCAAGACCAACTCTATCACATCCCTCTCACAGATATGCTTAAACATGAGCACCTTTACCTTTGACCATATCCATTTCAAACAGATAAGAGGATCGCCTATGGGAAGCCCCCTCTCCTCCATAGCTGCTGAGCTGGTTATGACCAGAATAGATAAATGGGTCTGCAACCTCCATTGTGATGACATTCTTTTCTGGCGACGATATGTCGATGATATCCTTTGCATATGTAAAACCGACCTTGAAGAAACCATCCTGTCCACCCTCAACAGTTACAACCCTAACCTCTCGTTCACCATGGAAAAAGAACAGGGACACATCATTCCCTTCCTAGACATCTTAATCATACGTACCCCGGCATCATTCCACACCACAGTATACTACAAGAATAGCAGTACCCCCACCTACACCCATTTCTACTCCTTCTGCCCCATAGTACACAAAATTAACATCGTTAAAACACTCACCAGGCGCCTTCACACACTGCTCTCTACCCATCTTTAAAACCACAGAAAAAGCCCGTATTATCTCCCATCTCACCGCCGCCTCCTATCCACTAACATTCATTAATAAACATACCTATTCTCCCGCCCCCTCCAATCCTCCCCCAGTCTTCAGGACTACCTGCATGTTGCCCTATTCTCCTTTAACAGTTAGTATCTCCCGTCTCATCAGGCCATTTGGCATTCGCACCTTTTTCATTAATACCCCCAGTATCCACTCACTTCTCCGACACCCCATTACAAAAACTGATACCCAACTCAGTCCTCTGGATTCTTCTGGGGCGGTCTACTCTGTCTCATGCGAACATTGTTCCGCCACTTATGTGGGTGAGACAGGTAGAACCGTCGCCATTAGAATGTCAGAACACACCCGCAACATTAATAACAACGACCCACGTTCCCTCATCTATCAGCATGTTGCATCCACTGGCCACTCTTTTAATACCAACCACCCCACTATCCATTACCGTAACATACCCAACCTACACCAAAGATTAATGTTAGAATCCATAGTATCCACCAAACTTAAAAGCATAAATAGAAAAATAGAAATTCCTGAAATTTATGATATCTTTGTTTCAAGTTAATCTATTCCTTTTTTACATAGTTAAAAATCTAGTATACAACATCTTATTACCATATCAATACAATAGTTACTTATTAAAAACTAAAAATTTTTACTGCTAAGTTATACAAATTGTTTATTATGTAAATCATCCCTTGTATATAGGTCGGTCTCTCGCCTTAATTTCTGTCAAACCTGTAGAAGGGCGTTTGCCCGAAAGCTCGTAACGTTTACAAATAAAAAGATACCTATCTTCCATTTAATGATACGTTTTTCATAAGCTATAACGTGTAAAATTTATACAACATACAGCAAAAATAGAAGGGAAATAAAAATAAACAATGCCGCTAATTTTTTGTTTTGAAATTGCGATCTGTGAGCTCAAAATTTTGTCGTTTTAATTTTTTTTTAAATCACATTTTAAGTTCGTTCTAAGCCTAATATTTTAAATAGATTTTATCATTTTGGGACCAAAAATAGGTTCGTTTATAGGAGTAGTTCGTTATTTTAAAAATCGCAAAGTTCGTTATAACAATGGTATTTTCAATGGAATGGAATTGGGAATCGCCGTAGGTTCGTTATAAGGGAAGGTTCGCTATATCCAGGGTTCATATTAGCAGGGTTTTACTGTATTTACCAATAGCAGCTCTCTAGTAAAAAGACATCTTTCTCTAATGGATGTCTAGTTTTCTTAGGTTTCTAATCTATAATCCAAATTGTATCTTTCCTACATGTACACCCTATCTAGATATTTGTTTTAAAAAATGAAAACTAGATCAATTTTATTAAACATTGAAAATGCATTTTAATTGAAAATACATTGTGGTCAGTTTTATTTTTACAATGTGTACAATGTGTTACATGTGTAGACATGTGGTGCACTTACAGTAAAAAAAAGCAGTCGCTAACTACCCACCATGATTATCATGGCCTGTACCACGTGTACTAGGGATAAGCAAAAAAAAAAACTTTTTAATAGTTTTTTTTTGTACTGTGTGTATGATGGTAATTTTTTTGTCTGCAAAAGGTGGTAATGTTTATTTCATATAAAATCAATGAATAATGCAAATGGAAATACCTGTTTTTTTAGGAATTTAAAATAAAAAAAGAAACTGATGCGAAGGTCTCTACATGGAAGTTGAAAAATCCTGTGTTTCTCTCTCAATCATGAGACTAGTACAGATTCTGCACTGCTTGATTGCTCCCATCCTTCAATATTACTAGAAGTGATGTTCCACAACCATGACCCAGGATCAGATTCTGCACTGCTTGATTGCTCCCATCCTTCAATATTACTAGAAGTGATGTTCCACAACCATGACCCAGGATCAGATTCTGCACTGCTTGATTGCTCCCATCCTTCAATATTACTAGAAGTGATGTTCCACAACCATGACCCAGGATCAGACTCTGCACTGCTTGATTGCTCCCATCCTTCAATATTACTAGAAGTGATGTTCCACAACCATGACCCAGGATCAGACTCTGCACTGCTTGATTGCTCCCATCCTTCAATATTACTAGAAGTGATGTTCCACAACCATGACCCAGGATCAGACTTCTGCACTGCTTGATTGCTCCCATCCTTCAATATTACTAGAAGTGATGTTCCACAACCATGACCCAGGATCAGACTCTGCACTGCTTGATTGCTCCCATCCTTCAATATTACTAGAAGTGATGTTCCACAACCATGACCCAGGATCAGACTCTGCACTGCTTGATTGCTCCCATCCTTCAATATTACTAGAAGTGATGTTCCACAACCATGACCCAGGATCAGACTCTGCACTGCTTGATTGCTCCCATCCTTCAATATTACTAGAAGTGATGTTCCACAACCATGACCCAGGATCAGACTCTGCACTGCTTGATTGCTCCCATCCTTCAATATTACTAGAAGTGATGTTCCACAACCATGACCCAGGATCAGACTCTGCACTGCTTGATTGCTCCCATCCTTCAATATTACTAGAAGTGATGTTCCACAACCATGACCCAGGATCAGACTCTGCACTGCTTGATTGCTCCCATCCTTCAATATTACTAGAAGTGATGTTCCACAACCATGACCCAGGATCAAATCCAGCACTGAGCACTTTTTGCCCTCAATGGACCCTGATTCTCGCATAAGTCCATTGAGTGAAAATAACCAAATGGGGCTCTTCTTGTACCTTTGCAAAAGTCTCAAACGGCTTTTTACCTGATATGTGTAGACATGTGATGTACTTATAGTAAAAGATAGTAAATAATTACCCCCTATGATTTTCATTACTTTGTGCCATGCGTGTATTTAAGATTTAAAAAAATATATTTATTTGAGATAATAGTACAGATGTGAAATTGCCTTCTGGGATCAAGCGGTTAAATTAAGAAAAAGTATATCCTGAATCTGAAATGAAGGTTGCTGATGGTTTGCACCTCTTCTCTTGGAATAAATATAAATTCTAGAATTTGAATGTGTATTTCAGGCTGTTGACCCTTGTCAGTGTTATTCAGGCTGAATGACCAAAAATTTGGTTTTGGAAGCTTTCTTTTTTTTTTTTTGCTTATCCCGAGTACACGTGGTACAGGCCATGATAATCATGGTGGGTAGTTAGCGACTGCTTTTACTGTAAGTGCACCACATGTCTACACATGTGAAAAGCAGTTCGACTTTGTACTTACTATTGCCAGAGCCCCGTTTGGTTACTTGCACTCGCTGGTGGGGTTGGATTTTTGCAAGAATCGGGGGCCATTGGAGCATTTTTTTTCTTTAAACAGAAAAAAGTGTCCAATGCGGGAATCGAACCCGGGTCCTAGTGGTCGAAAGGAATGGATATTAAGGCCATATGTGTGTAACAATAAAAAGGACACATGCCATCAGCAGATGCCTTTTCTAGATTTATCTGGGTTCTACCATCTAAATGGTGACACACTGTAGAACTTTATGACATGTCAGCACTTAGGAAATATATAACCAGATCAAACCTACCATAAAAATGTAATAAAACTTCCTTATATAATGCTAACAGCACAATTTGGTGTGTTGCTCCATGTCTTCCTGTTACCACATAATGTTGACTTTCCTGTTTACAGCGGGCTAAGAGCCTGGTTCTGACTATAAAGGACTTCTTTAATTCAACACCCCAAGAGGTTAGAGCTTTTGGTTGAATTAAAGTCTATTTTTTTTTTTATTGTTGAGGTACAGCCTGAACTACATGTGGGGTTGGTTTTCTTGATATTCTAGATTATAAAAATCAAGGGTTAGTTGATATTTATTCCATTTGAAGGAGCAAACCACCAGCTTTTCTTAATTTATCCACTTGTCAAAATTCGAAACTATTTTAAAGGCGTAAGATTCTTTTTGATATTAAACAATTTCTACTGCCCTTACTGCAATGGAAAAATTAATGGGAGGGCCTGGCTCATCAGTGGTGAACCCTCTCAGCGGTTTCGCTAGTTTAATCTACCATACCGCTGTTATATTGCATTTTTGGAACTTCCTTTTATAGTGATACTGTTGGTAGACTCTTTGAATGGGTATTTTAGAAGAACTATGGACATATCCACAGTATCACTATAAAAGGAAGTTCCAAAAATGCAATATAACAGCGGTATGGTAGATTAAACTGGCGAAACCGCTGAGAGGGTTCACCACTGATGAGCCAGGCCCTCTCATTAATTTTTCCATTGCAGTAAGGGCAGTAGAAATTGTTTAATATCAAAAAGAATCTTACGCCTTTAAAATAGTTTTGAATTTTGATAACAGATGGCGCGCTAGTGCATCATATTATCCACTTGTGTTTGATCCCAGAACACACAATTTCACATTTGTACTATTTTCTTAGATAAATATATTTTTTAAAATCTTAAATACACACAGGACAGCCTTGAAAATCATAGTGGGTAGTTATGGATTACCTTTTACTATATCTCGTGTCTAATAAAAAGCCTTTAGAGACTTTTGCATTTACAAGGTGCAATAACCCTATTGGTTACTTTCACTCACTGGTGTCATGTGAGAATCAGGGTCCATTGAGGCAAAAACTATTGAGAGGGTTTGGCCCATCAGTGGTGAACACCCCAAGGGATAAGAGCTTTCAGTTGAATTAAAGTCTTGTTAGATGATATCATCACAACATTCACTGGGGGGGTCGGTGGAAGGCTGGTTAAACCGTTTGGTTTACGACCACTACGACTCGGGTTCAATCCCCGCATTGGACACTTTTTTCTGTTTAAAAAAAAAAAAAAAAAAATGCTCCAATGGCCCCCCGATTCTTGCAAAAGTCCAACCCCACCAGCGAGTGCAAGTAACCAAACGGGGCTCTGGCACATTTGTAAGTGCAAAGTCGAACCGCTTTCATATGTGTAGACATGTGGTGCGCTTACAGTAAAAAAAAAAGCAGTCGCTAACTACCCACCATGATTATCATGGCCTGTACCACGTGTACTAGGGATAAGCAAAAAAAAAAAAACAACAATAACTGTGCTCTAGTGGACATTTTTCTGGGACAACCAATTATTAAATCATTAAAATTATATTTTTATTAGAAAATACTCTTGTATTATATTTAACATTTTTATAATATAAATTGATACCCTTGTGGGCCTTTTAGATTTAATTTATTTAGAAGTTTTTATAACTTTTAGTAATGGATAAAATTTTGTTAATACATTTTTGAACATAGATAGCCTATAAAAGCAGGAGTTTTAACGGACCTCAAAATAAAGAGGCTCCAGAATGACATGAAAAATTAGATATACAGTAGAACCTCTCAGTAAAGGGTGTGTGGTGTGTCGATTTATTAGTCCAGCAATGGCCCAGAAAGTATTTCAAAGTTAGTGTTTTATTGGAATTACTTATTAGCTACATTTATATGGGAAGACAAAAAGGACAACACCCTAGAATGCCATTCGGGTCCTCTCTGGTTTCCACCGCTGTGCCGCCCTGGCGCAGCGGGTCGTCATCTCCTGATTTATGGCGCCGCTTGTTTGTTTTTCTTGACGGCGCGGTGCGTCATCCAGCAGGCTGAAAGGAAATCTCTCAGCCCCCACAGGTGCCTAGTTGTAGAGACAAAGTGTCCTTTATAGAGGGGTGGGTGCCCTCCTACCGGAGAATTGATATTTTTTTTATATGTTAAAACTAAAAAAAAAATCTTCATGAAAATTTTCTATTTATTATTATAGCATATTTATACATGTTTAATATTTAGTAAACTGGAGTAAATTCGTTAAATACCATTGAACGTTGAAAATAAATTTTAATTTAAAAAATAATATATTCTTTGTTCAGCTTCAATTTTACGAATGACATATCTTTTGCAGTTCCCAAAACTTGTTTGGATTCTAGAAAATGAAGTTGAATTCACTTTCTTCTTGAACTCTGTCATGTAACAACTTAATCAATAAAGGAGTCAATAGGAAGATCCAAAAATTCTATTATTTATTTACAGTTAAATTTCTTCATAAGTTTTTTGGTATCGTCAAAAGAATAATAGTAATCAGCAATTGCTTTGCTCTTTTTTTTTTTGCTTATCCCTAGTACACGTGGTACCCCTTGGCAGAGCTGACTGCTATAGGGCGCGTCCCCAGGTGGCGGATAGGGGAACGACCTTCAGATATGAAGGCCAGCTGCGAAACAAGCAGAATAACTCTGACGAATAAGCAGTCGCGGACCAACAGCAGCATTGTTAGAAGAGGAGTAGACCTCTTTAAAAATCCTGAGTTCAACTGACCCAGTTGATGGACCTCAGCAAGGGTCCCACTCCAGGGATACGGAGGAGCTGTGTCTGTACTCATGTTAGAGTCGGCAGCAAAGGCGTCTGCTTCCATGTTAGGAACGGCCTCAAACTACAGGCAAAGTCAGACTTTCACCAAAGTGTGCCTGGATCATGGTGCCATGATCAACGAAAGCTGCACCCCTATACCCCATTCCATGAACTCATGGAATTCGTGTAATCTTTACACAAGGGGATAAGAAACAACAACAACAACACGTGGTACAGGCCATATAATCATGATGGGTAAAAGTTGGCGACTGCTTTTACTGTAAGTGCACCACATGTATACACATGTGAAAAGCAGTTGCTTTACACTTGCTCTGCAAAACCATTTCCACATTGAGTTTTTCAAATTGAGCATTATAATTACAATTCAAAACGTTTTGTGCTGTTTTGATATATTTTTGGAATATGTAAACTCTATTTTTTTTTCATATCTTTTAAAATGATAGAAATTTGTGTTTTGCATATGCTTTTTCATTTCATTCGCTATATGACGAACTCTTTCCATTTTTCTACATTTGAATAAATTTAAATTGATTATTAAAAGATTATGGAATTAGGTTTTATAAGCAGAAATTTGAATTAAAATAGGTTTATACATTTTTAAAATTAATTTATTAAGAATATACATAAAAATTATGTGCTAAAATGTAAACAAAAATGATAGTACAGTAGAACCTCCCTTTAGCGGACACCCCACTAGCTGACACCTCTCTACAAAGGACAGTTTTCATTTGCAAAATTACCATTTTTACTATTTAGCAACTCTCCAGTAAGAGGACAACTCTCCCTAAAAAACACGTTGGCTCTGCAATTAGGTGTCCTTTAAAGGGAGGTTCTACTTTATTAACTACACAGAGTATATTTATTGTTTTTTTTATTTGTTTAAAAATGCATATTATTTTCTTCTTCTTCTATCTTTTCTCCACACTGGGTAAAGTAGAATGCGTCTGCCTTTGTCATTAAGACTGGGAGAACTACTCAGTGGCAGGCCGACTTAGCTCCAAAAGAAATGGCCGCCTCTGACATGAGGAACAGATGCCATGTGCAGCTGCTCCTAACATGGAGTACAAATGCTGCTCATCCTGTATCCCTGGATTAGGAGCCCTAACAGGGTACTATCAGCCGGGCCAGCTGAGCCCAGGTTTTTTAGTGAGCTTGTTACTGCTCCCCCTCCTCCTTTTTCATCCGGGCTTGGGACCGGCAAGGGCGGAGTTTATATTATTTTGAATATAGGTATTGTAAAATTTTAATTAACTTAATTTTTACCTTTGGTATTTTTTTTGTCCTTTTATTTATTTATTTATTTTTGTATTTTTATCTTTCCTTTTTCAGTTTCATCTATGCATGCCAGATGCTTTACATGCTCATTAAAAAGCATTGGTGTGTAAGTGTATTGCTGTGTGAGATAACTGATGGTATTTGGATGAATTTGCATCAATGATTTATGTCATTAGCATTTTATTTTCTCAGTCATGTTTGTGTGATCCATGTAAAAGGTTTACAATTCTGAACATTGTTTTATTCAACAATCTTGTGATTTAGCTAGGCTTCTATCACACTTCTTCGCCATTTTGTTGTGAAAGTATACCACTAAATTTTCCTTTTTTTTCCCCCAAACAAAATTCTTAGAGCAGTGAAGGCTGACATCTTTTAACTAGCAGACATTTCCCTCCATTAAAAAAAAAAAAAAACTTCTATTTTTAAACAGAAACTTTCTCTCTAAAATGGTGGCAGATAGTGTTGCCAATCTATAAGCGATGGTTATTACTCTCGCTGTGTAAACATGCCAGTCCAAGTAAACCAAATGTTGTGTGTTCCAGCCCGGGAGGAAAGAAATTCCGCAGCAAGCCACAGCTGGCACGTTACCTTGGGGATGCCATTGATCTCAGCACATTTGACTTCCGCACGGGTCGCATCAACTCGATGCTCCTGCGTAAGAGCAAGAGGCAGAGGGGCACCCAGTTTGACTACAGCCGTGGCATCCGCAGCGATGCCTCCCTGGTTCCCCCCATCCGCCAAACTGCCTCCATCTTCAAGCAGCCCGTCACTCTAGTCAAGTCCCAGGAATCCAAGGTGAAGACAGACTTCAAGCACGGACCCCAGGAGAAACCCAAGCAGGTGAGTCGTCATTAGCTGCTCTTCCAGTTGATTTTTCTTATTTTAAAATGTTAAATATATATATTTTTCAAATATATTTTGTGAAGAAACACCTTGAGCGACTACATGAAAATCTTGAGAAACTTTTATGTTTGTTGAGAGAAATTTCAATGTTTTCTGAAACTCATTTTCAGAGTTAGGTGTATCAAGTGCAGTAAAACCTCCTGCTTTTACCATGCTATTAGTGATTTTCTTCTGGTCTTAAGATTCCAGACTATTACCATTTATAAACTCTCTTGCCTTTACCGTGATGTATAGAATAATTTGAATAAGACTTAGGGATAGAATATCTAGTTTTGAAAGAATTTCAAACCATTGAAGCAATTTTTTTTTTTGTTCAGAAAAAGTGCCCAATGCAAGAATTGATCTCAGGTAGTGGCTGTTGGTTCCTATTGCGGAGATAGTCTGTAAGATATAACCCACATCTATCTTATCAAGTAGTGGTTGAAGTGTTTGACAGCAAATGGCTGGACCACCTGGTTTATAACCACACTTGAGAAGTTTGAGAGTCCACTCACCCAAGAAAAGTATTATTCTCTACTCACACACACTATTTCTTTATCAAAATTCGAAACCATTATAGACGCGTATGATTCTTTTTAAAAATAAACAATTTCTACTGCCCTTACTGCAATTCATTTTAGATTGCAGTAAGGGCAATAGAAATTGTTTATTTTTAAAAAAGTATCATATGCATCTCTAATGGTTTCGAATTTTGTTAACAGATGGTGCACTAATGCATCATAATAAATTATTTCTTCTGTTTGATTATTTCCCCAGCACATTTCTGGACTCATAGGCACATCATGTAGGACTTGGATTTAAAAAGGATTGTTTAATAACGCCACACAACATACAACACACACACATGGTGCTGCCTGCTCATTGAAAATGGATGCTAACAAGCACTTTTAAATATATGCTATGCCTGGAGTCCTAGTTCACTTCTTATATTATAATAGCACAGTAATAAGCATTGGCTCTAGAAATGCCTTATCAACACAAAGATTATACTATGGCTTGATAAAACCAGGGCAGTTGAAGCTCTTTTTATAGTCATCACTGACAATTATACATCTAGGAGAAGGCATACTGATTTCACACAGCCTTGATAGTGTTGTTTATTTTTCCCTTGTGCAAATATTACACAAATTCTATGAGCACATGCTCCTCGAGCTGTTTGATGATAAGCAGCAGCCTCTCCCAAAGATCCTGTTTAATGCATCTAATGCAAGCCAAAACGTGTTCTGGAGCTGCAGGCGCCAAGCTACATTTTGGGCAAGAGGGGTAGATTTTGTTGTTATTTTCTATCTTCAATTGCTTGAGATGGCCTGTTCTAAATCTTGTTAGTGTTGTTTGGTGCTGTCTATTTCTGAGGTTCAGAGCCCCTCTTGGGTCCACTCCACTGTACCATGTGGGGGCATACATGGTAGAGATCAGGGTCAGCTAGAGCCAAATTATAAAAATCTAATCATGACTATTGTGCTCTAAATTATAAATTAAATAAATCACTATACCAGCTGTGCTTAGGTGGGATCCTCTAGTTGTTGCTTTGCCTTGATAGTAGCTCATCTAAAGAGACAAACAATTATAATAGATTCCACTCAATCCCTTCATGGAAAGTTATTTTACTTGGGGTGAAATGATGTTCTTTGAGATGGGTTGACCTTGTATGGGAGATTACGCAATAGTTGTGCTCTACATCCAACTAAATAAACACTCAGTGCCATTTCAGCACTAGCGATTACTCAACCATCTTGGGCACATTAAGGAAAATAAATATTTGAAAAAAAAAAAAAAATTAAAAGAAAGATTAGACAAAATACCATTCTTCCAATGAAAATTCAAGTTAGCTACCCTTTTTTTGGAGAGGGTTTATTAGAACAAATGATTCTTTGTTTGAACTTTGAATGATCAGAAGATTCCTTTGTCATATAATTAAAGCATTTATATAGTTATATTACTATTTTTAAAATACTTCTTAGAAATGTTAAAGCTTTAAAGATATGGCAGAGCTGAATGATGAGAATAACATGGTTCTAACAGACTGTCATTAAAAGGATCAAGGAGGGATATATGGTTGTGAAACATTGAGAGAACCAGAGTGGAGGGAGAGAAGAATGAAATTGAGGCAGGAGAGGAACGTATCAAGACAGCCCTGGAAATGAAACTCTGAGAGGACAGGAATTTTGCCAGCCACCATCCAATGGCTTGTGAAGAAATTGAGATATATGCTTAATCTTAATCTTTGAATTTAAAGATGGCAAAAGTTCTGCTATACCAATTGTTTACTTATTTGGGTTCTGTCTTTTTTCAGTTTGTCTATATATCTGTGTAGAACTACCTACTTCTAGGTTGAGGACCACAATGTGCATGGAATCTATCACCCTGGTATTACTCCTTGTGAGAAGTGATTAGCTGATCATTTCTGACATGTTTTGTTTGTAGCTATTTTGGGAGAAGCGGCTCCAAGGACTGAGTGCCTCTGACATCAACGAAGAAACCTTTCTCAACTTCCATCTACCAAAGACAATGAAAGGTATCAAGGAACTTGTATGTACCTCTGCATAGAACTGTCCTCTTAACACTTGCCTAAGACCTTACATACTGGACTATGTCCCGACTACTGTTTGAGAGTTTGTTTCCACCTGTCAATGGGGGGCGGTTCCAGTCCACATCCTGGCCAGAACGGGACTTTGGCGGACTCCATCTAAGCCAGCCTTGGGGCGTGTTGCAAGAGGACACCCTCAGGTGTGTTGCCAAGATAATCTGTGCAACAACATTCTTCCTAAACTAGAGAAAACAAATCACACAGCTATCCCATTAAACATAAAACTTTTGAGTGATGCCTATGCTACATTATTGTCCCCCCCCCCCCCTTTTTTTTTTTTAAAGAGCATCCTATGTGTGTTTGTTTGTTATATTTTTGTCCCCTAGACTTTCTTATGTGTCCAAAAATTTTTATTTCGCTCTGAAGTGTGGTGTTTGTGGTGAACAAAGACTGGTAGCCATGTTGAGTTCCCTGAGTTCATCAGATCTTGTGGAGTGGGGTCATTGGTCCCCAAGACTTGCAATTATCTGGCCAGAAGGGGTCAAGAAAGTTACCAGAAGGTCACTATATGAGCTACAAGTGATGGGGTCACTAACACATCAAATTGGACAATTTTTGTCCATTTAGTCACCAAAAGGTCAACTCGAAGGACACTAACAACAGAAAATATGGTAAAATAAATAGTTGGGGAGGGTTCCCCACTGATGAGCCAGGTTCTTCCAATATAGTTTCTCATTGCAGAGAGGACATATAGTAGAAATTATTTGAAAAATAAAATAGTTTGTGAATATAAACAGATGCACTTATGTCTTGTGGTATTACTCTTATTAGAGACAGAATAATTATTAAAAGAGTAGTATTATTGATATGGGAGGAACTTGTATCTGTTTCTAAAGAGAATTCTCTTTCATATTGAAATAACCCTTAAATATGGCATTCTTCTTTTGACCACCACTGTAACCTGCTGTGGAATCAAACTGCTTTTATCTGGCAAATTGTGTTTCTGTGGTGTTCTTCCTGTACAACTATACACCATCTCATCCAGTTTATTTCAATGTAACCATTGGTTGACCCAGGGTGGGGTGTGGCAGGGGTGGGCCCGGACCTGACAGAAGAGACCATGCTCCGCAGTATTGCCACGGCCCTCCATGTTAGCACGGCCCCCATCACCGGCCAGATGGGCTCCAAGACCGCTCTGGAGAAGAATCCGGCCGTTTACATCAACCCAGAACAACCTCTGGTCCACGTAGGTCATCTCCTGACATGGAACTACTTGCATTTGTTGTTGCAAGTTGAAGCTTCAAAGTTGTCACCAAATATTATTATTAAAGTTGAACTCTTTTAGACCATACCTGCTTTTAGTAGTTTGTTGTTGTTTCTGGAAGTTCTCTGCCAACAAGTATGGTGGTGTAATCTTTACACAAGGGGATAAGAAACAACAACATGGTGGTGAGATGATACCTGCCTCTATTGTTTACTTGCTCACAGTAAATGGTCACCCTGCTAGACATTCCATGTAGTGTTACTGAACTATCACCAGTAGAACAATCACTGTAAAACATCACTTGGTGTTTTTGAAGGCCAACAAAGATAACAGCCATAATGTGATGTAACTGGGAGAATTAATAAAAGAGGGTTAGTGGAAGGGTGATCTAAACTGTTGGTTTTCTACCGCTACGACCCGGGATCGAATCCCGCATTGGGTACTTTTTTCTAATTAAAAAAAAATACTCCAATGGCCCCCAATTCTTTCTAAAGTCCAACCCCACCAGCGAGTGCAAGTAACCAAACAGGGCTCTGGCACATTTGTAAGTGCAAAGTCGAACTGCTCTTCACATGTGTAGACATATGCATTTAAAGTAAAAGCAGTCGCTATCTTCTACCCACCAAGATTATCATGGTCTGTACCATGTTTACTAGGGATAATAATAACATTCCTTTAACTGTAAAAGAAGTAAAAGCATCTCTCCTGTCAAAATAGACCAAAACTGTGTGCCACCATCTATCTCTGCAATCTATCAGATCAATGACAGCTGCAACACCATCTATCTCTGCAATCTATCAGATCAATGACAGCTGCAACACCATCTATCTCTGCAATCTATCAGATCAATGACAGCTGCAACGCCATCTTTAATAAATTTGGAGACCAAGGCTCTGAGCCTTGTCAATTGTGGGTTAATTTGATTTCAGGAGTTCTACAGGTTTTTCACATGTAATCTTCCGAATTGGCCAAAGTAGTGTTAGGTAAAATAACCGGATTGAGACACCTATTTAGTTTTAAGATCTCATTTTGAGATGGGAGATGTGTCTTACCTTTTTTTCAAGATTGATTTTCTCTAGGAAAACTTTCCATTGCCATTCTTTTGAACATTATTGCATTTTTCTGCTATTCAGTTGTTCCCCATTACAATAGAATAGAAAAAAAAATAAATAAATCAAGATGTCTTGTTTAGTTCAGTTTTCAATTTGCCAGTGGAAGGCTTCTAATAAGTCCATAGAACCCCACAAGAAGATTGAATTGAAGCACCTGACTGTGAGGATCATTTCTTGATCATGCAGGATTTTCTGATCCAGTTGGGTTACCTCTCTTCTACTAACTGTAGCATCTCCCTGTATATTATAGTCCAGTAGTCCATGGGGTGACATTCTCAATACTGGAAGGATATACTTCGAAGAGAGAGGTATAAAGGAGAGAAGGCTGGCAACCAAGAACTGCAAAAATAAGGATTATATCAAATGGCCAAAAAATTGAACGAGTATCCTTATTAACACTATATATATCCAGTAGAATCTCTCTGAGAGACACCACCTAGTTTCAGAGCCAAAGTGTTCTTTAGAGAGAGGTTTCCTCTTACTGGAGAGCAACTTATTAATAAAAATGATAATTTTGGCAATGAAAGCTGTCCTTTGTGGATAGGTGTCTTCTCATAGAGGTTCTACTATAATCTTTTTTATTGTTGTTGTTGTGTCCAATGAAGAGCCTCAGATGTCTTCATGCATCTCTATCACAGCAGTTGCTCTTCATTGGAAAATGGGTGTCTTTGCCATGTTAGTCACCTTGGAAATGGACCAGAATTTGGTCGAATATTCCAAGGGTCCAGGGGGGACCGCAGGAAGATCTTTTATTCCTAGATGTAAACTACCTACTTGTTTTCTGCCATTGTTTATGTGTCTGTGACTCAACAGCAGCAGGTGTATGAAAGGTGTGATGTGGTCCAGTCCCTGGTGGTATCGGAGGAGGACATCCGACGCCAGGAGGAAAAGGTCCTGCAGGCCAGGAAAAGGTTGGAGGAAGCCCTGGCAGAGAGAGGCTGACCACCCCAGCACTGTGTACAGTCATATTTATTTTCTCCTCCGTCTCACCCATCTTTTAGATTTTGTATAAAAATAAAACATTTTCATATTGACCTTCATGTTGTAGAACCCACCACATTAGGTAGGGAAGCTACAGTGTAGCATGACCCCAGTGCAAGAAGGACATGGCAAATTTATGAAATATTGGTCATCTTTTTATTCAACTCCGCCTTCACTGGTCCCAAGCCCCGATAAAAAAGGAGAAGGGGGAGCAGTAATAAACTTTCTAAGGTTTTTTAAAACCTGGGCTCAGCTGTCACGGCTGATAGTACCCTGTAATGGCTCCTGATGCAGGGATACAGGATGAGCAGTGTCTGTACTCCATTTTAGAAGCGGCTGCACATGGCATCTGTTCTTCACGTCAGAGCTAAGTCGGCCTGCTACTGAGTGGTGCTTCCAGTCTTAATGAAAAAAGCAGACGCATTCTATTAATCATTATGGAGCTCTACAGGCTTGATACCTTAATATGATTCAGTGGAGATAGAAAGAAGAAGACCTTTTTATTCTATATAAGTGATTGCCATTGTGAAGATCAACAAAATCTACCCCACTTGCCCAAAATGTAGCTTGGTACCTGCAGCTCCAGAACACATTTTGGCTTGTATTAGATCTACTAAACAGGATCTTTGGGAGAGGCCGCTGCTTAGAGAAGCATGCACTCATGGAAATTGTGTAAACTTTGCACAAGGGGGATAAGAAACAACATCAACATTTACGTTTTTTTTTTGCTTATCCCTAGTACATATGGTACAGGCCATGGTAATCATGGTGGGTAGAAGTAGGCGACTGCTTTTACTGTTGTTGTTGTTTCTTATCCCCTTGTGTAAAGATTACACGAATTCCATGAGTTCATGCTCCTCGAGCTGTTTTATGATAAGCAGTGGCCTCTCCCAAAGGTCCTGTTTAGTGCATCTAATGCAAGACAAAATGTGTTCTGGAGCTGCAGGTACCAAACTACATTTTGGGCAAGTGGGGTGGATTTTGTTGTTATTTTCTATCTTCAATGGATTGAGATGGCCTGTTCTAAATCTTGTTAGTGTTGTTTGATGCTGTCTATTTCTGATGTTCAGAGCTCCTCCTGGGTTCACTCCACTGTACCAACTATGCACGGGGAAAGAAGCCCTGTCTTGGCACCAGCCAGAAGGCTGGGAAAAGGGCAGGGACGCCCACCCCTCACTCACCCTTGAGGATAGGGGAGTGGAGAGGCGACTCTGCGTGTTCGTCCTTGCGTTGGGGTGCCACTGGCTGATCGCCAGTGAAGCTGTAAGCTGGCCATCTTGCCCTTAGTTGGCTGGCGCGAGGCGCACGTGTCTTGGAACTCTTGGGTCTTTGCTCTGTGTGTGCGCCATTGGGAGCGTCCTTGCCGTGCGCGCCATGAAAAACCAAGGGGTGCACACAGTAGTACCACCCTCCTGCCTTCGCGTTGGTTCCCTGTGTAAACCTCAGAGGTCCTTGATTCGTCGGCAGATTCAGGGAGTACTGTGAACAAAGGGTTCGAGGGCCAAAAGGGGGTAGTCTTATTGGAGCATAGGATGGGTTAAGCTAAGTCCGAACGGGAGGGCTCGGTCAGTAACCTTGCCATGAACCCTTGGAGACACCTGTGAGTTGACTGGTCACCCCCATGGAGCCAGACCATAATGGCGGGCGCGAGGGGCCAAACAATGGCCGCTCGGTGCATGGAGAATGCATCATTCCTTTTGGTACGGTGGCTATATTAGCAGCATAGGTGCATGCTTCGCATGCAGGCTTGTGGACCTTCGAGGTCTGGGTAGCCATTACTGCTTCAAGGGTGTACCAACTGTGCTTAGGTGGGATCCTCCAGTTCTTATTTATTTTTGTTTTGGCTACTGTTTCTATTTATTTAAAAGTAAGTTTATTTTTCTGTGGCAAGGGTTCTTTTGTGCCTTTTTTCGCTAGCGCATCAGCAGCTACATTGCCTTCAATGCCAACATGTGAGGGTATCCATTGAAGGTGAATTTTTGAGGTTTTTGAGAGTTTTTGCAG
Organism: Cordylochernes scorpioides; assembly: GCA_030710605.1. Classification (NCBI taxonomy): domain Eukaryota; kingdom Metazoa; phylum Arthropoda; class Arachnida; order Pseudoscorpiones; family Chernetidae; genus Cordylochernes; species Cordylochernes scorpioides. Next base: position 24,418,842 of record CP092877.1, on the reverse strand, counting down.
ATAACCAATTATGTTCCTGCTTACTTTGTCTCTAAGTTCCCCTGTGTGACTCAAGTGTTGTATGGCACTTCTACTATCAGTAAGAATCCAGATATCTTGATAATTAGTATTTCTGATGGATTTTAAAGGCTTCATAGATGGCTATAAGTTCTGATCTGAAGACTGAGCAAAAATCTGGGTTTCTTCTGTTCATTTTCTCAATGCCATTTGTGGTTTTGATGAGACAGCCACTGCCAATGTGTCCTAGCTCGTCTCTGCTACCATCGGTATAAATAGTTATTGCATTTTTAGGAATGTTATTAATTATTTCTAATGATAATTGTTTTAAGTATTCTGGATTTTGGTATTGTTGTTGGTGGGTTCATTTAAAGTGGCATTAAAAATAACATTTTGTAGTGGTTTGCATGGAGAAATTTTTTCTGCTAAATAATTTTTTTCCCCTTTATATTTTAAAAATTCATTTCATTTGGCCAGGTGGAGAGGGCCTTCTTTTTTGAGTCTTATATTGGATTCCCAATTAAGTATGTAATTGGAAGTTCTGTGTTTGTTTCCATAACTTTTTATTTTGTTTATATATTTTGGCAGATTGTAGCTTCTTCTATCCTTTAAGGGCATAATGTCTGCCTCGTAAAGTACAATATCATTAGGGCAGGTATTTCGAAGACCTGTAATAATTCTAGCTGCACTTAGTTGTATCCTTTCAAGTGATTTTAGATTTGTTTCAGATGCTGTACCATAGATTTGATATCCATATTCCAGGATAGGTCTAATTAGAGATGTGTAAGTTAATTTTAGTGTGGTTGCATCGGCTCCCCACTCTCTTTCTGAAATATATTTCAGGATTTTTAGTCGGTCTCTTCATTTTCTAATAACTTCTTCAATATGTTTACTGGAGTTAATTTCTGGATCCAGGGTGTAGCCAAGATATTGAGGATGTTTATTATATTTCAATTGTTGTTCTTTCAGAATAATTTTTGGTCTTATTTTGTAGTTTCTTATCGGTAGTAAAAAGACAGGTTTCAGATTTTTGGGGGTTAAATTCTACTTTATGTTTATTAGGAAATTTTTCTAGGTGGAGAAGAGTCTTGTTCAAATCCCTTTCAGCTTTTTTTCCAGTTAGTGTTGCTGCTCCATAGAATAATGTCATCAGCGAAAAGTCCAATATTGGTTTTATGTGAAATTTTTTCTTCTATGCCTGCAATAAATAGGGTGAAGAGAGTTGGGCTAAGGACTGATCCTTGTGGTAATCCTTGGTACAATTTGAAGGTTTTAGATAGAGTTCCATTATATTTGACCCTGATGTATCTATTTTTAAGGAAATCATTTATCCAAGTGATAGCTTTTCCATCAATTTTGAAATGCATGTATAATTTTGTAATTAACTTGTTTTTCCATACTCTTTATCAAAAGCTTGTATAAGGTCTAAAAAAGCAGCTATGGTGTGGAATATTGGCCTAAAATAATTACAGTTCAACGTATCGCTGTGTTACGACTCCGTTCAATTTTGTGCATCTTTTACCTTTTGTGTGAAAAATAAGAGTTGGTTTATTGTCCCATGTCCTTTCCTAAATCCATATTGTTCTTCTGGTAAAAGATTTCTTGTGTCAAGGTGGTAGGTAAATCGTCTGAGTATAATTTTTTCCCATTAATTTGCAGCAAATACTTGTGAGGGAGATAGGTCGATAGTTTTTTGGGTCATCAGCAGATTTGTCAAGTTTTTTAATAGGAATTATTGTTGCAGTTTTCCAGTCTTGAGGCAATTTTCCAGTTTTCCAGGAGTTATTGAAAATATCAAGAAGTATTTCTTTGCCATTTTTGCCCAAGTTTGATATCATTTGGCCATGGATTCCATCTGGCCCAGGAGTCTTGTTAAGTTCAGTTTTCTAATGCATAATCTAGCTCTTTCATATTGATTTTTTCATGGAAAATATTATGAGTGCTGGTGAAATTTTTACAGTCCTGAATAATCTTTCGGGCCTTTTTTTCAACTTTCTTATCTTTTATTTCAAATTTGATTTTACTACTTATTTGATACTAGACGAATGGCCCGGGCAACGCCCGGGTTTTACCCGAGTGCGCATATATTTTAAAAACGTTTTAATTCAAATACTATTCGTTACAATTATAAATTGGCGCCATGGATGTCACTCTTGTGAAACGTCCCGTTCCAAACTGTGTGTTTTTAAAATGTTTTAATTAAAATACTATTCGTTACAATTATAAATTGGCGCCGTGGATGTCTCTCTTGTGAAACGTCCCGCCCCAAACTGTGTGTGTCTTGAAAATATAAAAATAAAAATGTGAATTTTCATAAAGATTTCATCATGTCGATTTTTTTTTTGCATTTTACCTACTAAATCGATAGAGATAATTACATTTGCAACATGAACTTAGGTATATTGACTAAATAGAAAACTGCATAGTAATAAAGATCATTTTTTAAAGGCACCATATCGTTTTTTTTTTTCAATAAAATCGAAACAAAAATTAACGATAAATAACGATAATTGCCTTAAAAAGAAATTGCCTTAAAAAAAAGAAACATTCGCGGTGATTGTGTCTTGCATTCGTTTATACAATTATTATATACGAATGACCCGGGCAATGCCCGGGTTTTTACCCGATTAAATGCTTTTATTCAAATACTATTCGTTACAATTATAAATTGGCGCCATGGATGTCACTCTTGTGAAACGTCCGTTCCAAACTGTGTGTTTTTAAAATGTTTTAATTCAAATACTATTCCTTACAATTATAAATTGGCCCCATGGATGTCACTCTTGTGAAACGTCCCGTTCCAAACTGTGTGTTTTTAAAATGTTTTAATTCAAATACTATTCCTTACAATTTTAAATTGGCGCCGTGGATGTCTCTCTTGTGAAACGTCCCGCCCCAAACTGTGTGTGTCTTGAAAATATAAAAATAAAAATGTGAATTTTCATAAAGATTTCATCATGTCGATTTTTTTTTTGCATTTTACCTACTAAATCGATAGAGATAATTACATTTGCAACATGAACTTAGGTATATTGACTAAATAGAAAACTGCATAGTAATAAAGATCATTTTTTAAAGGCACCATATCGTTTTTTTTTTTCAATAAAATCGAAACAAAAATTAACGATAAATAACGATAATTGCCTTAAAAAGAAATTGCCTTAAAAAAAAGAAACATTCGCGGTGATTTTGTCTTGCATTCGTTTATACAATTATTATATACGAATGACCCGGGCAATGCCCGGGTTTTACCCGATTAAATGCTTTTATTCAAATACTATTCGTTACAATTATAAATTGGCGCCGTGGATGTCATTCTTGTATAATATATAAATGAGTTTTAAAAATTGTAAAAAAAAAAAAAAATGCATCGGCCGGGAATCGAACCCGGGCCGCCCGCGTGGCAGGCAAGCATTCTACCACTGAACCACCGATGGTTATGAAAATTCCCATCCGTGAGCTTCAGACAAACAAACAGACAGAATAAGGCAAATATATAAGTAGATGAATTACCTAAAAGATTAGCAGCATTTTTGTCATTAGTTGCTGGGGTACTATCTGTATTCTTAATCATATTTGTGTTTTCAGTTTGTGGCTGGGCCTCTGTCAATTTGTTTTGCCAAATGCCAAAGTTTTGTATTTGGGTTTCTTGGGTTCAGGTTTCACAAGTTTGTTTCCATTTTTCCCTTTTCATATTTACGTATAACCTTTTTATTTTTGCATTCACATTGTTCAGTTCAGTTCTACAATTTGTTTGGTTTTGGGTGCACTTTTTTTGTAGTTCATTTCTTTTAGTTATAAGTGTTTGAATATCTTTTGCCTGGTGTGTATAATTTGGAATCCATTTCTTAATATTACCTTTTGGTATTGAAACTTTGGCTGCTTTAATAATGGTGTTTTTGAAAGATATCCAATTTTGTTCCAGATCTTTTATTCTAGTGGGCGCTCTTCCAAAGTCTTCATTGGTGTTTTGCTGGTAAAGATTCCAATAGCCTTTATGAAGTTCCAGAATTTTTCTTTAATTGAGCTGGTTTTGGTCTTGGTGCTAATTTCTATCAAAATAGGCAAATTATCACTTCCAATAATTTTTAATATTTGCCATTTGCATTTGTGGAAAAGTTTTGTATTTGGGTTTCTTGGGTTCAGGTTTCACAAGTTTGTTTCCATTTTTCCCTTTTCATATTTACGTATAACCTTTTATTTTTGCATTCACATTGTTCAGTTCAGTTCTACAATTTGTTTGGTTTTGGGTGCACTTTTTTTGTAGTTCATTTCTTTTAGTTATAAGTGTTTGAATATCTTTTGCCTTATATCAAGTGCTTGTGCAGTATTATAACTGTAGGAATGGTGGGTAGGATTCCCATCATTTAAGCACATGAGAAGGCATTGTCGTCAAATATGTTTGATAGTATTTTGCCTCTTGGGTTTGGTGTGGAACATCCCCATAGTTGATGTTTGGCATTAAGGTCACCTACAATAATAGTGTTGTCTGTAAGAAATTGAGCCATTGTTCCATCGCAATAAGTTTATTATCATAAATATTGAGGCTGCCTGGCCGGCATTCATATTTCTTGAAAATAAAGATACTTCGGCCAGTAAATCTTTTTATTACCTCGATGTTTCGACAAAAATCTTTTGTCCTCGTCAGGAGCAAACAAAAATTAAACATTTAGCAAGGCGTTAAAAATCTTTCTAAAGTTCCAAGGGCGTTCTCACGCGATATTTAAAATTTTTGCACAACATCTAAAGCACGAGTCAAAAATAAATATTTAACTCACAAAAGACTATGATCTTTGAAATAAATTATAAACAAAAATAAATATAAAAATAATAATAATATTTACAAAGATTTCCCAATAGTATATATAAATCGATATCTATTACTTACAATTTATACCAACCCTTTTTAACTACTGTTTAAATTTAAAAATGAATTATATTGTAGCGGAATATCTTCAAATACATTTATACTTCTTGCCCCCATTTCCCGTGATACCCATCCCTCTAAAAATAATCTTTCCTTTTTAAATTTTATATTCCTATGAAATATCTCAATATCATTCCAATTTGGCCTATGTCCTGAATATAATGCATGTTCCCCAATTTTGCTTAACGCCCTTCTCCCCAATAAACCCTGTTGGTGTTCCTTAATCCTGGTCTCTAAATTACGGCCAGTTTCTCCTATATAAATTTAGTCACATTCTGTGCATTTAATCCCATAAATTACATTACTTGGTTTTGATGTGCCTATGTTATCCTTCATTATGCTATTTCTAGTTATAAATTATCTTTTTGTCCCCGTAATATGCCATATATTATATTTAAATTTTCTCAAAATTCTAGATATTTCATTATCTATATCTCTAAAATATGGAATAATTATATTATTGCAATCATTTTTATTCCTATTTGATTTGGCCTATCTATTTTATATCTTCTGATCCATTTGTTTGTGAAACTAACTGGATAATCAGATTGTTCTAATTCTGCTCTAATTTTCATTATCTCTTTTTTATAAATATCTTGGTCTGTGCATACTTGCTTGGCTCTTTGTACAAGAGATTTTATCACCTGTCTTTTATGTATCATAGGATTATTGGAATTAAAATTTAGATGTATCCCACAGTCTGTTGGCTTTCTGAAAACGCTGGTTAAAATTGAGCCATCTTCTTTGCGAGTTAGTCCTACATCTAAGAATGATAAAAATCCCTCTCTTTCTGTTTCAACCGTGAATTCTATTCCTCTTTCTAAATTATTCAACATGACCATGATTCCATCAAGATTTTCTTTGCAGATCACTGCGAAAACATCATCTATATAGAATCCCCAGATTTTTATTCCCTCAATTAAGATTGCCTTTTTATCTACCAATGCCATTACAATGTCAGCAATGATCATGCCTGTAGGACAACCCATAGCAGTGCCGTCCTTTTGCCTGTAAAATTTATCCCCGTATCTGAAGTAAATATTATCTAAACATAACCTAAAACCTTCTATCATTTCATCGATTTCTAATCCCTTGTTTACACAATCTTGTCTTTTCACCTCGAAATATTCTTTTAGCTCTTTTAGAGCTAGAGTTCTATTGATATTGGTGAAAAGTGATTTGACATCAAAGGATACAATTATTTCATGGTCATTTAACCTTAAATTTTTAGAGATATCTAATAGCTCTTTCCTATTTCTAATCTCTAACCCAGAATGTACTCGGAACTTGGTTTTTAAGCCAGTCCGCCAAACCTCTGGTGGGGGCCTTGAATCCTGACACAATGGGCCGTAGGGGAACTCCTTCCTTGTGGATCTTTGGTAGTCCTTTGAAGAGAGGTGCAGCGACATCTTCTAGCTTCATTTTTCTTTTATCAATGTCCTTAGATTTCATGTTTTTGATGAATTTTGATATTTTGAGTTTTATCTTTTTAGTTGGGTCTTCGCGAATTTCTTCATATGTATTATTATCGTTGAGAAGGTTCGTTATCTTATCATAGTAATCTTCTCTCTTCATCACTACTGTCTTGCCTCCTTTATCTGCTTTAGTTATAACTATTTCTCTATCATTTTTTAATTTCTTTATAGCCTCCCATTCGGATCGTTTTGCTTTCTCTAACTCAAAATTATTTTGTTTTTTTATTGTCCTTGATATAAGATTCGAAAGATTTGTTTCTAATAATAATTTTATCATTTTCATTTAGATTCCTAATCCCATTTTCAATGTTAGAAATTAATCTAATGTAATCAGTTTTGAGTGGCATTGGTCTATAGTTTGACCCCTTTTCAAGAGACCAGAATTAAGGAACATCAACAGGGTTTATTGGGGAGAAGGGCATTAAGCAAAATTGGGGAACATGCATTATATTCAGGACATAGGCCAAATTGGAATGATATTGAGATATTTCATAGGAATATAAAATTTAAAAAGGAAAGATTATTTTTAGAGGGATGGGTATCACGGGAAATGGGGGCAAGAAGTATAAATGTATTTGAAGATATTCCGCTACAATATAATTCGTTTTTAAATTTAAACAGTAGTTAAAAAGGGTTGGTATAAATTGTAAGTAATAGATATCGATTTATATATACTATTGGGAAATCTTTGTAAATATTATTATTATTATTTTATATTTATTTTTGTTTATAATTTATTTCAAAGATCATAGTCTTTTGTGAGTTAAATATTTATATTTGGCTCGTGCTTTAGATGTGCAAAAATTTTAAATCGCGTGAGAACGCCCTTGGAACTTTAGAAAGATTTTTAACGCCTTGCTAAATGTTTAATTTTTGTTTGCTCCTGACGAGAACAAAATATTTTTGTCGAAACGTCGAGGTAATAAAAAGATTTACTGGCCGAAGTATCTTTATTTTCAAGAAATAAGTTTATTGTTTGGAGGGTGATACATATTGTATATGTTGATGGCTTTGTTTTGATTGAGGTAGACTTTGATACCTTGGGCTTCGAGGTCTAATGTGTTTGGAATATTAATGGCTCTGTCCTCATAGTACAAATTCTTGATTAAAAATGCTAGGCCACCCCTTCTTTATTTCTATCTTTTCTGAGGATATTGTAGTTTTTATATTTGAGTTTGTACTTTTCATTTAATTTGGTTTCCTGTAGGCTATAATTTTATTTTTGTTGCTGTTGAGCACAATCCATTTATGTTGCACTGCAAAATTCTCAATTGCTTGGAAGCTGCAAAGTTAGAAGTTTGTGGAGACTGTATTATACTTATCGGACAGAACCCTCTACCTAAGTCCTGAACGTGCCCCTGTTTATTCTGCGCGACGGGCGATGTAGCATGCAAATCAACATCTGATCTCATGGAATGGGGTGTAGGGGTGCAGCTTTCGTTGATCATGGCACCAGATCCAGGCACACTTTGGTGAAAGTCTGACTTTGCCTGTAGTTTGAGGCCGTTCCTAACATGGAAGCAGACACCCTTGCTGCCGACTCTAACATGAGTACAGACGCAGCTCCTCCATATTCCTGGAGTGGGACCCTTGCTGAGGTCTATCAACCGGGTCAGTTGAAGTCAGGATTTTAAAAGAGATCTACTCCTCTTCTAACAATGCTGCTGTTGGTCAGGACTGCTTATATGTCAGAGTTATTCTGCTTGTTTCGCAGCTGGCCTTCATATCTGAAGGTCGTTCCCCTATCCACCACCTGGGGATGCGCCCTATAGCAGTCAGCTCTGCCAAGGGGCTTTTACTGTAAGTGCACCACATGTCTACACATGTGCAAAGTAGTTGGACTTTGAACTTACAAATGTGCCAGAGCCCCCGTTTGATTACTTGCACTCGGGTGGGGGTTGGACTTTTGCAAGAATCGGGGTCCATTGGAGCATTTATTTTTTTTTAATTATAAAAAATTGCCCAATGCGGGAATCAAACCCGGGTCATAGTGGTCGAAAAACAATGGTTTAGACCATCCTTCTACCGACCCCCACAACATATAAGTGATTGCTATATGCTTTTATTCTATTTAGGTGATTGTGCTATAGATTTCCTTTTGTTATTTTATGTTTTTCAATGTTAGTTCAACATTTGAGAACCTTATTGTTTATATATACACTCTCTAAAACACTAGCCAGCCTGTTCAGAGAACTGGTAAATGATAAAAGTATATGTATGAAATTACACACGTTTTTCATATATATTTTGAAATCTAGTTAATGTAAAATGAACATAAAGAAAACTGTTAGCATTTATTGTTTCTCTAAAGTCTTTCTCTGATCTCTCAATATCTATATACAGGTTGTGAAAAAAATGATGTCCATGGGAAAAAATGAATAGACAAAGAAAAAAAGAGCATTTATTGCATAGTATTCGTATTATATATATGAACACATATACCTAAAGGACAGTATCATTCAATGAACCCCCCCATCAGTGGCAGTAACAGCTTCTATATGCTGTTGAAACCGACTGCAGGCAGTAAAGGCCAACGTTAGGTGTGACATGGTCGTGAAGATTCTCAGCCATTCATTCTTGGGTTGTTCTGACTGTATGAGATGGTGCTGAGTCTTTTTGAAAAACATACAGATTCCCACGTGCCACAGTAGCGAACCAAGGCTTGACAACTGTGGCTAACACCTCGGTGTAATCAACGGCATTGACTCTGGCACCTGGAGTTAAAAAATGTGGAGGCATCACATCACCTTCACTACTAATAACACCAAGAACCATCAATGACACTGAAAATCAGGGCTTTTACATAGCCACAGATCATTTTTGCGGTTCACCTTCTGGTCCTGAACAAAGTTCTTCTCGTCTGAGAAAAAACCAGATCATTCCTGGCTCCTCGGGATATTTGAGTTTGTTCAGAAGGCGCTTGGCTCTTGTCAAGCAGCATACCTTGGTTCTTTCAGACATGAACTGCCCTCTCTGCATCACGTATGATTTTTAACGAAGGTCCTCATGAACTACACGTTGGGTGGTAGCCTCATCAACCTGCAGCTCTCTGGCGAGTGCCCTCATCAACTTCCTTAACATTCCTTCATCAACAGGGTCCTCATCAATGGCAGCTTGGACACAGCTTATAAAGTGTGGCATAGTGCAAGGGGTCTAAACTTTTACAGGACTAAAAAATATAGTCCTATAAAAGAGTTTCATCTAAAAGTTCTCTCTATATACATTTTGATCATTTTAGCCCACTGTCATGGAGAGCATCATGGATTGTGTGTTTATCGCTGTGAAGATGCTCAAACCTTGATCTTGTTGTCATTTAATTCTTTTGATGTTCTATTAAAATGAGTAAGGTTTTTTTTTACATCTAAAGATTCTCCGATACATTGAATTAACAATTCTGATTATTAGACTGAATGCCAACAGTGACTAATCGTAGGCAATTGACAGCTGGACATTTGATCACAGACCTAACTCACAGTTGATGTGATAGCCAAGCTGCGGGTAATCACAACACCAAGAGCTATGTGAACAAATCGAGGATGAAACACATTGCTATCAAGTACCATTGCACCATTGAGATAATCCAGGATAGAACTGTAGCAGTGCAATATATCCCAACTGAGAGGAACACTACTGATCTGCTCATTAAGACTTTGACGAAAGTCCTCCTTGATACACATTGGCAAGAAAGTGATAACTTGTCGAATCCAACCAGCTGAAGACCAGAGAGTTAGATCCGAGGAGGGAGACTGTAGGAGTAGCTGCCAATGACCATATGACCTACGTCTACCCACATGGTCATTAAAGAAGAGTTATTAGTAACCTGAAATATGGTCGTTAAAAAAGGTGGTCCCTAACTTACATGATCTTTAAAGGGGCGAGGTACCTAACCTGACATGTACATCAATACACTTTCTTGGAGTATCACTATAAAATTAATTATAGAAAAAATCCTAACAACATGTAAAGCTTGAATCACAGTTACTTGATAATATTAAAAGTTCCTCTAAACAAGAGGTGCCTAAGGGACCTTTATTTATAAACAAAGACTGCCCTCAAGGTAGCAAAGGTGGTACACTTTAATGTATACATTTTAGCCTATGGAGACAACCGAAACCTCATATGTACAGCCGTAATTAGGCCAAACGTGGAAAAATTAACCAATGGAAAAACTTCAAAAAGGATTACCAATGGATTCCTATCTCGCGATCTCTGAATGGATCTTGGAAAGAGAGAGCTTGCCTTATACATTGGTCCTGCTGATATAAATAAGGGTACAGGCAAAGGTGGAGTGAAAAATCCCTCCATTAGGAGATAAATAACATAATTATTTTTTCAAAATAAAATGAAATTTCTAAGGGTAATATACAATAGACAACTTAATTCGATGGATCACGCCACAAATATCTCCAAGACAGAATTCAATGCAAGGAAAAATAAATAAGGAGAATGACCTCGGAAAACTGAAGATTGAACCACAGGTAGTCAAAAGATTCTAAAAGCGGAATTCGAAATATTCTTAGAATAAGAGGTAGTAGTTTGGTGGAGTGAGGAAAATATCGCTCTGATTAAAATACTAAGAACCGCGCAGAGACCTTTCGCACTTGCAAATATGCAGAGGTTTACTGCACGTACAGTAATGATGCTGCATTAGTTATTTTTGGACTTGTGTCTATAGTATACGTTCCAAATCTAGGTAAAAGGTAGAATCTAGCAGATACCGGAGACCCAATGATTCCTATACAAGTACACTAAGCCAACAAGTCTTGACAGTAGATTTACCAGCTCCCAATGGTACTGCCATCCTGAAGATGTAAAACATCTGCAATATCTAAGAACATCCCCTGAAATATCGGAGTCACCCACTATAATTAACAGATGGATCAAATACATAGAAGGGATAGGGCCAGGCTGGTGCCTTTTTGATGGGTTGATAGATTTTAGATATATTATCTTATATATTCATTATTACTTTGACACAATCAATAAGGAATCAAGGGTTTGGTTTCTTTTCTAATTTCTTTTATTTCTCGAACTTTCGGGCTAACATACCCTTTAACACGGAGATCCAGAAGTACAACGTCTACTTATACTTTCGGGCTAACATACCCTTTAACACGGAGATCCAGAAGTACAACGTCTACTTATACTTTCGGGCTAACATACCCTTTAACACGGAGATCCTGAAGTACAACGTCTACTTATACTTTCGGGCTAACATACCCTTTAACACGGAGATCCAGAAGTACAACGTCTACTTATACTTTCGGGCTAACATTCCCTTTAACACGGAGATCCTGAAGTAGAAGTTGTACTTGTGGATCTCCGTGTTGATGGGAATGTTAGCTCGAGAAATAAAAGAAATGAGAAAGAAACCAAACCCTTGATTCCTTATTGATTGTGTCAAAATGTAAAAGAAGGGAAGAATCTTTATTATTATGACAACTCGGCTTTCAAGCCGGATGCTTTGCTATATTTAGAACATCTCCTTGGAGTTATTTATAAATTGCCAATTTCACTCGCAACCAGCGCCCCACTGTGGTAACTGAGAGAATTACATCAAGCACGTGTGCAGTGACCGAAGTCGTAGATAGGTTTCGGTTTTGGCAGGAAGCCTGCTGCACCTTTAAGACAAAAGAGGATTTAGTAATACAATTTTAAAATATCGATTTTAAACTTAATTTTTTTTAATTTTAAGACAATATTTAAAAGTTTACTATTTTGTTGTCAAATTATGAATTGTATTACTATATTTTAGACATACGAGGTGTGTTCAAAAGGTATCGCGACTTTTGAATTTTCGCGGGTTACGTATATTCGAATTTCGATCTTTTTGTGGCTTTATGTTGGTACTCATGTCTCTCACTTATGCCGACAAGCTCGGCCATTTTGAATGTTCACTTAATTGTTGACAGCTGCTTTGCTTGCCGGTGTTTTGGATCGTCTTCGATTTTTACCTATTAAAAAAAAAATGGATCAAAAAACCTGTATCAAATTTTGTGTGAAAAACGAAATTAAGTGCGCGGATGCATACGGAGAAGCTACCTTGGACCGAATCAACGTTTATCGGTGGTACAAAATGTTCTCAGAAGGCCGAGAAGATGTGAACGACGAAGAGCGTGCCGGACGCCCGAGCACTTCAACAACAGACAAAAAAATTAATGAAGTGGAGAAAATGATATTGGCCAATCGTCGAATCACCGTTAGAGAAGTTGCTGAGGACCTAAACATATCGATTGGCTCGTGCCATTCGATTTTTATCAATGATTTGGGCATGAGACGGGTCGCCGCGAAATTCGTACCAAAATTGCCAATTGCGACCAAAAACAGCATCGCATGAACATTGCTAATGAGATGTTGGACTCTGTCCGCGACGACCCAAATTTGCTCCAGAGGGTCATAACTGGTGACGAAGCGTGGGTTTATGGTTATGACGTGGAAACCAAAGCTCAATCATCTCAATGGAAGCTGCCGCACGAACCAAGACCGAAAAAAGCACTCCAAGTTCGGTCGAATGTGAAAGTTTTGCTGACAGTTTTCTTCGATTGCAGGGGCGTGGTGCATCATGAGTTCTTGCCACAAGGTAGAACGGTCATTAAGGAATATTACCTGCAAGTTAAGTGCAATTTGCGCGAAGCAATCCGCCAGAAACGCCCGGATTTGTGGAAGAACAAAAATTAGCTTTTGCACCACGATAACGCCCCTGCTCACACATCGTTGCTTGTGCGCGACTTTTTGGCCAAAAACAACACACTAATGATGCCGCAGCCACCGTATTCCCCAGAACTGGCCCCCTGTGACTTTTCTTGTTCCCTAAACTGAAGAGGCCCATGAAAGAACGACGTTACGCTACGCTTGACGAGATAAAGACGGCATCGAAGGAGGAGCTGAAAAAGATTTGAAAAAAATGATTTTTTGAAGTGCTTCGAAGATTGGAAAAACCGTTGGCACAAGTGTATAATATATCATGGGGATTACTTTGAAGGGGACAAAATAGGTATTCATGAATAAATAAATAATTTTTGAAAAAACATAAAAGTCGCGATACTTTTTGAACACACCTCGTATTAACACTATTTTTTGTTTGTATTATATATCATAAAGTGTTTTATTTCAAGCATTATTCGTAGGGAAATATTCACTTGGAGATATCCCGGGTGAAGCCTAGTCATAATTTAAAATTGTAACGACTAGTATTTGAATAAAAACATTTTTTTCATACATATACACTCGAGGAAAAATGCTCTCGAGTAAAACCTGGACATTTCTCGGGTCATTCGGCTGTTTGAAAATTTCATGGTCACTTTTATCGACGTGTGTGGGTACTAGTTCCATGATATCAGACGATCATGGAAATAGTCTACCTGCAGTTTTTAAGAAGTGTAAGAAAACAAAATGAGGCGCAACACATCCTTAAAGGTAATCTTCAAACACTTTATCATGACAATGCCAGGCCAAAAACGCCTGCTCTTGTTATTATTATTGGCTAAGTGTATATCATGAAAAAAGAAAGGGACTTCTCTTTATAGTGCAACTGAAAGTTGCTGATGGCTTGTGGCATCTATTTATTCAGTTGCACGATAAGGAGATGCCTCTTTATTTTACATAATTTATGCACCCTACCCAGTACAATATCACATTTGTACTATTTCTCATAAGTGTATATCCTTCCTGTATTTTATTAACTTCCCCATTAACCAATGACATATGGCAAAAATTGAGAATGGGGATTAAAAGAGGATCAGCATACACCTATAGATCCAATAAATTCCAGCAAAAAGGAAAAAAAAAATCATGTTTTTTTTTTACAATCTTATACTTTGGAAAATTTAATTCATGTCTTGTTAACTGAATAAAGAAAAGGTTTTCAGCGATGATGTGAAGATAAAAAAGTTATTGAATAGACTAGCAGTTTCAATATAGTTGATATTTTGGAATTCTATATTAGTATTGCCTGCGGGTATTTATTGAGCTCACACGCTCTCTATTTTTATTGGAGAATTTCTTTTAAAATAAATTTTATGTGAACGATTTTATTTTTGATTGTTTTTACTATAAAACAGTTATTTAATGAGAATAGAAAAATTGTCGATATCTATATTTTTAAGGTGTTTGAAATTTTGTAATTGTAACAGGATGAAGATGCTTAAAGAATGCAAAGATGATATGGAGGTACTGCAGTTAGTGCAGATCCTACTTTCAAAGATGACTTATGGGGGAATCTAGATCAGCATTGAATACAGCATGTTCCAGTGGATAAATCTTGAAAGGAATTAGGAGGCTTCTTGCCCATGGCAGCGTCTCCAGAAGTCGCAACAGGAGAGCATGTGTAAGTTAAGATTGTTTATTGTTGGATTTTTTTTTGTATCGAAGCTTCAAATGTCTGTATTATCTCTAATATGTCAAAGAATAGAATAAAATATAATAAGTCAATATATTACAGTCAATATATACAAAACCTTACATGTAATGCCATGGTTTCGAGCTATGACCTCCATCATTTTAGAGGCGACTTCGATTTCATAACATCATACTTGACCGGCCATGGTTACATTCAGGTAGACCTTGCAACGGTATCGAAAGAAGACCCAATTTGCCCCCACTGCCAAGATGAAGACCAAACCGTAGACCACCTCCTCTTCACTTGCCCAACCTTCCAATACCAAAGATTCCAGACAGCCACTCTCCTAGGTATCACCAACATATGTCCAGCATCCCTAGAAAATCTCCCAAGAAAGAAATCTGCCTGGCGACACCTCATTAATTGGACTTCCATTGGCATTGTATATAAATCCAAGAAGACTTAGTCAGAAGGACATCCCGGGTAGTTGGCGACTTCTGTACGCTCCAGGAACCTGGGTTACTTGAATAAATAATAACATCATACGGAGGAAGTTATGAATTTCTATTATACACCCAAAAATGTTTAATTCGGTGAAATGGTTAGAACGACTGCCCCTTGGGGTATTCTGTATACGTGGCGTAATTTGTATTGTAGATGGAGAATATGTAGTTACAATATAAAATACAAATAATTGGGCATCGAATTAAAAACAAGTATTGGTAGTACAAACCTGAACCCTTGGTTTGGTCTTCCAAGAGACAAGCTACAAGACCGTATTAAAAAAGTTGGATAGAGAGAGAGTGACCACTATCATTTAAGACGGTACACAAAGGAATCTGTTTCTAAAACAAATCATTAAAAATAAATACATTATAAAGGGAAGATTAATCATATATTTTAATGTGAAAATACATGGAATAAGTTTCAATTTACTTCTATATAACGATCGCTAAGTCGCTACCAAGAATGCCCGAGAGAATGCAAAATTTGACCAAATTTGGGAAAGAACTGGATTACAATTGTACCGAATTAACGGGACTTTATTATACATAATACGCATTTACTTACTCGTTTACTAATTTAATCAAATTCTACTCTCTCTTTATGTTTTTGAAATTACTGTGTCTCGTGTAAAGATTTGAAATAACGGTCGTTTTTATACTATTAGGGGAAGTGAAGATGAAAAAGAATTAGTGGTTAACCTTTCCAGAGATTTCTCTAATTTAATCCACCAGATCGGCTGCAACTATTAAATGTTTTGTTCTGCTTATTTAGTCTGCACTTGGAGGTTTTTTCTTGGTGAATGTGTTTAACGAAACTATATATGGATATTTATTTCTGTAATTGTAGAAATTTCACGAATATTTTTGTTTAAAGCACAGCTCTTCCGATTGAAGGATAAGACAGCACGGCCTGTGTTTAGGTAATCAACAGTAAACACTACCTGTACCTGAGGGAACCACTCAGCGCTATTTCTTTTTTTTTTTCGTGAAAAGACGTTTTGATTTTCTAAAATTATAAAAGCATATATAACTTTCCAAAAATGCGCTAAATACAATCACCAAAATAAACCTTCAAGCGCAGTCTATATTAGCAGAATGCACATACAATAGTTGTAGCGATATGGTGGATTAAACAGCAAAATCGCTGGGAAGGTTCACCACTAATGAGCTAAGGAGTTTCCTGTTTCTTTTTAATCTTCTCAATTTCTTAAGTGAAGAAAAAAAAAAAGATTGTTGATAGTTCCGTCTACAGAGGGCGTTATATGTGTTCGTACTGATATTACACTCTACACCCATTTAATTTTTACTTATTACAATATAAGCTCTAATTATAACTTATATTTAAAATATTTCTGTAATAAAAAAATTAAGTTTTATTCTTTTAATCCATCCCGCTCCTAGCCAGCCTTCCATTGAGGCCGCGACAACAAAGACTTTCTCACTTTAGCAACCGGAGCGATCTAGTGAATATCCCGAGACCAAGGCGAACTGCCAGAGCGACCTGACGATCAAGTCGATCAGAATGAGCAATCCAAGCAATGCGCAAGAGCGATCTATTTATGATTTACGAGGCGAGAATTAATCAAGCGATCTACAAGGGCGATCTTCTACCAAGCGATCTATTAGAGCGAACTATCTACCAAGCGATCTACAAGGACGATCTTCTACCAGGTGATCTACTAGAGCGATCTATATTTACCAAGCGATCTACAAGGGCGATCTTTTACCAAGCGATCTATTAGAGCGAACTATCTACCAAGCGATCTACAAGGACGATCTTCTACCAGGTGATCTACTAGAGCGATCTATATCTACCAAGCGATCTACAAGGATGATCTTCTACCAAGTGATCTACTAGAGCGATCTATATTTACCAAGCGATCTACAAGGGCGATCTTTTACCAAGCGATCTATTAGAGCGAACTATCTACCAAGCGATCTACAAGGACGATCTTCTACCAGGTGATCTACTAGAGCGATCTATATCTACCAAGCGATCTACAAGGATGATCTTCTACCAAGTGATTTACTAAGCGATCTATATTTACCAAGCGATCTACAAGGGCGATATTTTAACAAGTGATCTACTAGAGCGAGCTATTTACCAACCGATCTACAAAGGTGATCTTCTACCAAGCGATCTATATTTACCAAGCGATCTACAAGGGAGATCTACTAAGCGATCTATATTTACCTAGCGGTCTACAAGGGCGATCTTCTACCAAGTTATCTACTAGAGCGATCTATATTCACCAAGCGATCTACAAGGACGATCTTCTACCAAGCGAACTACTAAGCGATCTATATTTACCAAGCGGTCTACAAGGGCGATCTTCAACCAAGCGATCTATAAGGGCGATCTTCTACCAAGTGAACTACTAGAGCGAGCTATTTACCAAGCGATCTAAAAGGGCGATCTTCTATCAAGTGATCTACTAGAGTGATCTATATTTACCAAGCGGTTTATAAAGGCGATCTTCTACCAGGTGATCTACTAGAGCGAGCTATTTACTAAGCGATCTAGAAGGGCGATCTTCTACGAAGCAATATACAAGGGCGATATACTACCGAAGTGATCTACTATAGTGATAATCCACCAAACGATATGCTATATCGATCTATCTACTAAGCAATCTATAGATCAAGAACCATGGGGGACTCCTGTGGCGAGAAGAAGAGACGAAATAAGTAAGTAGAACTTCTGGTTTTCACTCTGCCTAGTTAAATATAGCTTCAAACTAATTATATTAGAACTGATTTTAGTAAACAAAGAATCAACTATTGGTGATACTTAAAAAATAGAATTCACAACAAAAGAATAACCTAAAGATCTAGGAGAAAAACATATTCACATGCAATATATTATCAAGCAGATCAACTTTGATAAGTGAATTAGCTTATTAAGATATATCAATTTATTTATACATATCTTCATCATTAAATTTTAGTTCAAAATTTATCTACTATATAAAATATTAATATACGTATATACGTGTATATTCAAGGGGCACTATGCTATTATAAAATTTAGGTAAATCTATAGAGCTCTAAATAGAAAGAGAAAGTTTGGGTACTGGAGATTATAGAATTAGATGTTGTTTACTGTTTTTTTTTTAGAGTAGTGTACTATTGGTGCTTGTAGGTTAAAAGAATGGCCCGGTGTCTCTGATATGCTCATACGTGAGGAATCTATTGTCGTGATTTCTGATGATTCGATTGCGATCACTAAATCTCACACTTCTCCCCGTCTCTTCCATCTACCTAACCGCACAATCTCTGCAATGGCTTTGATTTTTCTGTTTGGATGGTCCTGGCTATTGATTTTAGTATGTGAAAAATAATAGAAAAAAATAAAAGGTCAGGTGTTGATACTAAAAATAAAGAAGGCATATCCTGACCAGGAACATTTTATATTATTTTTTACATGTTAAGCGTATTTACGCAAGTTTGGCCTTAAATACCCATTTCTTGGATTCTCAAGAAGCCTCTGGGACCAAAAGATTTTTGGTCGCAGTGATACAGCCTGCTCCAGGCTGACGAGGGCCAACAGCCCGAAACGCGTTCGTGGATGGCTTTTCTTGATTTATCAAGAAAATGGGTTGGCCAAATATCAGGGAACAGGCTAGATCAACGTTTAGTTGATTTCTGTTCCACTAGATGGCGCTCTGCCATCTAAAAAGCACATATACTCCTGGTCAGGATATGCCTTCTTTATTTTTACTTTTAATATGTGTCGCATACCGCGAGATATTTGCATAGTATTGTTTTGTTTTATATATTTTTACATTATGTTTCTTATGAAAGGTTGTTATATTTGCATGTCCGCGAGAAGCGCGATGTATATATATAGCTAGGAAAAGTAATAAAGTCAGAGTTTTCTTTAGTATGAAGTCGTCTCGTGTTAATTCTTGTCGTAGAACACGACAAATGGCGCAGCCGACAGGATCCGCAAGACCTTCCCTGGAAAGCCTCTTAAGGGAGATGGCTGATCAACAAAGCTTAATGATGAGCATTCTTTGTGGAAATAGGAGAGAAGAATATCTCAGTGAAGAGGATTACTATGAGAGAAAGGAATATCTTAAATATTCAATTGTTGAAGATGAAGAAGAAGAGAAAGAAGAGGCAAATATTGAGTCTCTAGAGATTCTTGAAAAGTCTGAAATCAGTACGATGGTGAAGCAGCAACGTTTGATCATGGACTTACTTTCCGAAGTTGAGAAAAAATCCGTTGAAGCAGATGAAAGTGAAAAGGCTGACGTTGAAAAAAAGTCTGTTGTTGAAGAAAGTGAAAAAGCCGAGGTTGAGAAAAATTCAGTTGTAGAAACGGAAGAAAGTGAAAAAGCCGAAGTTGAGAAAAAATTCGTTGAAGCAGATGAAAGTGAAAGGGCTGAAGTTGAAAAAAATTATGTTGAAGTTGAAGAGGGTGAGAAAGCCGGGGTTGAGAAAAATTCAGTTGTAGAAACGGAAGAAAGTGAAAAAGCCGAAGTTGAGAAAAAAATCGTTGAAACTGATGAAAGTGAAAGGGCTGAAGTTGAAAAAAATTATGTTGAAGTTGAAGAGGGTGAAAAAGCCGAAGTTGAGAAGAATTCAGTTATAGAAACTGAAAGTGCAGAGTCTCTTACGAAAGAGGATGTTATTGCTGATATTGATGCAGATAATGCAGGACTCTGCGATCTTGATGATGCCACTTTCACTCAAGTTGGGGAAAGTCAAAAGTCTCAAGTTGATAAAAAGTCAGTTATAGAAACTGAAAGTGCAGACGATACCTCTAAACCTTCAGACGATGCCTCTGAGCCTGCAGACGATACCTCTAAGCCTGCAGACGATAACTCTAAGCCTTCAGACGATGCCTCTAAGCCTTCAGACGATGCCTCTAAGCCTTCAGACGATACCTCTAAGCCTTCAGACGATACCTCTAAGCCTGCAGACGATAACTCTAAGCCTTCAGACGAAAAGTCTGCAATTGACGATTCTCAACTTACTAAGGAGTCTGGTACTGGCAAAAAAGAACTTACTAAGGAGTCTGGTACTGGCGAAAAAGAACCTACTAAGGAGTCTGGTACTGGCAAAAAAGAACCAAAGCCTGGTACCGGCGAAGAAGCTTTGAGAGAGCTACCTTGTTACGATACTCTATTGGAAACTCTCAAGAAAGGAATCTATTCGTTTCAAACAAGCGGTGAAAAAAGAAATATGAAATTAGGAATAGGTGATTTCAATAAAGGCAATCACGCAAGACGTCGTTTGTTAATATTAAAGAAGTTAACACGCTGCCAAAAAGTTTGGATTTATGCTAAAGAATTCAGCCAGATGCAAAAAAGCATGCTTGATAAATATGACATTGATGATTTACGAAATGAATTGGCCATCTACAATTCCTTAAGAACCCTAAAAAATGGTCAGGTCAATTTATGTTATCCATATTCCTTTATGCTTGTTAAAGATACTGAAAAGACGTTTAGGCTTCTCATAAATATCTTTGAAAAAGGAAAACCATGGCCTTACTATTGTGAAGGAGAACGAAAAAATTATTTTGTTTTCCTAATGGAATATGGAGGAATAACTCTCGAAACGGCTATCAAATCGAGACTTTCATATGAAAACTTATTAGTATTATTTCGCCAGATTTGTATAATTTTTGCAATTGGTGAAGAGGAAATTGAACTTTTACATGATGATCTTCATATTAACAATGTTCTAGTTGCAGAAACAGAAGAGAAACTAATCAAATATGAAGTAGCTTCAAAAAAGATTAAAATCCCAACTCTTGGATATATTGCTAAAGTAATCGATTTTGGGAATGCCAGGTGTATTAAGGATATAGATTATAGACAAAGGATGATTAGTGAATATGGAAAGAGACCATGTCCAGCTGAGTATTCAGGAGGGAGTCTATTTATGCTGAGTGGACTCTATTTTGAAATGATAAATACTAGTTTGGAACTTCGTGCAGCACTACCTGAACTGCCAAGATTAACTACATCTCTACAACTGTATGAGGGTTTAATTCAAATCTTAAAAGATTTGGCAATTCTTGAATTCCTGAATGGTTTTCGTGAAAAGTTAGGTCTTCCTGAAGTTATTGGTCCATCTCAATTTGAATCCATGCTTAGAAATCAGATTCTTGAGGGGCCTTTAAGCAAACTTCTAATATGCCTAGCAAAATTTATTGACAATACAGATAACAACTGTTATACTGCTTCTGAAATAATGCGAAGACATTTGGAGACAGTTAATACTCCCATTAACGAAAAGTTAACATTGTTAAGTATCTTTGAATTTGATCTTAAAGATAAGATAATCATTTTTACAGCACTTATTGAAGTAATGATGCAGAAACATCATGATAGACTTTGTAAATCTGTTAAGAAATCAAGAGATAAGAAAACTAAAGAAGATTTTAGGGTTTATAATCTGTTGAAAACGCCTATTATTCATACAGCTGGTTACTATCGTTATCATCTTCCAGGTCTATTTGTTCGATGTGATGTGGAGAACGGAGAAAGTGCTGAATGGAAGTACTATCGACATGATCAAATCTATCCTGAATACTCGGCTCTTTATGCCAGAAAAGTTGGTAGGCCTAAAAAGATTATTGGGAAAAGAGAAAAGTTGGAAGACCTAGAAAGGTCATTGAACCACCAGGAGTCTCATCACGGGAGTGATGAGAGGTCATGGGGGGGGAGTCTGTCGCATACCGCGAGATATTTGCATAGTATTGTTTTGTTTTATATATTTTTACATTATGTTTCTTATGAAAGGTTGTTATATTTGCATGTCCGCGAGAAGCGCGATGTATATATATAGCTAGGAAAAGTAATAAAGTCAGAGTTTTCTTTAGTATGAAGTCGTCTCGTGTTAATTCTTGTCGTAGAACACGACAATATGTAAGAGGATTTCTTAATTCTATATACAGTTACGAGCGTCATGCGTTCTTAATTCTTCATTTTTCATCTCTGTCACCGTTTGCTTTTTTTTTTTGGAATGGCGCTCTCCTATTGGTTAGCTACGATCACGCCACCTTTGCCCCCCCCCCCCCCATCATGCCCCCCCACTCGCTTTTTCGTTTTTGTAACTATTGTGTTGGAGCGGGTCGCTCCTTAAATAAACACATATATTAGTTAATAACTAAATGGAATCCTCTCTTTCTTTTTCCCAGTAAGAGACGCCTACGGAAGCCAACAGTACATAGACAGATAAAGCACATAGGCTATAGTTATTAACTAATATATGCATTTATTTAAGGCGCCAATTTATAATTGTAACAAATAGTATTTGAATCAAAACATTCAATCGGGTAAAACACGGGCGTTGCCCGGGTCATTCGGCTAGTATACCTATAATGCTGAGTTTCATCAACCGAAATATACATTTTCTTTTGATAAAAATCACAATAAAACAAAATATCAATTTCATTGTAACCCAGGTTTCTGAATTATGTATAGATGTTGCCAGCTACCCAATAAAAAATACCTAATCAAATTAGCAAATGCTGACAGGTTTCCTGTCCATTTGATTAGGTGTAATTTTTTGGGTAGCTGGCAACATACAGAATAGCATTTGGTAGCATGTAGAATAATCTAATTAGTTTTTCTCCTCTAATAATATGTTAGTACGTTTTACTATCCACGCCCGTTGAAGAACGTTTTGTTCGAAAGCTTGCGGTATTAAAGAAATTCACACAAGAGGCTCCTCTTAATGTTTATTATTGTTTTTTAATGATCGTGATTTTAAGAGTTTTAATCCTACAATTTCAGAATAATCTAAGTTAACACTTTGAAGACCCGAGTTTTTTTCTGTAAAGTAAATTCCTGCACTAAAATATCTGCAATGAAGCAATATTGTATGTATTATACCACTGTGTATAATTCAGTTCTAAAGTTGCACAAAGATGGTATAAAAAAAAAAAAAAAAAGACACATCTTGGATAGAAAAACAAACTGCATTTATTGCATGATATTTCGATGATCAAAAAACCTTTGTATTTTTCCAAATATAGGGTCAGTTACCCTAAATAAAGGCTTTTTGTTGTTGTTGATGTATTTTTCCAAATCTTCTGAAAAGATTTTTCAAGAAGCTTTTCAAAAAGACGAACGCTCTGATCGTCCAAATATCGGGCAATAAGCGGTTTGTTTCTCGATTCAAGATGTACCGTTTTTTAGTTGAATGTCATGGATTGCGATATTTTTTAGAAATATGGTATATATGTGCAAAAATAGACACTCTACCATTGAAATGCATTAAAACAATGCATTTGGTTATCACCCCAATACAAGACGTAAAAGTGGTGAGGAAGCCACGGCACCAGTTTAGACAAATTTAGACAAAAATAAACTTGAATTCCATGGTTTTGGGCTTTGTTCCTGATACCAGTGGAGTTTTGAAATCGGTCGAATTTGTCAAAAAGGTGGTTAGGTTGGTAAAAGTGCCATTTTTCAAGTTAGAATACAATTTAAAGTTGCAGGAGGATGGTATTTATGTACCAAAAGATGCACTAAAATGCATTAAAACAATACATCTTGGTTCATCATCCAGTACAGAACCATTATGGTGGTGATGATGAATACTACAACAGGGGGGGTACCTTCATCGCCATAACATTCTATACTGGGGTAATGAACCAAGATGTATTGTTTTAATGCATTAAAACAATGCATCTTTGTTCATCACCCTAGTACAGAACCATTATGGTGGTGATGATGAATACTACAACAGGGGGGTACCTTCATCACCATAACATTCTATACTGGGGTAATGAACCAAGATGTAGTGTTTTAATGCATTAAAACAATACATCTTTGTTCATCATCCAGTACAGAACCATTATGGTGGTGATGATGAATACTACAACAGGGGGGGTACCTTCATCGCCATAACATTCTATACTGGGGTAATGAACCAAGATGTATTGTTTTAATGCATTAAATTAATGCATCTTTGTTCATCACCCTAGTACAGAACCATTATGGTGGTGATGATGAATACTACAACAGGGGGGGTACCTTCATCACCATAACATTCTATACTGGGGTAATGAACCAAGATGTATTGTTTTAATGCATTAAAACAATGCATCTTTGTTCATCACCCTAGTACAGAACCATTATGGTGGTGATGATGAATACTACAACAGGGGGGGTACCTTCATCGCCATAACATTCTATACTGGGGTAATGAACCAAGATGTATTGTTTTAATGCATTAAATTAATGCATCTTTGTTCATCACCCTAGTACAGAACCATTATGGTGGTGATGATGAATACTACAACAGGGGGGGGTACCTTCATCACCATAACATTCTATACTGGGGTAATGAACCAAGATGTATTGTTTTAATGCATTAAAACAATGCATCTTTGTTCATCACCCTAGTACAGAACCATTATGGTGGTGATGATGAATACTACAACAGGGGGGTACCTTCATCACCATAACATTCTATACTGGGGTAATGAACCAAGATGTATTGTTTTAATGCATTAAAACAATGCATCTTTGTTCATCATCCAGTACAGAACCATTATAGTGGTGATGATGAATACTACAACAGGGGGGTACCTTCATCACCATAACATTCTATACTGGGGTAATGAACCAAGATGTAGTGTTGTAATGCATTAAAACAATGCATCTTTGTTCATCATCCAGTACAGAACCATTATAGTGGTGATGATGAATACTACAACAGGGGGGTACCTTCATCGCCATAACATTCTATACTGGGGTAATGAACCAAGATGTATTGTTTTAATGCATTAAATTAATGCATCTTTGTTCATCACCCTAGTACAGAACCATTATGGTGGTGATGATGAATACTACAACAGGGGGGGTACCTTCATCACCATAACATTCTATACTGGGGTAATGAACCAAGATGTAGTGTTGTAATGCATTAAAACAATGCATCTTTGTTCATCATCCAGTACAGAACCATTATGGTAGTGATGATGAATACTACAACAGGGGGGTACCTTCATCGCCATAACATTCTATACTGGGGTAATGAACCAAGATGTATTGTTGTAATGCATTAAAACAATGCATCTTTGTTCATCATCCAGTACAGAACCATTATGGTGGTGATGATGAATACTACAACAGGGGGGTACCTTCATCGCCATAACATTCTATACTGGGGTAATGAACCAAGAAGTATTGTTGTAATGCATTAAAACAATGCATCTTTGTTCATCACCCTAGTACAGAACCATTATAGTGGTGATGATGAATACTACAACAGGGGGGTACCTTCATCACCATAACATTCTATACTGGGGTAATGAACCAAGATGTAGTGTTTTAATGCATTAAAACAATGCATCATTGTTCATCACCCTAGTACAGAACCATTATAGTGGTGATGATGAATACTACAACAGGGGGGATACCTTCATCGCCATAACATTCTATACTGGGGTAATGAACCAAGATGTATTGTTTTAATGCATTAAAACAATGCATCTTTGTTCATCATCCAGTACAGAACCATTATAGTGGTGATGATGAATACTACAACAGGGGGGTACCTTCATCGCCATAACATTCTATACTGGGGTAATGAACCAAGATGTATTGTTTTAATGCATTAAAACAATGCATCATTGTTCATCACCCTAGTACAGAACCATTATAGTGGTGATGATGAATACTACAACAGGGGGGTACCTTCATCGCCATAACATTCTATACTGGGGTAATGAACCAAGATGTAGTGTTGTAATGCATTAAAACAATGCATCTTTGTTCATCACCCTAGTACAGAACCATTATGGTGGTGATGATGAATACTACAACAGGGGGGTACCTTCATCGCCATAACATTCTATACTGGGGTAATGAACCAAGATGTATTGTTTTAATGCATTAAATTAATGCATCTTTGTTCATCACCCTAGTACAGAACCATTATGGTAGTGATGATGAATACTACAACAGGGGGGGTACCTTCATCACCATAACATTCTATACTGGGGTAATGAACCAAGATGTATTGTTTTAATGCGTTAAAACAATACATCTTGGTTCATCATCCAGTACAGAACCATTATGGTAGTGATGATGAATACTACAACAGGGGGGGTACCTTCATCGCCATAACATTCTATACTGGGGTAATGAGCCAAAATATATTGTTTCAATTCATTTAAATGGGAGACGCGTGCCTCTTCTGGTATATATGAATAAAATTTTCTTAAGAATTATGTTGCGAACGTTTTTCAATATGGCATCTATTAAATTCTCCGTAGAAAAACAACTCAAAAGTTTCCTTATATAGTAACAATGGGTCTTAGAATAATAATAAAAAAAAAAAAAAACTACGCGAAATGAAGAACAAAAAGCACTCAGGTTTAAAAATTTGGTGATTATTTTAAAAATAATATTTATAATTGTATCGTATGCATAGAAAGAAAGAAGACAAGAAGGGGCAAACAAATTTCGGTCAAAAATAACCAAACCTTATTCACATTAAAATATCACAGATGCACAAAAAAGCTTCTTGAATTAGTATAATTAGTAAAATTAATATTCTGTAAAAAAAAAAATAATATATCATAATATTATATAATAAAACTCTAGGAGCCTAGGTTACCTTTATGTTACTAATAAAACTACATTTTAATTTAACATAATTTGGTATTTCGTCCTAAAATATAACCAAAAATCAACTTAATGATGCTAGTGGAAAGAAAAGTTTGGAAATCTAGCAAGTAAAGAAGCTATTACCATTATATAATGATAAAGATGATGTTAAAGGGAGAAAAGGAAGGACACAAAGCTATATGTAAATATTTGTTTATTTTCTACTCTCTCATCTTGTGGGAATATACAGGGTGATCCAAAAGTCCCGCACAACTTTAAAAATTAATAACTCCGCGAATATTTGCGCTAGAGCAATGCAGTAAACACCATTGTGTTCAGAATGCAATGGGATTTTTTATGGCAAATATTGAAAATTTCGAAATTGATTTTAGTTATAATTTCATTCCCTAGATGGCGCTGTACCAGAATCAGAAATTCAGCGGCCAAATTGTTTGATTAATTGAAAAATATAACTGATCGACACGTATTTTTCCTTTTTGTATACCAGGAAAGAATCCTAATAATATTAAATCGTTAATTAATAAAGCACCATTTCGCCAAAAGTTAGAAGAAATGGTTAACGATTTTTAAATACAATCTGAGATATGTAAAATAGGTATATGCAAATTAAAACATGTAGCAAAAAATATTTATATTTTTGATAGAGTTTTGTCAAATATATTGAATGTTTGAAAAACATAGCTGAATTCAATACACGATTTTTTGAAATGTTAATATAGTACCAAAAATTATGATGGTACTACTAATAGGATTTCTTGCTATAAGGAATGTGTAATTTCTTGAATAATTGGCGACACTCGACTATTTAACTGGAAATTTGTCATGATCCAACAAATGAAATATAGATGGGAGTGACAAAATACATTTGTCGTACTTTATTCCAAATATCCTATGGGCTTGTCAAATGTTATCATTGTTTATTATACTGTACACGATTATTAAAAATGTATCCCCTCAAAAAAATATAATTTTTAAATCAACCTTTTGCGTTGAAAAACGTGGTAGTAAAATCATTTTGTATTATTTTTTTTTGCCCAAAATTTCTAAAGGTGGGGGGTTACAGAGAATATTCCTTATGCTATTTCTTTTAATGAGCGAAAAGCGATAAATTAAACATAAGGGGTAAAATTGTGTGTACAGTGTTATTCGAGAAGTTATGACACTTTGGTCTGCACGACATAATATAAGATGTGAGCAAATGACAAACAAACAAAAATTACTGTTCACAAATAAAAAAGAGACAAGATATGAGGACAGAATTTATTTACCCATAACCCAACACAAAGAGCTGCAAAACATTGGTAGATAATATAATACATGGCAGCTTATATAACACATGAGGTAACTTGTCTCTTGGAGGCCTTGTCTCTTGTATTAGATCACAATCCTTGCTCAATGTGGCGCCCTTCATTCTCAAACACCGCCTGCAGACGATAGATGACAGAATGGACAGCATTAAATAACATATCTGATGAAATTGATGAAACGTGCCGTCTGATAGAAGCCTTCAACATGACCAATGTGGTAGGCCGGCATCGATAAACACGCGACTTAATGTACCCCCATATCCAAAAATCGCAAGGCGTCAAGTCTGGTGATCTTGAAGGCCACTGGTGTATAAAGTGGCGACTTATCACACGATCTTCACCGAACGTATCCTTCAGCAATTGTTTGGCACCGCGGGAGATATGAGGAGGTTCTCCATCTTTCATGAATGTTATTTCGCTCAGTGCTTGTCTGTCCTGCAATATGGGGATAACCTTTTCTCTCAAAAGTTGAACATAACGTTCACCAGTTACAGAAGCGGTTTTAAATGTTCTTCCATTTATTTCTTCAAAGAAAAATGGCCCAATAATAAAAGAAGAAGTGAACCCACACCAAACTATAACTCTGCGCTGATGAAGTGGCATTTCTGTAAAAATCCTAGGGTTTTCTGTTGCCCAAATGCGGCTGTTTTGAGTGTTAACTTCTCCGTTCAGAGAAAATTGAGCTTCATCTGTCCACAGAACATTCAACAGCCAGTTTTCATCAATATCAATTTGCCGGAAAACCCATGAAGCGAATTCTTGACGCTTCTCAAAATCGCCTACTTTTAGCTCGTGAAGTCTTTGAATTTTTTTACGGGTATTTTTTAAGACAAATTCTTAGTGCTCTCCAAACTTTTCCATACCAAATCCCCGTTTGTCGAGCACTTACTTCTCCATACGTGGATAACATTTCAATAGATTCAACATTCTGCGAAACCGTAACAACCCCTGACTTGCATGTCGATGGTCTTCCACTCCGAGATTTTGCTTCCAGAGATCCAGTCTTCTCCAAAGTTTTTATCATTCGCCTTAGAGAGTAGCAACTCATGGGTCCTTTACCGCTTCGAATACCTTTAAAGGTACGAAACGCTTGTAAAGCTTCAGTTGCAGAATCTGAATTGCAATAAAAAAATTTCACCAAGAGTGATTTATGCTGTAGTGATGGTAAAATAAATTGTTGTGCATGTAAATAGATGAAGATTATTTGCATTTTTCAAAACCTCATTATGTAAAAATATATGTGTATATAAATTGGATATTTGTTGTTGGCCGAACCAATAACCATACACACCTCATCTCGTTAACGGAATAATGTTCTTTGTCTGGTCTGCCTTTTTTTTTTTACTCTCTTTGGATAGATTTGCTTTTTGATAGTTTTTATTTATGGAGCTGAACCAGTATGATGGCGGTGGTGGAGGAAGTCAGCAGGCCAACAAGCGGCCGCGTTCTGAGGACGAAGACCTCCTCCCGTCTTCCCATCACCAATTTAAATTCAACAGCACGGCGAACTTGTTCAACTTTGAGTGCCAAACCTTCGAAGCGATCATTGCCGACACCAGCCTGGACTCCCCCGAAAAAATACAGATGGCCACCAAAGGACTGATACTGACTCTCGTCCAAGAGGCAGAACTTCTTCTTAAGGACGCCTTCAAGTGAGCCAGTCTAGGAAGACCCAATCCCACAGCCAACGTCTCGATTCCCTCCACCTCTTTCGCCTCGGTAGTGGCAGAGAAAGACAAGCCGGTAAAGCCTGCACCTCCGAAACCCAAAGCGAAATCCACATTTGTGAATCTGGCTCCTTCCTTCGAATCGCATGTCGACGTCAGGTCGGCTAACCCCAAAGCAACCCAAGGGAATTTTTGAGGGAAATTCAAAAGATTCATCCTTCCCTAGCGTCATCAAAACACGTGGTGGCGTCCATCAACACCAGCGGCGAGGTGATTTTTCACCCCAAAACAACCCAAATGGCAAAGTAGCTGGCCACTGGGCTGACCTCCCTGCCAACGGGCCTAAGCTGCCCCGAGTGCCCGGTTATCCTACCAAGATACTGCCTCTTCAGAGTGGACGGGGAGGTGCGGGACGATGAGATATGCGAGAGCTTCCGCTCCAACCACTCCGTGCAGTCACTCCTGGAAAAGCGTGAAATCAGGGTAGTCCATCGATCGAATAATGCGGCACACAGCACTAGTACAGTGTTCATCGAAGTGGACAACCAAGTCGCCAAAATCCTCGGTCAACATGGACGTATTCCTGTGGCGGGTCTAGTGCACAGGTATGAGCGCAGTCATACTTTAAAGCAATGCTTCCGTTGCTGTGGCTTCGGCCACCGCGCTTCTGCCTGTCCAGCTGCCCATCCAATCTGCTATCGCTGCGGCTCTGCAGAGCATGAGGGCATCCGATGCTCGGTCGAGCCAAGCCAAAGCCGCTGCTGCCGCTGCAGAAAAAAAATCTGGAGCTCCCACAACCACTTTGCCACATTATCTACCTGTCCCTTTGTAAAAGAGAGAATACCCCGAACAAGTAACAATGTCTAGGCCATTGCGTGTCCTGCAGGTGAACGCTAAAAAATCACCAACTGTCATTCTTGAAATTGCAAATTTGGCAAATTCGACACAGGCCGACATCGTGCTCCTGCAAGAACTCTCAACTAACTTCTTCTGGCCCACACGTGGGTTTCAGGCATTTTTTTTGTCCCAGGCGCCTACATCCCCTCGGGAATTGTGGCACGTAGCAACCTTCATCCCATCCCTCTAACCTCCCCAGACACCGCCATAACCTCCATAGCCATATGTCTAGAGCAGAGCATCATCGTGGTGCACTCGGCCTACTGGCACGGCCTTAGAGCTGCCGATGATTTCATCCCTCTTCTGGAAGATACGATAAGACGGGCCTCTCTTCCAGTGATCCTGGGTATGGACACTAACGCCCACTCTCCTACCTGGGGCATCGGTGCGAGGTTGGACTTCCGGGGTGCTAATCTTGAAGAGTTCGCCAGCTTCAATGATCTTCATTTCTTGGGACCTCCTGTGGACTCGACCTGGTCAAATGGGCCTTTATATTCTTCTATAGATGTAACTCTGGCATCCAGCTCACTGGCTATCCATGTCACTAGAGGTTTATTAGATGAGATGGCCTTCACTGACCATATACCTATCTGGACTACATTCCTAGACATGGTCAATAACGAGACAAAATCCTCCTGGGTTGAATCCTCATGTAAAGAACAGACCTTTAAATCCTTCCTCAACTCTTCTCTCCACCAGGTAACTACCCTATTATAACAACAACAACAAAAACCTTCATTAAGACACTATTGTCTTACAAGAGGATTCCCCTAAGAGGTTATATATGTACATGAGTGAGGAGGAAAAGCAATTTAGAGGGGAGGTGGAGCAATCAGCCGTTGTCTGGGGAGTTGTGCACTTCTTCCCTCATTTTGTCAATCGCCTTGAAAAATTTTAAATATTTATAAACAAATGTTTTATCCAGCTGGAGAGTAGTAAAAATTGTATATACATGTTGTTCATTATAGTGAGTTAGCCCCGAAATTTCGCGAATTTTCAGTCTCTTTTCCTGTAGGAATGGGCAATGGAATAGATAATGAACCAAATTTTTTGGATGCCAGCATTGCAGAAGTAGAAATTTAAAGGGTCGCTGTTCCAAAATCCCGTGATATCCTCGGGGGAAAATAGCCATAGAATCCATTGACGGGCTATTTTCAAAGAGAGGTTTGATAGTAAGTAGTCCTCCGTCATAAAGGAGCTACTTAGAGATTGATAGTGAATACAATGAGTTGAGGTTTGTATCTTAGCTCGGTCAAATTGGAGTAGCTGGTCCACTGTGGTTTGAACTATTCTAGGCATTTCTCCTCGCAAAACCATATAATCTTCACAGTTCTTAAGAAAAGAAAAACCCCAAGAGTCAATGATGTTATTCAGGTTATAAATAAAGTTGTTTCCCGCTTTTCCCAAAATTGAAACTTCCTAGAGCTGGAACAAGCAAACATAAGGTAATCTTGTCCTGTCCATTTTTAAAATCCGTATCTAGAACTTTAGAATCAATTTCGTAATGTTTAATTTAAGGTACATCCTTTCGGTTTCTGTTCGTAAGATATAGCCCGGAGTGTAAATTTGCGAAGGTCAAGAAATCGCCGTAAGAAAAATATCCTGGATCTGGTTTACAACTCCTATCTAATTCGTCGCCCACAGTGGGGCCGAGTATAATAACGTGAATAAAACTATGGAGTCAAGTAATTTCATCACTGCTCCGAACGATATGGTTCTTGACTTAGATAGTATTCTCCATACTGCGTTTGTATCAATCAATGCTTTGCTTTTAAAGTGCTGCGCCACGTAAGCAGTTGGATTCTTGATTGTTAAGGGGTAGCCAAGATACGTATATTTTGAGGTAACTGCCAAAGGTTGTTGGCCCCAAAACCAAACGTCAGATCTAGCCAAGCGGCCTCCATTTCGAAACGCTACGATTTTAGGCTGGAATTGGTTCAGAGTTAAACTATTTTCCTCAAAATATTTTTTATTAAATTAATCTTTATTTGGATATTTATCTTGGATTCACCACGGAAGACTATATCATCCGCGAACAGGAGCAGGTGTATAGTTCCATGGCCCGGTAAGTATATACCTGGCAGGTCAGAATCATCCAGCGTAGCAACCAGATCGTTATTGAAAATAATAAATAAATACGGTGAAAGAGGTTCACCCTGAAGAACACCTGATTGTATTTTGATAAATTCTGTAAAAGAGCCGCTCCATCTGACCGCTGCCATCATTTGAGCATAGTAGTTCTGTATAAGTTTGATAAATCGCCCACTTAAACCAACAAGCGCAAGCTTTCTCCATAATAGTAGATGTGGAACTGTATCAAACGCTTTTTAAGATCAACAAAGAATGTTTAAAGTTTCCTCCTTTTGCGGTTTAATGTCATTTGAATTAGTGACGTAAGCGTGAAGATATGTTCTTTGCACGAGTAGCCCTTTCTGAATCCTGCCTGGTTTTCCGCTATGAGTTTTCTATTTTCAATCCAATTACTTAGTCTATTTTTTAATATGGATGTAAAATGTTTTGACAAGTTGCTTATAAGGGCAATTCCCCTATAATTTGATTGTGTAACTACCTTATTAAACGAGGCCTCTAGCCCAGAAGATATTGACAGGGTGGTCCTCCTTCTGACTTCCATCCTGCAATCAGCTTGTGACTCTTCCATGGGGAGACGCTCCAATACTACAAGACCGTCAAAGCCGTGGTGGACCCCCGAACTGAGTCGGATCAGAAGGTTGGTTATCTCCCTCCGCCGTTATAGTCAGAAAGTCCGGTGTTCTATTAGGAATTTATGTATGGAGGAACAACAGACTGTGGACCACCTTCTATTCAGATGCCCTGCTTTCAAGCAACACAGAATGAAGACAGCTCTGCTGCTTGGGAAGACCTCCTTCGACCCAGTCTCGTTGGCTGGACTCCCGGGTTCTCTGCAGGCATGGAACTTCCTGACCAGCTGGTTCGGCTCTGCAATTGGCTCTATATAAATATAATCTAGAGTAACTGGTTTCTACTAGTTAGCTTGACAGCCCGGGCAGTTGGCGTTTCTTGCGCTCCAGGGGCCCGGGTTATCCTTATTTCTCTCTCTATACTCTTGGAAGACGGGGCAATTTAGCAGCAGATGAATAGAAATTTGTTCCTCACATCCACGGAAGCATCTTGAATCCTGCACTGCTTTGATGAATTTTAAAAAGCTTCTAAAATTTCCGTGATTTGTAATAAATTGAGAGTTGTGGAAATTTGCCCGAAAATAATTCGGAATATTAGCGGGAAAGAAACTTTGAAATGTTTGGTTAGTATTTTTCTTCAATAGTGTAATTTTATATTTAATCAAATTTTCAATTATATCTGGAATATCCAAGTCGTATCGCTGTTGATCCTCGATCGATAAATATTTTATTCAAGCACGTTGTCGTTGATTTTTATTTGACAAATCCATGTTGTCTGGAGCTCAAAAGATTATTACTTTCATAAAATTCATAAATTCGATTTTTCAAAATTTTTTCGAAAATTTTTGAAAGATTTGAAATCAATGAGATAGGTCGATAACTTTTTGTTGATTCTAAATTAGATTTATGTGGTTTAGGAATTATCTTTAGAGCTGCTATTTTCCATTTCTCCGGATAATACCCCTTTTTGAATACGTTTATTAAATAGTTTGCATGACATATGCTTAATTTTGGGTAAGCACATTTGATCATATTGTGGCGAAGAAATATTTTATTATTTAATTTAATATAATTCAATGAAAATACTCAACAGATTATAAAAAAAAATATATTACTCTGTATTTGTGAAATCATCTTTAAAATATTTCTTTGCTTGCTTGCTTAAGATTCCCTAGCTGAAGATAGTTTTGCTGACTTGTTAATAATTGTCGACTCGTCGTTGTGACGTCATCAATAAATTATTTTATATCTTAGGATATTTCAAGGCTTGATTTCTACGCTACAATATTGTTACTTATGTTGTCTAAACCTGGAGCTTTTTAAACATCACAATTAGAAATGATATTTATTATTTCTTCTACTTCGATAATAATTATGCTTGGATTATTCATTCGTGGCTTAAAATTTCTAATTATTTGTTGTTGAAAATTGTCCAAATTAGGATCGTCTTCAGGAATTAAATCGTCCATTAATTTGGTCATTGTTTGCTCTTTTAGATATTCTGGTGAATTGTCAATTATGGGAATTCCATTCTTTACATTTGAGGATCTTAATTTATTGAAGAACTTATAAGCATTACCAAATGGATTATCTGTGTAATTTTCTTCAATAACGTTTCGCCAGTTAGTTCTTTTAGCTTTTCTTATTGCATTAGTGTATTTGTTTCTTGCCAACTTAAATGTATAGTAACTGATTGTTTTATGACGATAATACTAGTTTCTAATACGAGGGTTGTCCGTTAAATAAGTTCCACGGGGCACCACTGTCGTGAGGATCGCTTTTAGGCTCGAGCCGACTGCACGGGCTCGTAGCTTGTTCTCCTCACTCCAATTTCCCACCAAGGACACGTCGCTGGTAAGCTTAGTCTTGGCTGAGCAGCCGTTAGTGATGGAGCTTCCCCTCGTGTCTCCCGCCAGCTGCGAATTACGGTCAGTAATTCGATTTTTGGCCGCAAAGAAGAATTCGGCGAAGGACATTCATACTGAACTCTGTCAAGTGTATGGAGAAGGGTGTATGAGTTCCGGGATGGTGCGCAGATGGGTCAGAGAATTTAAAAACAGCCGAACAGACGTCCACGATGAACCGCGTGCTGGACGGCCATCGATTTCGGACGAAACCATTGCCAAAGTCGAAGCGGCAATGCTTGAAGATCGACGGGTTACTGTGCGGAAGCTCTGCGATTTGGTTCCTGATGTCAGTAAAACCACCATCGACAAGATTTTGCGTGAACATTTAGGGTATTCAAAGGTCTGCGCAATATGGGTTCCGAAAATGCTGACTGAAGACCATAAACGGCAGCGGGTTTATGTGGCCCAGAAATTTCTCGATTGCCACAAAACTGACGGAGAGGAATTTTTGGATTCGATCGTTACTGGTGATGTGACATGGGTACACTACACCACACCGGAGACAAAGGAGCAATCCAAGCAGTGGAATCACATTTCTTCGCCGAAACCTCTAAAGTTTAAACAAACACTTTCTGCCGGGAAACTTATGGCTACCGTCTTTTGGGACCGAAAGGGCCTATTGTTGTGCGACTTTATGTATACATTTTAGCCTATGGAGACAACCTAAACCTCATATGTACAGCCGTAAGTAGGCCAAACGTGGAAAAATTAACCAATGGAAAAACTTCAAAAAGGATTACCAATGGATCCTATCTCGTGATCTCTGAATGGATCTTGAAAAGAGAGAGTTCGCCATATACATTGGTCCTGCTGATATAAATAAGGGTACAGGCAAAGGTGGAGTGAAAAATCCCTCCATTAGGAGATAAATAACATAATTATTTTTTCAATATAAAATGAAAATTCTAAGGGTAATATACAATAGACAACTTAATTCGATGGATCACACCACAAATATCTCCAAGACAGAATTCAATGCAAGGAAAAATAAATAAGGAGAATGACCTTGGAAAACTGAAGATTGAAACCACAGGTAGTCAAAAGATTCTAAAAGCGGAATTCGAAATATTCTTAGAATAAGAGGTAGTAGTTTGGTGGAGTGAGGAAAATATCGCTCTGATTAAAATACTAAGAACTGCGCAGAGACCTTTCGCACTTGCAAATATGCAGAGGTTTACTGCACGTACAGTAATGATGCTGCATTAGTTATTTTTGGACTTGTGTCTATAGTATACGTTCCAAATCTAGGTAAAAGGTAGAATCTAGCAGATACCGGAGACCCAATGATTCCTATACAAGTACACTAAGCCAACAAGTCTTGACAGTAGATTTACCAGCTCCCAATGGTACTGCCATCCTGAAGATGTAAAACATCTGCAACATCTAAGAACATCCCCTGAAATATCGGAGTCACCCACTATAATTAACAGATGGATCAAATACATAGAAGGGATAGGGCCAGGCTGGTGCCTTTTTGATGGGTTGATAGATTTTAGATATATTATCTTATATATTCATTATTACTTTTACACAATCAATAAGGAATCAAGGGTTTGGTTTCTTTTCTAATTTCTTTTATTTCTCGAACTTTCGGGCTAACATACCCTTTAACACGGAGATCCAGAAGTACAACGTCTACTTATACTTTCGGGCTAACATACCCTTTAACACGGAGATCCAGAAGTACAACGTCTACTTATACTTTCGGGCTAACATACCCTTTAACACGGAGATCCAGAAGTACAACGTCTACTTATACTTTCGGGCTAACATACCCTTTAACACGGAGATCCTGAAGTATAAGTAGGCGTTGTACTTCTGGATCTCCGTGTTGAAGGGAATGTTAGCCCGAGAAATAAAAGAAATGAGAAAGAAACCAAACCCTTGATTCCTTATTGATTGTGTCAAAATGTAAAAGAAGGGAAGAATCTTTATTATTTATTATTATGACAACTCGGCTTTCAATCCGGATGCTTTGCTATATTTAGAACATCCTTGGAGTTATTTATAAATTGCCAATTTCACTCGCAACCAGCGCCCCACTGTGGTAACTGAGAGAATTACGTCAAGGACGTGTGCAGTGACCGAAGTCGGAGATAG
Source organism: Cordylochernes scorpioides (assembly GCA_030710605.1). Lineage (NCBI taxonomy): Eukaryota > Metazoa > Arthropoda > Arachnida > Pseudoscorpiones > Chernetidae > Cordylochernes > Cordylochernes scorpioides. Next base: position 24,381,458 of record CP092877.1, on the reverse strand, counting down.
GTTTCGGTTTTGGCAGGAAGCCTGCTGCACCTTTAAGACAAAAGGATTTAGTATAACAATTTTAAAATATCGATATATATATATGTTAAACTTATTTTTATTTTTATTTTAAGGCAATATTTAAAAGCTTACTATTTTGTTGTCAAATTATGAATTGTATTACTATATTTTAGACATATTAACACTATTTTTTGTTTGTATTATATATCATAAAGTGTTTTATTTCAAGCATTATTCGTAGGGAAATATTCACTTGGAGATATCCCGGGTGAAGCCTAGTCATAATTTAAAATTGTAACGACTAGTATTTGAATAAAAATATTTTTTTCATACATATACACTCGAGGAAAAATGCTCTCGAGTAAAACCTGGACATTTCTCGGGTCATTCGGCTGTTTGAAAATTTCATGGTCACTTTTATCGACGTGTGTGGGTACTAGTTCCATAATATCAGACGATCATGGAAATAGTCTACCTGCAGTTTTTAAGAAGTGTAAGAAAACAAAATGAGGCGCAACACATCCTTAAAGGTAATCTTCAAACACTTTATCATGACAATGCCAGGCCAAAAACGCCTGCTCTTGTTATTATTATTGGCTAAGTGTATATCATGAAAAAAGAAAGGGACTTCTCTTTATAGTGCAACTGAAAGTTGCTGATGGCTTGTGGCATCTATTTATTCAGTTGCACGATAAGGAGATGCCTCTTTATTTTTCATAATTTATGCACCCCTACCCAGTACAATATCACATTTGTACTATTTCTCATAAGTGTATATCCTTCCTGTATTTTATTAACTTCCCCATTAACCAATGACATATGGCAAAAATTGAGAATGGGGATTAAAAGAGGATCAGCATACACCTATAGATCCAATAAATTCCAGCAAAAAGGAAAAAAAAAACATGTTTTTTTTTTACAATCTTATACTTTGGAAAATTTAATTCATGTCTTGTTAACTGAATAAAGAAAAGGTTTTCAGCGATGATGTGAAGATAAAAAAGTTATTGAATAGACTAGCAGCTTCAATATAGTTGATATTTTGGAATTCTATATTAGTATTGCCTGCGGGTATTTATTGAGCTCACACGCTCTCTATTTTTATTGGAGAATTTCTTTTAAAATAAATTTTATGTGAACGATTTTATTTTTGATTGTTCTTACTATAAAACAGTTATTTAATGAGAATAGAAAAATTGTCGATATCTATATTTTTAAGGTGTTTGAAATTTTGTAATTGTAACAGGATGAAGATGCTTAAAGAATGCAAAGATGATATGGAGGTACTGCAGTTAGTGCAGATCCTACTTTCAAAGATGACTTATGGGGGAATCTAGATCAGCATTGAATACAGCATGTTCCAGTGGATAAATCTTGAATGGAATTAGGAGGCTTCTTGCCCATGGCAGCGTCTCCAGAAGTCGCAACAGGAGAGCATGTGTAAGTTAAGATTGTTTATTGTTGGATTTTCTTTTGTATCGAAGCTTCAAATGTCTGTATTATCTCTAATATGTCAAAGAATAGAATAAAATATAATAAGTCAATATATTACAGTCAATATATACAAAACCTTACATGTAATGCCATGGTTTCGAGCTATGACCTCCATCATTTTAGAGGCGACTTCGATTTCATAACATCATACTTGACCGGCCATGGTTACATTCAGGCAGACCTTGCAACGGTATCGAAAGAAGACCCAATTTGCCCCCACTGCCAAGATGAAGACCAAACCGTAGACCACCTCCTCTTCACTTGCCCAACCTTCCAATACCAAAGATTCCAGACAGCCACTCTCCTAGGTATCACCAACATATGTCCAGCATCCCTAGAAAATCTCCCAAGAAAGAAATCTGCCTGGCGACACCTCATTAATTGGACTTCAATTGGCATTGTATATAAATCCAAGAAGACTTAGGTCAGAAGGACATCCAGCATCCCTAGAAAATCTCCCAAGAAAGAAATCTGCCTGGCGACACCTCATTAATTGGACTTCAATTGGCATTGTATATAAATCCAAGAAGACTTAGGTCAGAAGGACATCCCGGGTAGTTGGCGACTTCTTTACGCTCCAGGAATCTGGGTAACTTAAATAAATAATAACATCATACGGAGGAAGTTATGAATTCCTATTATACACCCAAAAATGTTTAATTCGGTGAAATGGTTAGAACGACTGCCCCTTGGGGTATTCTCTATACGTGGCATAATTTGTATTGTAGATGGAGAATATGTAGTTACAATATAAAATACAAATAATTGGGCATCGAATTAAAAACAAGTATTGGTAGTACAAACCTGAACCCTTGGTTTGGTCTTCCAAGAGACAAGCTACAAGACCGTATTAAAAAAGTTGGATGGAGAGAGAGTGACCACTATCATTTAAGACGGTACACAAAGGTATCTGTTTCTAAAACAAATCATTAAAAATAAATACATTATAAAGGGAAGATTAATTATATATTTTAATGTGAAAATACATGGAATAAGTTTCAATTTACTTCTATAGAATCGATAGCTAAGTCGCTACCAAGAATGCCCGAGAGAATGCAAAATTTGACCAAATTTGGGAAAGAACTGGATTACAATTGTACCGAATTAACGGGACTTTATTATACATAATACGCATTTACTTACTCGTTTACTAATTTAATCAAATTCTACTCTATCTTTATGTTTTTGAAATTACTGTGTCTCGTGTAAAGATTTGAAATAATGGTCGTTTTTATACTATTAGGGGAAGTGAAGATGAAAAAGAATTAGTGGTTAACCTTTCCAGAGATTTCTCTAATTTAATCCACCAGATCGGCTGCAACTATTAAATGTTTTGTTCTGCTTATTTAGTCTGCACTTGGAGGTTTTTTCTTGGTGAATGTGTTTAACGAAACTATATATGGATATATGGATATGTAATTGTAGAAATTTCACGAATATTTTTGTTTAAAACACAGCTCTTCCGATTGAAGGATAAGACAGCACGGCCTGTGTTTAGGCAATCAATAGTAAACACTACCTGTACCTGAGGGAACCACTCAGCGCTATTTCTTTTTTTTTCGTGAAAAGACGTTTTGATTTTCTAAAATTATAAAAGCATATATACCTTTCCAAAAATGCGCTAAATACAATCACCAAAATAAACCTTCAAGCGCAGTCTATATTAGCAGAATGCACATACAATAGTTGTAGCGATAGGGTGGATTAAACAGCAAAATCGCTGGGAAGGTTCACCACTAATGAGCTAAGGAGTTTCCTGTTTCTTTTTAATCTTCTCAATTTCTTAAGTGAAGAAAAAAAAAAAGATTGTTGATAGTTCCGTCTACAGAGGGCGTTATATGTGTTCGTACTGATATTACACTCTACACCCATTTAATTTTTACTTATTACAATATAAGCTCTAATTATAACTTATATTTAAAATATTTCTTAATAAAAAAATTAAGTTTTATTCTTTTAATCCATCCCGCTCCTAGCCAGCCTTCCATTGAGGTCGCGACAACAAAGACTTTCTCACTTTAGCAACCGGAGCGATCTAGTGAATATCCCGAGACCAAGGCGAACTGCCAGAGCGACCTGACGATCAAGTCGATCAGAATGAGCAATCCAAGCAATGCGCAAGAGCGATCTATTTATGATTTACGAGGCGACAATTAATCAAGCGATCTACAAGGGCGATCTTCTACCAAGCGATCTATTAGAGCGAACTATCTACCAAGCGATCTACAAGGACGATCTTCTACCAGGTGATCTACTAGAGCGATCTATATTTACCAAGCGATCTACAAGGGCGATCTTTTACCAAGCGATCTATTAGAGCGAACTATCTACCAAGCGATCTACAAGGGCGATCTTCTACCAGGTGATCTACTAGAGCTATCTATATTTACCAAGCGATCTACAAGGGCGATCTTTTACCAAGCGATCTATTAGAGCGAACTATCTACCAAGCGATCTACAAGGACGATCTTCTACCAGGTGATCTACTAGAGCGATCTATATCTACCAAGCGATCTACAAGGGCGATCTTCTACCAAGTTATCTACTAGAGCGATCTACAGGGTGATCCAAAAGTCCCGCACTATTTTAAAAATTAATAACTCCGCGAATATTTGCGCTAGAGCAATGCGGTAAACACCATTGTGTTCAGGATGCAATGGGATTTTTTATGGCAAATAATGAAAAATTCGAAATTGATTTTAGTTACAATTTTATTCGCCAGATGGCGCACTACCAGAATCAGAGATTCAGCGGCCAAATTGTTTGATAAATTGAAAAATATAACTGATCGACACGTATTTTTCCTTTTTGAATACCAGGAAAGAACCCTAATAACATCAAATAACAAATTAATAAAACACCACTTCGCAAAAAGTATGAAGAATTGGTTAACAATTTTTAAATACAATCAGAGATATGTAAAATAGGTAAATGCAAATTAAACATGTAGCAAAAAAAGAAAATTGATATTTTAGATAGGTTTGTTTCCGAATATAATAAATTTCTAATATTTTTAATTCAACTCTCTCTCAGTATCGATTATATTTATTTTAATTCATATGAAAAATATGTATCTATGATAATTTATTTTACTCTGGAATGCCGTTGTTGTTGTCGTGTCCAATAAAAAGCCTCAGATGTCTCCATGCATCTCCATCACAGCAGCAGCAATGTCCACTATCTTGGGTGTGTAAAGCTGCTGCTCTGGGTCTATGTCAATTTTCTGCAAGGCTGCGGCCATTGCTGGCTATGAGAATATGTGGGTAGGTGTAAGTTCCACACCAGGACAATTGTTGCATGCCCTATTGGTTATTGTGCCATCTGGATGTATTGTTATTCCTTTATAGTGTTTTGTTCTAAGTCTTGTTATAGTTTTTGTCATTTTTCTCTCAGCGTTTATTTCGCATTTTGATCTTTTCTTATTTATTGTTTAATTATCTTGTATTTTGACAAAGAATCAGCGTCAAATAATGACATTTGTTCTTTCCTTTGTCTCAACTTTCTGGCTTCCTTTGCCAATTCAAATGCCATTTCATTACCCCCGATCCCAGCATGGGCAGGGATCCATTGTAGAATGCCGTTATTCTCCAATGGTTCCAGTTGGGTAAGTAACGAGTGTATTTTCTGTGTGATTTTAGTATTGCCCTTCTGAATTGCTTCTAGATCAGATATGAAGTCGTTGTACGGTATATTATAATTCCTTCTGCTTGATGAAGGGATGGTTGGTTAAGGCATACATCAAGGGCTTTCCAGATAGCTGTCAGTTCACAAGTGAAGTTTGACGAAATCTGTCCTGCTCCTTCTTTGATTTTGATGTTTGTTCCATCTTGCAGTATTATGTTAATTCCGGCCCCTCCATTACTCAGGGTAAGGTCTGAAGATCCATCTGTATATGCTGTTAAAGGGCGTGGCCTAGCATTTTTTATCAATAATTTGTACTATGAGGACATAGCCGTTAATATTCCAAACACATTAGACCTCGAAACCCAAGGTATCAAAGTCTACCTCAATCAAAACAAAGCCATCAAAATATACAATATGTATCACCCTCCAAACAATACATTTATTGACGATGGAACAATGGCTCAATTTCTTACAGACAACACTATTATTTTAGGTGACCTTAATGCCAAACATCAACTATGGGGATGTTCTACGCCAAACCCAAGAGGCAAAATACTATCAAACATATTTGACGACAATGCCTTCATGTGCTTAAATGATGGGAATCCTACCCATCATTCCTACAGCTATAATACTGCACAAGCCCTTGATATAAGTTTTTACTATCCTGACATTTTCCACAAATGCAAATAGCAAATATTAAAAAGTTTTGAAAGTGATCATTTGCCTAATTTGATAGAAATTAGCACCAAGACCAAAACTAGCTCAATTAAGAAAAATTATGGAACTTCAAAAAGGCTAATATGATATCTTTCGAAAACACCATTATTAAAGCAGCCAAAGTTTCAATACCAAGAGGTTATATTAAGAAATGGATTCCAAATTATACACACCAAGCAAAAAATATTCAAACACTTATAACTAAAAGAAATGAACTACAAAAAAGTGCACCCAAAACCAAACAAATTGTAGAACTGAACATTGTGATTGCAAAAATAAAAAGATTATACGTAAATGTGAAAAGGGAAAAATGGAAACAAACTTGTGAAAACCTGAACCCAAGAAACCCAAATACAAAACTTTGGAATTTGGCAAAACAAATTGGCAGAGTCCAGCCACAAACTGAAAACACAAATATGATTGAGAATACAGATGGTACACCAGCAACTAATGACAAAATTGCTGCAAATCTTTAAGGTAATTCATATCAAATAAGTAGTAAAATCAAGGTTGAAAAAGGCCCGAAAGATTATTCATGACTGTAAAAATGTCACCAGCACTCATAATATTTTCCATGAAAAAAATCAATATGAAAGAGCTAGCTTATGCATTAGAAAACACTGACCTAAACAAGACTCCTGGGCCAGATGGAATCCATGGCCGAATGATATCAAACTTGGGCAAAATTGGCAAAGAAAGACTTCTTAATATTTTCAATAACTCTTGGAAAACTGGAAAATTGCCTCAAGACTGTAAAAATGCAACAATAATTCGCATTAAAAAATTGACAAATCTGCTGATGATCCAAAAAACTACCGACCTATCTCCCTCACAAATATTTGCTGCAAATTAATGGAAAAAATTATATTCAGACGACTCACCTACCACCCCGACACAAGAAATCTCTTACCAGAAGAACAATATAGATTTAGGAAAGGACATGGGACAATAGTCCAACTCTTATTTTTCACACAAAAGGTAAAAGATTCACAAAACAAAAAGCCAACTAACCACACCATAGCTGCTTTTTAGACCTTACACAAGCTTTTGATAAGGGGTATGGAAAAACAAGTTAATTGCAAAATTATACAAACATTTCAAAATTGATGGAAAAGCTATCACTTGGATAAATGATTCCCTTAAAAATATATACATCAGGGTCAAATATAATGGCACTCTATCTAAAACCTTCAAATTGTACCAAGGATTACCACAAGGATCAGTCCTTAGCCCAACTCTCTTCACCCTATTTATTGCAGGCATAGAAGACAAATTTTCGCATAAAACCAATATTGGACTTTTCGCTGATGACATTATTCTATGGACCAGCAACACTAACTGGAAAAAAGCTGAAAGAGATTTGAACAAGACTATTCTCCACCTAGAAAAATTTGCTAATAAACATAAATTAGAATTTAACCCCCAAAAATCTGAAACCTGTCTTTTTACTACCGATAAGAAACTATACAAAATAAGACCAAATATTATTCTGAAAGAACAACAATTGCAATATAATAAACATCCTAAATATCTCGGCTACACCCTGGATCCAGAAATTAACTCCAGTAAACATATTGAAGGAGTTGTTAGAAAAGGAAGAGACCGACTAAAAATCTTGAAATATATTTCAGGAAGAGTGGAGAGCTGAAGCAACAACACTAAAATTAACTTACACATCTCTAATGAGACCTATCTTGGAATATGGATATCAAATCTATGGTACAGCATCTGAAACAAATCTAAAAACACTGGAAAGGATACAACTAAATGCACCTAGAATTATTACAGGTCTTCGAAATACCTGCCCTAATAATATTGTACTTTGCGAGGCAGACATTATGCCCTTAAAGGATAGAATAAGCTACAATCTGCCAAAATATATAAACAAAATCAAGAGTTATGAAAATAAACACAGAACTTTCAATTACATACTTATTTGGGAACCCAATATAAGACTCAAAAAAGAAGGCCCTCTCCACCTGGCCAAAAGAAATGGATTTTTAAAATATAAAGTGGAAAAATATTATTTAGCTGAAAAAATATCTACATGCGAACCACTAACAAAATGTTATTTTTAATGCCACTTTAAACGAACCCACCAACAAACAATACCAAAATCCAGAATACTTAAAACAATTATCATTAGAAATAATTAATATAAAATTCCTAAAAATGCAATAACTATCTATACCGATGGTAGCAGAGACGAGTTGGGACACACTGGCAGTGACTCTCTCATTAAACCCACAAATGGCAATGAGAAAATGAACAGAAGAAACCCAGATTTTTGCTCAATCTTCAGATCAGAACTTATAGCCATCTATGAAGTCTTAAAATCCATCAGAAATACTAAACATCACTATATATGGATTCTTACTCATAGTAGAAGTGCCATACAACACTTGAGTACACAGGGGAACTTAGAGACAAAGTAAGCAGGAACATAATTGGTTATCTCCAAAAACTCTCAATACCTCAAAAATTCACCTTCAATGGATACCCTTACATGTTAGCATTGAAGGCAATGAAGCTGTTGATGCGCTAGCGAAAAAAGGCACAAAAGAACCCTTGCTACAGAAAAATAAACTTACTTTTAAAGAAATAGAAACAGTAGCTAAAATAAACAAGAACTGGAGGATCCCACCTAAGCACAGTTGGTACACCCTAGAAGCAGATGGCCACCCAGACCTTTCAGTCCACAAGCCGGCATGCGAAGCATGCCCTTCGCTGCTTTTCTGTTCAACTCATAAGCCAAGTAACGGTATCCAAGCTAGTGCTTGGACATTGTACCTGGAAACACCACCTCCCAGACAACGTGTCTGGAAGGATTTCTATACCGGTGGCCTTTAATCATATCAAAATAGGAAACTATCTACTGTGTCCAGCAGGGACCGCGGGGAGGCAGCCCCCGGTCGACTCTGTTCACTCACAGCTGAGGAAAAGCTCAGCTGCCACGTCGTGGGCTTTCTCAAGAAGCTTGCTGTGGTTTCTCAGCAGCTTACTCTCGATCGCGCCCCTCGCCCTCCTTCTCTCTTCCTGCACACCCACTACCCTTGGACAATCCAAGACGTAGTGGCGTGCATTCACATCCCTTTCTCCATAGACGCAATCAGGGTTTCTCTTAATTTTAAATCTATGGAGACTTGGGGAAGAGAGCCCATGTCCCGAACTACCCTAATGAGTTTGTGGGACATTACCTTACAGAGGTACTTGGGTGTTGTTACCCCATTGAATACCTCTCTCCCCTTCACACTGTTCCTCCATCTGTCCAACCATAAGTCCTGGACGTGACCCCTGATCCTCCTATAAACTTCTTTCTTGGTCACTGGGGTCCTCAGTGATCTACCTCTAAAACATCCTGCCTTAGCGATCCTGTCTGCGAACTCATTACCTTCGATGAGGCTGTGTCTCCTAAACCAAGGGAGCTCCGGAGCCCGCGTCATCATCTCCAGCTCCTGGATTATTTGATGCGCGAGTTGCCCTTTCTCCAGATTGATAACGACGAGGGCCGACATACAATCTGAATAGAGGCGGTCCGGGCTGAAGTTCTTCTCGGCACACACTCTGAGGGCTACTCTGATCGCAACCAGCTCGGCTGAAAAGACCAATTCGTCCACTCTGAGTGTTAAACCTTCTTGGAAGATCAGCTCTCCATTAGTGTATATCACTACCCCAGCTCCAGTATTGGTTCCAGACTTACTACCATCAGTGAAAACCTCCGTGCCAATCCCTGTCAGCCCTCTAGGACTCCAATTCCACTTTGGCAACCACTGCGGAGGCTTCCTTGTGTCCCTCTTCGATTCCAGAGCCCCCGCTTAAAGTTCCAGGGCATCTTCCCTTTTCTCCCAGATCTTCTGTCTGATGGTCTCCTCCTCTAGTTTCAATCACAGGGGAATAAGTCCAGCGAGGACCAATAAGGCCTCACTGCTGGTAGTGCGATATCCCCCTGTGATTCTGAGTGCCGCTGTCCTCTGCACTCTCTCTAGAGTTGTTGCCACCTTCTGATCCCTGTTTCGGCGCTACCAAGCCCCGAAAGCATATAGCAAGATTGGCTCGACACAGGAGAGGCAGAGGTTCCTAAAAATAGTACCCTCCTTCTCTCCCCCCCCCCCCCCCTGTTGAGGGCCAACCAGGACAGGCCTGCACAACGCCTCCCTGCCTCTCGCCACCATCTCCTCCGCCTGGTATTGCCAACCCATCTTGTCATCAATGACCACCCCCAGGATGGTCATCCTATTGACCAACGCTACCCTCCGTCCTTTCATCCGGATAGCCGGCTTGTGTTTCCTTTTAGTTCTTATGTCCCTAGGCTTAAAGCTGAGGGCTTTAGTTTTGGAGACATTGAACTTAAGGCCAGAGTCATGGGCCCAGATCGAGAAAATTTGGAGAGAAGTTTCAACACACTTCTCAGCCTTCGCTCTCGAAGCAGTCTCAATGATGAGGAACTGGTCGTCAGCATAGAGAACCAGCCTGTCTCCCTCATGGAGCTCCTCCTGGAAAACGGTGTTTACCAGGATATTCCACAGAATAGGTCCGCAGCAAGAGCCCTGGGGGCAACCCCTAGCACAGTTTCTTTCCAACTTCCGCCCACCAAAACTGAGGTTAATCCGTCTATCCCTCAGGAAGTCACGAATCAAGCTGCACAAATTATCAGGACAACCCATGTCCATCAAATTTCTCATCAACTTGTTCCAGCTCATGGAGTTGAACGCGCCATCAATGTCCAGGGCCACGGAAAGAACCCAAACACCCTTATTTAAGCCCATCTCAACCCCCTCTAACACCTCGTTCAGAGCTGTGGTTGTGGACTTCCCTTCCCTAAAACCATGTTGGAAAGAGGAAAGGAGCTCATTACTCTCTAACCAGTGCTTCAGTCGCTGAGCTAGTAGGCTATCCAGGACCTTACCTAGACACACTAGTAAAGAAAGCGGACGATAATCATTAGGAGAATTACCCTTTCTACCAGACTTTTCGAGAAGCACTACTCGGGCAACCTTCCATGCCTCAGGAAATGTACCAGTGTCCAGGCACTTATTGAATAACCTGGAAAGAAGCGATGGGTGCATCCTTACCAGGGCTTTCACGACCGTGTTATCGATCCCTTCGGGACCAGAAGATTTCCTTTTCCCGAACTTGAAAGCCGTCAGTTTCACCTCATTCTCAGAAAAGGGCGGATCCACCAAACCACAAGTGGTCAGAGAGATCTCGTCCTCTGGTTCCTCGTTTCCGAAGTGCCGATCCAAGTTGTTTTTATTTTGTCTTCTGCTTTCGAGCGAGTAGGTCTAGAACACATTCTCTCTGAATTTTCTCATTGTTGGTGGATGAAACAGCACCAGTGATTATTTTGGCCGCTTTTGCTTGAACACTGTCTAGTCTTACTTTTAGTGATGAGCTTGAGGGAGCCCAGACCGGTGTTGCATATTCCATTATCGGTCTTATTAAGGTGGTATATGTTGTTCTGAGAATTCTGGGTTTTGCTCCCCAATTTGTTCCACATAGCCTTCTCAGAATGTTTAGTTTTCTGATAGCTCTATTTGAGGTGCTAATTATGTGCTATGAAAATTAAAATTCCTCATAAATAATAATTAAAATAATTTTGTTGACATCTTGTCAATACATACACAGTCTGCGCTATTAAAAAAAGATAATATGCATTATATACACTATGTACAATGAATATGGCGCCTCTGCCAGCGCTGCAGAGTTTGGTGGAGAATCGCCAGTGGGTCTCCAGCGACACCACGCATTTCGCGATCTACGATGAATACGTAGATCGCATACTTCGCCGCTTAGGAGATGGTGATGGCGTGGTCCTCGAGACCAACTGGAAAGATCCAGGACTGCAGTATCACACCTAGGTATTATGGATTTCTAATTTTATCAATTATTTGTTTGTTTATGCTTATTTTGTGGTTATATTTATGCCTTTTTCCCTGGGAGTGGAGAAGACGCATAGGTTTGGTTTTATTGGGTTTATGGTCATTTGGAGTTCCATTGCCCACTTCTCCAGTCATCTCATTGATGTCTTCAGTATCTTTTACGATTTTTCTATGCTGCTACTTGTGTGCCATATGGCTTTATCATCTGCATAACAGGCAACCTTTGTGTCTTCAGTGAGGTAAGGATGTATGTCGTTAATATATAGCAGATAGAGTAGAGGACTGAGCACAGATCCCTGAGGTACACCAGCCCATGTTCTTCCTTCCTTGGAACATTCTCCATTGACCCGAACCTTTAACCTTCTTCCCCTTAAGAAGTCTGCAATCCAGATTAAGGTTTTTCCTCTTACTCCGATGTTGTGCAGCTTTTCACGTAATTTCTCCCTCCACACTCGATCAAAAGCTGAGGTCATATCAAGGAATATAGCCGTGGTCTTCTTTGGCGGTTTTTCCCGGAAAGAATCTATTATTGATTGACAGAAGTAGAACAGTTGATCAGTTGTACAGTGCTGGGGTCTATAGGCCGTTTGGTAGAGGTTTATTTTATTATTTTTTTGTGAGCCAGACTTAGAGTGGATAATTCGTTCTGGTATTTTACAAAGTATGCTGGCGAGAGCAATTGGCCGATAGTTCTTGTATTCCTTGGCATCTTTGTTTGGCTTCAGTATTGGCACTATAATTGATATCTTCCAATTCTTTGGTAGTTTACCAGTTTGCCATGAAATGTTCAGTATTCGTAGGAGTTGATTATTAGCTTCGACTTCAAAGTGTTTAATCATTTGACCAAAGATTAGATTATCTCTTGGTGACCTCTTGGATTTTTTTATTGATGAGTTTAGCTCATTCAGTGTGAAGTCTCTCGAGAAAATATCTTGTTGATGGAAGTTTCTTGCTTGTTTAACTAACCGGCTTATATTATTTTTAGAGTCCTGTCTTCATTCGTATAGTTGAGTATGGAAGTGCTTGAAAGATATTCAGCAATTATGTCAGACATCTGTTTGTTCTCGTTCTCGCTGTTCTATTCATATCGGTTAGAGTATTGGAGGATTGGTGTTGGTTTTGATTGTTCTCTAACACTCTAATTATATTCCAGTGTTGGCTGTCCTTTCTTGGATCCATTTTTTTCGCAGAATTCTGCCATTTTTCTTGTTTGAATATCCAAATTTCTTGTTATATTTTGTGAATAATTTCAATGAGTTCCTTTCTGTTTTATTTGTTTTAAGAAGTCCATTGATATTGTCTCTCTCTCTGAAATCATTGCCTCGATGTTGTGGTCCTTCCAGTAAGGTATCCACAGGTCTTTACGTCTACCTCTAGTTATCGATGCTCTTTTGCAGCTTTTTAAATGTTCGAAGAGAATTTTTCCAAGCTTTTGTCAAGCGTTCTGTAATTCAATTTTTCGTTGCACAGTTCTTCAAGCTTTTCTGTGAATTTTTTCAAGTCGGCTTTCCTAAAGTTCCATGTTCTTTTATTCTAATGGACATTCTCAATTTTGAAGTTTAGGGTTTTTAAAATTGGTCTGTGGTCACTGATTGCACCTCTCAGGATTTTCCATTGTGTTGTGGGTGCGATGTTGTAATTTATCGCTGTGATGTCTATTGCGGATTCTGTGCCTGTGGACTTAGATAGATAGGTGTTCTCTCCGTTATTTAACGGTGTAAGGTCGAGGTCGGTTAGCATGTCCTCAACCTACTGACTTTTGTTATCCTGGACAGGTGATCCCCGAATTGAACTTTTGGCGTTAAATTCGCCGAAGTATGATTGTGATATCCGAAGACGCTTCACTTAATGTCTCTATTGTGTGTACCCATACAAAATGCAAAGATTTCACGAGCTGAAAGTTGGCGATTTTGAGATGCGTCAAGAATTCGCTGCATGGGTTTTCCGGCAAATTGATATTGATGAAAACTGGCTGTCGAATGTTCTGTGGACAGATGATGCTCACTTTTCTCTAAACGGAGAATTTAACATTCAAAACAGCCGCATTTGGGCAACAGAAAACCCTAGGATTTTCACAGAAATGCCACTTTACCAGCCTAGAGTTACAGTTTTGTGTGGGTTCACTTCTTTTATTATTGGGTCATTTTTCTTTGAAATATCAATGGAAGAACTTTTAAAACCGTTTTTGTAACTGGTGAACGTTATGAGAAAAGGGTATTCCCATATTGCAGGGTAAAAGCACTAAGCGAAATAACATTCATGAAAGATGGAGGACCTCCTCATATCTCCCGAGGTGCCAAACAATTGCTGAAGGATACGTTCGGTGAAAATCGTGTGATAGGTCGCCACTTTATATACCAGTGGCCTCCAAGATCAACAGACTTGACGCCTTGCGATTTTTGTTTATGGGGATACATTAAATCGTGTGTTTATCGATGCTGGCCTACCACATTGGCCATGTTGAAGGCTTCTATCAGATGGCACACTTTATCAATTTAACAGATATGTTATTTAATGCTGTCCATTCTGTCATTTATCGTCTGCAGGCGGTGATTGAGAATGAAGGGTGCCACATTGAGCAAGGATTGTCACCTAATACAAGAGAGAAGGCAGTTACCTCATGTGTTGTATAAGCCGCCATGTATTATATTATCTATCAATATTTTGCAGCTCTTTGTGTTGGGATATGGGGATAATAAATGCTGTCCTCACATCTTGACTCTTTTTTTTTGTGAACAGTAATATTTTGTTTGTCATTTGCTCACATATTATGTCGTGCAAACCAGAGTGTTATAACTTCTCGAATAACACTGGTACACACAATTTTACCCCTTATGTTTAGTTTTTCGCTTTTCGCTCATTAGAAGAAATACATAGATAATAGATAATAGATAACATAGAAATACATACATAAGAAATACATGTAGCATAAGGAATATTTTCTGTACTCCAATAACTTTAGAAATTTTGTGAAAAAAAATAATACAAAATGATTTTACTACCACGTTTTTCAACGCAAAAGGTCGATTTAAAATTTATTTTTATTTGAGGGGACACATTTTTAAAATTGTGTACAGTATAATAAACAATGATAACATTTAACAAGCCCATAGGATATTTGGAATAAAGTACGACAAATATATTTTGTCACTCCCCTCTATATTTCATTTGTTGGATCATGACAAATATCCAGTTAAATAGTCAAGGGTCGCCAATCAGTCAAGAAACTACACATTTCTTATAGCAAGAAATCCTATTAATAGTGCCATCATAATTTTTGGTACTATATTAACATTTCAAAAATTCGTGTATTGATATCAGCAGTGTTTTTCAAACATTCAATCTATTTCTCAAAACCTCATATAAAAATAAATATTTTGCTACATGTTTTAATTTGCATTTACCTATTTTACATATCTCTGATTGTATTTAAAATCGTTAAACAATTCTTCATACTTTTGGCGAAGTGGTGTTTTATTAATTTGTTATTTGATATTATTAGGGTTCTTTCCTGGTATTCAAAAAGGAAAAATACGTGTCGATCAGTTATATTTTTCAATTTATCAAACAATTTGGCCGCTGAATCTCTGATTCTGGTAGAGCGCCATCTGGCGAATAAATTTGTAACTAAAATCAATTTCGAATTTTACATTATTTGCCATAAAAAATCCCATTGCATCCTGAACACAATGGTGTTTACCGCATTGCTCTAGCGCAAATATTCGCGGAGTTATTAATTTTTAAAATAGTGCGGGACTTTTGGATCACCCTGTATATTTACCAAGCGATCTACAAGGGCGATCTTTTACCAAGTGATCTACTAAGCGATCTATATTTACCAAGCGATCTACAAGGGCGATATTTTAACAAGTGATCTACTAGAGCGAGCTATTTACCAACCGATCTACAAAGGTGATCTTCTACCAAGCGGTCTACTAGAGCGATCTATATTTACCAAGCGATCTACAAGGGCGATATTTTAACAAGTGAACTACTAGAGCGAGCTATTTACCAACCGATCTACAAAGGTGATCTTCTACCAAGCGATCTATATTTACCAAGCGATCTACAAGGGAGATCTACTAAGCGATCTATATTTACCTAGCGGTCTACAAGGGCGATCTTCTACCAAGTTATCTACTAGAGCGATCTTTATTCACCAAGCGATCTACAAGGGCGATCTTCTACCAAGTTATCTACTAGAGCGATCTATATTCACCAAGCGATCTACAAGGACGATCTTCTACCAAGTTATCTACTAGAGCGATCTTTATTCACCAAGCGATCTACAAGGGCGATCTTCTACCAAGTTATCTACTAGAGCGATCTATATTCACCAAGCGATCTACAAGGACGATCTTCTACCAAGCGAACTACTAAGCGATCTATATTTACCAAGCGGTCTACAAGGGCGATCTTCAACCAAGCGATCTATAAGGGCGATCTTCTACCAAGTGAACTACTAGAACGAGCTATTTACCAAGCGATCTAAAAGGGCGATCTTCTATCAAGTGATCTACTAGAGTGATCTATATTTACCAAGCGGTTTATAAAGGCGATCTTCTACCAGGTGATCTAATAGAGCGAGCTATTTACTAAGCGATCTAGAAGGGCGATCTTCTACGAAGCAATATACAAGGGCGATATACTACCAAGTGATCTACTATAGTGATAATCCACCAAACGATATGCTATATCGATCTATCTACTAAGCAATCTATAGATCAAGAACCATGGGGGACTCCTGTGGCGAGAAGAAGAGACGAAATAAGTAAGTAGAACTTCTGGTTTTCACTCTGCCTAGTTAAATATAGCTTCAAACTAATTATATTAGAACTGATTTTAGTAAACAAAGAATCAACTATTGGTGATACTTAAAAAAATAGAATTCACAACAAAAGAATAACCTAAAGATATAGGAGAAAAACATATTCACATGCAATATATTATCAAGCAGATCAACTTTGATAAGTGAATTAGCTTATTAAGATATATCTATTTATTTATACATATCTTCATCATTAAATTTTAGTTCAAAATTTATCTACTATAAAATATTAATATACGTATATACGTGTATATTCAAGGGGCACTATGCTATTATAAAATTTAGGTAAATCTATAGAGCTCTAAATAGAAAGAGAAAGTTTGGGTACTGGAGATTATAGAATTAGATGTTGTTTACTGTTTTTTTTTCAGAGTAGTGTACTATTGGTGCTTGTAGGTTAAAAGAATGGCCCGGTGTCTCTGATATGCTCATACGTGAGGAATCTATTGTCGTGATTTCTGATGATTCGATTGCGTTCACTAAATCTCACACTTCTCCCCGTCTCTTCCATCTACCTAACCGCACAATCTCTGCAATGGCTTTGATTTTTCTGTTTGGATGGTCCTGGCTATTGATTTTAGTATGTGAAAAATAATAGAAAAAAATAAAAGGTCAGGTGTTGATACTAAAAATAAAGAAGGCATATCCTGACCAGGAACATTTTATATTATTTTTTACATGTTAAGCGTATTTACGCAAGTTTGGCCTTAAATACCCATTTCTTGGATTCTCAAGAAGCCTCTGGGACCAAAAGATTTTTGGTCGCAGTGATACAGCCTGCTCCAGGCTGACGAGGGCCAACAGCCCGAAACGCGTTCGTGGATGGCTTTCTTGATTTATCAAGAAAATGGGTTGGCCAAATATCAGGGAACAGGCTAGATCAACGTTTAGTTGATTTCTGTTCCACTAGATGGCGCTCTGCCATCTAAAAAGCACATATACTCCTGGTCAGGATATGCTTTCTTTATTTTTACTTTTAATATGTAAGAGGATTTCTTAATATACCTATAATGCTGAATTTCATCAACCGAAATATACATTTTCTTTTGATAAAAATCACAATAAAACAAAATAATTATCAATTTCATTGTAACCCAGGTTTCTGAATTATGTATAGATGTTGCCAGCTACCCAATAAAAAATACCTAATCAAATTAGCAAATGCTGACAGGTTTCCTGTCCATTTGATTAGGTGTAATTTTTTGGGTAGCTGGCAACATACAGAATAGCATTTGGTAGCATGTAGAATAATCTAATTAGTTTTTCTTCTCTAATAATATGTTAGTACGTTTTACCATCCACGCCCGTTGAAGAACGTTTTGTTCGAAAGCTTGCGGTATTAAAGAAATTTACACAAGAGGCTCCTCTTAATGTTTATTATTGTTTTTTAATGATCGTGATTTTAAGAGTTTTAATCCTACAATTTCAGAATAATCTAAGTTAACACTTTGAAGACCCGAGTTTTTTCTGTAAAGTAAATTCCTGCACCCAAATATCTGCAATGAAGAAATATTGTATGTACAGGGTGATCCAAAAGTCCCGCACTATTTTAAAAATTAATAACTCCGCGAATATTTGCGCTAGAGCAATGCGGTAAACACCATTGTATTCAGGATGCAATGGGATTTTTTATGGTAAATAATGAAAAATTCGAAATTGATTTTAGTTACAATTTTATTCGCCAGATGGCGCTCTACCAGAATCAGAGATTCAGCGGCCCAATTGTTTGATAAATTGAAAAATATAACTGATCGACACGTATTTTTCCTTTTTGAATACCAGGAAAGAACCCTAATAATATCAAATAACAAATTAATAAAACACCATTTCGCCAAAAGTATGAAGAATTGTTTAACGATTTTTAAATACAATCAGATTTATGTAAAATAGGTAAATGCAAATTAAAACATGTAGCAAAATATTTATTTTTTATATGAGGTTTTGTGAAATAGATTGAATGTTTGAAAAACACTGCTGATATCAATACACGAATTTTTGAAATGTTAATATAGTACCAAAAATTATGATGGCACTATTAATAGGATTTCTTGCTATAAGAAATGTGTAGTTTCTTGACTGATTGGCGACCCTTGACTATTTAACTGGATATTTGTCATGATCCAACAAATGAAATATAGAGGGGAGTGACAAAATATATTTGTCGTACTTTATTCCAAATATCCTATGGGCTTGTCAAATGTTATCATTGTTTATTATACTGTAAACAATTTTAAAAATGTGTCCCCTCAAATAAAAATAAATTTTAAATCGACCTTTTGCGTTGAAAAACGTGGTAGTAAAATCATTTTGTATTATTTTTTTTCACAAAATTTCTAAAGTTATTGGTGTACAGAAAATATTCCTTATGCTACATGTATTTCTTATGTATGTATTTCTATGTTATATATTATCTATGTATTTCTTCTAATGAGCGAAAAGCGAAAAACAAAACATAAGGGGTAAATTTGTGTGTACCAGTGTTATTCGAGAAGTTATAACACTCTGGTTTGCACGACATAATATGTGAGCAAATGACAAACAAAATATTACTGTTCACAAAAAAAAAAGAGTCATGATGTGAGGACAGCATTTATTAACCCCATAACCCAACACAAAGAGCTGCAAAATATTGATAGATAATATAATACATGGCGGCTTATACAACACATGAGGTAACTGCCTTCTCTCTTGTATTAGGTCACAATCCTTGCTCAATGTGGCACCCTTCATTCTCAATCACCGCCTGCAGACCATAAATGACAGAATTGACAGCATTAAATAACATATCTGTTAAATTGATAAAGCGTGCCATCTGATAGAAGCCTTCAACATGGCCAATGTGGTAGGCCAGCATCGATAAACACACGATTTAATGTATCCCCATAAACAAAAATCGCAAGGCGTCAAGTCTGTTGATCTTGGAGGCCACTGGTATATAAAGTGGCGACCTATCACACGATTTTCACCGAAGGTATCCTTCAGCAATTGTTTGGCACCTCGGGAGGTATGAGGAGGTCCTCCATCTTTCATGAATGTTATTTCGCTTAGTGCTTTTACCCTGCAATATGGGAATACCCTTTTCTCATAACGTTCACCAGTTACAAAAACGGTTTTAAAAGTTCTTCCATTCATTTTTCAAAGAAAAATGACCCAATAATAAAAGAAGTGAACCCACACAAAACTGTAACTCTAGGCTGGTAAAGTGGGATTTTTGTGAAAATCCTAGGGTTTTCTGTTGCCCAAATGCGGCTGTTTTGAATGTTAAATTCTCCGTTTAGAGAAAAGTGAGCATCATCTGTCCACAGAACATTCGACAGCCAGTTTTCATCAATATCAATTTGCCGGAAAACCCATGCAGCGAATTCTTGACGCATCTCAAAATCGCCAACTTTCAGCTCGTGAAATCTTTGCATTTTGTATGGGTACACACAATAGAGACATTAAGTGAAGCGTCTTCGGATATCACAATCATACTTCGGCGAATTTAACGCCAAAAGTTCAATTCGGGGATCACCTGTCCAGGATAACAAAAGTCAGTAGGTTGAGGACATGCTAACCGACCTCGACCTTACACCGTTAAATAACGGAGAGAACACCTATCTATCTAAGTCCACAGGCACAGAATCCGCAATAGACATCACAGCGATAAATTACAACATTGCACCCACAACACAATGGAAAATCCTGAGAGGTGCAATCAGTGACCACAGACCAATTTTAACAACCCTAAACTTCAAAATTGAGAATGTCCATTAGAATAAAAGAACATGGAACTTTAGGAAAGCCGACTTGAAAAAAATTCACAGAAAAGCTTGAAGAACTGTGCAACGAAAAATTGAATTACTGAACGCTTGACAAAAACTTGGAAAAATTCTCTTCGAACATTTAAAAAGCTGCAAAAGAGCATCGATAACTAGAGGTAGACGTAAAGACCTGTGGATACGTTACTGGAAGGACCACAACATCGAGGCAATGATTTCAGAGAGAGAGACAATATCAATGGACTTCTTAAAACAAATAAAACAGAAAGGAACTCATTGAAATTATTCACAAAATATAACAAGAAATTTGGATATTCAAACAAGAAAAATGGCAGAATTCTGCGAAAAAAAATGGATCCAAGAAAGGACAGCCAACACTGGAATATAATTAGAGTGTTAGAGAACAATCAAAACCAACACCAATCCTCCAATACTCTAACCGATATGAATAGAACAGCGAGAACGATAACAAACAGATGGCTGACATAATTGCTGAATATCTTTCAAGCACTTCCATACTCAACTATACGAATGAAGACAGGACTCTAAAAATAATATAAACCAGTTAGTTAAACAAGCAAGAAACTTCCATCAACAAGATATTTTCTCGAGAGACTTCACACTGAATGAGCTAAACTCATCAATAGAAAAATCCAAGAGGTCACCAGGAGATAATCTAATATTTGGTCAAATGATTAAACCCTTTGGAGACAAATCTAAAATTCAACTTCTACGAATACTGAACATTTCATGGCAAACTGGTAAACTACCAAAGAATTGGAAGATATCAATTATAGTGCCAATACTGAAGCCAAACAAAGATGCCAAGGAATACAAGAACTATCGGCCAATTGCTCTCGCCAGCATACTTTGTAAAATACCAGAACGAATTATCCACTCTAGGCTCATAGTCTGGCTCACAAAAAATAATAAAATAAACCTCTGCCAAACGGCCTATAGATATCAGCACTGTACAACTGATCAACTGTTCTACTTCTGTCAATCAATAATAGATTATTTCCGGGGAAAGCGCCAAAGAAGACCACGGCTATATTCCTTGATATGACCTCAGCTTTTGATCGAGTGTGGAGGGATAAATTACGTGAAAAGCTGCACAACATCGGAGTAAGAGGAAAAACCTTAATCTGGATTGCAGACTTCTTAAGGGGAAGAAGGTTAAAGGTTCGGGTCAATGGAGAATTTTCCAAGGAAGGAAGAACATGGGCTGGTGTAACTCAGGGATCGGTGCTCAGTCCTCTACTCTATCTGCTATATATTAACGACATCCATCTTTACCTCACTGAAGACACAAAGGTTGCCTGTTATTCTGATGATATAGCCATATGGCACACAAGTAGCAGCATAGAAAAATCGTAAAAGATACTGAAGACATCAATGAGAGGACTGGAGAAGTGGGCAATGGAACTCCAAATGACCATAAACCCAATAAAACCAAACCTATGCGTCTTCTCCACTCCCAGGGAAAGAGGCATAAATATAACCACAAAATAAGCATAAACAAACAAATAATTGATAAAATTAGAAATCCATAATACCTAGGTGTGATACTGCAGTCCTGGATCTTTCCAGTTGGTCTCGAGGACCACGCCATCACCATCTCCTCAGCGGCGAAGTACGCGATCTACGTATTCATCGTAGATCGCAAAATGCGTGGTGTCGCTGGAGACCCACTGGCGATTCTCCACCAAACTCTTCAGCGCTGGCAGAGGCGCCATATTCATTATACATAGTGTATATAATGCATATTATCTTTTTTTAATAGTGCAGACTGTGTATGTATTGACAAGATGTCAACAAAATTATTTTAATTATTATTTATGAGGAATTTTAATTTCCAGAGCACATAATTAGCACCTCAAATAGAGCTATCAGAAAACTAAACATTCTGAGAAGGCTATGTGGAACAAATTGGGGAGCAAAACCCAGAATTCTCAGAACAACATATACCACCTTAATAAGACCGATAATGGAATATGCAACACCGGTCTGGGCTCCCTCAAGCTCATCACTAAAAGTAAGACTAGACAGTGTTCAAGCAAAAGCGGCCAAAATAATCACTGGTGCTGTTTCATCCACCAACAATGAGAAAATTCAGAGAGAATGTGTTCTAGACCTACTCGCTCGAAAGCAGAAGACAAAATAAAAACAACTTGGATCGGCACTTCGGAAACGAGGAACCAGAGGACGAGATCTCTCTGACCACTTGTGGTTTGGTGGATCCGCCCTTTTCTGAGAATGAGGTGAAACTGACGGCTTTCAAGTTCGGGAAAAGGAAATCTCCTGGTCCCGAAGGGATCGATAACACGGTCGTGAAAACCCTGGTAAGGATGCACCCATCGCTTCTTTCCAGGTTATTCAATAAGTGCCTGGACACTGGTACATTTCCTGAGGCATGGAAGGTTGCCCGAGTAGTGCTTCTCGAAAAGTCTGGTAGAAAGGGTAATTCTCCTAATGATTATCGTCCGCTTTCTTTACTAGTGTGTCTAGGTAAGGTCCTGGATAGCCTACTAGCTCAGCGACTGAAGCACTGGCTAGAGAGTAATGAGCTCCTTTCCTCTTTCCAACATGGTTTTAGGGAAGGGAAGTCCACAACCACAGCTCTGAACGAGGTGTTAGAGGGGGTTGAGATGGGCTTAAATAAGGGTGCTTGGGTTCTTTTCGTGGCCCTGGACATTGATGGCGCGTTCAACTCCATGAGCTGGAACAAGCTGATGAGAAATTTGATGGACATGGGTTGTCCTGATAATTTGTGCAGCTTGATTCGTGACTTCCTGAGGGATAGACGGATTAGCCTCAGTTTTGGTGGGCGGAAGTTGGAAAGAAACTGTGCTAGGGGTTGCCCCCAGGGCTCTTGCTGCGGACCTATTCTGTGGAATATCCTGGTAAACACCGTTTTCCAGGAGGAGCTCCATGAGGGAGACAGGCTGATTCTCTATGCTGACGACCAGTTCCTCATCATTGAGGCTGCTTCGAGAGCGAAGGCTGAAAAGTGTGTTGAAACTTCTCTCCAAATTTTCTCGATCTGGGCCCATGAATCTGGCCTTAAGTTCAATGTCTCCAAAACTAAAGCCCTCAGCTTTAAGCCTAGGGACATAAGAACTAAAAGGAAAGGGATCAAATGGGAACACAAGCCGGCTATCCGGATGGAAAGACGGAGGGTAGCGTTGGTCAATAGGATGACCATCCTGGGGGTGGTCATTGATGACAAGATGGGTTGGCAATACCAGGCGGAGGAGATGGTGGCGAGAGGCAGGGAGGCGTTGTGCAGGCCTGTCCTGGTTGGCTCTCAACAGGGGGGGGGGGGGGGGAGAGAGAAGGAGGGTACTATTTTTAGGAACCTCTGCCTCTCCTGTGTAGAGCCAATCTTGCTATATGCTTCCAGGGCTTGGTGGCGCCGAAACAGAGATCAGAAGGTGGCGACTACTCTAGAGAGAGTGCAGAGGACAGCGGCACTCAGAATCACAGGGGGATATCGCACTACCAGCAGTGAGGCCTTATTGATCCTCGCTGGGCTTATTCCCCTGGGATTGAAACTAGAGGAGGAGACCTTCAGACAGAAGATCTGGAGAAAAGGGAAGATGCCCTGGGACTTTAAGCGGGGGCCCTGGGATCGAAGAGGGACACAAGGAAGCCTCCGCAGTGGTTGCCAAAGTGGAATTGGAGTCCTAGAGGGCCGACAGGGATTGGCACGGAGGTTTTCACTGATGGTAGTAAGTCTGGAACCAATACTGGAGCTGGGGTAGTGATATACACTAATGGAGAGCTGATCTTCCGAAAAGGTTTAACACTCAGAGTGGACGAATTGGTCTTTTCAGCCGAGCTGGTTGCGATCAGGGTAGCCCTCAGAGTGTGTGCCGAGAAGAACTTCAGCCCGGACCGCCTCTATTCAGATTGTATGTCGGTCCCTCGTCGTTATCAATCTGGAGAAAGGGCAACTCGCGCATCAAATAATCCAGGAGCTGGAGATGATGACGCGGGCCCAGGAGCTCCCTTGGTTTAGGAGACACAGCCTCAACGAAGGTAATGAGTTCGCAGACAGGATCGCTAAGGCAGGATGCTTTAGAGGTTGATCACTGAGGACCCCAGTGACCAAGAAAGAAGTTTATAGGAGGATCAGGGGTCACGTCCAGGACTTATGGTTGGACAGATGGAGGAACAGTGTGAAGGGGAGAGAGGTATTCAATGGGGTAACAACACCCAAGTACCTCTGTAAGGTAATGTCCCGCAAACTCATTAGGGTAATTCGAGACATGGGCTCTTCCCCAAGTCTCCACAGATTTAAAATTAATAGAAACCCTGATTGCGTCTATGGAGAAAGGGATGTGAATGCGCGCCACTACGTCTTGGATTGTCCAAGGATAGTGGGTGTGCAGGAAGAGAGAAGGAGGGCGAGGGGCGCGATCGAGAGTAAGCTGCTGAGAAATCACAGCAAGCTTCTTGAGAAAGCCCACGACGTGGCAGCTGAGCTTTTCCTCAGCTGTGAGTGAACAGAGTCGACCGGGGCTGGCTCCCCGCGGTCCCTGCTGGACACAGTAGATAGTTTCCTATTTTGCTGTGATTAAAGGCCACCGGTATAGAAATCCTTCCAGACACGTTGTCTGGGAGGTGGTGTTTCCAGGTACAATGTCCAAGCACTAGCTTGGATACCGTTACTTGGCTTATGAGTTGAACAGAATAGCAGCGAAGGGCATGCTTCGCATGCCGGCTTGTGGACTGAAAGGTCTGAGTGGCCATCTGCTTCTAGGGTGTACCAACTGTGCTTAGGTGGGATCCTCCAGTTCTTGTTTATTTTGGCTACTGTTTCTATTTCTTTAATAGTAAGTTTATTTTTCTGTAGCAAGGGTTCTTTTGTGCCTTTTTTTCGCTAGCGCATCAGCAGCTTTATTGCCTTCAATGCTAACATGTAAGGGTATCCATTGAAGGTGAATTTTTGAGGTATTGAGAGTTTTTGGAGATAACCAATTATGTTCCTGCTTACTTTGTCTCTAAGTTCCCCTGTGTGACTCAAGTGTTGTATGGCACTTCTACTATGAGTAAGAATCCATATATCGTGATGTTTAGTATTTCTGATGGATTTTAAGACTTCATAGATGGCTATA
Organism: Cordylochernes scorpioides; assembly: GCA_030710605.1. Taxonomy (NCBI): domain Eukaryota; kingdom Metazoa; phylum Arthropoda; class Arachnida; order Pseudoscorpiones; family Chernetidae; genus Cordylochernes; species Cordylochernes scorpioides. The sequence continues at coordinate 24,356,032 of CP092877.1, read as the reverse complement.
AGTTCTGATCTGAAGATTGAGCAAAAATCTGGGTTTCTTCTGTTTATTTTCTCATTGCCATTTGTGGTTTTAATGAGAGAGCCACTGCCATTGTGTCCCAACTCGTCTCTGCTACCATCGGTATAGATAGTTATTGCATTTTTAGGAATTTTATATTAATTATTTCTAATGATAATTGTTTTAAGTATTCTGGATTTTGGTATTGTTTGTTGGTGGGTTCGTTTAAAGTGGCATTAAAAATAACATTTTGTTAGTGGTTCGCATGTAGATATTTTTTCAGCTAAATAATATTTTTCCACTTTATATTTTAAAAATCCATTTCTTTTGGCCAGGTGGAGAGGGCCTTCTTTTTTGAGTCTTATATTGGGTTCCCAAATAAGTATGTAATTGAAAGTTCTGTGTTTATTTTCATAACTCTTGATTTTGTTTATATATTTTGGCAGATTGTAGCTTATTCTATCCTTCAAGGGCATAATGTCTGCTTCGCAAAGTACAATATTATTAGCGCAGGTATTTCGAAGACCTGTAATAATTCTAGGTGCATTTAGTTGTATCCTTTCCAGTGTTTTTAGATTTGTTTCAGATGCTGTACCATAGATTTGATATCCATATTCCAAGATAGGTCTCATTAGAGATGTGTAAGTTAATTTTAGTGTGGTTGCATCGGCTCCCCACTCTCTTCCTGAAATATATTTCAGGATTTTTAGTCGGGCTGTTCCTTTTCTAACAACTCCTTCAATATGTTTACTGGAGTTAATTTCTGGATCCAGGGTGTAGCCGAGATATTTAGGATGTTTATTATATTGCAATTGTTGTTCTTTCAGAATAATATTTGGTCTTATTTTGTATAGTTTCTTATCGGTATTAAAAAGACAGGTTTCAGATTTTTGGGGGTTAAATTCTAATTTATGTTTATTAGCAAATTTTTCTAGGTGGAGAATAGTCTTGTTCAAATCTCTTTCAGCTTTTTTCCAGTTAGTGTTGCTGCTCCATAGAATAATGTCATCAGCGAAAAGTCCAATATTGGTTTTATGTGAAAATTTTTCTTCTATGCCTGCAATAAATAGGGTGAAGAGAGTTGGGCTAAGGACTGATCCTTGTGGTAATCCTTGGTACAATTTGAAGGTTTTAGATAGAGTGCCATTATATTTGACCCTGATGTATATATTTTCAAGGGAATCATTTATCCAAGTGATAGCTTTCCATCAATTTTGAAATGTTTGTATAATTTTGTAATTAACTTGTTTTTCCATACCTTATCAAAAGCTTGTGTAAGGTCTAAAAAGCAGCTATGGTGTGGTTAGTTGGCATTTTGTTTTGTGCATCTTTTACCTTTTGTGTGAAAAATAAGAGTTGGACTATTGTCCCATGTCCTTTCCTAAATCCATATTGTTCTTCTGGTAAGAGATTTCTTGTGTCGGGGTGGTAGGTGAGTCGTCTGAATATAATTTTTTCCATTAATTTGCAGCAAATATTTGTGAGGGAGATAGGCCGGTAGTTTTTTTGGGTCATCAGCAGATTTGTCAAGTTTTTTAATGGGAATTATTGTTGCATTTTTACAGTCTTGAGGCAATTTTCCAGTTTTCCAGTAGATATTGAAAATAAAAGAAGTCTTTCTTTGCCAATTTTGCCCAAGTTAGATATCATTCGGCCATGGATTCCATCTGGCCCAGGAGTCTTGTTTTGGTCAGTGTTTTGTAATGCATAATCTAGCTCTTTCATATTGATTTTTTTCATGGAAAAAATTATGAGTGCTGGTGACATTTTCACAGTCATGAATAATCTTTCGGGCCTTTTTTCAACCTTGATTTTACTACTTATTTGATATGAATTACCTAAAGGATTGGCAGCAATTTTGTCATTAGTTGCTGGTGTACCATCTGTATTCTCAATCATATTTGTGTTTTCAGTTTGTGGCTGGACTCTGTCAATTTGTTTTGCCAAATTCCAAAGTTTTGTATTTGGGTTTCTTGGGTTCAGGTTTTCACAAGTTTGTTTCCATTTTTCCCTTTTCACATTTACGTATAATCTTTTTATTTTTGCAATCACAATGTTCAGTTCAGTTCTACAATTTGTTTGGTTTTGGGTGCACTTTTTTGTAGTTCATTTCTTTTAGTTATAAGTGTTTGAATATTTTTTGCCTGGTGTGTATAATTTGTAATCCATTTCTTAATATAACCTCTTGGTATTGACACTTTGGCTGCTTTAATGATGGTGTTTTCGAAAGATATCATATTATCCTTTTTGAAGTTCCATAATTTTTCTTAATTGAGCTAGTTTTGGTCTTGGTGCTAATTTCTATCAAATTAGGCAAATGATCACTTTCAAAACCTTTTAATATTTGCTATTTGCATTTGTGGAAAATGTCAGGATAGTAAAAACTTATATCAAGGGCTTGTGCAGTATTATAGCTGTAGGAATGATGGGTAGGATTCCCATCATTTAAGCACATGAGAAGGCATTGTCGTCAAATATGTTTGATAGTATTTTGCCTCTTGGGTTTGGCGTAGAACATCCCCATAGTTGATGTTTGGTATTAAGGTCACCTAAAATAATAGTTTTGTCTGTAAGAAATTGACCCATTGTTCCATTGTCAATAAATGTATTGTTTGGAGGGTGATACATATTGTATATGTTGATGGCTTTGTTTTGAATGAGGTAGACTTTGATACCTTGGGTTTCGAGGTCTAATGTGTTTGGAATATTAACGGTTATGTCCTCATAGTACAAATTATTGATTAAAAATGCTAGGCCACGCCCTTTAACAGCATATACAGATGGATCTTCAGATCTTACCCTGAGTAATGGAGGGGGGCCGGAATTAACATAATACTGCAAGATGGAACAAACATCAAATTCAAAGAAGGAGCAGGACAGATTTCGTCAAACTTCACTTGTGAACTGACAGCTATCTGGAAAGCCCTTGATGTATGCCTTAACCAACCATCCCTGCATCAAGCAGAAGGAATTTTAATATACAGCGACTCCATATCCGCTCTAGAAGCAATTCAGAAGGGCAATACTAAAATCACACAGAAAATACACTCGTTACTTACCCAACTGGAACCATTGGAGAATAACTGCATTCTACATTGGATCCCTGCCCATGCTGGGATCGGGGGTAATGAAATGGCATTTGAATTGGCAAAGGAAGCCAGATAGCTGAGCCAAAGGAAAGAACAAATGTCATTATTTGACGCTGATTCTTTGTCAGAATACAAGATAATTAAACAAAAAAAAATAAGAAAAGATCAAATGCGAAATAAACTCTGAGAGAAAAATGACAAAAACTATAACAAGACTTAGAACAAAACACTATAAAGGAATGACAATACATCCAGATGGCACAAGAACCTATAGGGCATGCAACAATTGTCCTGGTGTGGAACTTACACCTACCCACATATTCTCATAGCCAGCAATGGCCGCAGCCTTGCAGAAATTTGACATAGACCTAGAGCAGCAGCTTTACACACCCAAGATAGTGGACATTGCTGCTGATGTGATGGAGATGCATGGTACATCTGAGGCTCTTTATTGGACACGACAACAACAACGGCATTCCAGAGTAAAATAAATTATCAGAGATAGATACATATTTTTCAAATGAATTAAAATAAATATAATCGATACTGAGTGAGAGTTGAATTAAAAATATTAGAAATTTATTATCTTCGGAAACAACCGTATCTAAAATATCAATTTTCTTTTTGCTACATGTTTTAATTTGCATTTACCTATTTTACATATCTCTGATTGTATTTAAAATCGTTAACCAATTCTTCATACTTTTGGCGAAGTGGTGTTTTATTAATTTGTTATTTGATATTATTAGGGTTCTTTCCTGGTATTCAAAAAGGAAAAATACGTGTCGATCAGTTATATTTTTCAATTTATCAAACAATTTGGCCGCTGAATCTCTGATTCTGGTAGAGCGCCATCTGGCGAATAAAATTGTAACTAAAATCGATTCCGAATTTTACATTATTTGCAATAAAAAATCCCATTGCATCCTGAACACAATGGTGTTTACCGCATTGCTCTAGCGGGAATATTCGCGGAGTTATTAATTTTTAAAGTTGTGCGGGACTTTTGGATCACCCTGTATTATACCACTGTGTATAATTCAGTTCTAAAGTTGCACAAAGATGGTATTTAAAAAAAAAAAAAAAAAGACACATCTTGGATAGAAAAACAAACTGCATTTATTGCATGATATTTCGATGATCAAAAACCTTTGTATTTTTCCAAATATAGGGTCAGTGACCCTAAATAAAGGCTTTTTGTTGTTGTTGATGTATTTTTCCAAATCTTCTGAAAAGATTTTTCAAGAAGCTTTTCAAAAAGACGAACGCTCTGATCGTCTAAATATCGGGCAATAAGCGGTTTGTTTCTCGATCCAAGATGTACCGTTTTTTAGTTGAATGTCATGGATTGCGATATTTTTTAGAAATATGGTATATATGTATACGAAAATAGACACTCTACCATTGAAATGCATTAAAACAATGCATTTGGTTATCACCCCAATACAAGACGTAAAAGTGGTGAGGAAGCCACGGCACCAGTTTAGACAAATTTAGACAAAAATAAACTTGAATTCCATGGTTTTGGGCTTTGTTCCTGATACCAGTGGAGTTTTGAAATCGGTCGAATTTGTCAAAAAGGTGGTTAGGTTGGTAAAAGTGCCATTTTTCAAGTTAGAATACAATTAAAAGTTGCAGGAGGATGGTATTTATGTACCAAAAGATGCACTAAAATGCATTAAAACAATACATCTTGGTTCATCATCCAGTACAGAACCATTATGGTGGTGATGATGAATACTACAACAGGGGGGTACCTTCATCACCATAACATTCTATACTGGGGTAATGAACCAAGATGTAGTGTTTTAATGCATTAAAACAATACATCTTGGTTCATCATCCCTAGTACAGAAGCCATTATGGTGGTGATGATGAATACTACAACAGGGGGGTACCTTCATCGCCATAACATTCTATACTAGGGTAATGAACCAAGATGTATTGTTGTAATGCATTAAAACAATGCATCTTTGTTCATCATCCAGTACAGAACCATTATGGTGGTGATGATGAATACTACAACAGGGGGTACCTTCATCGCCATAACATTCTATACTGGGGTAATGAACCAAGATGTAGTGTTTTAATGCATTAAAACAATACATCTTGGTTCATCATCCAGTACAGAACCATTATGGTGGTGATGATGAATACTACAACAGGGGGGTACCTTCATCGCCATAACATTCTATACTGGGGTAATGAACCAAGATGTAGTGTTTTAATGCATTAAAACAATGCATCTTTGTTCATCACCCTAGTACAGAACCATTATAGTGGTGATGATGAATACTACAACAGGGGGGTACCTTCATCGCCATAACATTCTATACTGGGGTAATGAACCAAGATGTAGTGTTTTAATGCATTAAAACAATGCATCTTGGTTCATCATCCAGTACAGAACCATTATAGTGGTGATGATGAATACTACAACAGGGGGGTACCTTCATCGCCATAACATTCTATACTGGGGTAATGAACCAAGATGTAGTGTTTTAATGCATTAAAACAATGCATCTTGTTCATCATCCAGTACAGAACCATTATGGTGGTGATGATGAATACTACAACAGGGGGGTACCTTCATCGCCATAACATTCTATACTGGGGTAATGAACCAAGATGTATTGTTTTAATGCATTAAAACAATGCATCTTTGTTCATCATCCAGTACAGAACCATTATGGTGGTGATGATGAATACTACAACAGGGGGGTACCTTCATCGCCATAACATTCTATACTGGGGTAATGAACCAAGATGTAGTGTTTTAATGCATTAAAACAATGCATCTTGGTTCATCATCCTAGTACAGAACCATTATGGTGGTGATGATGAATACTACAACAGGGGGGTACCTTCATCGCCATAACATTCTATACTGGGGTAATGAACCAAGATGTATTGTTTTAATGCATTAAAACAATGCATCTTTGTTCATCACCCTAGTACAGAACCATTATAGTGGTGATGATGAATACTACAACAGGGGGGTACCTTCATCGCCATAACATTCTATACTGGGGTAATGAACCAAGATGTAGTGTTTTAATGCATTAAAACAATGCATCTTTGTTCATCACCCTAGTACAGAACCATTATGGTGGTGATGATGAATACTACAACAGGGGGGTACCTTCATCGCCATAACATTCTATACTGGGGTAATGAACCAAGATGTAGTGTTTTAATGCATTAAAACAATGCATCTTTGTTCATCACCCTAGTACAGAACCATTATGGTGGTGATGATGAATACTACAACAGGGGGGTACCTTCATCACCATAACATTCTATACTGGGGTAATGAACCAAGATGTAGTGTTTTAATGCATTAAAACAATGCATCTTTGTTCATCACCCTAGTACAGAACCATTATAGTGGTGATGATGAATACTACAACAGGGGGGTACCTTCATCGCCATAACATTCTATACTGGGGTAATGAACCAAGATGTAGTGTTTTAATGCATTAAAACAATGCATCTTGGTTCATCACCCTAGTACAGAAGCATTATAGTGGTGATGATGAATACTACAACAGGGGGGTACCTTCATCGCCATAACATTCTATACTGGGGTAATGAACCAAGATGTAGTGTTTTAATGCATTAAAACAATGCATCTTGGTTCATCATCCAGTACAGAACCATTATGGTGGTGATGATGAATACTACAACAGGGGGGTACCTTCATCGCCATAACATTCTATACTGGGGTAATGAACCAAGATGTAGTGTTTTAATGCATTAAAACAATGCATCTTGGTTCATCACCCTAGTACAGAAGCATTATAGTGGTGATGATGAATACTACAACAGGGGGGTACCTTCATCGCCATAACATTCTATACTGGGGTAATGAACCAAGATGTAGTGTTTTAATGCATTAAAACAATACATCTTGGTTCATCATCCAGTACAGAACCATTATAGTGGTGATGATGAATACTACAACAGGGGGGTACCTTCATCACCATAACATTCTATACTGGGGTAATGAACCAAGATGTAGTGTTTTAATGCATTAAAACAATGCATCTTTGTTCATCATCCAGTACAGAACCATTATAGTGGTGATGATGAATACTACAACAGGGGGGTACCTTCATCGCCATAACATTCTATACTGGGGTAATGAACCAAGATGTAGTGTTTTAATGCATTAAAACAATGCATCTTTGTTCATCATCCAGTACAGAACCATTATGGTGGTGATGATGAATACTACAACAGGGGGGGTACCTCCATCACCATAACATTCTATACTGGGGTAATGAACCAAGATGTAGTGTTTTAATGCATTAAAACAATGCATCTTTGTTCATCATCCAGTACAGAACCATTATGGTGGTGATGATGAATACTACAACAGGGGGGTACCTTCATCACCATAACATTCTATACTGGGGTAATGAACCAAGATGTATTATTTTAATGCATTAAAACAATGCATCTTTGTTCATCACCCTAGTACAGAAGCATTATAGTGGTGATGATGAATACTACAACAGGGGGGTACCTTCATCGCCATAACATTCTATACTGGGGTAATGAACCAAGATGTAGTGTTTTAATGCATTAAAACAATACATATTTGTTCATCATCCAGTACAGAACCATTATGGTAGTGATGATGAATACTACAACAGGGGGGTACCTTCATCGCCATAACATTCTATACTGGGGTAATGAACCAAGATGTAGTGTTTTAATGCATTAAAACAATACATCTTTGTTCATCATCCAGTACAGAACCATTATGGTGGTGATGATGAATACTACAACAGGGGGGTACCTTCATCGCCATAACATTCTATACTGGGGTAATGAACCAAGATGTATTGTTGTAATGCATTAAAACAATGCATCTTTGTTCATCACCCTAGTACAGAAGCATTATAGTGGTGATGATGAATACTACAACAGGGGGGTACCTTCATCGCCATAACATTCTATACTGGGGTAATGAACCAAGATGTAGTGTTTTAATGCATTAAAACAATGCATCTTGGTTCATCATCCAGTACAGAACCATTATGGTGGTGATGATGAATACTACAACAGGGGGGTACCTTCATCACCATAACATTCTATACTGGGGTAATGAACCAAGATGTATTGTTTTAATGCATTAAAACAATGCATCTTTGTTCATCACCCTAGTACAGAACCATTATGGTGGTGATGATGAATACTACAACAGGGGGGTACCTTCATCGCCATAACATTCTATACTGGGGTAATGAGCCAAAATATATTGTTTCAATTCATTTAAATGGGAGACGCGTGCCTCTTCTGGTATATATGAATAAAAATTTCTTAAGAATTATGTTGCGAACGTTTTTCAATATGGCATCTATTAAATTCTCCGTAGAAAAACAACTCAAAAGTTTCCTTATATAGTAACAATGGGTCTTAGAATAATAATAATAAAAAAAAAAAACTACGCGAAATGAAGAACAAAAAGCACTCAGGTTTAAAAATTTGGTGATTATTTTAAAAATAATATTTATAATTGTGTCGTATGCATAGAAAGAAAGAAGAAAAGAAGGGGCAAACAAATTTCGGTCAAAAATAACCAAACCTTATTCACATTAAAATATCACAGATGCACAAAAAAGCTTCTTGAATTAGTATAATTAGTAAAATTAATATTCTGTAAAAAAATAAATAATATATCATAATATCATATAATAAAACTCTAGGAGTCTAGGTTACCTTTATGTTACTAATAAAACTACATTTTAATTTAACATAATTTGGTATTTTGTCCTAAAATATAACCAAAAATCAACTTAATGATGCTAGTGGAAAGAAAAGTTTGGAAATCTAGCAAGTAAAGAAGCTAATACCATTATATAATGATATAGATAATAAAAGGCATATTTTGGATTTTATTATCTAATGAATTAAATATGGATTGCTCTATTTTCATAATGATATAGATGATGTTAAAGGGAGAAAAGGAAGGACACAAAGCTATATGTAAATATTTGTTTATTTTCTACTCTCTCATCTTGTGGGAATATAGAGCTTCTTTTAAAATAGATATTTTCGGAACTGTCGATATGTAAAAAACCTCAATTCTCAAACCATAAGTAGAATATATCCATTCTATTTCCAAGCCTCTCTATTGAAGCTGGAAAAGCAAACAAGTTACATATATAACACATTTATTAATTCATCTATATATAACTAGATTATATTCTCTCTAAAAAAGGTATAAAATTATTAACATATAACAACAAGTTTATCGCGCTCAATGACTTGATTTCATTTTTATGTGAGAGGCATTTTCTTGAGAGTTGTCGTACATCTACGGTAGAGGTAGAGAAAGAGGGATGCTAGATTGTTTCTTAACAAATAAGAATAAGGAGTTGGACTTTGCGCATTATATTGTCCCGAAAATAAGATATTTGGAGGAATAACTAGACTAGGTTCGACTTTATAAGACAACTCTTTTAAGTGAGAGAGATAGAGAAATAGCAATGATACAACCCTATGATCGCTAGGTCAAATTGTTTAAGGTCAGCAATGGGAAATACAGAACAGCTCCTGTGGGAACTCAAGTGAATCAATTTGAAGTCCAGCAAAAATTATGGAATGAGGTGAAATGTGGCCATTCATACACTAGGGCTTTTTGATAGAATGGCGTCAGAACTAGGAATGACAGAACTGATGTGGAAACTGTTTTGAAGTTCAAGACAAGGGCTTTAGAAAATAAAGGTTCATTATTCGTACAGTAGGACCTGCCATTAGAGGGGCACCAGAAAAGAAAGGACAAAATAGTTCCTTTGGGAACTCAAAGGAACTATTCTGAAGTTCTGAACAAGTGCTGAGGTGAAGTGGTGTTTGTCATTCGTATACCAGAGCCCGCCGTTGCAAGGGAACCAGAACCAGAAAGGACAGTGAAGACACAGCCGTCACTACTAGGAAGACCCAGAAAAGGAAACGATCAATAACTGTCGCAACTTGTCGCCATTCGTTGGTCAACCGTAGATGGTGGTCTTCAATCTCCTGTCGAGCCAGTAGATAGCGTAGTGTTCTGAAGATGTCATCTTGGAGGAGTTTCTGGTGTCGGCCGTGGTTGACAAGCAGACAGCGCTTGGGATCCTGAAGGTCATTGCAGGGTCCTTCTTCCTCGGTTGCTGTGGTCAGGAAGGTGGTCGGGGGTGGTGGTGGGGGCGCGGGGTAGCTGGCCACCGTCGTGGTGGAGCAGGTGCACACGGCGATCTTCTCCAGGATGAAGCGCTTCAGCCAGAGGGGCACCTCCTTGCGGTTGGGGCCTCGGTAGTGGAAATTGAGCACGATGACGGTCATGACGATGGAGATGGAGGTGATGGCCATCACTACGGTCAGGTAGATCCCTGCAGCACACATCCACACATTTCACATCATCCATTCCTCTGCCACACATGATGAAAGATCAACTAGCGTTAGTCGTGCCTCGAAATAAACTATTGGCTTCGATATATCGTCTCTTCTCAAAGCTGATGAATCAATAGAAGAGAAAACTCTGCATATATCTACAGAGAAAATGTGGTTTTACGGGCTACTAACCAAAGTGTGCAGATATCTAAAAGTAAGACTTTATTTATATACCAAGGAGATGTATTCTCAGAATGTCTATATTACCAAATTTCTCTATCTTGAATAAAATTTCCTTTATATAGAGGAAGGAAAAAGTTGTTAATCTATATGTATAAATAAAAATATAAATTATATATTTAAAAGTTAAATTCAGCTAAAAAAGAAAGAATAGGAAGGTATAACTAGGATATCCTAGTTAACATATTCTTGAGGAACTGTTTCCTTTTTTCAACTTCACACAGTAAATTGTAGAACTAGAATATTCAAGTTGGATATTTGTCTGACAAGATGGCTGCGCTGACGAGTTTATATCATTAGAGGTTTCCGCCGGGCATCAGAAATAATAAAAACTGCTTTGTAGACATTAACAAATAACAATTAACACAAATAACACCAATTTTCGACAAACAACAATTGAAAACGGAACAACAATGATTGATACATTTCTATAACCAACAAATAATAAAAACTGCAACAAACTAGATAAATAACGATAATCAACATGAACAATAAGCAACATTTTTTATAATTAAAAACAGCCCAAATGCATGAAAATAGCAATAATCAACAAGAAATAATCCTTAAAACAAATCAATACGACAACGACAAGAATAACAATCATCAAACAAAACAACACAATAAAACATGATTAAATGGAAAGAATTAACAATCGATTACAAAACTATAACACAAGCATATATGATATATATGATAAATAAAATAAAAACAACAATAGATAATAAAATGAACTTCCAAATATCAAACAAAAACAGTGTAATATATTAATGTAAAAGTATCTACATTAAGTAAAGATCCAAATTAACCACAGATACATGTTTTAACCAAATACCAGGCACCTCCCACAACAACTATTCAAATTTGTTGTGACTTCACTTTAAACAAAAAAGTACTTCATTAGTAGCCATAATTGTATCCCCAATTATGTCTATAAATATAGAAAATTGTCTTAATAGAGAACTGAAATTAACAAGATAATCAAAGAAAGTTTCAAGAAAGAATGTTCCAAAGCCTTGGACTGGAAACTTTGGTGTTACTTCCAATTATGCCGAATTTTCCAGCAAGCTTTTTGAAAACGCCTCAACAAAACCTCCATTTCACGCCCCGCTTATGGCCTGATTAAAATTCCTTAAGTTGGGACAAGTTAACGTGATTCGTTCTTCCTTCCACGGCTGGAAGTTCAAACTTGTGTCGAATGTTTGTTCTATTTCAACACTTCTTATGGATGTATCGTTTACTTGAACCATTTTTTTAACAAGTGACGTTAATCTTTGTCCCATTGATACACCTGAAAATTCAAACTTTTCTTACGAGTAAACATCTAGAAGTTCAAACCTTGTAGGTAGATGTCTGTTTTTTTTTTCAGTGAACTGGATATTCACACTTGGGAAAGTTAAATGCTTCCATTCTTGTTTTTTTCTGTCATGGCTAAAAATGCAAACTCGTTTTGTTAATAAACTTTTGGTTTGTCAACAGCTCATCTAAAGTTGAAAGAAGTTACTGTCATTTCTTCTTGTACTACCAAACACATTAGGAAGCCCAAACATGTAGAAAAATGTCCGTTTTCTAAAAAAATGATTGTTTTGTTGGTCGACAATCCCGGATCTCAATCTACCATTGGACAGTTTCTTTGAATCAATAGCATTGTTTGAATATCTCAATTGTGATCAGAAGTAGTATTTTGCTGCTTATACATGCAATAGTTATCCATCCAGAAAACGCTTGCTTTCACTCCATACAATGTCAAGAAATACCCTAAAAAGGAAATCTACTAATATAAAAAAAACCTAGTTAGCTCAAACCATCAGCTCTACTAAATATTTCTTTTATAGTGTTTTCCAACTAACTACCTGTGTTCTCCTATACTGACATTTTAATAAATCCGACTAATCATCAATACAACGTACGGTTGTTAGCTAGTCACCAACTTAATGTGCCCGGAAGTCTTATGATTTTTTTATTTATTTATTTCAACACACAAACGCGATATCCCGGCTAGGGATAATTGCGTCGATTTACATTTTTTAAACAGAAGCACTTATAAAATTTTTACAAAAAAAAAAAAAGTAATCGAAATAAAAAGAGAAAAAAATATATATATATATATTAGGAACCTGAACCTTTCAGGTTTGAAAGAAAATCATGAATATATTTACAAAAATAATTAAACTTATGATAATTCTCTCTGCTATTTACAAATTGATATAGATCTACAACATTATTTATTGTCTGTTGTCTAGCGGTGAAGAAGAGTGGACATTCCAGCAGTAGGTGTCCCGAGTCCTGGAATTCGTTGCCACAATGACAGCTAGAGTCTTCACTCGCGCCAATTTTTGATAAAAATCCCTTAAAATTTCCATGGTTCGTTATAAATTGTGAATTGTGATTCTTGAATCCAATCGTTATTAAGAAGAATACATCTCCTGATTGTGAAACTAAAAGTTCTGATGGCTTAGAATCAGCAACTTTTAATTGCAGGATCAGGAAATGCCCTTTTCTTTATCTATCCACCAGATCTCAGTACAATTTCACTTTTATACTATTTTTTCACAATCGTCATTAGTAAAGTTCTCGTGTATTTTAATTGGCATTAGTGATTAATGTTTATTTCATTCTTTTACATATTAAACATAGTTTCTCAAAATATTTCCTTTTCGGATTGAAGTTTAAACGCGATCGTATCACAAAATAATCAATTTAAAAATCACTGCTATATCGGACCTATGATGCCAATGTCGTCAGCTTCTTAGTAGGTAATACAGTTAATAATGAAGCGTGTAAAAGATTCAATTTCTATAGATTTTTGGCTCATAACTCCAAGTAGTCTTATTTTTAAGTTTAACCCCATCAGCGAGTGCAAGTAAGCAAACGGAGCACTGGTATATTTTAAAGCGCAAAGTCGAACTGATTTTCACATATGCAGACATGTGGTGCACTTAGGTAAAAGCAGTCGCCTACTTCTCCCCACCATGATTATCATGGCCTGTGCCACGTCTACTAGGAATAATAATAAAAAAATCTTATATTTAGGCCTCTGTTGAGGCGCCCTAACCAATCGTTCTAAAAATGAAGTTCCCAACAGGCTCCGAAGTGAAACCACGTCACGCTCACAGAGAGCAATGATGTGTGTTTATATAAATAGCTAATACAAACAAAATATTCTGCTAACCTTCAACATCAACTTTTTAAAAATCGATCAATTTTTTTTTTCAAGTAGCCGAGGGAATTCTATAAAGTTGGCAGTTCCGGCAACTAAGTTTCGAGGGCACTTTGTAAACTTTTTAATGTGGCCCATCAATTCGTCAGTGCTGCCCGAGCTCTAGCTTTTTTTTTATCTAGCTGCCTCATTGACGCCTGATTTAGACATTAAAAAACACAAGAACAAAACTTTTCCGGAAACTTTGCTCTAACGATTTACTCTTCATATTTAATATTTATATTTGTGTGTATTAAAAATAAAGAAAGCATATCCTGACCAGGAGCAGATGTGCTTTTTATATGGCAGAGCGCCATCTAGTGGAAGAGAAATCAAATAAACATTAATTTAGCTTGCTCCTGGTCAGGATATGCCTTCTTTATTTTTAATATCAACACCTGACCTATTTATTTTTATATTATTTTTTCACATTTTTATATATATGTGGTGTGTGGAAGGTAAATGATAATGTTTATAAAAATATGATATATATATATATAGTATATTTTAAACTGTATGACACTTTTAGTATATGTCACATATCTTCCAATTAGTTAAAACCGATACCTTATAATATCCTACCCTTCTATTAAAATGTACACTGTTTCTATTTACTACCACCCCATATTTTGTATATAAACTATTTGTATTTAAACCCCCTACTTGTATGCAAAACTAGAAATATTGACGTCAAAATAAAGATCCAAAGAGTGTTCGGTCAGCTGGTGGCAGGGACAGAGGGGAGAAAAAAGGCAACGCCCAGCCCATGTGGGGTCCCTGAGGGACATCTTTATAGACGACCCCTGTTTAGGACAGGTTTGGCAGGGGGTCAGCAGATGGTCCTAGGGGGTGTCTCTCGGCAGACGGCTTCTGTCTAACACACAGTCTCTCCCTCCATGTCTCGGGGATAAGCATCCAAGTTTGTGTCATGGCCTTTACCTCTGTCCCGTGGGCTGTTCCCGATCACTCTCGGTGTTAACATCTAGCCCTGCCTCTGCTTTTTGTTGTCCGCGTGTGGGAAGAACATCAACACTCGCCTCACGTACACGACTGCCATCTTATCCATACATCGACATTTGCAACAATATTACATATATATATATTATATTTAATTGCTGTCAATTCTAAAATAGTATTCATAGGCAAAAAAGAAGTTTCTCCTTTAGAAAAACTACATAAAGACATCGCATTTGAAAGAAATTCTGCACTGAGCGCGCAGATGGCTCAATAAGTGCCAGTTTTAAGAGATAGATGGCGCTGTTAAAACAAGTTGTTGTGACAACATGCGTTGATATTATTTGGACGCCCCAAATTTCACATTTCCTCTATATGACCCTATAAAAAAATAGGCAATCCACGTTGCAGTATTCTTCGTGATGCACCTTTTGCTTTAGAATTGGAAAACATGTGATGATGAAATAATAATAAAACTGGATGTCGTTAATGGGAATCCTTTTCCATCCAAATTGAATATAGATGTTCAGGGTAAAACACAATTCCAAAACTACTGAATAGAAGATTGTATTTTAGAGAAATACAAAAAAGGCACATCCTGACCACGCTCTCATGATCTTTTTAGATAGCAGAGCACCATCTAGTAGAACAGAAATCTACTAAACGTTGATTTCGCCTGGTCCCTGATATTTGGCTAACCCATTTTCTTGATATATAAAGAAAAGCCAACCACAAAAGCGCGTTTCGGGCTGTTGGCCCTCGTCAGGCCCTACGACCAAACTTGTTTTCGTCCCAGAGGCTTCTTGAGAAATCAAGAAATGAGTATTTAAGGCTAAAATTGCGTGAATACGCTGAACATGTGAAAAAGAGAGGTTGAGATTGAAACTGATTTATTACAATGTAAATATAAGATTATATAAGGTTATAAATACAGAATAAATATAATATAATAAATATAGAGAGAGAGGGA
Source organism: Cordylochernes scorpioides (assembly GCA_030710605.1). NCBI lineage: Eukaryota > Metazoa > Arthropoda > Arachnida > Pseudoscorpiones > Chernetidae > Cordylochernes > Cordylochernes scorpioides. Next base: position 24,340,209 of record CP092877.1, on the reverse strand, counting down.
GAGAAAGATTTTATATGTGCCACATAATCTCCCAGACCTTGTGCATATAAATAAAGAAATCAGAAACAGTGAAAGACTTCCTACTTGGAATATCCATCATCAATCATGGAATATGTCAATATATATCACATCGTGGACTAATGATGTTAATAGTGAAGTAAGCAACAATGAAGCTACAATAGAAACATCAATAATTAGCTCGATGCTGAGATTGATGGGATGTCCTAGGTGTTAAGACCATCGCCGACTCTATAAAAATCTTACAAATAAACCAATTTAAAAAAATTGACGAGAAAAGCTGAGTTTTTTTTCTTTATCGGTGCTAGTGGTTATTGGTAAATAAATTCGCGAGTGTAAAAAATGTTTTCATTGATAAATATCTTTTCAAAGATAGAATAAATGATTGGAAATCAAATGGCTCTGAAGATATTTCCTAGATGCTCTTAGAAAATGTGACAAATTGTAAATTGCAAAAATTGTTTTGATTCTATTTATGTGTCAAGTCCAATTGTGTGAATGTGGTTTTGTGAAGGATTTTGCTGTATTTTGTGATCAATTATTCTGTGATTGATCATTCTATGACTTATATTACTACTTATGCACTGTAGTCTTGGGTTTTGTGACTGATTATATGATTCCTTAGGTTTGCAACATATTCTATTGTAGTTTGTGAGATTTGTGATTAATTATATTTTAATATATGTTGGGATTGTGACTGATTATACTTTAGTTTCTGGGGGTTTGTGACTTATTATATTTTGTAATTTGTGGAGTAAATGAATACATATACAGTTTTGGGTTATGTAACCGATTATACGATTTCTGGAGTTTGAGACGGATTAAATTGTAGTTTTTCTGGGGTTCGGCATATTACACTTTAGTTTATGACTGATTGCATTGTAGGTTGTGGGGCTTGCGACTGATTATACGTTAGCTCTGGTGCTTTGTTGCTGATTACATTGTAATCTGTGGGGTTTGTGACTGATTATAATATATTTTGTGGACTTTGTGACTGCTTTTAATGCACTTTGTGGGGTTTGTGATTGCTTACAATGTACTTTGTGGGGTTTGTGATTGCTTTCAATGCACTTTGTGGGGTTTGTGATTGCTTACAATGTATTTTGTGGGGTTTGTGATTGCTTATAATGTATTTTGTGGGCTTTGTGAATGTTTATAATGTGGGCTTTTAACTCATTATAATGCACTTTGTGGGGCTTTGGGACTGCCTATACTTACCAATATATTTGATGGGGTTAGTAACTGATTGTTCTAGGGTTAAGGATTGATAATTTTGCATTCTGTGACTGAATATATGATGGTTTATGAGGATTTGTAGTGATTTGTTGGATTTATGATTGGTTTTGCTGTGGTTTTGACTCATTATCCTATAGTTTAAGGGATATAACTGATTTCCCATGTAGAAACAGTTCGATTTTGTATTTACAAAGTGCCCGGAAAACTGGGTAGTTACTTGAACTTAATATTGGGGTTAAGTGAGTCAAGTATAGGGGGCTATTGGACAATTTTCTGTTTTAATATTTTCATATGTATACTTTAATAAGGCAAATAGATGTCTTCAAGTGATGGGAAGTGATCGCCAGATTAAATCATGGAAAAACATGGCCTCACACAGGCCTGGTGAGTTTCCAAATTATGTAAACGTCTTCATACTAGCAGCAACTTGTGCTCATTTACAAATCTGAGAATGAAACTTTGACAAAAATGAAGACGTTCCGGTGAGATTCGATAATCAAAGGCCGTTTTTGATTCTTTAAAAACTGAATCGCCTGCATCACCGAGTGGTCCCAAGTTGTTATCTTCACAAATAATGACATTTCTTAACTTTGGTGCGTTCACGAGAACTTTTAATATATAAACCCACAGCTGATCTAATCCTGTAAAACGGGAGAGAACAATAAATTAAATAAAAGTAATAACATGACCCCCCGCACGACCTTTCATGTACAAGTCATACCCAACCAAGGATAAAGCTATGCTATTTTCCGACTATAAAGTTTTTTATATAAAATAAAAGGATTTAAAAGCGCGAATGTTTCTTTTATACATAAAACGAACTTCTACTGTCCTTACTGCGATGAAAAAATATATTGGGAGGGCTTGGCTCATCAGTGGTGAACCCTCCCAGCGGTTTCGCCAATTTAATCCACCAGACCGCTTCTCAGAGCTCTAATACTGTATTGGATCATTCTGCTTTTATATGCTACACTGAAGGATGGAATCTTAGAAATGGTTTTCAAGTAAACTATGGACATAAGCTTATAGGACAGTAGAATTACATTCAAATATTTGATTCGAGCAATGCTCTTCAGCAAACTATAAAGACAAGGCCAGTTAGGAATAAATTAACACAAAAGCAATAACGCGCCATCTATACATATAAATAAAAGGATTTAAAAGCGCGAATGTTTCTTTTATACATAAAACGCTTCATGGATCCATGGCTTTTATTACGTGAATACTATATAGAGAACTTTAAATCAATCCATATATACACTCATGGACAAAACTTAAGGAAGTTGTACCTTTTAGCATGTATATAGGGATTCAGACAATAACTTTGAAAAATATTTGATACAAAGTGACCTTAATTGAAGAAACACGAGATAACCAAGTGTGAACAAAATTGTCTCTGTCTCCTTAAAAAACAAAAAAAAAAACAGACGACCGGCGGCACACTTTCCACTTCCTTAAGTCTTGTCCATGAGTGTATATACAGCTCCCTGATGTTTAGGCATTAAGACAAAATGAAAAAAAATTGTCATATGTCACAGAGAAAGTTGAAAATATTGTCACGGTAGTGATAATGAGTATAACAAAAGTTTAAGTAAAAATAATTTATTTATAAAATATGCAAACTATTTCTAAAAAATATTTACAAGTAATAATATACAAGAATGGTAAGGGGTGATGACTATGCAAATATTAATGATGATATACCACAGAATATTTAAAATAATTATTCAGTGACATTGCCCACTTCCTGGATGAACAGCGTCCCGCTGTAATTATCACTTGAACAGATCAGCTTGGTCCTCAGGGTCATGGTAGGGTTTCATTCTCAGTACATGAACAAGGTCTCTTGTTTTGCGTCTCCTGGTTGGTTGGTCCACAGGTTCAACTTCGAAGGTCACGTCAGAGAGTTTCCGAGTAACCCTGTATGGCCCGAAGTACCTTTTCATCAGTTTTTCTGAGAGTCCCACCTTTCTTATCGGTATGAAAATCCATACCAGGTCACCGACGTTGTAATCCATTGCCTCGTGCTTTGAGTCATATCTGGCCTTGTCCTTTTCTTGGGCTTTCAAGGTTTCTAATCTTGCTAGCTGCCTAGTCTCTACGACTCGCGAGGCAATCTTCTGATTAATCCTCTTGGAGATCTTCATGCGGATTTGGGAAAAGAGTGTCTACAGTTGTTTCGGCTTCGCGTCCATGAATCAGTTTAAAAGGGGTAAAAACTGTCGTATCTTGTTTCGCCGTGTTGTAGGCGAACGTGACGTAGGGCAGGATTACGTCCCAGTCCTTCTGTTCAACACTTACATACATAGCGATCATGTTGGCTAAGGATTTGTTTAACCTCTCCGTCAGTCCATTCGTCTGGGGATGATATGCTGTCGTGAACCGTTGTATCGACAAGCATTGATTGGTGAGTTCCGCAATCAACTTGGATTGGAATACTCGTCCTCGGTCCGTGATGATTTCTCTGGGGGCTCCGTGCTTGAGAACAACATCTTCCATTAAGAACTTGGCTGCTTCTTTTGCTTCCCCTGTGGGTAAGGCTTTAGTAACGGCAAATCGAGTAAGATAGTCAGTACAGACTATGATCCATTTATTACCAGTATCAGACTTGGGAAATTTCCAAGGAGGTCCATTCCAACTCTCTGAAAAGGGGAGGTTGCAGGAGGTATGGCCTTAAGTAGTCCGGGTGGCTTTTGAGTTGATTGTTTCTTTCTTTGGCACTCTTTACAATGAGCGACATACTTCCGTATGTCCCGGAGAAGTCCTGTCCAGAAATATTTGTTTTTAACTCTCTCATATGTCTTCGAAAATCCAAGATGACCGGCTGTGGGAGCGTCGTGTAAACTTCAGTAGTTCTAAGCGTAAGTGCTTGGGAATAACCAAAAGGTGCTGGTTTCCCAGGGGGTTGAAATTATTTTAGTATAAGGTTCCTTTTAATATTTCATATCCTTTCGATTCGGCACCAAATCTTTCTGTTTCCTCTATCAATTTACTAATTTTAGGGTCTTTTCTTTGTTCAGCCTCGAAGCACGTCTGAGCAGTTATTGAGGGTATATCATCATCCTCATCATTGTATGCTTCTTCCGATTCAAGTTGGAGAGGATTTCGAGAAAGACAGTCGGCATCTTGGTGTTTGCGTCCACTTTTATAAACAACCTTTACATTGTATTCTTGGAGTTTTAAAGCCCATCTTACTAGTATTCCTGTCGGGTCCTTCAGGTTAGATAACCAGCAAAGAGCGTGGTGGTCAGTGACGATGACAAACTCACGACCAAAAAGGTACGGTCGAAATTTGTTGATGGCCCATATTGCGGCCAAGCATTCTCTTTCCGTTGTTGAGTAATTCTTCTCCGCCTTAGATAAAGTTCTTGAAGCATAATCAACTATCCGTTCTTTCCCATCGTTGATCTGTACGAGGACAGCTCCAATTCCATAACCGCTGGCGTCAGTATGAAGCTCGGTTGGCAGTTGTTCTTCGAAATAGGCAAGAACAGGTTCAGACATCAATGCTTTTTTCAAGGAATCAAAAGCATCCTGTTGGTCAGAGTTCCACGTGAATTTATTATCTTTTTTTGTGGACTTCGTTTAGAGGAGCAGCTTTCTCAGCAAATTTTCGATAAATCTACGATAGGAACATAGACCAATGAAGCTTCTCACATCTGTTATAGATTTTGGGGTTGGAAACTTGGCGATAGCTTCAATCTTTTCTGGATCGGGATAAATACCTTTACTATCGACGAGGTGTCCAAACACTCTGATTCGTTTGGTTCCGAAAAGGCACTTTTTTGGGTTGAGGCGCAGCTCGGCTTTGTTAAGACATTGTAGTATGATTTCAAGCCGGTGTAAATGTTCGTTGAACGATTTGGAATACACCACGATGTCGTCTAAATAACAGAGGGCCATCGTCCATTTCAGGCCTTTCAATATCTTGTCCATCATGCGCTCGAATGTTGCAAGGGCATTGCACAGGCCAAAGGGCATGACTAGGAATTCGTAGAGTCCGTCAGGGGTAATAAAGGCAGTTTTTTCTCTATCTGCTTCGTCGACTTCTATTTGCCAATATCCTGAACGAAGGTCCATTGATGAATAAAATTTGGCTCCTTTCAGGGAGTCAAGTGTATCATCGATTCGGGGTAGTGGGTAAACGTCTTTTTTAGTAACTTTGTTTAGTCGTCTGTAATCCACACAGAAACGCCAGTTACCATCCTTCTTCTTCACTAAAATAACCGGCGATGACCATGGACTTTCTGAATGACGTATAATACCGGCGTCTAGCATTTTGTCCACTTCCGTTTGGATTGCTTGGCGTTCTGTAGGGGAGACTCGATATGGTCTATGCTTAATAGGCTGATGGTTTCCAGTTTCAATTTTATGTTTGGTTACTGAAGTTTGCTTTACTGGTTCATTATTTTTATCAAATATTTTATCATATCGTTTTAAAATTGATAAGATTTGAGACTGCTGCTCTTCTGATAAATCATCACTAATTAAATTTTGTAAAAATTTAAAGTCACTTTTATCAGCATGACTGGCATGATTCGCATTTTTCACCTCCTTATTAAATTCAGAACATTCTGAAATAGCCGTCAAGTTATTTTCTCCAACCCTTTGAATTTTTTCCAGGCACATTCCCTTAGGGACTATTTGAGCTGTGGTGCTAGAATTTACGATCCAAAGTTTTCCTTTATTATGGGAAAGCCTGAATAATGCACAGGGAAGTGTTAACCCTTTTCCTATTGTTACCTTTTTCGAAGGTTCAAAAAGTACCTGATTTTGCCCATTAAGCTCTTCACTCATAACATTTATTAGTTTGGTAGATTCGGCTGGGATTACGACGCTTCTGCTAGCCACAACCTTTCCCATGGAAGCTGGTGAATTTAGTACATCTTTGGCCTCTTCCAATCTGATTTCGGCGCGTCCACAATCAATCACGGCATTTGATGCCTCTAGGAAATCCCATCCGAGGATAATACTTGGGTTACTATTAGGGAGGACGATAAACTCAAGCGGTTGTTCCAATCCATTGATGATCAAGCTAATTGTGCATCGGCCGATCGATGTAACATTCTTGCCATCAGCAACTTTCAGAGTCATTCCGCTATCCTTGAACATGGTCTTTTTTAATTGTCGTCTTAATCCATCAGAGATAACTGAAAAAGAGGAACCTGAATCGACCAGAGCAGAAAATGCAATGTCATCAATGATGATTTCGACATAATTTTGTTGTAATTTAGCGGCTGTCGACGATGGAGGGTTTTTCACACCCGCGGCTTCCCCCTCGAAAGAAGACGCGACGCTTAGTTTTTTTCTAGATTGTAGCGGCGTGGGGATTGGCTTGTATGGCGGCCTGGGGAAATGGACTGACGTCTTGGGGATCTTCCTCTGTTTGGATACGGCGATTGTCTGCGGTAGATTTGGCTTCTTATGGCTTTGTGGTTACCCATTTGAGGTTCTTGGGTGCTTGGTGCATGTTCTTCGGGTCTCTGCGTCCATTGTCGTCGTTCTCTACAATATCGCTTAACATGGCCTGGGCGGCCGCAATTAAAACATATTGGGATGTTGTCATGCGTCCTCCATTCATCCGTTCTTCGTTGTGGTGGCGTCTGGTTATATATGGGTGTTTGGGTAGGCTACTGACGTCGTGGAACCTGGCTGAATGTACGTGTTTGGTTGGGGTACGACTGTCGTGGCGGAGGCCTTTGAATAGGCTTCGAAATTGAAGCTACGTTTTTTTCAATCTCTTCTCGGATAATTTCTTTCAGAGAAGATGGTTCAGGGGTAGTTGACTCGGGGTTTAGTGCGCGATGAACTTCTTCACGCACGATGCGTCGGATTAAGTCTTCCATTGATTCAGAGTCTGCTGAATCGATGGCGGCAACATTCGGTAGTCTGTCGAATACTACACGTTTATTTACACGTTTTTTATTTGAAGCCTCGATTTTACGGCACCATTTGATGAACTCATCGATAGTTGCGATGTCTAAAATGATTATTGACTGATATATCTCCTCCGATATCCCTTTCGTCAAGTGTGCGACTATTTCATTTTCCATCATAGCCGGATTCACTTCTCTGCACAGATGGAGAACATCTTGAATGTAGGAATCACTGGTTTCCTCCTCCCCTGAGGTCGAGTTTTGAGGTTCTCTGCGAGCTGATCATTTTGGGTGACATGATGTCCGAAATTCCGAGAAAACATTTTCACAAAAATATTCCAAGAATTAATTTTCTCTTTAACATTTTCGTACCATCTGTGCGCTGTTCCTTGGAGGAAAAAATAAACATTTGCGAGGCACATTGAATCATCCCAGCAGTTGTAGCGAGCGACGCGATGGAATTCTTTCAACCATTTTTCTGGATTCTGGTTGCGTTCTCCAGTAAAAATAGAAGGATTTCTAAAAGGTTGAAAGTGGTTTTTGTCTGTGTCTCTTGCTTGACCATAGCGATGTTTTCTTCAGGTTCTAGTCCTTGTAGTCTTCGGCTTCTTCTAACGGCTTGGGCGGCGAGGGAATATTCCAGCTTCTCCACCAGTTGTCACGGTAGTGATAATGAGTATAACAAAAGTTGAAGTAAAAATAATTTATTTATAAAATTATTTAAATTATTTAAATTATTTATTTACAAGTAATAATATACCAGAATGGTAAGGGGTGATGACTATGCAAATATTAATGATGATATACACATGTGTGTATGTTTGTCGGCTATACACATCCACAATACGTAACTTATATGGCTTAAATTTTAACAGTATCTAGAGTTGAATCTGGAAAAACTTATAAGAAAATTTTCAGGCTTCTATCTCGAATATTCTTGGAGTTAATAACAAATTATCGGCAAATTTTCCCTATTTCACTCGCAACCAGCGCCTCACTGCGCCAACTTAGAGAAGTAAACAACCACGTGTAGCCGCACACGGCGCGACGTTTAACAAGAGTGACATCCACGGCGCCAATTTATAATTGTAACGAATAGTATTTTCATTTTTATATTTTGAAAACACTCAAAGTTTGGAGCGGGGCGTTTCACAAGAGTGACATCCACGGCGCCAATTTATAATTGTAAGGAATAGTATTTTTATTTTTTATTTTGAAAACACTCAAAGTTTGGAGCAGGACGTTTCACAAGAGTGACATCCACGGCGCCAATTTATAATTGTAACGAATAGTATTTTTATTTTTATATTTTGAAAACACTCAAATTTTGGAGCGGGGCGTTTCACAAGAGTGACATCCACGGCGCCAATTTATAATTGTAACGAATAGTATTTTTATTTTTATATTTTGAAAACACTCAAAGTTTGGAGCGGGGCGTTTCACAAGAGTGACATCCACGGCGCCAATTTATAATTGTAACGAATAGTATTTTTATTTTTATATTTTGAAAACACTCAAAGTTTGGAGCGGGACGTTTCACAAGAGTGACATCCACGGCGCCAATTTATAATTGTAACGAATAGTATTTTTATTTTTATATTTTAAAAACACACAAAGTTTGGAGCAGGACGTTTCACAAGAGTGACATCCACGGCGCCAATTTATAATTGTGTGTATAACGAATAGTATTTGAATAAAAATATTCAATCGGGTAAAACCTGGGCGTTGCCCGGGTAATTCGGCTAGTATTAGGTAAAAATTAACCTCCATTTCATGATCCTACAGGCTATTTCCCGTTAAAGAGATCATTTTGTTCTTTAAGTGAACCATAGATGAATTATATTAGTATATTTTTTACAAAACATTCTTCCTATATTTTCAAATCTAGATGTTGTTAATACTCTGAGGACCAGTAACTTCGAAACGGAATTAAATTTCAATATTCGGGGATTTGTCATGCTAGAGACGTGTATCGGACATTATTCCGACAGAGATGAAATCCAACAAATACAAAAAATCGAGTCAATTTTCAGCATTGGAGTAACTCATTCTACTCTGTTTCGAAGGGAATGTTTATAAACATTATTTTTTTCCATCTCAAAGAAATAAAATTATTTATTTTCACTCTAATTTAATTTTTCGGAATTTTGATCTGGATCCTTTTGGGACACTTTCTCTTCTTAATTGACACCTCGTTTATCGAAATAAATCAGAATAACTTTCATGACTATTCATAACTTGGGATAGTAATTAGTTTCGTATAAAGCCCAATTCACAATTCTAAAATCTTCTGGAAATGTATAAACCGAGCCCTTCCAACAGACACCTCAATATTCGAAATCCATTAAGAAACCCCGAAGGAATTCTAAGGACAATAAAATTTCTATCAAATATAGAGATTACAATTTAAGCCTTAATTGATAGTGAATTGTACGTCTATAATGTAATTCTGTTTATCTCACAGTGGAAATAAAAAGAGCGATTATAAAATAGTCCATTTCACAGATGATAACATTTTCTCTTTGCTAAAATGGCGCACTTTAAAATAAAGATGATAGAGAGTTACCAAAAGATAATTTTAAAAGACGACATTCTATTCCAAAGACAAGGGGCATAAATGGCGTCGCACTCAATTCTTGAAATGTTGGAGCCAAGTCTTTCACGACTCATTTAAATCTCCATCAGGTCGCATTTGTCTCTCCCTCGGCTGCTATTCCATTTTATTGGAGTTCGTCTGTAGTGACTCATCCGTTTGAGACTCTGTGTGTGTATTTTACTATCTGTTCTTGTTTATAGAGTTTAACCTTATGTACCTGTAAACACAGCATGGTGTATGTGACTAATTTAGTTAATTAATAAGTGCGCTTATCTTTTATTTTTGTATCGTTATTATTAACATAGCTTGCCTTTTTCAAATTAAACACAATTTCTCGTTCTGATATACGAGGTGTGTTCAAAAAGTATCGCGACTTTTGTGTTTTTTCAAAAATATTTATTTATTCATGAATATCTATTTTGTCCCCTTCAAAGTAATCCCCATGAGATATTATACACTTGTGCCAACGGTTTTTACAATCTTCGAAGCACTTCAAAAAATCATTTTTTAAAATCTTTTTCAGCTCCTCCTTCGATGCCGTCTTTATCTCGTCAAGCGTAGCGTAACGTCGTCCTTTCATGGGCCTCTTCAGTCAGAGAACAAGAAAAAGTCACAGGGGGCCAGATCTGGGGAATACGGTGGCTGCGGCATCATTAGTGTGTTGTTTTTGGTCAAAAAGTCGCGCACAAGCAACGATGTGTGAGCAGGGGCGTTATCGTGGTGCAAAAGCCAATTTTTGTTCTTCCACAAATCCGGGTGTTTCTGGCGGATTGCTTCGCGCAAATTGTGCATAACTTGCAGGTAATATTCCTTATTGACCGTTCTACCCTGTGGCAAGAACTCATGGTGCACCACGCCCTTGCAATCGAAGAAAACTGTCAGCAAAACTTTCACATTCGACCGAACTTGGCGCGCTTTTTTCGGTCTTGGTTCGTGCGGCAGCTTCCATTGAGATGATTGAGCTTTGGTTTCCACGTCATAACCATAAACCCACGCTTCGTCACCAGTTATGACCCTCTGGAGCAAATTTGGGTCGTCGCGGACAGAGTCCAACATCTCATTAGCAATGTTCATGCGATGCTGTTTTTGGTCGCAATTGAGCAATTTTGTTACGAATTTCGCGGCGACCCGTCTCATGCCCAAATCATTGATAAAAATCGAATGGCACGAGCCAATCGATATGTTTAGGTCCTCAGCAACTTCTCTAACGGTGATTCGACGATTGGTCAATATCATTTTCTCCACTTCATTTATTTTTTCGTCTTTTGTTGAAGTACTCGGGCGTCCGGCACGCTCTTCGTCCTTCACATCTTCTTGGCCTTCTGAGAACATTTTGTACCACCGATAAACGTTGCTTCGGTCCAAGGTAGCTTCTCCGTATGCCACAGTCAACATTCGGAATGCATCCGCGCACTTAATTCCGGTAAGCTTTGTTTATAAAACTTCTTCCTTGCCTGTTATAAAACTAATTTTTTTTTATATATAAATAGCTTAAATCAAAAATAATATCAACTTTTGATCGGCAATTGCTGTTTGAATTTTCGAAGGTTTATTATTAAATATGTAAAAATTTGAAAATGAATGCTCTAATTGTAGAACGATTAGATGAACTATGCAAATATTTTACGGATAAATTTGATAACAATCAAAAAACATTAAATAAACAAGATATAGGATATTTAAGGGGAACAATAAAACAGATAAAGGATAATATAACAGAATCACTTAAAATTGATCAGAAAATAAACAAAATCGAAGAATGTATGCAAAATAACTTTACGGTTATCAATAACGATTTATCAAAGATAATTGGGAAGGGTTTAAGTAAAGATTCGTATGCAGAAGTGGCTAAAAATAAAGATTACTTACTTACACAAAAAGTACGACAAAATACTAAGGAACAAACCATTTTTATAACAGCTAATGAAAATCAAGCAATATCACAGGTACAACAAAAGGTAAATGAGGGTATCAAATTTCTTAGACAAGAGGGCAATAAAACAAGAATCAATAGAATAATAAATACAAGAAAAGGAACGATCCTTAAACTGCCTAATGATCAGAATATAGACCAACTGATTGAAAGTTTCAAGAAGCTTGACGAAATCAACCAAATCAGAAAAATATATAAGCCAAAACTAAGAGATCCTACAATTTTGGTTAAGTCGATTAACAAAATAACAGATCTAACAAATTTGGTAACGATAATCTGTGAGATGAACCCAGAACTTGCTGGGCTAAATAATGAGATCAAGGTCTTATTTCCTATTAAATCTGTAAAGGCTGAGCAAGATGTAGTTCTGAGGGTCTCCCCGGGGGCCTATGCTATTATTAAAAAACTTGGCAAAATATATACTGATATCCAACGGTGCGATATTAGGGACAAAGTGCTTGTTGATCAATGCCAAAACTGCTATTTATTCCACCCTGGACATCGGACCAGAAACTGCCCAAATATAAAGAAATGTGTAAAATGTGGAATGGAAGGACAGCATCACTGCTCCGAAATAATAAGATGCAGCAATTGCTGCAAGCACCCATATTTTAAGAACGGAAATTTAGATCATAAACCAAATACCCAAGCGTGCCCGATCTACGAAAGAGAGATTAAAAACACGATGCAGCGTACCGACTACTCAACAATTCAAGAATAGGAGAACAAGAATTAAAACACCATTTGAATGCATATGAATGGAAGAAACACAGCTACTGATAGAATTAAAATTATTCAACAAAATGCTAGGAAAAGCAATACCTGCATGAGTGAACTATATTCATCCAAAAAATTCATAAACACAGACTTAATTCTGATTCAGGAGCCTTATAAAATAAAAGAAGATATAATTTTTTCAGGACACAATATAATATATCATCAGGAGAACAGTCCAAATATAAATACAGCAATAATTGTTAGAAACAATGCGTTACAAATTAAACTAATAAAAGAATTCACTAACTCCTTCGCCACAACCATTTCTATACAAACAGAAAGTAAGAAAATTGCTATATCAAATATTTATATTCACCCCAATTCTATGAGAAAGGAGCACGAAACATTCTTCAGATCACTAACTGAAACATTTATAAACACGCCCCTAATTATAAGTGGTGACTTTAACGCCAGATCGCCATTATGGTACGATTCCACAAAAAATTACAATGGGCATAGATTGATCCCCATCATTGACGAAACGAACTTAATCATACATAATAATAAATCCACTACATGTCGAAATGCTAGTGTGATTGATCTTACGCTGACTAACAAACAAGCAATAGCAGCTATCAGAGACTGGCACACAGAACAAATATCGCAGATCTCTGATCATGTAGCAATAATCTATGAAGTACATATAACTGACAATTTCACCACAGCTACTAATTATTCCACATGGAAATTCAGTGAAGAAAAGGCGAACTGTTCAAATTTTGGCCAGAATTTCATTAAAATAGATCAAAATAATATTGAAAACCTTTTAGATACAGCAAATACAAGGAAAGACCTCGATAGCGCGGTAAAAGAACTTTCGAATACGCTCATTGAAGCAGCGTATAATACTCTTAAACTAAGAAAAAACACACAAATAAAAAACAACATAAACAGATGGTGGAACGCGGACTTGACCCGCCTTGAGAGCTATTGTAAATACCTCCGTAACTCCTATTATCGGGCGAAAAATCCCTCTATCCATATTCAACAACAGTATAAAAGTGCAAGAAACAAATACGTCAGGGAAATAAATAAGGCTAAAAGAATGTCTTGGAGGTTTTTCTTAGAGGACATCAAATCAAAAAACCCATATGGAAATTTATACAGGGTATACAAAAACATTAAAAACGGTTCTAACCGAAAGGGAATTTTGGAAATCTTAGAAGTGAATAAAGATGAAGAACGATTCCAGAAGACACAGTAGAACTTTTGAGCAACCTTTTCCCCGATGATAGAGATAATGAAGACACAACCTTCCACAAAAACATAAGGAACTATACTCTAGGATTTCATAATAAAGAAAATATAATGATAACGCCCAATGAAGTAAAAGGAATAATTGATGAGCTAAACTCAAAGAAAACGCCTGGAATTGATAATATTTCTAGCAATATGATAAAACATACTAAACAACTAATAGTTCCAATACTGGTGAAACTTTTTCAAAAATGCTTAGATTTAAATTATTATCCGAATGAATGGAAAAAATCTGAGGTAATAATTATTCCCAAACCAGGTAAAACAGACATGAAAATTTATAAAAGCTACAGACCGATTTGTCTCAACTCAAACATTTCCAAAATATTTGAAAAAATAATTAACAACAAACTAATAAAATTTTATGAAGACTCAAATCTGCTTAACAATCGTCAACATGGATTTAGAAGATCAAGATCTACTATCTCTGCATTAAATGAAATTGTCAAAATAGCTCTAGAACATAAAAACAAAGAATATACAGCTATAATCGCAGTTGATATAAGTGGAGCGTTCGACAATGCATGGTGGCCGATGGTGCTGAAAAGACTAGATGAGGACAACGTTCAAGCTTCAATAATAAAATTACTACAGTCTTTTCTTAATAATAGAAGAGTGAGATTTAGATACTCATCAAATGATACCCACAAAAAATTAAGCAAGGGATGTCCACAGGGTGAGCCTATATCCCCTACAATATGGAATATTATTCTAAACGATTTATTGAATAACTATTCAGAATCAAACAGTGAAATCATTGCTTATGCGGATGATTTAACTGTGATATGTTGGGGAAACAACTTGACAGAACTTCGGAATACAACAGGAAAGGTCATGGGGAGAATATTAGACTGGTGTGGGAACAATAAGTTGACCGTATCTGAAGAGAAAACGAAAATCTTATACTTGTTTAATAGCAAAATAGCTGCATAAAATTCCTAACACTATCACTGGCAATCGGGTAGAAAAACTGAAGATTATGGGAATGACTTTTAAAAATCATAGAAATAAAAACAAATTGGATTTTGTGCCCCATATTGATGAGATTATTACTAAGACAAATAGAGCTAGTGGATACCTAATTGGATTAACCGGGAAAGCATGGGGACTGGACAGTAAAAGAAGAATAGAACTCTATAAGACACTGTTTCGAAGTTCACTAACTTATGGTTCCACGATCTGGTACAACTTTATACCCAAAAAAGTCAAAGATAAATTAAACTCTCTGCAGTACAAAATTTTGAAGCACAGTACACAGGTTTATAATTCAACATCTTCAAACTGTACTCATATTGTTGCTAGAACACCAAAGCTCACGGATTTTATTGAAACAAATATACTAAAAATGAATATTGGATACAAAAAATCAGATCCAACTAAAATAAAAATGATATCTAATTATATAAACCAGAAATTTGAAGAATACTATGGAGGTGCCAATGATAATTTCAAGGGATTCTTTGATACTTCAAGAATTCCTAACTATGTTCAACCCAACTTCTATAACGTTCAATTTTTTACTGGACATGGTGACTTCAACACATATTTGTTTAGAATTGGCAAAATTGGTTCACCTGCATGCACTTGTGGAAACGGACAACAAACCCCTGAACACCTTCTGATAAACTGTCCATTAACTTCTGATCTAAGGGAAGAAAACCAACTTTACCTGACTAATACAAAACAAGCTGCTTGCAATAAAGACCAATACATCAAGTTTAATAGATTCTGCAGGATGTATATTTTGAGGCGAAAGTGTTGACTGTACATATTTCAAGCTACTATTTCTAATTGCTATATGTAAATTTTGACATCGAACGTTTAATTTTAATGATTTCCAATGTTCAATTGTATTGTATATAATTTAAAATATACACGCAATTATCCAAATTGTGGATATGGCGTGTCTCTCCCAACTGATAAATAAATAAATAAAAAATCCGCGCACTTAATTTCGTTTTTCACACAAAATTTGATACAGGTTCTTTGATCCATTTTTTTAATAGGTAAAAATCGAAGACGATCCAAAACACCTGCAAGCAAAGCAGCTGTCAACAATTAAGTGAACATTCAAAATGGCCGAGCTTGTCGGCATAAGTGAGAGACATGAGTACCAACATAAAGCCACAAAAAGATCGAAATTCGAATATACGTAACCCGCGAAAATTCAAAAGTCGCGATACTTTTTGAGCACACCTCGTATATACAACCTCCGAATACATTAATATATTACTATAATATACGGCTTAATTGGTCTATATGGTAATTTAATCGAGGATTTTCATGGTGAAATAATGCGGGGGTTTTACCCCTTGAAATCCATTTTCATTAGTCGTTAACTTAACAGTAGGTTAACGAGCCGTTAGAAGCTGTTTATAACTTCAAGAGCAATAATTTGCCTTACTTAATAATACAAGGGGGGATCAATAAATAAGGTGAATTATCTTATTTCTTAAAAATTAAAAAAGCAAAAATAATTTAAACCACAGAATATTAAAATATAACATCGAGAGACTATTTAAGGTGTTCTGTTCTTTTTTCCCATGCGCGGCGCGAGACTTATAAATAAACTTAAATGGAAGCTCCCTTGAATGATTGCACCACGCTTGAACAACGTGCAGTTATTCGTTTCTTGAATGCAGAAGGTATTCAAACATCTCAAATATGCCAAAGAATGAAAAATATCTATGGTGAGTCTTGTTTGTCTAAAAAAAAATTATAAATGGGTTAACGAGTTAAAAATGGACGAATTACATGTACCAATATTGAGAGACCTGGACGACCAAGTGTTACAGCGACGCCAAGCACGATAAATGCGGTTGAAAACTTAATTTTGGAGGATAGAAAAATATCCATTTTTACCATAGGCAACGTATGAACAGCGACCTTTATTGTGACAGTCTTGTAAATAAGCTAAAGCCCGGTATAAGAAGCAAAAGAAGAGGGAAACTTAGTAAAGGTGTTCTCTTCCTTCACGATAATGCAAGGCCGCATACATCATGTAAAACTGTATCTACAATCATTAAATTAGGTTTTGAAGTTTTAGAACATCCTGCATATAGTCCAGACCTAGCCCCCTCTGACTATTTCCTTTTTGGACTACTAAAGAAGGAGTTAAAGGGAAAGCGATTTGACTCGGATGAAGATGTCCAGAAAGTGGTGCAAGATTTTTTTCACACGCTTCCTAAGAGTGCCTATAAAGAGGGTATTTACAAGTTGCCAGAACGATGGAGACGATGTATAGAAAGCCAAGGTGATTATTTTGAATAAATCAAGTCCTAATTTTTAATATCGTTCTTATTTTTTTAAATAAATTATAATTCACCTTATTTATTGATCCCACCTTGTAAAACAGATACTTATCCCGGTCGGCCTTTATATTCAATTTGGCTTATCAATTGATTAAAATCTCGTGTATATAAATTAAATAACACAACGTTTATTATTATTATTCGTTCTATATACTCCTGCAGAAGGGTAGAGTTGCCCTAAAGGGACACTCATCCCATACAGGATTCTCCTAGTTGGGGTAAACAGAAGCAATATGTATTTACAGAAAGTGGAGAACAGCATCATCTTTCCTCACGCTGGGTCGCTCTTCAGTGTTACGCCTTTTGGACTGTGCTGTTCTCCAGAATTCGTAAAAATCCAATGCATTGGTCTTGTTTTCCTTTACCTTTGCCAATAAAGCATATGACGAATTGTTTTCATAAGCAATCTTCCTGCAGAGAATTACTTTCTCATCCTCTAAAGCGTGTAGTGTGAAAATTCCTGACTAAATTCACTATTACACAGAGTGCACTTTAGGTTATTGGATTTAAATAATAGAGCGTGATTATGTTTAAATGGTGAAACAAGAATTCTCACCTGGTCAACGCATCACTTTACAGTCAATGGGATATTTTAGATGAGGTAAGACTCCATAGAAGTTGATGTATTAAAGTACTTATAGTGAGAATAGAGTACAGAATTTCTCATTCTTGCATAGTCCAACTGTATAGATTGGTCTATGGTAGTTCTAATAACTCGAGGAATCTTTCTTTGTAAAGTATTGAAATCGTTGTAGTATTCAATTTGACTTATATAGAGAATTCAAATTGTTGGTGATTGTGTTTAGTGGAATCACTTTACAGTCAATGGGATATTTTAGTTGAGGTAAGACTCCATAGAAGTTGATGTATTAAAGTACTTATAGTGAGAATAGAGTACAGAATTTTTCATTCTTGCATAGTCCAACTGTATAGATTGGTCTATGGTAGTTCTAATAACTTGAGGAATGTTTCTTTGTAAAGTATTGAAATCGTTGTAGTATTCAATTTGACTTATATAGAGAATTCAAATTGTTGGTGATTGTGTTTAGTGGAATTAAGGAAATTGTCTTTTTTAAAGACGTTAAAAGTGGGTTAAGTCGTCGGAAAAAAATGGACTCTTAAAGGATCTTTGTCTTTGGTTTAAAGTGTGTTTTCTATATGAGACCCGAGGTTAACATCTATCTTAATCAATTAAATAATTAAAAAGGTTTACGGAGATGCGTTTCTTTTTATTTTAAACCCGTCTCCAGCTTTCGGGAATCTCTGCCCTTCTTCAGGAGAACTTATACAATGAATAAAACACCGCCAAATGTGTAATAGTTTGGCATCAGGCGGCGTTTTAAGGGCAGAAATGCCCAAAAGCTTGAGACGGTTTTAAAAATAAAAATAAACACATAATCGGAAACCTTTTTAATTGTTTAATTGATATCCATAAGATTTAAATCATTTGATCTGTCTTGATGGTTTGTATCCAGTGACTTATAGGTTCTCCTGGTTCATACACTAATCTCGAGTTGTCGGGATTGATACTGTGTGGCCAAGTAACTGATCAAAATTATAAGCTATGTTGACGCGTATGATTATTTTTAAAATAAAATAATTTCCTACTGCCCTTACTGCAATGAAAAATGATGGGAGAGCCTGCCTCATCAGTGGGGATTTATCATTCAAGTAAGAGCAGTAGAAAATTGTTTTTCTTTTAAAAAGTAATCATACGCATCAAAAATAGTTGAAAATTTTGACAACAGATGGCGCGCTAATGCACTGTAGTTATGTGTTTGTAGGCGATAGGGATTTTTATTGTAGAAGTTTTACATTTATCATTTTATTTTAAAGGATAATACAACAAACGCCAAGTCCATTTAGGCATTTAGTGAGCATAAACTTTATCAAATCTCTTTAGTAAATTTGTAATAATTTTAAGCTATTTTATTTAAAGAAAACATTGTAATTTATGCGTTTTGTTAATTTCGTTTGCAGGCAAGCCTTTTTCTATTTTTAGTATTATGAATCTAATTTTATCACCACTTGGTATGTTGAAAACCACAAAAATCAGGAGTTACACGCAGAGGAAAAATGGGCTCAGCAGTTCAAAAGATACAAGCTATAATTAATCTAGATAAGGCCTTTCAAGAACAGAAAGCAAGGTGTGTGTGAAGAATCACTTCGATGCCGCGGGGATTACAGCGATGGACTAAACTAAAAAAGGCGAAAGAAATTGAATCATAAACTTAGACAGATTCACACGATTCACGGGACTTCAGCGATACAAATGAAGAACAGTGGACGAAATTGAATCACAAACTAAGACAGATTCACTCGATACCACGGAACTTACTGCGAAAAAAATTGACTGAATTGAAGAAAGTGAACGAAATTGAATCCCACAAACTAAGGCAGACTCACACGATACCACGGGACTTACAGCGAAACAAATGGACTGATATGTAGAACAGTGGACGAAATTGAATCCCCAAACTAAGACAGATTCACGCGATACCAAGGGACTTACTGCGAAACAAATTGACTGAATTGAAGAAAGTGACGAAATTGAATCCAAACTGAGGCAGAGTCACACGATACCACGGGACTTATTGCGAAACAAATTGACTGAATTGAAGAAAGTGAACGAAAGTGAATCCCACAAACTAAGGCAGACTCACACGATACCACGGGACTTATTGCGAAACAAATTGACTGAATTGAAGAAAGTAAACGAAATTGAATCCAAACTAAGGCAGACTCACATGATACCACGGGACTTACAGCGAAACAAATTGACTGAATTGAAGAAATGACGAAATTGTGAATCACACAAACTAAGGCAGAGTCACACGATACCACGGGACTTACAGCGAAGCAAATTGACTGAATTGAAGAAAGTGAACGAAAGTGAATCCCACAAACTAAGGCAGACTCACATGATACCACGGGACTTACAGCGAAACAAATTGACTGAATTGAAGAAATGACGAAATTGTGAATCACACAAACTAAGGCAGAGTCACATGATACCACGGGACTTACAGCGAAGCAAATTGACTGAATTGAAGAAAGTGACGAAATTGAATCACACAAACTAAGGCAGACTCACATGATACCACGGGACTTACAGCGAAACAAATTGACTGAATTGAAGAAAGTGACGAAATTGAATCACACAAACTAAGGCAGACTCACATGATACCACGGGACTTACAGCGAAACAAATTGACTGAATTGAAGAAAGTGACGAAATTGAATTCCACAAACTAAGGCAGACTCACACGATACCACGGGACTTACAGCAAAACGAATTGACTGAATTGAAGAAAGTGACAAAATTGAATCACACAAACTAAGGCATAGTCACACGATACCACGGGACTTTCTGCAAAACAAATGGACTGAATTGAAGAAAGTGAACGAAATTGAACCACACAAACTAAGGCAGACTCACATGATACCACGGGACTTACAGCAAAACGAATTGACTGAATTGAAGAAAGTGACAAAATTGAATCACACAAACTAAGGCAGAGTCACACGATACCACGGGACTTTCTGCAAAACAGATGGACTGAATTGAAGAAAGTGAACGAAATTGAACCACACAAACTAAGGCAGAGTTACGCGATGCCACGGTACTTACAGCGAAACAAATGGACTAAATCGAAAAACAGTAAGCGAAATTGATACACACACAAAATAAGATAGATCTATAATACATGTCAAGTCTTACATAGACTCGTTTCCGAGTTCAATAAAGAATTAAAAATGTAAACAATAGTAAAAATTATTAATATTTGTAAATAAGTAATAAGACATAACAAACACTGCACGCGTGTCTTCTACTCCAATATTATGTTTATTTATAATTAAACTGTAGAACTCTCTGAAAGTACAAGTAAACCAAGTTCTCCTTGGCCAGTGAATCTGAAGGAATCTTGCAATCCTTGACTTGTGACGGTGGTTTGAATGTGAAGCCGCTAGTTTTTGTCTTTTCCCCTGAGCACTTAAAAAATGGGATACCTAACCTTTATTTTATCTTCGCATATCTCATATTTTAAATATCAGTCATTCTTCCAAAATTCTGAGCTGTTTTGGGGGAAAATAGCCAGAATATCCTTTGTTGAGCAAGGATCCTTTTAATTTGAAATAGATTAAAGAGAAAATCAGTGAGCTTATATAGCACGGGGTTTGTTCAAGTAAAGAATGGGCACCAAAGGCCACACAAGGTAACAGGTGCCTACCGAGGAGAGGTATGGACTCCGAGGTCTCGGGCATCTTCTCGGCGATGGCCAGCATGAAGACAGAGAAGGCCAGCAGCACGGTGACGCCTAGGGCTATCTTCTCCCCGGTGTCGGGCGGCAGGCAGAACACCAGCAGCGTGAGCACGGACATCATCATGCACGGCATCACCACGTTGTACATGTAGTAGAGGGTCTTGCGGCGGATCACCAGCGTCACCTGGATAGCTCATGCCATGTTGGAATAGCACTGATGTACATTTAGTACAGAATCAGGTCATGTTTACTATCACTCGTGTACGTGTAGTACATCTTGTGACGGATCACCAGCGTCACCTGGACAGCTCATGCCATGTTGGAATAGCACTGATGTACATTTAGTACAGAATCAGGTCATGTTAAACTATCACTCGTGTACGTGTAGTACATCTTGCGGCGGATCACCAGCGTCACCTGGATAGCTCATGCCATGTTGGAATAGCACTGATGTACATTTAGTACAGAATCAGGTCATGTTTACTATCACTCGTGTACGTGTAGTACATCTTGCGGCGGATCACCAGCGTCACCTGGACAGCTCATGCCATGTTGGAATAGCACTGATGTACATTTAGTACAGAATCAGGTCATGTTATACCATCACTCGTGTACGTGTAGTACATCTTGTGACGGATCACTCGCGTCATTCAAGTATTTCCTAGATTCCAATGTCATAGTATGTAAAAAATACCATACCAGAACCGAAAGAAATTACCTATATAATTTTTATAAATGAATTAAACTTCACATTATTGAATATAAACACGGCCTTCTTATATCTGGATCAGTTTACAGTACATAACATATTTATTCAGAAACGATAAAAGATATAAAAAGATATTCACTTTATGGTCGCATTTATCACAAACCACCTTCACTAGATGACCTGATACAGCGAGAGAGGTAATCTACCAAATCCTATCTTGGTAAGAATTGATTGCTCTCACGAGAAGGGCGATGTGGCCGAGATTTGCCGAGATAAGAGTGACGGGAGCGCCATGGATAAATTGGAGTGTTGTTTAGCGGACAGATTGTTCCTTAATGCCCTGCTCCCCAGCTTGGTCGTTAGGGACCACGCCTCGTTAGCCTTGCGGCCTAATGATCCCGCCGGCCTGTTGTTGTTGTGCTGATAGGTGGGGCTTTCTTGCGGGATCCCGTTATTGAGACAAGCCGCGGAGTTCTGTACCCGCAGCTTCAGTAGAAAGCTATTTCACCGTAGGACTGAGAAGGCAGTTTGATGACGACACTGTGTGCGTGGGCACTTGCAGCATTGTTGGACCGCACCGTCGAGACATGCCAGATGGGAGCAGAATATGACCGGAAGGCGGCGACGTCATGCCCCCTAAAAGACTTAGGACGACCAAACCCATTGTATTTACAGGAGGTGTGATGCTTCTATAACGTCTTTTCTTCAGGGAGACTCACCGTAACGTCGGGGAAGGGCTCCCTACAGCAGGAGTAGAACACTACGTTCCGCACCAGACTCGCCCTCATCAGCTCCCACTCGCCGTTCGGAACGTAGTTGCTCAGGTCCACCTCCGTCGTGCGGTTGGTGACGTCTACCTGGAGCCCGTCGAAGATCCACGACCCCAGCTTCATGGTGCACACCTGGACACAGCTGCGGTGTAGTACCTGCTTCGTTACAGAGCTATGTAATAGAAAGATAATAGTAGCGTTTCGTTTGTTGCTGAATGGGCAATCGGTTCCAGCTGTCAAGCTGTAATGATCTCGACAAATGAGCTATATATGATAGCGAACAAACCATGGACGGCCTGACGAAGCCTGAATTGACAAATACTGAGTTTCTGGTCCTAAAATTTCTGATATTACCTAGGTATTAGCGATTAGATTTATACTGGAGTTGTATTTAAGACCGTAATGATCTCGGTCTTGTATGAGGCTTGTTCTTAAACCAGGTAAAGCTTAAAAGGAGATAATTGGCAGTATACTTATAAACTTAAATGGTTCACATAGAAAATCATTTTTGGAATGAACTGAACAAGTCAAATCAATATTTTAAATTTTATTACGGCGTTTCTATGGTTTATTGTTGCATTTTGGAGAAAAAAATCTGGTATAATTATTATTGGTTGTAGATTATATGATTCCCCGATCAAATTTCTCGCTCTGCGAATGGATTTCAATCGTCCCGCAGTCCAAAAACGTATTGGAGTTTTATCTGAGTATTTTTATATTAGCATTATACTTGCTAAACGGAGGACACCTCTTTTGTGAGAATAGACGTAAAATTTCTGCGACATCTATTGACTGTCTACACAAACTAGCTGACTCAGGTAGCTGACAAACCACAACACCAGCTTTAGCAAATTCAGAGCACCCATCAGGAGTGAAATTAAATCCTTCCTTGGACTGATGATCATAACCCGAAACCGCGGTCTCCAAATCTGGTGTTGTCGATTTTTCTCCGACCCGAGTCTGCAAGTTTGCATGTCAATTTGTGTACAACATAAAATTGAATTCAAACGTTTTTATAAATTTAATATTGAATCAATGACACATTACTTCGCCACCCCAGAGCATGACAGGAGAAAATGAAAATTAGTAGATGCTAACAATTGACGATGAAAATTACCAGAAAAAGTCCAATTAGAAATTAAGACAAGGTTTTGGTTCCTTATTAGGTCTTAAATCGGAATTGGCTACAATTTTAAGAGCAACGAGAGAGAGAGAGAGAATAAAAAATTGATTAGAAATAACGAGTAAAACAGACTATAAATACTTAATTGAAAAAAAATGCTTTTAAAACAAAATATTTCTTTCAAAAAGCAACGAATATCAAAAATTCAACAAGAAAAAAAGGAAACTATCTGGTGAATTTTAATAGCAACATTGCTATTGTCTTGAGGCTTAAAAGTTATATTTTAAAATACTAAACAAAATCGCACTATAATTGAGGAATATTAGTAATGGGGTAAATACTTTTATCTGTGGTTACGAGCAGTTTTGAATATCTGTAGTATCTGTAGTTTAAAGAACAAAGTGATATTCGAGTGGAAGATGCATGGTGCCTAGGTAGATGAGAAAGATTGGGCAGCCAATAAGGCTATCTAATCCAATCGAATCACAGCGGTGGAATTCATCATTTCCATTAAATTCGGCTCCATGTCTCATTATTGGCTGGAGAAGGAAAAAAAAAACTGATTTGTTCCGAGGACCATTTATTTCTGGGCAGGCAATTAATTCCCTGCAGAGGCAATCACGTTAAAAGCAGCACTAGATCCTCGCCACCACGTTACGCATGTCAGATTCATCAACTTCTTCAATCGCATCTTGTCTGTTTAACTAACCATTCACATAGCTCGGCTTTGCCCAAATGAAAGTTCGTCTTAATTATCTTGTCCTCCCTCCTCCTTCAATGCCTTCCTCTACTGAGGGTGGTCCACATGGTCTCTCCATACTTCCTCCGCCATCCTCTTCATCTCCTTGTAGGTGTGTCGTCCAGTCCATTGTTTTAGATCGCCTATGTATCCCCGTCATCTCCTTCACCTCGATCTCTTCCCCCGGAGCTTTCCCTCCAATACTGTCAGCAATGTCTCTCCTGATGATAATCGCATTACAAGTTTAGCAAACGTCAGTTTTCGTAATTATCTTGTAGTAATGTTTAATCAATGATAATGTAACAGAAAATTTATTATTATGATCAAAAGAGTATTAATTTTTTCACTCTGCATATTTCTTTTGATTAAAATAATTCGTTTATCTCTTCTTTATATATTGTCTTTCTAGTTTTCGACGTGACATCTTGTTCGTGATGCGAGGCAGTTTAGGGAAACAAACTGAAGATCGCCGAGCAGAACTTGAGACCGTGGGTATTGAGGAATACATTCTTCCGCGACTGATTCCAGGATTCCACCGCCGTGTCAAAGCCAAGACTCCCTACAAGGAGGCGACATCTCTATAGATGCGACGATGATAAAGCTTCACCCGCAAGGAAAAAGACGCTCTAGACTCCGTGCGATTCCCTGACAAAACACCCGTCAGATCCATGTCAGTAGCAACAAAATTTGCAAGCCGTGAATCACAGCTTCCTTAAGAAAAAAGCCACAGTATGACATTATTTATTCTATAAAAATAAAGTCTCCTCTTCCGTCAAAATAGACGATAAAACTAAGCGCCATCACCGTCTTCACAAACTAGTGGACACAGGTCAGTGACACACCAGACAACACCAGCTTTGGCAAACAAAAAAGCGTCCACCCGGCGACCATGGTTTCAGGCTAAATATCGAATGCTTATTGTTAATCAACAGGTTATTAATTTGAATGTTTACAACTCATCATATTTCTATTATTTAGCTATTCTTTTATTTGATGATTAAATAAGATGGTAATTGTTTTGATGAAATTGCTTTATCATCCTTAGTTTGACTTCCCTATAATGTTTTTACATGATAATATTAAAATTGTGTTATTAGTTGAGTTTATGATGATAAATAAAATCTATTAATACATATATATGTGAAAAAAATAATAAAAAGGGCAGGTGTTGGTATTAAAATCGAAAAAGGCATATCCTTACCACGTTCACAAGAACTTTTTAGATGGCAGAGCGCCGTCTAGTGGAACAGAGTAGTTGGCCTTTCTTGATTTATCAAGAGAATGGGTTGGCCAAATATCAGGGAATAGCCTAAATCAACGTTTAGGTGATTTCTGTTCCACTAGATGTCGCTCTGCCATCTTAAAAGTGCTTGTGTACATGGTCAGGATATGTCTTTTTTGATATATATAGTATCATCATTTTCTTACCTCAGTATATGCAAATTAGTTTGTCATCGAGTTTGTTATTAGTTTGACAATAACTCCTTCCAGACCTAACCATTACTATATTCTGTCAAGGAGAGTGTCATCCGTACGAGTTAAATATATGACAGAACAAGAGCACTTAAAGAATTATTTAAAAAATAGATAATATATTCCCCAATCGTGGGTCCCAATAGGCGTCGAGTATATTTGAAAGTTAAATATAGTCCAGCCACCCACGCTCCTAACTGCATTCCATTATAAACTTCAACCGTTTTTTAGAACATTTAAATGGAGTCTTCGAACTAGTTTAGTATTTAATTTCGAATAATTTAGCTATCGCAACATATTAGTAAATATATAGATATATTTCTACAGTGGCAGACGTATTGTTTTTGTTTTGCGTCCATCGTTTCTCTAGATACTTCGACCAGGAACTGCCGGCTACATAAGCCGAAATTCAATAGCAGATAGATAGAAAACTAGTGTAACCTCTGAGAGAGTTCTTCACTGACGAGTAATATGTAATGGAATGAGGATTCAAAACAACAAAAGCCTTGTGATTAAGACGCCTATTATTATATTGTAGCATAGAAATAAAGTCTTGGAATATCTTAATATGTAAAAGTATTTATTGATGACGTCACCGCGACTACTCGACAATTATCAACCATACCTCAACCCCACTATATACAGCTAGAGCATATTGAACGAGCAAGCTAAGGACCATATATGATGATTTCACAAATTCATAGCAATAATCTGTGTTAAAAGTTTTCATTGAAAAATTAAATTAAATAATAAATCTTCGCCACAATATATACTCATTCTGGAGAGTCCAAAGATAAAATATTGTAAAATGGATGACAAGCTATCCCAGAAGCCAAGATTTCAGAGTAAAGTTGGAGGAAGATGGGTGGACTCCAGTTGCGGGGGATGGCCATGTGTCAGGGTGGTAGGCGCCCAAAACAGCATTCCTGTGTGGGGGAGGACGAAGTCTGGTTACATATGCGGCGAGGAGAATACGTGGCAAGTTGCCTCCGGGGCGCGTGGATGATCCTGCAAGACGGTACCAAGAGAGCCTGACATCAAAGCGGCCTACAAGACGGTGTAGTCCAGGCTGGACGTGTATAGTGTGGAGCGGAAGGTTTCACAAGAGTGACATTCATGGTACCAATGATTCTTCTGACGGAGAGGTGGAGGCAAGTCCCA
>CP092877.1:24295884-24312865 GCA_030710605.1 Cordylochernes scorpioides | reverse complement strand
CTTATTATATTCCTTCTGTTCAGTTCCGCGTATAATAAAGCGATAACTTTCGTTGCATCCCTTCGAACTCACGTGTGTATCTTTGTGGCATCCTGATTAGACAAAGAACACGAACAGCGTCGAAGTACGGCGTACAATATCAAGAAATAGTATCAATAAACACGTAGGTATAATCAGGTATATACATGAAATAAGATTATTACAGCCTTGGTGAGGGAAACATAACAACGACTGAGTGTCTTCTAGTCATATTCTCTATTTTCTTTATCGATAATTTCAACTTCTTTAATGAACTGTTGAACTAACGTTTGTACTAACAAGCTCTCACATTGGCCAATGTATCAGAGGAATGCTTGTAAATACTTGAATTGTTACTTTGATAGGCCCATGGAGTTGTCAATGTTTGTGTTTGCTCCCTAGAGCCGGGAAACAATGACGGATACTAAGGGTTACCTAATCTTGAATTTCATTTCCGCAAAACTCATATTCCAAGCAAAAGCCTTTCTCCCAATATTCTGAGCGGTCTTCATGGAAAATAT
Organism: Cordylochernes scorpioides; assembly: GCA_030710605.1. Classification (NCBI taxonomy): domain Eukaryota; kingdom Metazoa; phylum Arthropoda; class Arachnida; order Pseudoscorpiones; family Chernetidae; genus Cordylochernes; species Cordylochernes scorpioides. Next base: position 24,312,326 of record CP092877.1, on the reverse strand, counting down.
CCAGTTGTTGTGAAAGGATCTTGGAGATGAAGGGTCGAAGCAAGAGGTCTTCAGTCATAAATGAGTTTTTAAGGTGTTTATAATGGCAATAGTAAGAATTGTTTATAGTCTAAATATAGATGAAGAATTCTTCCTGATTTGAAATTAAACGAAAAAACATGGTGAAGGAAGACGAGTTTCTTTTATTGATGCATAGTGCAAGCTTTCGGGTAAAAACCCTTCAACAGGCGAGAAAAATAGCGCGACTTATAAGGACTATGGTACAGATGGTAGGAAGGAATAAATATATATAAAAAGAAAGTTTTTAAATTTTTTATATATGTTAATATTAATAGAAGACCTATTTTTGAGAAAAGTAAATATTAAATCTGCAGTCTGCAGTCTGAAACCACGAGACGGCGCATGATTAGGGCTAATCAGTAGACTGCAGATTTAATATTTACTTTTCTCAAAAATAGGTCTTCTATTAATATTAACATATATAAATAGTTTAAAAACTTTCTTTTTTATATATATTTATTCCTTCCTACCATCTGTACCATAGTCCTTATAAGTCGCGCTATTTTTCTCGCCTGTTGAAGGGTTTTTACCCGAAAGCTTGCACCTATGCATCAATAAAAGAAACTCGTCTTCCTTCACCATGTTTTTTCGTTTAGTTTATAGTCTCTTTACTTAATCTTTCTGAATAGATTCTCCTATTGATATCCTCCCATTTTATGGTAGGAATATTTTCTTATAGAGCAGCATTTTATCCTCGTAATAATTCATGAAGGAAAACTCTCTATATATACATGTAAAAAAAGCAAAAAAAAAAAAGAAAGAAAAAGAGAAATGGTTAGGCGTTGATATTAAAAACAAAATTGGCATATCCTGACAGCTCACATGGGTATTTTAGATGGCAGAGCGCCATCTAGTGGAAAAAAAAAACAACTAAACGTTGATTTAGCTTGTTCCATGATAATTGGGCAACCAAATTTCTTGATAAATCGATTTATTTAGTTATTGTGTTACTCCCTTCGAAAGGCTGATAAGCTCAAAAGCTCGAGTTCATGGAATAAAAACTGATGAAAAACTTATCTCTGAATGGATTTTCGATTTATTTATATAATTGAGCACACACTCAATAAATTAATATCTATTACTTGAGAGAACTTTGTCGCTCAAACAACGTCGTGCCTCAACCTCAGCAAATAAAGACACCAGCCGCTAATCACGTAACTGCAGGGAGCGTGACTGTATTGATCCGATATAAAAACCTTACTCCACAAACTAAGATAACCACACCAAACTTAACCTAGTTTAAATGTTGTATTTTAAATATCAATAAATTTATTAACTGCCATTCTTTTCCGCTTATACCTATAGAAAATTGACAATTAAAATAATTTTATTAACCTCTTGTCAATACATGCAAGAGTGCACAGTCTGTACTATTTAAAAAAGATAATTATATATATGCATGATACTATGTACAATGAATATGGCGCCTCTGCCACCGCTGCAGAGTTTGGTGTAGAATTGCCAGCGGGTCTCCAGTGACTCCACGCATTTCACGATCTACGACTACTATATAATCTACTACGATCTACTTATACCTATAGACAGGAGAGGCCCTCGAAGATTGTATGAAACAGAAATTATTTGCATATTTCAGAACGGTGAATAACTTTATATTCTGGTTCAGTAAACCCTGCCGTCAGCGGATGGATCGGCACTTGTCGGTCATTAAATCTTAACTTTATGGTATAATTGATTGTGCGAAATCACAGCACGTATCAACTCCCAATATGTACTTAAATCCAAGAACTGGGCAGCACTCCAAGTTGGCATAAGTCCGGACACTACTGTGGCGGTCACCTACCTGGTCGTCAAAAGGGAAGTACGTGACGTCTACGCGGCACGTGCTGCGGAACTTGGTGGGCGGAGGCCAGAAGACGTTGCCGTCAGGTTCCAGCATGGCGCGGGAGTTCATGTAGCCGCCCGTGTAGTCGTCGGCACTGCGCAGTCAAGAGATGTTAGCTCCTTCTGTAGTAGTGGTGGGGTTTGATTTAAAAACGTCCTTGCTGGCATTGGGTCTTGATGGTACGAAGGAGGTCTCTTTTGTCTAGTTGGGTGGTAGATTTTCTGGCCTCAGGGTGGCTTTTAAACTCTGTATGCTCTCATTTCTAATGAAAAATATTTGAACGGCTTTAATAAATTCATATAAATGATCTCATACTATGTTTATTAAAATATAAAATAATAAGTTTTTTTTTTATAGTCAAAGTAGACTAACGAACGTCCTAGTAGTCTAGTTTCGCGTTGGTATAGTACACCATCACTTCAGATTTAAAGAATAAAGAACGTCCATACACCGTGGTTTAGAACTATGATCAAATTTTGCCTTCCGATGACAAAATACAAAAAAAAATCTTATAAAAAATCAATAATATAACATCCTCCCAAAAATATTTAGTATAGAGGGAAAAAACAAACAAAAAGTAATCGATTTTTTTTTTCTAGTTTTAAACGATTTAAAATTTATTGAATAAATGCTAATATATTGTCGCGTATATGAGCCTTCAAAATACCCACAGCCTCCGCCAATAGATGACGCTTTCGTCTATTTACGGTTGGAAATAATGTGGGAAACGCCGACTGCTGTGGTCCTGTTTCCTGGGGCAAATGTTTGTAAATACACGTTTATATTGGCCCTAGGAGGTAACGTAATGTAAATACCCGTTGATTGTTATTCTAGTTATATGTAATGTGTAGTAGAAATGACAATAAAAAGGAAGAGTGTTAGAAGTCTTGTTGCCGGTTGCTGTTGTTACTCTTTTGGTAAGTCTCTCGTGGTCCTCCACCAGTGGAAAGGCCGAGAGATACTGCCAGAGGAAAGGAGATCCCCTTGAGTAGTGATTCTTGGAGGTCTTTGGGTGGTCTGCAGGGAAGGGCTGCAGAGGAGAGCAACGGGAGCCGGAGTAGGTGATCCACGACGGAGGAAGCGGCGTCGTCGCAAATTGACATAAGAGGACAAAGGATGGCCTCGGAGCAGAGTTCGCTGGCCGAGATCGTCGAGAGGATACAGGGATATCAGGAGGAGAGGGACGAAGCAAAGCGCCGCAGAGAGGAAGAAAGGCTTCTTATAGAAAAAGAAAGCGAGGAAATAAGGCATCTTAGAAGAAAAGAGATGCAGCAGTTTCTGTCTCAAATGGAATGTTATTTATAGAGGGAAACAAAAACGGCCCAGACAACCTTAGGGAGTGATGTTGGTGAGGGCCGGGCGGAGTCCCGAAGGCTGGAGGTCGAGCCGATTAACATGGAGGAAGTCCATAGAGCAGAAGGCCTGATTGTGGCACCTCTAGGACCGACCCTGAATCTGCTTCAGGCAGAGCGACGAGAGAAGCGGTGCCCTCGGGAGAAGCGTTCCTGGCAAGAGATTCCGTGCCGGCGAGAGAAGCGGCTTTGGCGCGAAAAGCGGTACCGGCGAGAGAAACGATACTGGCAAGCAATGCCGCGAGAGAAGAGGTCCCGGCAAGAGGAGTGGTCCCGGCGAGAGAAGAGGTCCTGGCGAGATAAGCGGCACCGGCGAGAGAAGTGGTACTAGCATGAGAAGCCACCTCCGGCGTGAGAAGCTGTACCGGGATGAGAAGCGCTTCCGGCGTGAGAGGCGGGTTCCGGCGTGAGAAGCGGCTCCTGCGAAAGGAGCGGCTCCGACGGGAGAAGCGGTTCCGGCAAAAAGGGCGGCTCCGGCGAAAGGGCGACTCCGGCGGCAGAGGCGATTCCGGCGGGAGAGGGCACTTCGGGAAGAGGGGCGATTCCAGCAAGAGAGGCGGTTCCGGCAAGCGGCACCAGCGAGAGAAACGTGCCATCAAGGCGACAGGACCGGATCGGGACGATCCGCCTTAAGGGGGAGGCAGTGTCGCGTATATGAGCCTTCAAAATACCCACAGCCTCCGCCAATAGATGGCGCTTTCGCCTATTTACGGTTGGAAATAATGTGGGAATCGCCGACTGCTGTGGTCCTGTTTCCTGGGGCAAATGTTTGCAAATACACGTTTATATTGGCCCTTGGAGGTAACGTAATGTAAATACCCGTTGATTCTAGTTATATGTAATGTGTAGTAGAAATGACAATAAAATGGAAGAGTGTTAGAAGTCTTGTTGCCGGTTGCTGTTGTTACTCTCGCCAACGTCACAGTCGCCACTCTTCTGGTAAGTCTCTCGTGTCCCCCCACCAGTGGTAAGGCCGAGAGATACTGCCAGAGGAAAGGAGATCCACTCGAGTGGTGGTTCTGAGAGGTCTGCAGGGTAGAGCTGTAGAGGAGAAGCAACGGGAGCCCGGGGCAGGTGATCCACGACAGAGGAAGCGGCGTCGTCGCAAAGAATCCGGAGGGGCAATGCACGACAATATTTTATAACATGATTTTAAGATTTGTTAAAAATATTTCGTAATAATAATTTTGTTGTTGTTAATGTTTGAATATATCTTATGATATTTTCCCTTCGTTTTCATAAAGTAAATTAAAAGATGGTAGTATGCATTATATACTATATTTAATATTAAACCATTAGCTTTTATCACCATTTAGCAATGAGGAATGACCTGTTTTTGCGATCGTGCGGTTTACCTCTCTTAAAATAATAAGACCCACTTTTCTACAGCCTCATTGGTATTAAAATATTGGATGGATGCTTAATGGGATAGAAACTTTCCGCCGATGTTTATCCCGTAGCTGGAGACTATTGTAGTTTAGTGCTATATATATATATATATATGTAATAATGTTGCAAATGTCGATGTTTGGATAAGCTGGCAGTCGTGTACGTGAGGCGAGTGTTGATATTCTTCCCACACGCGGACAACAAGAAGCAGAGGCAGGACTAGATGTTAGCACAGAGAGTGATCGGGGACAGCCCACGGGACAGAGGTAGAGGCCATGACACAAACTAGGATGCTTATCACCGAGACATGGAGAGAGAGACTATGCGTTAGACAGAAGCCGTCTGCCGAGAGACACCCCCTAGAACCATTAGCTGACCCCCTGCCAAAACCTGTCCTGTTTACAGGGGACGTCTATAGAAATGTCCCTCGGGACCCAACATGGGCTGGGCGTTGCCTTTTTCCTCCCCTCTGTCCCTGCCACCAGCTGACCGAACACTCTTTGGATCTTTATTTTTGACGTCACCATTTTTAGTTTTACATACAAATAGGGGGTAAAAATACAAATAGTTTATATACAAAATATGGGAGTGGTAGCAAATAGAAACAGTGTACATTTTAATAGAAGGTAGGATATTTTAAGGCATCGGCTCTAGCTAATTGGGAGATATGTGACATATACTAAAAGTGGCATTATTATACAGTTTTAAAATATTCGATAGAATGTGTCTCCGGTGAAGAAGGTTTGTTTGGGGTAAATGAAATAACATGAATGATGACCGAACAAACCTATTATAAAACCAAAAGAAATAATTTGGGCACAAATTAGTTAAAATTATTATAAATATAGGAGTATAAAATAGGACAATAATATAATGAGGACGTCTCAATAATATATAGAATATGATGAAAGAAAAATACATAAGAATAAATGATAAAATTGAGAAAACATGCAAGATGAAATTAGAAATGCTGTGAAAGTAATTTACTCATAGAAAAAAATTTGAGAAGTGATTGTACGAAAAAATAACTAAAAGAAAAGCATAAAGCTATTAAGTTGCACTAAGGTTATAAATTGACGCAGAGAGAGAGGGTTGATGAGGGTATAGGGGATGTCTGAGTATATGGCTGTAAAGAAATAGCTTAATGAGTTCTGCAATGCAGTACGAACTTGTGTTAGTGAGGTACTGTTTTCATTAACAGAATGTTCAAGATGTTCCGTCTGCATTATTAATTCAGACTAGCAGGGAGATGTAGGTAGGTTGAGGAATGTGGAAAGGTAAACGCAAGAGATGTATTGCTGCCAATGATGATGGTACCCGGTTTGTATGATGAAAAAAATGATAAAATGATAAAAATGATGAACCGGGTATTAAAAAAAAGAAAAAAAAAAAGAATCTAGCTGGGTATCCTGAGCTCACTATTGGGAACGATATAGCGAGGAAGGATGTTTCCAGTTGGATTAAAAAAAAAAAAAAAATTCTGGCGAGCAAGAATCTCTTGAGGGGAATATATGAGATTGGGGAATGAAGAAAGGGAAGGTAGTTGCAAGGGCTGTTCTGTTGCCAATGATGATTTCACCCGACTTGAATGGTAATAAAAAAAAGATGATTGGTAATGATGAGCCGGGTGATAAGAAAAATAATCTAACTGGGTATCCTGAACTCACTATTGGGAATGAACTAGCGAATAATTTCTCAGTTGGATTAATCAATGAAAAAAAAATTGGCGAACAGGAAGCCCTTGGGGTAATGCATGAGAAGGTATGGGTGGGGAAGTTTAGGAGAGGTCAATGATAAAATTAGAAAAACCAAATAGATCGAATATATAAATTCAAAAATACAGATCTTAAACTATTAAAAAATATTATTAACGTAGTTAATATATTAAAAGTTTAAAAATGACGAGAAAGATGTTTGAAGGTATAATATGTGTGTAATAAGCCTAAAAATGATGAAGATTAAGATATGAATAAAAAAAAAGAAATAATTAGTTGTTGATGGTTGACGGCATTGCTAATAATGGTTGAATGGAACATAAAATAATAATAATGAAAAATATAATTGATTAATGTTGAAATATTTTATACACTTTTAGAGTTGTATTAATTGAAATGGTAATGGGGCAGGTAAAATTAATAACTTGATGAATTTATAATAATAATGTTATTGCCATAAAATAGGGTATCGACTTGGTAGTTAATTCAGTGCGGGAAAAAAACGGAGGTAGTGTTACATTATATAGTTTTGTAGAGAAATTTCTCCTACCAGATGGATGTCTTGAATGGGTCTTGTGGAGTGGGCTGCGATGAGGCTTGGTGATCCTTTTTGCGGTGGTTGCCATGGGACATCGTCGATGCTGGTTGGCGGGGCAATGCCAGGATTTCTCGGTGGATCTTGTCTGCTTGTTCGAGCCGATGGAAGAAGGTGCTCGTGGCGCAGGAGCTGTCGATGGGGGCGATGATGACCTGCTCGGTGCGAGGTACAGCTAGTCCTCGCATGGCGTCTTTGAGATGGTCCACTGGATCGTCAAGGTGGAGGGCAAGTAGCAGGAGCATCCACACGATTGCGCCGTTGACCACCGGTACCGCTGTCATCCTCTGCATGTCGCTGTCCTCAGTTATCCTGTTGACTTTCTGTAATATTGTTGCAAATGTCGATGTATGGATAAGCTGGCAGTCGTGTACGTGAGGCGAGTGTTGATATTCTTCCCACACGCGGACAACAAGAAGCAGAGGCAGGACTAGATGTTAGCACAGAGAGTGATCGGGGACAGCCCACGGGACAGAGGTAGAGGCCATGACACAAACTTGGATGCTTATCCCCGAGACATGGAGAGAGAGACTGTGTGTTAGACAGAAGCCGTCTGCCGAGAGACACCCCCTAGAACCATCTGCTGACCCCCTGCCAAAACCTGTCCTGTTTACAAGGGACGTCTATAGAAATGTCCCTCGGGACCCCAGATGGGCTGGGCGTTGCCCTTTTCCCTCCTCTCTGTCCCTGCCACCAGCTGACCGATAATATATGGTAATTTAAACCAGCAACCTCATATTGTATAATACTTATAACAAGATTTTCATGTTGTATAATAGAAACACATCTGTAAATGATTATATGCATGATTGACATGTGTCATTACATCATCATATGTAATGTACTTTTTACAAACTGAGGATAAATAAATAAAACTGTAATAGATCAAGAGTAGAGCTGAAGCAAGAGATTGAGATAGAAGCCCAAAAACATCTAAAATCGAGATGTAGAATTCCAACGAGGCCTAACTGTCAGGTCGTTGCCATCGGGTCATTTGACAGAATGTACAGTGTCGCTTCCGCACCACGCTCTTGTTGCATCCGCTGAAAGTCAATACTTCCGCATACTTCCTCTCTCGGCAAAGATATATAAGACCTCCGCCCTAGCCGAATATATAGTTATTTCACCATCAGGGGGAGCCCTCGTCGGTTGTGTCCCAGGTCCACCTCATCGACCATGTAGAACAGTAAGAACTCTTCTATCTCCATCTTGCTCCTAGCTCGACTTTTATCTGTTCACGGAACTTTCCTCCTACAACTGTGTCTCTTCGTTTTTTTATGTGGACATTCCCAAGCTTTCCACTCTGCCTCGACCACGACTGTCTGTACTCTGTGAGAACTGTTAAAGGTCCTCCCAGGCGCAGAGAGGTACTGGAAAACTCTCCACGCCCTGACTGTCCCTCTCGGTTACTACAGGTTTGCCCCTCGGTTACCACACCACAGCGAGAGACCCTCGGTTATCACAGTATAGCGAGAGTCGACATATATATATATATATATATATATATATATATATACTAGCGGATGTGCCCGGCTTCGCCCGGGTTTTACCCGAGTGAATGTTTGTCTAACGAACATTTGTTAAAACAATTCTTTATAAACTTATAAAACGTACTCGGCTTCGCCGGGGGTTTTACCCGAGTAAAGGTTTGTCTAGCGAACATTTGTTAAAACAATTCTCTAAAAACTTATTAAAAAAAAAAGATATATTTTGATAATTTGAAACTCGTAAATTTGAATCTCTCGATAAAGTGAACATTTATTCCCGGTCCCTGTGTGCCGTGTCATCCTGAATTTTGTCTTTCCTAATTTTCTACATTAGAAAATCATAGTTTTATCTAGTGAACATTTTTTCCCGGTCCCTTGAAAAATACTCGATAAGTTGAATAAAATCAATATTAATTGGTTCCCTCGGTAATTGGAAGTTAAAGGAATAGTATCTTTGCCTTGGAATTGTATCATTATTCTTGTCTCAAATAAATTGCTGTGTCATCCTGAATTTTATCTTTCCTAATTTTCTACATTACAAAATCATCGTTTTATCTAGTGAACATTTTTTCCCGGTCAAATATTTGCCGTGTCATCCTGAGATAATCTTACTTTTGATAAATAATATTTAAGATAACAAACTTAGTGATAAGAAAACTTGTTAACATCGTCACAATGGGGGCGCTGCTTGCGAGTTAAATCTACAAATCTGCAAATAACTCTAAGGATATTCAAGATATTCATGAAATTATTTTTCCAAAACCTTCCCGGTGATATACCTAATAATATCCCAAAAATTTCACGGCGATTGGATGTATGGTTTTTGAATCTATAGAGTACAGACAAACAGACAGACATTCAATTTTATATATATAGATTGAAATATTGGTAAAATAAATGATATTTTGATACAATATATGACTCTTCATTGAAAATATATATATGATAATTTGAACCAACAAGCCCATATTGGTGTAATATAATACGATTGTATGATGTAAAAACGTGTTGTGTGTTATAATAGAAAAACTCTGTGAATAATTATACGCATGTTATACATGAACCATTGCATAACAATATGTAATGTACTCTGTACAAACTGAAGATAATAAAATAAAACTGTGTAGTAGAATAAGAGTAGAGTTGAATAAAAGAAAGTGAGATATAGAAGTCCAACAACATGTAAGAACGAGACTTAAAGATGTCAGAAGTTTCCAGAATTACGTCAGACGAATGCCCAGTACTTCCGCATCTACCCCTGTATAAACCTCTGAAAACTCGGAAATGGATCGCCACTTCCAGGTCCGCGGGAGCGTATGACAGTCCGTTCATCCCTCGACCATGCCGCCATAGAAGAGTAAGAAATCTCTACTTAATCCTCTCCATCTCCTGCGACTTATCTCAACTCTTTCTGTTCGCGGAACTTTCCTAGTACAACTGTGTCCCTTCGTTTTTTGTGTGGACAATCCCAAGTCTTCCACGACTGCCTATACTCTGTGAGAGCTGTGAAAGGTCTTTCAAGGGGTATTGGAAAACTCTCCACACTTGTGTGTGTCAAAAAACATTCAAATTTGATCAATATTGCCATCTTGGGCCAATCCAACTTCATCGGCGAGGGAAAATGACCAAACGCGGCAGATTACAAATTCGAAATAACTTTTCTACTTCAACTTCAACCCAAACATTCAATAGATTTTTTATAAAAAAAGCAGCGATAAAACACAAAAAGTAAGAAAAACACAAATGATATCAAGAAATATAAACTATTTTTGACGCGTGTGTTTCTTTTTGAATTAAAACAATTTTTTACTTCGCTTGCACACAGTGCAAAGATAATATAATAATAATATATATATTTTTTATTTTTCTTATTAATAATGGCGCCCAATGCATCATACAAATGTTAATTTTTCAAATCTTCACAGTCAAAGCATTCTCTCCCTAATTATATATACCCGTATTTCAAAGTTAAATGATCAATGAATATTTTCTCATTTTATCTATCAAAACTACTGAAATCATCAAGAAATTTCAAATGTGGTAGCTGAAGATAAGAGTTTAATATTTCGATTTGCATATATTAGGGTTGGAAAATTGTGATGATGAAAACATGTTAGTGATATTCTATGCTCACCTCTGCTACCCAAGTTATTTGATAATTTAATCATAATTATTTTGGCATTCATCATTTTTCCGTTCTAACTTTTATAATACCCAGTTTACAACGAACCACGGAAATTTTAAGAGATTTTTAGCAACAATTAGAGCGGTTGAGGATTCTAGCTGTCACTATGGCAAGGAAATCCAAGACTCGAGACACCTACTGCTGGAATGCCCATTTTTCTTTAGCGTTAGACAACAGACAGTAAAGAATGTTGTAGATCTATATGAATTTGTAAATACTAGAGATAATTGTCACAGATATAACCTTTTTGTAAATATATTTTATTATATCTTTCTAACCTGAAAGGTTCAGGTTCCTAATATATCTTATTGTTTCTTTTTATTTAATATTTTGTATAATATGTTTATTCTCCGTCCGTTTTAGCTTTATTTATGTTTTAAATTTTATTATTACCATAATTTTATATTTTTACAAAATTAGTTATACAAAGCAGCAATATTAATTTTGATTCATTTTATCATTACGCCATCTATATCATATATGCTAATTATCTCATAGATCGATTCTTTTATATAGTTCTGTCTACTCACATTTCATTGTACCTGTTGAAGAGCTTGATAGCCCGAAAGCTTGTCACGAATCCGTTCATTAAAGAAACGTTTTTCTCCTTATTTTGTCATCTATTATAACCAATTCAGGAGAAATTTCTTATAAGTCTTTTCATAATATGTTTATAACTAAAAAAAGGCTTCTCCTTATCGTGCAACTGAAAGTTGCTAATGGCTTGCGCCATCTATCGGAATAAATATCAACTATTCTCGTTGATTTCTAATTATTCCAGAATTGGCCAAATACACATTCTTGATTAATCAAGAAAAGCTAACCACGGACGCGTTTCGGGCTGTTGGCACTCATCAGCGTGGTGCAAGCTTATGCACCTTATCCCAGTACAATATTACATTTGTACTATTTTTTTTTCACATTGTGTAGCGTTCTCACGCAATTTTGGCCTTAACTACCCGTTTCATGATTTTTCAGGATGCCTTAATGACCAATTTTTTGTGTCGTTGAGGTACAGCTTGCACCACGCTGATGAGTGCCAACAGCCCGAAACGCGTCCGTGGTTAGCTTTTCTTGATTAATCAAGAATGGGTATTTGGCCAATTCTGGAATAATTAGAAATCAACGAGAATAGTTGATATTTATTCCGATAGATGGCGCAAACCATTAGCAACTTTCAGTTGCACGATAAGGAGAAGCCTTTTTCTTAATTTATGCACCTTATCCCAGTACAATATTACATTTGTACTATTTTTTCACAATGTTTATAACTGTTTCTGTTTAAAACTGTAAATCGACGCAATTATATCCCTAGCAGGAATATCGAGTTTTGTGTTTTGAAATGAAATCCTAAAATAATTAGAAGTTTTTGAAACACTATTCGTTGGATAATAATTCATTCAGGCAGAACCCAGGCGAAACAAGTATATTATTTTTTTCACAAAATATGGTCACGTAGAAAATTAAAAGAAAGACAAACCTCAGAATAATATGACAATTTATTTATGGCGCAAGCACAAAATTTTTAAATAAATATAAGAGAAGAAATTAGGGAAGATTACAGAGGAGAAAAATATAAAAATATCAAAATTAATAATCTGTTAATAAAATAATAGATATTTCAAACCACAGTATTATTATATCCAAATACATATTTCATAACATTGAAATAATTTTTTAAAAATAATAAGGCTCCTCCTCTCTCATCAAATTAAACGTCAAAGTTAGACGCCATCTATTGACCGTCTCCGTAAACTAGCGGCCTCGGGTTGTTAACAGAGCCACAGCACCAGCTTTGGCAAACTGAGAAGCGTCCACCTAGAGACCATGGCTTCAGGATAATGGCCCTTGTCAGCCTAGGGCAGACTTTATTCCATGATATAAACGCGGGATCCAATGGATTCTTCACAATCCGCCAAAGAGGTGTTCAGCTGGCAAAGTAGCTGGGCAAATCTATGGCCAAAATATAGATGGATTTTTTTTTCCGGGAGGAAATTGATCTAAAAAGCATAGGGATCCTCTCCCCTCAAATTAAACGTCAAAACTAGACGCCATGGTCTCTAGGTGGACGCTTCTCATTTCGCCAAAGCTAGTGTTGTGGCTTTGTCACCGGCCCGAGGCCGCTAGTTTGCGACGACGATCAATAGATCTAGTTTTGACGTTTAATTTGACGGGAGAGGAGCCCTATGCATTTTAGATCAATTTCCTCGCGGCAAAATTCCATAAAAATATATTAGTATAATAAGTTTATTGTGGCTGAAAACTTATAAAAATTCTAATATTAACTAAACAATAGGAAATAAAGCATCTTTTGCCTCTCTCGAGGGCAAGATTTCCATAAGCTTGGAGGAAATTAATGGAAAAAAAGAGAAATTTAATAGATTAAAATTACGTTTTAAAACTTCATTTACATTTGATGCTTTCTCGAGTCATTAAATTTATTGAAAGTACAAAATGTTTCAGATATGGGTATGATACAATGGAAGCAATTTCTTCTAATTTGTATGGAGGGCATCCGGGAGCCTTTTCTTCGTTATTTGATAGTATCAATTAAATTATCTTTTTTATTGTCCACATGTCCTGGAGAATATGCACAAGTTGCATTAGTAATAATATACATGTATTAATATGAAGAAGTAATATATCCTTAAACAATCGTCATGGTTCAGAGTGAGGTGATGGTTCCACAGCATTGAGCTGAAGATTGGCCGATAGTATCCAAAGATCAATTCTAGGAAGTCGAACAGAATACGTTGTTTTGAAAAACTAAACTCAAGGATAAAACTTGAGAAATTTGTACCTTTCAGCATGTATATTGTATCATCAGATTATAATCTATCATATCGTGTATCTTTTATATCTGTTTCTGTTTAAAAAATGTGAATTAACTCAATTATCTCTAACGGGAATATCGCGTTTTGCGTGTTAAAATAAAGAAATAAAACATATATATCGGGATTCAGACAAGAACTCTGAAATATATTTGATACACAGTGACCTTTATTAAAGACACACAAGACACGCGAGATAACCAAAAGTAAACAAAATTAAATCTTTTTCCTTCAAAATAAAAAAAAAAACAACTGCGATATCAAAATATGAAACTTCCTTTAGTTTTGTCCATGAATGTATATATCTTGATCGTGAGGTAAACATTGATGTTGGATTGCGCCATCTATCAGAATAAATATCAACTAAAAGTTGATTTATCCTTTTTCCGGAATACTGATTGAACAAATTTTCTTGTTTTATGCACAGAAAAAATTACGTACGCTATTCACACTGCTGGCTTTCGTCAGTATGGTGCAGGCTGTACCTCAACAAGATGGTTGTATTAAAGATTCTTGAATAATCAATGAAAATATTTCTTTAACTGATCTTTTTACTTCAGTTGTTGGTGTAAGCCATCGGCAATGTTTAAGAATTAAGAGATTTGCTTTTTTAAAAATAATTTTAAACACTAATAGGATGCTTATATCCTTTTTGTTCGATTTTTTCTTCTTCCCATTATTAGGGAGTACGAGGAGGGACTGTAAGAAAGTCCCGGGAAGAGAATCTATTGAAGTGGAATTAAAAGTTTCAACATTGTTTCACCTCAATTCACTTTACCTCGCGGAATTCTAAATTTGGTTTCTTCGATGTAGGTGGATTTGTTGTTAGGGGGTCCTCCAGGTTGCCTTCTCGTTAGCCAACTCACTCAGAGAAAAATAACTCCTGGGAATAGATTCGGTATTTCTCAACATACACATTTATATAAAGTTACTATATATATATATATTGTGTTAGAATTTTTTTTGTGTGTTTTGTTGTTGAAAAGAGGTGCAGTCGTGGAAAAGTAAAGATAATTATTTACCTTTCCAGTAGATTTTAATTTGAATTACATAAGTAAAATTACACATAAAATTAATTATCACAGCAATATAGAATTTATAGAATGAATTCTATAATAGTGATTTTAAAAAAAGGTAGGGTTAACTATACATATTTACAACAATAATAATTAAAGTGGTATGCTCCGAATCCATGGTCAAAAAATATATAACAGTCAATGAATGAAAATGAAATATATGTTTTGAAAAAAAAAAAAAATTGTATTTTGAATTATATTATGTATATATCAACATATATAGTCACGACCGTCTTTCCTCCTCAATTCCTCATGTCACGGATGCGCGCGCATCATCATTATGATCATTATCATTATCTAATGATAATAATACTAATTATTCTTATTATACAGTAGAACTTGGATAATTCGAACTTCTTTAATTCGAAAACCTCTTTAATTCGAATATTTATCCTAGTCCCTAGAATTTCCTATATAAATAATTTAACATCTTTAATTAGAATTTTTGGATAATTCGAATTTTTTTATGGTCCCTTGGGGTTCGAATTATCCAAGTTCGACTGTATTA
The DNA here is from genome assembly GCA_030710605.1 of Cordylochernes scorpioides. Lineage (NCBI taxonomy): Eukaryota > Metazoa > Arthropoda > Arachnida > Pseudoscorpiones > Chernetidae > Cordylochernes > Cordylochernes scorpioides. Next base: position 24,297,285 of record CP092877.1, on the reverse strand, counting down.
TTATTATTATTATTTTATTATCATCAACATATATAGTCACGACCGTCTTTCCTCCTCAATTCCTCATGTCACGGATGCGCGCGCATCACCATTATGATCATTATCTTCTATAGAAGCTTCTATCTTTATAATTATGTATATTTACAAAAATTCAATTCGCTCGCGCCTCTAGCGGTGAAAATGAGGGGTAATACCAGCTGACCTAATGTACATGTAAAGTTTGGAGCGGGACGTTTCACAAGAGTGACATCCACGGCTCCAATTTATAATTGTAACAAATATTATTGGAATAAAAACATTCAATCGGGTAAAACACGGGCGTTGCCCGGGTCATTCATCTAGTATATATATATCAAACTGTATAATAATGACAATTTTAGTATATGTCACATATCTTCCAATTAGGTAGAGCCGATACCTTATAAGATCCTACCCTTCTATTAAAATGTACACCGTTTCTATTTGCTACTACCCCCATATTTTGTATATATGCTATATATTTTTATTAATATAACCTGTAAACCCTTATTTGTATTCAAACTAAAATTGGTGACGTCAAAATAAATATCCAAAGAGCAGTCAGCTGGTGGCAGGGACAGAGGGGAGGAAAAAGACAACGCCCAGCCCATGTGGGGCCCCCAGGGACTCTTTATAGACGACCCCTATAAACAGGACAGGTTTTAGCAGGGGATCAGCAGCAAATGGTTCTAGAGCGTGTTTCTCGGCGGGCCGCAGCAGTCTGTCTCTCCATGCCTCGGTGATAGGCATCCAAGTTTGTGTCATGGCCTCTACCTCTGTCCCGTGGGCTGTCCCCGATCACTCTCGGTGCTAACATTTAGCCCTGCCTCTGCTTCTTATTGTCCGCGTGTGGGAAGAACATCGACACTCGTCTCACGTACACGACTGCTAGTTTATCCATACGTCGGCAGGATCACATTTGCAACAATATTACAGAAAGTCGACAGGATAACTGAGGACAGCGGCATGCAGAGGATGACAGAGGCACCGGTGGTCAACAGCGCATTCTGTGGATGCTCCTTCTACTTGCCCTCCACCTTGACGATACAGTGGACAATATCAAAGACGTCATGCGAGGAGTAACCGTACCTCGCACCGAGGAGATCATCATCGCCCTCATCGACATCTCCTGCGCCACGAGCCCCTCGCTCCATCGGCTCGAACAAGCAGACGAGTTCCATCGAGAAATCCTCGCTACGCACCGCCCACCAGCACCGACGATGTCCCATGGCAACCACCGCAAAAAGTGATCACCAAGCCTCATCGCAGCCCACTCCAGAAGACCGATCCAAGACATCATCCATCTGGTAGGAGAAATTTTTCTACAGAACTCTATTAATGTAACACTATCTCCGTTTCCCCTCACCAAATTAGCTACTCAAT
>CP092877.1:24217461-24295784 GCA_030710605.1 Cordylochernes scorpioides | reverse complement strand
CTCGTGTACGTGTAGTACATCTTGTGACGGATCACCAGCGTCACCTGGACAGCTCATGCCATGTGGGAATAGCACTGATGTACATTTAGTACAGAATCAGGTCATGTTAAACTATCACTCGTGTACGTGTAGTACATCTTGTGACGGATCACCAGCGTCACCTGGACAGCTCATGCCATGTGGAATAGCACTGATGTACATTTAGTACAGAATCAGGTCATGATTACTATCACTCGTGTACGTGTAGTACATCTTGTGACGGATCACCAGCGTCACCTGGACAGCTCATGCCATGGGGAATAGCACTGATGTACATTTAGTACAGAATCAGGTCATGTTAAACTATCACTCGTGTACGTGTAGTACATCTTGTGACGGATCACCAGCGTCACCTGGACAGCTCATGCCATGTGGAATAGCACTGATGTACATTTAGTACAGAATCAGGTCATGTTTAACTATCACTCGTGTACGTGTAGTACATCTTGTGACGGATCACCAGCGTCACCTGGACAGCTCATGCCATGTTGGAATAGCACTGATGTACATTTAGTACAGAATCAGGTCATGTTAAACTATCACTCGTGTACGTGTAGTACATCTTGTGACGGATCACCAGCGTCACCTGGACAGCTCATGCCATGTTGGAATAGCACTGATGTACATTTAGTACAGAATCAGGTCATGTTTAACTATCACTCGTGTAGTGTAGTACATCTTGTGACGGATCACCAGCGTCACCTGGACAGCTCATGCCATGTTGGAATAGCACTGATGTACATTTAGTACAGAATCAGGTCATGTTTAACTATCACTCGTGTACGTGTAGTACATCTTGTGACGGATCACCAGCGTCACCTGGACAGCTCATGCCATGGGGAATAGCACTGATGTACATTTAGTACAGAATCAGGTCATGTTAACTATCACTCGTGTACGTGTAGTACATCTTGCTGACGGATCACCAGCGTCACCTGGACAGCTCATGCCATGTTGGAATAGCACTGATGTACATTTAGTACAGAATCAGGTCATGTTTACTATCACTCGTGTACGTGTAGTACATCTTGCTGACGGATCACCAGCGTCACCTGGACAGCTCATGCCATGTTGGAATAGCACTGATGTACATTTAGTACAGAATCAGGTCATGTTAAACTATCACTCGTGTACGTGTAGTACATCTTGTGACGGATCACCAGCGTCACCTGGACAGCTCATGCCATGTGGAATAGCACTGATGTACATTTAGTACAGAATCAGGTCATGTTTACTATCACTCGTGTACGTGTAGTACATCTTGTGACGGATCACCAGCGTCACCTGGACAGCTCATGCCATGTGGAATAGCACTGATGTACATTTAGTACAGAATCAGGTCATGTTAACTATCACTCGTGTACGTGTAGTACATCTTGCGGCGGATCACCAGCGTCACCTGGACAGCTCATGCCATGTTGGAATAGCACTGATGTACATTTAGTACAGAATCAGGTCATGTTTACTATCACTCGTGTACGTGTAGTACATCTTGTGACGGATCACCAGCGTCACCTGGACAGCTCATGCCATGTTGGAATAGCACTGATGTACATTTAGTACAGAATCAGGTCATGTTAAACTATCACTCGTGTACGTGTAGTACATCTTGTGACGGATCACCAGCGTCACCTGGACAGCTCATGCCATGTTGGAATAGCACTGATGTACATTTAGTACAGAATCAGGTCATGTTAACTATCACTCGTGTACGTGTAGTACATCTTGCGGCGGATCACCAGAGTCACCTGGACAGCTCATGCCATGTTGGAATAGCACTGATGTACATTTAGTACAGAATCAGGTCATGTTAACTATCACTCGTGTACGTGTAGTACATCTTGTGACGGATCACCAGAGTCACCTGGACAGCTCATGCCATGTGGGAATAGCACTGATGTACATTTAGTACAGAATCAGGTCATGTTAAACTATCACTCGTGTACGTGTAGTACATCTTGTGACGGATCACCAGAGTCACCTGGACAGCTCATGCCATGTGGAATAGCACTGATGTACATTTAGTACAGAATCAGGTCATGTTAACTATCACTCGTGTACGTGTAGTACATCTTGTGGCGGATCACCAGAGTCACCTGGACAGCTCATGCCATGTTGGAATAGCACTGATGTACATTTAGTACAGAATCAGGTCATGTTAACTATCACTCGTGTACGTGTAGTACATCTTGCTGACGGATCACCAGCGTCACCTGGACAGCTCATGCCATGTGGAATAGCACTGATGTACATTTAGTACAGAATCAGGTCATGTTAACTATCACTCGTGTATGTGTAGTACATCTTGTGGCGGATCACCAGCGTCACCTGGACAGCTCATGCCATGTTGGAATAGCACTGATGTACATTTAGTACAGAATCAGGTCATGTTAAACTATCACTCGTGTACGTGTAGTACATCTTGTGACGGATCACCAGAGTCACCTGGACAGCTCATGCCATGTTGGAATAGCACTGATGTACATTTAGTACAGAATCAGGTCATGTTTACTATCACTCGTGTACGTGTAGTACATCTTGCGGCGGATCACCAGAGTCACCTGGACAGCTCATGCCATGGGGAATAGCACTGATGTACATTTAGTACAGAATCAGGTCATGTTTACTATCACTCGTGTACGTGTAGTACATCTTGCGGCGGATCACCAGAGTCACCTGGACAGCTCATGCCATGGGGAATAGCACTGATGTACATTTAGTACAGAATCAGGTCATGTTTACTATCACTCGTGTACGTGTAGTACATCTTGCGGCGGATCACCAGAGTCACCTGGACAGCTCATGCCATGTTGGAATAGCACTGATGTACATTTAGTACAGAATCAGGTCATGTTAAACTATCACTCGTGTACGTGTAGTACATCTTGTGACGGATCACCAGCGTCACCTGGACAGCTCATGCCATGTTGGAATAGCACTGATGTACATTTAGTACAGAATCAGGTCATGTTAAACTATCACTCGTGTACGTGTAGTACATCTTGTGACGGATCACCAGCGTCACCTGGACAGCTCATGCCATGTTGGAATAGCACTGATGTACATTTAGTACAGAATCAGGTCATGTTAAACTATCACTCGTGTACGTGTTGTACATCTTGTGACGGATCACCAGCGTCACCTGGACAGCTCATGCCATGTTGGAATAGCACTGATGTACATTTAGTACAGAATCAGGTCATGTTAACTATCACTCGTGTACGTGTAGTACATCTTGTGACGGATCACCAGCGTCACCTGGACAGCTCATGCCATGTGGAATAGCACTGATGTACATTTAGTACAGAATCAGGTCATGTTTACTATCACTCGTGTACGTGTAGTACATCTTGTGACGGATCACCAGCGTCACCTGGACAGCTCATGCCATGTGGGAATAGCACTGATGTACATTTAGTACAGAATCAGGTCATGTTTACTATCACTCGTGTACGTGTAGTACATCTTGCGGCGGATCACCAGCGTCACCTGACAGCTCATGCCATGTGGAATAGCACTGATGTACATTTAGTACAGAATCAGGTCATGTTTACTATCACTCGTGTACGTGTAGTACATCTTGCTGACGGATCACCAGCGTCACCTGGATAGCTCATGCCATGTTGGAATAGCACTGATGTACATTTAGTACAGAATCAGGTCATGTTTACTATCACTCGTGTAGTGTAGTACATCTTGCGGCGGATCACTCGCGTCATTCAAGTATTTCCTAGATTCCAATGTCATAGTATGTAAAAAATACCATACCAGAACCGAAAAGAATTACCTATATAATTTTTATAAATGAATTAAACTTCATTATTGAATATAAACACGGCCTTCTTATATCTGGATCAGTTTACATTACATAACATATTTATTCAGAAACGATAAAAGATATAAAAATATATTCACTTTATGGTCGCATTTATCACAAACCACCTTCACTAGATGACCTGATACAGCGAGAGAGGTAATCTACCAAATCCTATCTTGGTAAGAATTGATTGCTCTCACGAGAAGGGCGATGTGGCCGAGATTTGCCGAGATAAGAGTGACGGGAGCGCCATGGATAAATTGGAGTGTTGTTTAGCGGACAGATTGTTCCTTAATGCCCTGCTCCCCAACTTGGTCGTTAGGGACCACGCCTCGTTAGCCTTGCGGCCTAATGATCCCGCCGGCCTGTTGTTGTTGTGCTGATAGGTGGGGCTTTCTTGCGGGATCCCGTTATTGAGACAAGCTGCGGAGTTCTGTACCCGCAGCTTCAGTTGAACGCTATTTCACCGTAGGACTGAGAAGGCAGTTTGATGACGACACTGTGTGCGTGGACACTTGCAGCATTGTTGGACCGCACCGTCGAGACATGCCAGATGGGAGCAGAATATGACCGGAAGGCGGCGACGTCATGCCCCCTAAAAGACTTAGGACGACCAAACCATTGTATTTACAGGAGGTGTGATGCTTCTATAACGTCTTTTCTTCAGGGAGACTCACCGTGACGTCGGGGAAGGGCTCCCTACAGCAGGAGTAGAACACTACGTTCCGCACCAGACTCGCCCTCATCAGCTCCCACTCGCCGTTCGGAACGTAGTTGCTCAGGTCCACCTCCGTCGTGCGGTTGGTGACGTCGACCTGGAGCCCGTCGAAGATCCACGACCCCAGCTTCATGGTGCACACCTGGACACAGCTGCGGTGTAGTACCTGCTTCGTTACAGAGAGCTATGGTCTTCTAATAGAAAGATAATAGTAGCGTTTCGTTTGTTGCTGAATGGGCAATCGGTTTCAGCTGTCAAGCTGTAATGATCTCGACAAATGAGCTATATATGATAGCGAACAAACCTATGGACGGCCTGACGAAGCCTGAATTGACAAATACTGAGTTTCTGGTCCTAAAATTTCTGATATTACCTAGGTATTAGCGATTAGATTTATACTGGAGTTGTATTTAAGACCGTAATGATCTCGGTCTTGTATGAGGCTTGTTCTTAAACCAGGTAAAGCTTAAAAGGAGAGAATTGGCAGTATACTTATAAACTTAAATGTTTCACATACAAAATCATTTTTGGAATGAACTGAGCGAGTCAAATCAATATTTTAAATTTTATTACGGAGTTTCTATGGTTTATTGTTGCATTTTGGAGAAAAAAATCTGGTATAATTATTATTGGTTGTAGATTATATGATTCCCCGATCAAATTTCTCGTTCTGCGAATGGATTTCAATCGTCCCGCAGTCCAAAAACGTATTGGAGTTTTATCTGAGTATTTTTATATTAGCATTATACTTGCTAAACGGAGGACACCTCTTTTGTGAGAATAGACGTAAAATTTCTGCGACATCTATTGACTGTCTACGTAAACTAGCTGACTCAGGTTGCTGACAAACCACAACACCAGCGTTCAGCAAATTCAGAGCACCCATCAGGAGATTAAGGGAAATTAAATCCTGCCTTGGACTGATGATCATAACCCGAAACCGCGGTCTCCAAATCTGGTGTTGTCGATTTTTCTCCGACCCGAGTCTGCAAGTTTGCATGTCAATTTGTGTACAACATAAATTGAATTCAAACGTTTTTTATAAATTTAATATTGAATCAATGACACATTACTTCGCCACCCCAGAGCATGACAGGAGAAAGTGAAAATTAGTAGATGCTAACAATTGACGATGAAAATTACCAGAAAAAGTCCAATTAGAAATTAAGACAAAGTTTTGGTTCCTTATTAGGTCTTAAATCGGAATTGGCTACAATTTTAAGAGCAACGAGAGAGAGAGAGAGAGAGAATAAAAAATTGATTAGAAATAACGAGTAAAACAGACTATAAATACTTAATTGAAAAAAAATGCTTTTAAAACGAAATATTTCTTTCAAAAAGCAACGAATATCAAAAATTTAACAAGAAAAAAAGGAAACTATCTGGTGAATTTTAATAGCAACATTGCTATTGTCTTGAGGCTTAAAAGTTATATTTTAAAATACTAAACAAAATCGCACTATAATTAAAGAATATTGGTAATGGGGTAAAATACTTTTATCTGTGGTTACGAGCAGTTTTGAATATCTGTAGTATTTGTAGTTTAAAGAACAAAGTGATATTCGAGTGGAAGATGCATGGTGCCTAGGTAGATGAGAAAGGTTGGCAGCCAATAAGGCTATCTAATCCAATCGAATCACAGCGGTGGAATTCATCATTTCCATTAAATTCGGCTCCATGTCTCATTATTGGCTGGAGAAGGAAAAAAAACTGATTTGTTCCGAGGACCATTTATTTCTGGGCAGGCAATTAATTCCCTGCAGAGGCAATCACGTTAAAAGCTGCACTAGATCCTCGCCACCACGTTACGCATGTCAGATTCATCAACTTCTTCAATCGCATCTTGTCTGTTTAACTAACCATTTCACATAGCTCGGCTTTGCCCGAATGAAAGTTCGTCTTAATTATCTTGTCCTCCCTCCTCCTTCAATGCCTTCCTCTACTGAGGGTGGTCCACATGGTCTCTCCATACTTCCTCCGCCATTCTCTTCATCTCCTCGTAGGTGTGTCGTCCAGTCCATTGTTTTAGATCGTCTGTGTATCCCCGTCGTATCCTTCCTCTCGATCTCTTCCCCCGGAGCTTTCCCTCCAACACTGTCAGCAATGTCTCTCCTGATGATAATCGCATTACAAGTTTAGCAAACGTCAGTTTTTGTAATTATCTTGTAGCAATGTTTAATCAATGATATTGAAACAGAAAATTTATTATTATGATCAAAAGAGTATTAATTTTGTTACTCTGCATATTTCTTTTGATTAAAACAATTTGTTTATCTCTTCTTTATATATTGTCTTCCTAGTTTTCGACGTGACATCTTGTTCGTGATGCGAGGCAGTTTAGGGGAAACAAACTGAAGATCGCCGAGCAGAACTTGAGACCGTGGGTATTGTGGAATACATTCTTCCGCGACTGATTCCAGGCTTCCACCGCCGTGTCAAAGCCAAGACTCTCTCCAAGGAGGCGACATCTCTATAGATGCGACGATGATAAAGCTTCACTCGCAAGGAAAAAGACGCCCTAGACTCAGTTCGATTCCCTGACAAAAAACTCGTCAGATATATGTCAGCAGCAACAAAATTTGCAAGCCGTGGATCACAGCTTCCTTAAGAAAAAAGAGCCCCATGTATGACAATATTTATTCTATAAAAATGAAGTCTCCTCTTCCGTCAAAATAGACGATAAAACTAAGCGCCATCACCGTCTTCACAAACAAGTGGACACAGGTCTGTGACAAAGCCACACCAGACAACACCAGCTTTGGCAAACAAAAAGCGTCCACCCGGCGACCATGGTTTCAGGCAAAATAATGAATGCTTATTGTTAATCAACAGGTTATTAATTTGAATGGTTACAACTCATCATATTTCTATTATTTAGCTATTCTATTATTTGATGTTTAAATAAGTTGATAATTGTTTTGATGAAATTGCTTTATCATCCTTAGTTTTACTTCCCTATAATGTTTTTACATGATAATATTAAAATTGTGTTATTAGTTGAGTTTATGATGATAAATAAAATCTATTAATACATATATATGTGAAAAAAATAATAAAAAAAGGGCAGGTGTTGGTATTAAAAAAAAAAAATCGAAAAAGACATATCCTTACCACGTTCACAAGAACTTTTTAGATGGCAGAGCGCCGTCTAGTGGAACAGAGTAGTTGGCCTTTCTTGATTTATCACGAGAATGGGTTGGCCAAATATCAGGGAATAGCCTAAATCAACGTTTAGGTGATTTCTGTTCCACTAGATGTCGCTCTGCCATCTTAAAAGTTCTTGTGTACATGGTCAGGATATGTCTTTTTTGATATATATATAGCATCATCATTTTCTTACCCCAGTATATGCAAATTAGTTTGTCATCGAGTTTGTTATTAGTTTGACAATAACTCCTTCCAGACCTAACCATTACTATATTGTGTCAAGGAGAGTGTCATCCGTACGAGTTAAATATATGACAGAACAAGAGCACTCAAAGAAATATTTAAAAAATAGATAATATATTCCCCAATCGTGGGTCCCAATAGGCGTCGAGTATATTTGAAAGTTAAATATAGTCCAGCCACCCACGCTCCTAACTGCATTCCATTATGAACTTAAACCGTTTTTTAGAACATTTAAATGGACTCTTCGAACTAGTTTAGTATTTAATTTCGAATATTTTAGCTATCGCAATATATAAGTAAATATATAGATATATTTCTACAGTGGCAGACGTATTGTTTTTGTTTTGCGTCCATCGTTTCTCTAGATACTTCTACCAGGAACTGCCGGCTATATAAGCCGAAATTCAATAGCAGTTAGATAGAAAACTAGTGTAACCTCTGAGAGAGTTCTTCACTGACGAGTAATATGTAATGGAATGAGGATTCACAACAACAAAAGCCTTGTGATTAAGACGCCTATTATTATATTGTAGCATAGAAATAAAGTCTTGGGATATCTTAATATGTAAAAGTATTTATTGATGACGTCACCGCGACTACTCGACAATTATCAACCATACCTCAACCCCACTATATACAGCTAGAGCATAGTGAACGAGCAAGCTAAGGACCATATATGATGATTTCACAAATTCATAGCAATAATCTGTGTTAAATGTTTTAATTGAAAAATTGAATTAAATAATAAATCTTCGCCACAATATAGAATCATTCTGGAGAGTCCAAAGATAAAATATTGTAAAATGGATGACAAGCTATCCCAGAAGCCAAGATTTCAGAGTAAAGTTGGGGGGAAGATGGGTGGACTCCAGTTGTGGGGGATGGCCATGTGTCAGGGTGGCAGGCGCCCAAAACAGCATTCCTGTGTGGGGGAGGACGAAGTCTGGTTACATATGCGGCGAGGAGAAGACGTGGTGAGTTGCCTCCGGGGCGTGTGGATGATCCTGCAAGACGGTACCAAGAGAGCCTGACATCAAAGCGGCCTACAAGACGGTGTAGTCCAGGCTGGACGTGTATAGTGTGGAGCGGAAGGTTTCACAAGAGTGACATTCATGGTACCAATGATTCTTCTGACGGAGAGGTCTGTTCAGTTCCACGTATAATAAAGCGATAACTTTCGTTGCATCCCTTCGAACTCACGTGTGTATCTTTGTGGCATCCTAATTAGACAAAGAACACGAACAGCGTCAAGGTACGGCGTACAATATCAAGAAATAGTATCAATAAACAAGTAGGTATAATCAGGTATATACATGAAATAAGATTATTACAGCCTTGGTGAGGGAAACATAACAACGACTGAGTGTCTTCTAGTCATATTCTCTATTTTCTTTATCGATAATCTCAACTTCTTTAATGAACTGTTGAACTAACGTTTGTAATAACAAGCTCTCACATTGGCCAATGTATCAGAGGAATGCTTGTAAATACTTGAATTGTTACTTTGATAGGCCCATGGAGTTGTCAATGTTTGTGTTTGCTCCCTAGAGCCGGGAACAATGACGGATACTAAGGGTTATCCAATCTTGAATTTCATTTCCGCAAAACTCATATTCCAAGCAAAAGCCTTTCTCCCAATATTCTGAGCGGTCTTCATGGAAAATATCCAGTTGTTGTTGTTGTGAAAGGATCTTGGAGATGAAGGGTCGAAGCAAGAGGTCTTCAGTCATAAATGAGTTTTTAAGGTGTTTATAATGGCAATAGTGAGAATAGTTTATAGTCTCTTTACTTAATCTTTCTGAATAGATTCTCCTATTGATATCCTCCCATTTTATGGTAGGAATTTCTTCTTATAGAGCAGCATTATCCTCGTAATAATTTATGAAGGAAAACCCTCTATATATACATGTAAAAAAAAAAAGAAAGAAAAAGAGAAATGGTTAGGCGTTGATATTAAAAACAAAATTGGCATATCCTGACCGCTCACATGGGTATTTTAGATGGCAGAGCGCCATCTAGTGGAAAAAAATCAACTAAACGTTGATTTAGCTTGTTCCATGATAATTGGGTAACCAAATTTTTTGATAAATCGATTTATTTAGTTATTGTGTTACTCCCTTCTAAAGGCTGATAAGCTCAAAATCTCGAGTTCATGGAATAAAAACTGATGAAAAAACTTATCTTTGAATGGATTTTCGATTTATTTATATAATTGAGCACACACTCAATAAATTAATATCTATTACTTGAGAGAACTTTGTCGCTCAAACAACGTCGTGCCTCAACCTCAGCAAATAAAGACATCGGCCGCTAATCACGTAACTGCAGGGAGCGTGACTGTATTGATCCGATATAAAAACCTTACTCCACAAACTAAGATAACCACACCATATTTTATAACTTAACCTAGTTTAAATGTTCTGTTTTAAATATCAATAAATTTATAAACTGCCATTCTTTCCCGCTTATACCTATAGAAAATTGACAATTAAAATAATTTTATTAACCTCTTGTCAATACATGCAAGAGTGCACAGTCTGTACTATTTAAAAAAGATAATTATATATATGCATGATAATATGTACAATGAATATGGCGCCTCTGCCACCGCTGCAGAGTTTGGTGTAGAATTGCCAGAGGGTCTCCAGTGACTCCACGCATTTCGCGATCTACGACTACTATATAATCTACTACGATCTACTTATACCTATAGACAGGAGAGGCACTCGAAGATTGTATGAACAGAAATTATTTGCATTTTCAGAACGGTGAATAACTTTATATTCTGGTTCAGTAAACCCTGCCGTCAGCGGATGGATCGGCACTTGTCGGTCATTAAATCTTAACTTTATGGTAGAATTGATTGTGCGAAATCACAGCACGTATCAACTCCCAATATGTACTTAAATCCAAGAACTGGGCAGCACTCCAAGTTGGCATAAGTCCGGACATTACTGTGGCGGTCACCTACCTGGTCGTCAAAAGGGAAGTACGTGACGTCTACGCGGCAAGTGCTGCGGAACTTGGTGGGCGGAGGCCAGAAGACGTTGCCGTCAGGTTCCAGCATGGCCCGGGAGTTCATGTAGCCGCCCGTGTAGTCGTCGGCACTGCGCAGTCAAGAGATGTTAGCTCCTTCTGTAGTAGTGGTGGGGTTTGGTTTAAAAACGTCCTTGCTGGCATTGGGTCTTGATGGTACGAAGGAGGTCTCTTTTGTCTAGTTGGGTGGTAGATTTTCTGGCTTCAGGGTGGCTTTTAAACTTTGTATACTCTCATTTCTAATGAAAAATATTTGAACGGCTTTAATAAATTCATATAAATGATCTTATACTATGTTTATTAAAATATAAAGTAATAAGTTTTTTTTTTATAGTCAAAGTAAACTAACGAATGTCCTAGTAGTCTAGTTTCGCGTTGGTATAGTACACCATCACTTCAGATTTAAAGAATAAAGAACGTCCATACACCGTGGTTTAGGACTATGATCAAATTTTGCCTTCCGATGACAAAATACGGAAAAAAAATCTTATAAAAAATCAATAATATAACATCCTCCCAAAAATATTTAGATATAGAGGGAAAAAACAAACAAAAAGTAATTAAAGTTTTTTTTCTAGTTTTAAACGATTTAAAATTTATTGAATAAATGCTAATATATTGTCGCGTATATGAGCCTTCAAAACACCCACAGCCTCCGCCAATAGATGGCGCTTTCGTCTATTTACGGTTGGAAATAATGTGGGAAACGCCGACTGCTGTAGTTCTGTTTCCTGGGGCAAATGTTTGTAAATTCACGTTTATATTGGCCCTAGGAGGTAACGTTATGTAAATACCCGTTGATTGTTATTCTAGTTATGTGCAATGTGTAGTAGAAATGACAATAAAAAGGAAGAGTGCTAGAAGTCTTGTTGCCGGTTGCTGTTGTTACTCTCGCCAACACCAGAGTCGCTACTCTTTTGGTAAGTCTCTCGTGGTCCCACACCAGTGTGGTGATTCTTGGAGGTCTTTGGGTGGTCTGCAGAGGAGAGCAACGGGAGCCGGAGTAGGTGATCCACGACGGAGGAAGCGGCGTCGTCGCAAAGAACCGGAGGGGTCAAGCGCGCGACACTGGTGTCAGAAGTGGGATTCTTTCTCGTGGAGATCACTAGGAGGCTCTTTAAAGGTTTGCGGTTGCTGAAAAAGCCCATTGACAAAGGATGGCCTCGGAGCAGAGTTCGCTGGCCGAGATCGTCGAGAGGATACAGGGATATCAGGAGGAGAGGGACGAAGCAAAGCGCCGTAGAGAATAGCATCTTTTAGAAAAAGAAAGAGAGGAGAGAAGGCGCCGCAGAGAGGAAGAAAGGCTTCTTATACAAAAAGAAAACAAGGAAAGAAGGCATCATAGAAGAAAAGAGATGCAGCAGTTTCTGTCTCAAATGGAATGTTATTTATAGAGGGAAACAAGAACCGCCCAGACAACCTTGGGGAGTGATGTTGGCGAGGGCCGGGCGGAGTCCCGAAGGCTGGAGATCGAGCCGATTAACATGGAGGAAGTCCATAGAGCAGAAGGCCTGATTGTGGCGCATCTAGGACCGACCCTGAATCTGCTTCAGGCAGCGACGAGAGAAGCGGTGCCCTCGGGAGAAGCGTTCCTGGCAAGAGATGCCGTGCCGGCGAAAGAAGCGGCTTTGGCGCGAAACGCGGTACCGGCGAGAGAAACGATATTGGCGAGCAATGCCGCGAGAGAAGAGATCCCGGCGAGAGGAGTAGTCCCGGCGAGAGAAGAAGTCCTGGTGAGAGGAGTGGTCCCGGCGAGAGAAGAGGTCCTGGCGAGATAAGGGGCACCGGCGAGAGAAGTGGTACCAGCATGAGAAGCCGGCGTGAGAAGCGGTACCGGGATGAGAAGCGGCTCCGGCGAAAGGAGCGGCTACGACGAGAGAAGCGATTCTGGCAAAAAGGGCGGCTCCGGCGAAAGAGCGACTCCGGTGGCAGAGGGCACTCGGGGAAGAGGGGAGATTCCAGCAAGAGAGGCGGTTCCGGCAAGCGGCACCAGCGAGAGAAACCTGCCATCAAGGCGACAGGACCGGATCGGGACGATCCGCCTTAAGGAAGGGGGGGGGGGGGGTGTCGCGTATATGAGCCTTCTAAATACCCACAGCCTCCGCCAATAGATGGCGCTTTCGCCTATTTCCGGTTGGAAATAATGTGGGAATCGCCGACTGCTGTAGTCCTGTTTCCTGGGGCAAATGTTTGCAAATACACGTTTATATTGGTCCTAGGAGGTAACGTAATGTAAATACCCGTTGATTCTAGTTATATGTAATGTGTAGTTGAAATGACAATTAAAAGGAAGAGTGTTAGAAGTCTTGTTGCCGGTTGCTGTTGTTACTCTCGCCAACGCCACAGTCGCTACTCTTCTGGTAAGTCTCTCGTGTCTCTCCACCAGTGGTAAGGCCGAGAGATACTGCCAGAGGAAAGGAGATCCACTCGAGTGGTGGTTCTCAGAGGTCTTTGGGAGGTCTTCAGGGTAGAGCTGTAGAGGAGAAGCAACGGGAGCCCGGGGCAAGTGATCCACGACGGAGGAAGCGGCGTCGTCGCGAAGAATCCGGAGGGGCAATGCACGACAATATTTTATACCATGATTTTAAAATTTGTTAAAAATATTCCGAAATAATAATTTATTTTTTTTTGTCAATGTTTGAATATATCTTATGGTATTTTCCCTTCGATTTCATAAAGTAAATTAAAAGATGGTAGTATGCATTATTTACTATATTTAATATTAAACCATTAGCTTTTATCACCATTTGGCAATGAGGAATGACCTATTTTTGCGATCGTGCGGTTTACCTCTCTTAAAATAATAAGACCCACTTTTCTACAGCCTCATTGGTATTAAAATATTGGATGGATGCTTAATGGGATATAAACTTTCCGCCGATGTTTATCCCGTAGCTAGAGACTATTGTAGTTTAGTACTCTCTCTCTCTCTCTATATATATATATGATGATTTAAGACCATGGAATTGTGGTAAATAGTCCAGATATCTACTACCACATGTTCCACCACGTGACTGTATATAAATTCTTATTTAGTGCAAATAGAAAGCCTCAACTAACATCAATCTGTACCGCGTAAGAATCTAATAAAGTATAGCAACTGTACAGATAGAAGGAATGGAGATGAACAGGAGAAAATTAAGGTTAAAATTAATCAGGCTTAGGTTTGAAGCCCAGTCCAACTTTTACGAGGTCGTGGCTCTACTGGATAATAAAACTTTCCCCCCTGTTTACGTCAGAAAAGAGCAGTGACCTGCATGGACCCATCTCAGCTATAAAAGGAGGCCCCGATCCTCAGTTAGTCAGTCCTTAATTAGTCGTCGTTCCAGTCCCAGTGCACCGGACGCTCCGATAAAAGGTAAACCCTTTCCTGCCAGAATTCTCCTCGTCCCATTCCTTCTTGACGTCCAGACGCTTCTTAGTGGAATCTCTGTTTGTTTATTTCACCTTTGGCCCAGCTGTGTCGCCTTCCACCACGACTGCACGGTAGAGTTGACATCGAGGTTCGTCTAGCATCAGGTAACACTGGTCCCAGAGGTCCCAAGATATCACAGACTCTTCCGTCCGAAGAGCCGACAGGATTGTGGACGCCAAGGTACAAGTAAGCAAGTAGACCACTGTCTGTACAGAAAGATGGAACAGGGAAGAGAGGAGGATCCAAACGAGCCCATGGAGTCTGATCCCGACTACGAAAGTGGCGAAAACACCACTTTTCCAAAGCTGGAAAACACTCTCGGTAGGACGCAGGAAGTTCCCCCAGCCACGAGAGCGCCACGCCCCCGCCGGTGGTATCAGATGTCCTGGGGAGTTTAGCCAGGACACTACATCAGCTTTCTGCCGTGACCGGACTATCGCGAGATGTGGAACTACCGCGCTACGATGGTTCGTACGAGGCGCAGAGCTTCTTCACCAACTACGACGCCCAAGCTGATCGGGCCCAACTACAATACTCTACAAGACTGAGAAAGCCACCAAACCTCCTGCAAGCACCCCTCCGAGTTACCAACACGCGAGCGTATGTTTCCTGCTCCCCCGACCATCTCTAAACCACGAGCCTAGCGCAAACAATGAACTCTGACTGTCCCAAGGATCCTCCAACCACGGCAACAGACCAAGCCTGTTCACCCACAAGACAGCACAACAGTAGGTTCCTCCTTCTATAACTTTTGTTGAACAATTGCTCGTTCGAGCTGAACTGTCCAATAATGTAAACCTACCTCTACTACTTGATACAGGAGCATCTATCGATATAATTAGGCAGAATACTTTTAAAATAGTAGAAACCAGTTTGTAAAATAAAATACCTGTCCATTCATTCAACTTAACTATTAACGCCATATCTAACAATATTTTCATTAAACTTAAAAATAGGTAAGATAACGCAGAACCTAAAATTCTATATCCTAGATACACCCTTACCTTTTGGCATCTTATCCCTCAACTCTATAAAAAGATTTATACTAATTATAAACTGTCCTCAGCTACTCCTGTATCAAGATAATGTACCTACCAACTACATTGTACGAATTCACCTCGTGCAAGCAACACGTGTTCCATGGACAGGTTAATACAACTGTCCCATTTACTAAGTTTTCCCCTCCTGGAACGGGTTGCTCACACGTGGTGAACTCCGACACTCTTATTTGGCGTCATTGTAATGTTCCTAATCCCATTTTCAACGCCATTATGTCCTTTTCTTTCATAGCTTTGGACAGAAGTAACCTAAGTCACAGCCTTCCAAAACTATTCCAATCGTTAAATTCTAACATAGCTACACTCCCTCGTACTTTCCCTTTACATGCATATTTAACCATCGACAAATCTCTCCCAACAAAATAAACAACACCCTCTCACATCACTTTTTCTAATTGGCAACAGATTTTTAGTGCGCGACTTAACACCCAAATCCAATTTCAAGCCACACAAGCTCCATAACGTCGGCCCACTAAACACTAAAAAAAGAAAATTCACATTAAAAGTGCCATATCCACTAACAATATAAAAATTCTCGATATATGTTCGTACAACCAGCACCCATGACTTTAGTAAATTTGTTATTCATGGTGAAACAGGTTAGATTTTGTACCAAGCAAAGAATTCACGTGACACCTTTTCATTTACAAGTTTTTCGCTTCGTGTCACAGAGCCACACCACAAAACCTTTTCACTTTTCAGTCCAAAGACGCCTTCACCACGCCTGTGACACTTCTCACCTCAAAGCGTGTCCACGTCGAAAGTCGCACTTTCACTCACTTCTAACCTGATATCACTAAATAACATTTTTACTAAGTCCGCAACAACCTCGAAACACAACACCCATTCGATTTAATATCAATAGATACAATATCCGGATTTTCGAAATACAAACACAAATCGAACAAATGCTTGAACACAGGATAATTACAACCTCTGTATCTCCCTATGTCAGTCCCATAACGCTTGTCACCAAACGTGACAAATCAAAACGCTTTTGTGTTTACAATTATAGAAATAATATCTCCGAACGTAGTCCGAATTAACAGACCCAATCGATCCCTAAATAAAAAAGATGTCACTAATTCATGGCCATCAGAAAACCAGGCGTTTCCAAAGGTGGGAGACAACCACCAAGCAAGCTGCCCCCACAAGAGGCCCCTGACCTAAATCCGGAATCGCATTAAAAATAGGTTCGCTCCCCCCTCTTCCGCTGGACAAGAGCAAACAAACAGCCGACATGTTCTTGTTACGACCCATCGTTATTGCCCGGTGTCACTCTAATGAATGTTCACCAGCTATGAAATCAAATATTAGTGCTGCCTTTTACAATATATCGTTCTAATCCCTAACCCATTATTCTACTCCGACATCCCGTTTAGCTACTAATAACTTGCTTAACACGGTATTTTACATTTACTAACAAACCAGTCCACTAACAGAATAACTAAGTAATTCAATAACTAATCCCGCCTACTGACCCCAATGAATTAAAAAATATATATTTTTTAGTAATGACCCAAAACCAAGTCACCAGGTCTAGATTCTCTCGCCCTCAATTAACTTGTCCACTTAACATCGACACTTAGATCCAAGGACAACATTTTACCTACAAAAATCACACACACCCACATAAGTAAATAAAAAAAAAACGACAACATTAGAACTCAGTGAGTTTCACAGTTGGAAACAATGTGATCCACGAGTCGCGTCAAACATAAAACAAATTCGATAAGTTAGAACAACTTAGACCAACAAGACCAACGATATCAATCGAGGACAATTTAAAGCTCTCTCTACCCATCCTAAAAAACAGGAACATACATTTGGCCTACAACTTTCCATTATTTCACGATATATAATTTCTATGTATAAACTTACTTGCTCTTCTTTCTCGATGAACATTTTTTAAAATATCCTTTATCTAATCAATATAGCTCTTATGTTTTTTTACGTCAACCAATCAGTTTAGATTATTATCATTTTATTTTATTTTTCTTTACCAAAGCTTATTTACTCTTGCTTTATGACTCTATTTTATAAACAACTTTATATTTAATCTTTCATATCTAATAATCTCAAGTTTATGTTTCATGTTTATATCACTAATGTGCATTTGTCATTTTATATTTTCTCTCACTTTATAAATTAGATGTTATTTACATTGTTTCATCTTCCGCTACCATGTTCAATTCTATCGAGTATATTACTGCTTATTTTTTTCATTTGATATTTTCACTTTCTATTACTCCTTATATACTGCTATAGTGTGTTAATCTATGTATTATGTCATCACTATTTTACTTTTTTTAAAGATTACTTTGCATTTAACTTCGCAATTCTATATTCGATTTTTCAAATCCTTTAACGCTATATGCAAAGCCTTAATTTCGCAATTTCATATCTCAATGATATATTCTTTTATAATCAAACTAGAAAACATGATCTAAAAACAGGGCAAATTTTCAATAATCTCTTAATCAACCACTTTAAAGGTTACTTCTTAATAAATACTAACATTCATTTTACGCGGGAACTTTTAACTCCTTCGCAGGCTAGACTTGACCTACTTTGATTTCGTAATTAACAATATTGACACACCGTCCCCCAGATTTACCTATCCCAACTTCTGGCTTGGACATGTGCAAATTGTATTTCTTTTATGCATTCCAGGGCACTCTCATGCCGCACGCTGGCACATCTTTTTTATTTTACTCTTTTTCTCGCCAAGCCCCTGAAGACTCCAATTAAAACTTTGATTTCTGGTCACTGATCTTCGCCCTCATTTATCCTGCATGCGTACGTCTTAACGACTAATTCATCAAACCCATAACAATCACCCTTATCTTACTATTCGATTGTGGTACTGTAACTTTATTCGGTCCTTAAATTTACATGTGAAACATGGCCTAGGTTTTTCGCGCCGTGCACATTAAAAGGTTTGGGACTTGAGTCAAGGTGACATTGCCTCAACCTAATCACAAATAACCCCTTAACCCTTTCTAACGCCCATCACGAAGAGATCATGATTTACCCATCCAATCATTTATATTTTTACCTATAATCATTATATGTTCTCTATTGAAGCTTATATTCCTATTTTTATTTTTACTTATATGTTTAGTATTAGTTGTTTATACTTTATTATCTCTAATGAATATACAGAAATCAACCCCATGTTATATACCAACGCATTTCTATTAATTCTTAAAAATTACTTCCTTAATAACAGTCTTCCTATTCCGCTCTCTTAAATCCCTCCATATGAACCCTCTCACATCCAGGGCCATCTGTGATGATTTAAGACCATGGAATTGTTGTAAATAGTCCAGATATCTACTACCACATGTTCCACCACGTGACTGTATATAAATTCTTATCTACTGCAAATAGAAAGCCTCAACTAACATCAATCTGTACCGCGTAAGAATCTAATAAAGTATAGCAACTGTACAGATAGAAGGAATGGAGATTAACAGAAGAAAATTAAGGTTACAACTAATCAGGCTTAGGTTTGAATAGGAAAGCAGGCCTAGCAAACCCAGTCCAACTTTTACGAGGTCGTGGCCCTCCTGGATAATAAAACTTTCCCCCCTGTTTACGTCCGAAAAGAGCAGTGACCTGCATGGACCCATCTCAGCTATAAAAGGAGGCCCCGATCCTCAGTTAGTCAGTCCTTAGTTAGTCGTCGTTCCAGTCCCAGTGCACCGGACGCTCCGATAAAAGGTAAACCCTTTCCTGCCAGAATTCTCCTCGTCCCATTCCTTCTTGACGTCCAGACGCTTCTTAGTGGAATCTCTGTTTGTTTATTTCACCTTTGGCCCAGCTGTGTCGCCTTCCACCACAACTGCACGGTAGAGTTGACATCGAGGTTCATCTAGCATTAGGTAACACTGGTCCCAGAGGTCCCAAGATATCACATGAATATATATATATATATGGTAATTTAAACCAGCAACCTCATATTGTATAATACTTATAACAAGATTTTCATGTTGTATAATAGAAACACATCTGTAAATGATTATACGCATGCTTGACATGTGTCATTACATAATCATATGTAATGTACTTTGTACAAACTGAGGATAAATAAATAAAACTATGTAATAGATTAAGAGTTGAGCTGAAGTAAGGGATTGAGATAGATGTCCAAAAACATCTAAAATCGAGATGTAGAAGTCCAACGAGGCCTAACTGTCAGGTCGTTGCCATCGGGTCATTTGACAGAGTGTACAGTGTCGCTTCCGCACCACGCTCTTGTTGCATCCGCTGAAAGTCAATACTTCCGCATACTTCCTCTCTCGGCAAATATATATAGGACCTCCGCCCTAGCCGAAAATATAGTCATTTCACCATCAGCGGGAGCCCTCGTCGGTTGTGTCCCAGGTCCACCTCATCGACCATGTAGAACAGTAAGAACTCTTCTATCTCCATCTTGCTCCTAGCTCGGCTTTTATCTGTTCACGGAACTTTCCTACTACAACTGTGTCTCTTCGTTTAGTGTGTGTGGACATTCCCAAGCTTTCCACTCTGCCTCGACCACGACTGCCTGTACTCTGTGAGAACTGTTAAAGGTCTTCCAAGGTGCAGTGAGGTACTGGAAAACTCTCCACGCCCTGACTGTCCCTATCGGTTACTACAGGTTTGCCCCTCTCGGTTACCACACCACAGCGAGAGACCCTCGGGTATCACAGTATAGCGAGAGTCGACAGGATACCATAGCTTAAGTCGACTGGATACCTCACCATATATATATATATATATATATTGAAATATTGGTAAAATAAATGATATTTTGATCCAATATATGCCTTTTTATTAAAAAAATATATGATAATTTGAACCAACAAACCCATATTGGTGTAATATAACAAGATTGTATGATGTAAAAACGTGTTGTGTGTTATAATAGAAAAACTCTGTGAATAATTATACGCATGTTATACATGAACCTTTGCATAACAATATGTAATGTACTCTGTACATAAGATAATAAAGATAATAAAATAAAACTGTGTAGTAGAATAAGAGTAGAGTTGAATAAAAGAAAGTGAGATATAGAAGTCCAACAACATGTAAGAACGAGGCTTAAAGATGTCAGAAGTTTCCAGAATTACGTCAGACGAATGCCCAGTACTTCCGCATCTGCCTCTGTATAAACCTCTGAAAACCCGGAAATGGATCGCCACTTCCAGGTCCGCGGGAACGTATGACTATCCGTTGAACCCTCGACCATGCCGCCATAGAAGAGTAAGAAATCTCTACTTAATCCTCTCCATCTCCTGCGACTTATCTCAACTCTTTCTGTTCGCGGAACTTTCCTAGTACAACTGTGTCCCTTCGTTTTTTGTGTGGAAAATCCCAAGTCTTCCACGACTGCCTATACTCTGTGAGAGCTGTGAAAGGTCTTTCAAGGGGTATTGGAAAACTCTCCACACTTGTGTGTGTCAAAAAACATTCAAATTTGATCAATATTGCCATCTTGGGCCAATCCAACTTCATCGGCGAGGAAAAATGACCAAACGCGGCAGATTACAAATTCGAAATAACTTTTCTACTTCAACTTCAACCCAAACATTCAATAGATTTTTTATTAAAAAAAAACAGCGATAAAACACAAAAAGTAAGAAAAACACAAATGATGACAAGAAATATAAACTATTTTTGACGCGTGTGATTCTTTTTGAATTAAAACAATTTTTTACTTCGCTTGCACACAGTGCAAAGATAATATAATATTAATATATATTTTTTAATTTTTCTTATTAATAATGGCGCCCAATGCATCATACAAATGTTAATTTTTCAAATCTTCACAGTCAAAGCATTCTCTCCCTAATTATATATCCCCGTATTTCAAAGTTAAATGATCAATGAATATTTTCTCATTTCATCTATCAAAACTACTGAAATCATCATCAAGAAATTTCAAATGTGGTAGCTGAAGATAAGAGTTTAATATTTCGATTTGCATATATTAGGGTTGGAAAATTGTGATGATGAAAACATGTTAGTGATATTCTATGCTCACCTCTGCTACCCAAGTTATTTGATAATTTAATAATAATTATTTTGGCATTCATCATTTTTCCGTTCTAACTTTTATAATACCCAGTTTACAACGAACCACGGAAATTTTAAGAGATTTTTAGCAACAATTAGAGCGGTTGAGGATTCTAGCTGTCACTATGGCAAGGAAATCCAAGACTCGAGACACCTACTGCTGGAATGCCCATTTTTCTTTAGCGTTAGACAACAGACAGTAAAGAATGTTGTAGATCTATATGAATTTGTAAATACTAGAGATAATTGTCACAGATATAACCTCTTTTTGTAAATATATTTTATTATATCTTTCTAACCTGAAAGGTTCAGGTTCCTAATATATCTTATTGTTTCTTTTTATTTAATATTTTGTATAATATGTTTATTCTCCGTCCGTTTTAGCTTTATTTACGTTTTAAATTTTATTATTACCATAATTTTATATTTTTACAAAATTAGTTATACAAAGCAGCAATATTAATTTTGATTCATTTTATCATTACGCCATCTATATCATATATGCTAATTACCTCATAGATCGATTCTTTTATATAGTTCTGTCTACTCACATTTCATTGTACCTGTTGAAGGGCTTGACAGCCCGAAAGCTTGTCACGAATCCGTTCATTAAAGAAACGTTTTTCTCCTTATTTTTCATCTATTATAACCAATTCAGGAGAATTTTCTTATAAGTCTTTTCATAATATGTTTATAACTAAAAAAAGGCTTCTCCTTATCGTGCAACTGAAAGTTGCTAATGGCTTGCGCCATCTATCGGAATAAATATCAACTATTCTCGTTGATTTCTAATTATTCCAGAATTGGCCAAATACCCATTCTTGATTAATCAAGAAAAGCTAACCACGGACGCGTTTCGGGCTGTTGGCACTCATCAGCGTGGTGCAAGCTTATGCACCTTACCCCAGTACAATATTACATTTGTACTATTTTTTCACATTGTGTAGCGTTCTCACGCAATTCTGGCCTTAACTACCCGTTTCATGATTTTTCAGGATGCCTTAATGAAACGCGTCCGTGGTTAGCTTTTCTTGATAATCAAGAATGGGTATTTGGCCAATTCTGGAATAATTAGAAATCAACGAGAATAGTTGATATTTATTCCGATAGATGGCGCAAACCATTAGCAACTTTCAGTTGCACGATAAGGAGAACCCTTTTCTTAATTTATGCACCTTATCCCAGTACAATATTACATTTGTACTATTTTTTCACAATGTTTATAACTGTTTCTGTTTAAAACTGTAAATCGACGCAATTATATCCCTAGCAGGGATATCGAGTTTTGTGTTTTGAAATGAAATCCTAATAATTAGAAGTTTTTGAAACACTATTCGTTGGATAATAATTCATTCAGGCAGAACCCAGGCGAAATAAGTATATTATTTTTTCACAAAATATGGTCACGTAGAAAATTAAGAAAGACAAACCTCAGAATAATATGACAATTTATTTATGGCGCAAGCACAAAATTTTTAAATAAATATAAGAGAAGAAATTAGTGAAGAGGAACAGAGGAGAAAAATATAAAAATATCAAAATTAATAATCTGTTAATAAAATAATAGATATTTTTAACCACAGTATTATTATATCCAAATACATATTTTATAACATTGAAATAAATTCTAAAAAAGAATAAGGCTCCTCTCTCATCAAATTAAACGTCAAAGTTAGACGCCATCTATTGACCGTCTCCTTAAACTAGCGGCCTCGGGTTGTTAACAGAGCCACAGCACCAGCTTTGGCAAACTGAGAAGCGTCCACCTAGAGACCATGGCTTCAGAATAATGGCCCTTGTCAGCCTAGTGCAGACTTTATTCCATGAGATCCACACAGGATCCAATGGAATCTTCACAATCCGCCAAAGAGGTGTTCAGCTAGCAAAGTAGCTGGGCAAATCTATGGCCAAAATATGGATGGTATTTTTTTTCGGAAGGAAATTGATCTAAAAAGCATACGGCTCCTCTCCCCTCAAATTAAACGTCAAAACTAGACGCCATGGTCTCTAGGTGGACGCTTCTCATTTCACCAAAGCTAGTGTTGTGGCTTTGTCACCGGCCCGAGGCCGCTAGTTTGTGACGACGATCAATAGATCTAGTTTTGAGGTTTAATTTAACGGGAGAGGAGCCCTATGCTTTTTAGATCAATTTCCTCTCGGCAAAAATCCATAAAAATATATTAGTGTAATAAGTTTATTGTGGCTGAAAACTTATAAAAATTCTAATATTAACTAAACAATAGGGAATAAAGCATCTTTTGCCTCTCTCGAGCGCAAGATTTCCATAAGTTTGGAGGAAATAAATGGAAAAGAAGAGAAATTTAATAGATTAAAATTAAGTTTTAAAACTTCATTTACATTTGATGCTTTCTCGAGTCATTAAATTTATTGAAAGTACAAAATGTTTCAGATATGGGTATGATACAATGGAAGCAATTTCTTCTGATTTGTATGGAGAGCATCGGGGAGCCTTTTCTTCGTTATTTGATAGTATCAATTAAATTATCTTTTTCGTTGTCCACATGTCCTGGAGAATATGCACAAGTTGCATTAGTAATAATATACATGTATTAATATGAAGAAGTAATATCTCCTTAAACAATCGTCATGGTTCAGGGTGAGGTGATGGTTCCACAGCATTGAGCTGAAGATTGGCCGATAGTATCCAAAGATCAATTCTAGGGAGTCGAACAGAATACGACGTTTTGAAAAACTAAACTCATGGATAAAACTTAAGGAATTTGTACCTTTCAGCATGTATATTGTATCATCAGATTCATAATCTATCATATCGTGTATCTTTTATATCTGTTTCTGTTTAAAAATGTGAATTAACTCAATTATCCCTAACGGGAATATCGCGTTTTGCGTGTTGAAATAAAGAAATAAAACATATATATCGGGATTCAGACAAGAACTCTGAAATATATTTGATACACAGTGACCTTTATTAAAGACACACAAGAGAAGACACACGAGATAACCAAAAGTAAACAAAATTAAATCTTTTTCCTTCAAAATAAAAAAAGACAACTGCGATATCAAAATATGAAACTTCCTTTAGTTTTGTCCATGAATGTACATATATATCTTGATCGTGAGGTAAACATTGATGTTGGATTGCGCCATCTATCAGAATAAATATCAACTAAAAGTTGATTTATCCTTTTTCCGGAATACTGATTGAACAAATTTTCTTGTTTTATGCACAGAAAAAATTACGTACGCTATTCACACTGCTGGCTTTCGTCAGTATGGTGCAGGCTGTACCTCAACAAGATGGTTGTATTAAAGATTCTTGAATAATCAATGAAAATATTTCTTTAACTGATCTTTTTACTTCAGTTGTTGGTGTAAGCCATCGGCAATGTTTAAGAATTAAGAGATTTGCTTTTTTAAAAAATAATTTTAAACACTAATAGGAGGCTTATATCCTTTTTGTTCGATTTTTTCTTCTTCTCATTATTAGGGAGTACGAGGAGGGACTGTAAGAAAGTCCCGGGAAGAGAATCTATTGAAGTGGAATTAAAAGTTTCAACATTGTTTCACCTCAATTCACTTTACCTCGCGGAATTCTAAATTTGGTTTCTTCGATGTAGGTGGATTTGTTGTTAGGGGGTCCTCCAGGTTGCCTTCTCGTTAGCCAACTCACTCAGAGAAAAATAACTCTCTCCTGGGAATAGATTCGGTATTTCTCAACATACACACATATATAAAGTTACTATATATATATATATATATATACTAGCAGAGTGACCCGGGGTACGCCCGGGATTAACCCGAGTGCTTATCTGCCCTAGTGAATATATATTTGGTTAGAGCATTCCTAGCTAAGTAAAATAATTTGAATATATAGTTTTAATATTTAATTTATATATAATTTAAAATAGCCTATCGTTTTCCTCGTATTTTTTACCTATGTATGGAAATTTTGGTACTGTAAAAAAACTTTGCTTCAATAATAATAATTAAAAAAAAAACACCCAGGCTAAGTTTCGAACCAAGGTTGTGGAAATACGAAGCCGTACACCTAATTATTAAGCTACGCTTGGCATCATAAATATTCGCATGTAAAGTTACTTCAGGCTTTACATATTTCTAACGACCTTTTTGAAATAGGTTTTTTGAAACAGGGAAATTATAATACTTTAAATAAATAGAAATAGAGTGAACACAAATAAAACATGCCAAATATTTCGAATTAGAGCAGTTATTTTAAACGGCGAATTGGATCAGTTATATCTAAAAATGAAAATATATAAATCTTCAAATCGAGTGAGCGTCTATAAATATTTCGATTTAGATCAAGTATTCTAAACGTATGTGTTATTAAGCGAACTATTATTAATAAAATATTGAGAAGATTTAGATTTTAAACGTATTTATAACCTTTTAGTACTTGATAGAGGGGGCTGTTCGTTAGCTAAGTAGAATAATTTGAATATATAGTTTTAATAATTGATTTATATATATTTTAAAATTGCCTATCGTCTTCCCCGTATTTTTTTTTACCTATGTATGGAAATTTTGGTTTGAATTAGTGAACTACTGCGAATTTGTATACCGGACATACAAACAAACAAACAAACAAACATTGATTTTTATATATATAGATATATTAAACTGTATAATAATGACGCTTTGAGTATATGTCACATATCTTCCAATTAGGTAGAGTTGATACCTTATAAGATCCTACCCTTCTATTAAAATGTACACCGTTTCTATTTGCTACTACCCCCATATTTTGTATATATGCTATATCTTTTTTAATATAAACTGTAAACCCTTATTCGCATTTAAACTAAAATTGGTGACGTCAAAATAAATATCCAAAGAGCAGTCAGCTGGTGGCAGGGACAGAGGGGAGGAAAAGGGCAACGCCCAGCCCATGTGGAGCCCCCAGGGACTCTTATAGACGACCCCTGTAAACAGGACAGGTTTTAGCAGGGAGTCAGCAGCAGATGGTTCTAGAGTGTGTTTCTCGGCAGGCCGCAGCAGTCTGTCTCTCCATGCCTCGGTGATAGGCATCCAAGTTTGTGTCATGGCCTCTACCTCTGTCCCGTGGGCTGTCCCCGATCACTCTCGGTGCTAAAATTTAGCCCTGCCTCTGCTTCTTATTGTCTGCGAGTGGGAAGAACATCAACACTCGTCTCACGTACACGACTGCCAGCTAATCCATACGTCGGCAGGATCACATTTGCAACAATATTACAGAAAGTCGACAGGATAACTGAGGACAGCGGCATGAAGAGGATGACAGAGGCACCGGTGGTCAACGGCGCATTCTGTGGATGCTCCTTCTACTTGCCCTCCACCTTGACGATCCAGTGGACAATATCAAAGACGTCATGCGAGGAGTAACCGTACCTCGCACCGAGGAGATCATCATCGCCCCCATCGACATCTCCTGCGCCACGAGCCCCTCGCTCCATCGGCTGAAAAAGCAGACGAGATCCATCGAGAAATCCTCGTTACGCACCGCCAACCAGCACCGACGATGTCCCATGGCAACCACCGCAAAAAGTGATCACCAAGCCTCATCGCAGCCCACTCCAGAAGACCTATCCAAGACATCATCCATCTGGTAGGAGAAATTTCTCTACAGAACTCTATTAATGTAACACTATCTCCGTTTTTCCCCCACCAAATTAGCTACTCAATAAATACCCTATTTATAACAATGGCATTATTGAATAACGACAGTGATAATCTTCTCGGTATTGTTTAGGCGATAAAACAGAATAAAAGAAGAAAAGTATCTTTAATAGACAATTATAACGGTGCGAGCTTTCGGGCAAAAAACCCTTCTACAGGCGTGGTAGACGTGACACTATAACATAGGTAATGTGGCTAGAAAGAGAATATATACACATGATTATTTACATATTAGCGGAATATGCTATGCAAATGGGGATTTTTCATTTGTTATGACTATTGTAATTGAAGAGATAGTAGGCAAATAGGGCATTTGTATATTTGGAGTTTGAGTCTATAGAGGAATATGTTAACGTAAATTACTGGATATGCGATATTTCAAAGAATTTTAGGAAATGATGATATCAGGCTATCGTGTTATGGTTATTACTGCAAGGCCAGGAGAGCACGATAGGCATCAGGAAGATCTATTTTGCGGTTGATGCTGTTATGTCTGTGAGATTCTATGGATTCGAGAACTAATCGCTGGTGCTGGTTATGAATGCGTCTGTAATGTATGGTGGGGTGGTTGGTGTTGAATGTATGGCCGGTATTGAGTGTGTGCTGGTAAAGGAGGGACCTGGTGTCTTGGTTGGAGATATTTCTAGAATGCTCAGACATTCTGATGGCGACGGATCTACCTGTCTCGCCAACGTATGTGGCAGAGCATTGCTCACACGAGACAGAGTAGACCGCGCCAACAGAATGGAGGGGATCAGGGGGGGCATGCGATTTAGTATATGGGTGACGGAGGGATGTGAGCAGGTTGGGGGAGTTTTTATATAAGGTGCGGATACCGTATGCTTTAAGGCTTCTGGCTATGTCGGCTGAGGAGGGGGAGTAGGGAAGGAAACATAATGATCTGTAAATTTTAGGATGGTTGGGGGGGCCAGGTGTATAATAATGTCTGTTGATGAATTCAAGCGGAAACGATGCTATGGAAAGGTGCGATATGATGAGATTTTTCTCAATTTCTTTAAATATATCGAGCGAACAGTGGGTATAGATTCTTTTAGTGAGAGTTTTTACTATGTTGATTTTGTGGGAAATGGGGCAGTGTGAATTGAAATGGGTATAACTGGGGGGACACTGTTTTTTGTAGTAGACTGTGGTGTGGAATGAGGATGCGGTACGTATTATTAGGATGTCTAGGAAAGGGATGACCTGGTTTGATTCTATTTCCAAAGTGAAGGAGATGTTGGGGTTAAAACTATTGAGGGCTGCAAGTATGGTGCTCTCCTGGCCGTGTCTGCATAAGCAAAAGACGTCATCAATATAACGGCGCCATATTTGTATATCTATGGGGAGGGTATGGGTGATCCAGTTGTCTATTTCGGACATAGCGACTTCTGCGACAATAGAGGAAAGAGGGCTACCCATTGGAGAGCCCTTAATTTGTCTGTAATGATTTTCTTGGAATGTGAAACAGTTCATGTTCAAGCAGAGCTTGGTAAGTTGTACTATGGATGAAGCTGTATGGGAATCTACACTCTGTGAATCAAGGAACCGCTCCAGACTATCTATGATGAGATTGTGGGGAAGACTGAGGTAGAGGGAGGTTACATCGAAGGAACACATTGTAAAATGTGGGGCGGGTTTTAAGGCAGTTAACTCATTGATAAAGTGGGGGGTGCTTCGTATGGAGTATATATTCCTGTGGTTTTGTAACAGAGGGGAAAGGTAGTTAGAGAGGAATTTGGCCAATGGATAAGCGGGTGAATGATGGTAGGCGATAATCGGACGGAGTGGTACGTCAGGTTTATGGATTTTTGGCAGGCCGTAGATGTATGCGCTATTGGAAAGGTTGGAAATAAATATCTTGTAATCATCGGGGGTAATATGTTTAGATTTTTTCAAATGTAGTAGGGAGGTTCTGAAAACTTTAACTAGAGAGAGGCTAACCTTGTCTGAGATGGGGGAGAAGGTGGAATCATCTCCGAGTAGATCGTGCATCTTGGCTCGGTAATCCTCTTGGTTCATGATGACGGTGTTTGAGCCCTTGTCGGATCGGGTGATGACTATGGATTTACTCTGCTTAAGTCTTTGGAGTGTTCTTAGGTCTGCACGGTAGTTGGGAGGAGGGGTATAAGGTTTAGTTAGAGTCTTGGCAAACAATGTTCTCACGGAATGTTTGTCTTGCAGGCTGTACTGTTTGATGGTAGATTCGACGGAGCTGATGACCTCA
Organism: Cordylochernes scorpioides; assembly: GCA_030710605.1. Taxonomy (NCBI): domain Eukaryota; kingdom Metazoa; phylum Arthropoda; class Arachnida; order Pseudoscorpiones; family Chernetidae; genus Cordylochernes; species Cordylochernes scorpioides. Next base: position 24,266,363 of record CP092877.1, on the reverse strand, counting down.
GGGATATTGGGCTTGGAGGGGATGCGGAACTTGAGGCCCTTCTCTAAAAGTGATATTTCTGAGGGAGATAGGGTACGGTGTGACAAGTGCACCATACTTGCAGCCCTCAATAGTTTTAACCCCAACATCTCCTTCACTTTGGAAATAGAATCAAACCAGGTCATCCCATTCCTAGACATCTTAATAATACGTACCGCATCCGCATTCCACACCACAGTCTACTACAAAAAACAGTGTCCCCCCAGTTATACCCATTTCAATTCACACTGCCCCCATTTCCCTCAAAATCAACATAGTAAAAACTCTCACTAAAAGAATCTATACCCACTGTTCGCTCGATATATTTAAAGAAATTGAGAAAAATCTCATCATATCGCACCTCTCCATAGCATCGTTTCCGCTTGAATTCATCAACAGACATTATTATACACCTGGCCCCCCCAACCATCCTAAAATTTACAGATCATTATGTTTCCTTCCCTACTCCCCCTCCTCAGCCGACATAGCCAGAAGCCTTAAAGCATACGGTATCCGCACCTTATATAAAAACTCCCCCAACCTGCTCACATCCCTCCGTCACCCATATACTAAATCGCATGCCCCCCTGATCCCCTCCATTCTGTTGGCGCGGTCTACTCTGTCTCGTGTGAGCAATGCTCTGCCACATACGTTGGCGAGACAGGTAGATCCGTCGCCATCAGAATGTCTGAGCATTCTAGAAATATCTCCAACCAAGACACCAGGTCCCTCCTTTACCAGCACACACTCAATACCGGCCATACATTCAACACCAACCACCCCACCATACATTACAGACGCATTCATAACCAGCACCAGCGATTAGTTCTCGAATCCATAGAATCCCACAGACATAACAGCAACAACCGCAAAATAGATCTTCCTGATGCCTATCGTGCTCTCCTGGCCTTGCAGTAATAACCATAACACGATAGCCCGATATCAACATCTCCTAAAATTCTTTGAAATATCGCATATTCTTTAATTTACGTTAACAACAACAACAACAACAACAAAAAAGCCTTTATTTAGGGCCACTCGCCCTATACAGGATTCGCCAGTTCACAAGGGATAGGGAGAACACTGTGAGGCCTTTTTCCGGGATATAGTCTTGTGGAATCCAAATATCGCCATCGCTATATACCTATTCTTTGATATTTCATTAATCAGTGCCGGAAATGAAGGACAAAGTTGCCCCGTTTTATCATTTAGTTTTCGTCTTTCCTCAGACAGAGCAGCACAGTCAAATATGTAATGCAACATCTCCGTTGTTATTCCTGATCCACAGAAAGTGCATTTCAGGTCTTCACGCCTCAATAAAATCAAATGGTGTTCTCTGAAAAAAATTGAAAGGGTTCTAAATTGTGCAATTAATCTGATGATAGGAAAAGGGAGTTCAGTTAAGAAGTATTCTTCGGTGGTAAAGGTTGTATATATGTCTCTATAGTGGGAATATAACTTTGATTGGGTTATTCTTGTTAGGTCGTTTTGTATTGATTGCTCTATCGCAGTTCTTAATATTCCAGGGATAGCATTCCTTAGTGAGTCAGGATCATTACAATAAGTAAGCCACGAAGATCCGTTATTATTAAGTAAATTGCTTAATTGTTTTATAAAACCGATGGGCGCACCTGTAGCACAGGATAATTGCCTCATTCTAGTTAAACAAATTCGAGGCAGTCTATTTGTATCCATACTCAGCACCCTCAGCCAATATTTCAAGGTCAATTTCAGAGCTGTTATTATTAATGAGACGCGGCCTGTTTCTGGTCTTATTATGTATCCTGGTGTATATCTAGGCAAACTCAAAAACCTACGAATAAATGTATCTTGTATATGGTCTAATAAATCTTTATACTCTGTTGCCCAAATTGGAGCAGCATACATCAAAACAGCCATCACAATTGAGTCAAACAGTTTCATTGCAGAGTTTAGTGAATTAATTTTTGATTTCGCCAATATTGGGGTTGTAGCATTTATTGCCGCAAGTGCTTTTCCTTTGAAAAAGTTTGCGGCTTGAGTGGTTTTAGTTGTACTGACCAGAGGGTATCCCAAGTAATTATATCTTCTTGTTACCGTCAGAGGTTTACCATTCCAGTACCATCTATCTTCTCTTGAGGGTTTACCACCATTGCGAAATACCATAACCTTCGATTTAGACTCGTTCAGTGTCATTTCGTTCACACCAAGATATTCCTTCAATATATTAATCTTTTTTTGGAGGTTTAACCTCGACTCCCCTATAATAGCAATATCATCTGCATACATCAGCAGGTGAACATCACCAAATTCCGGAAGGTATACACTCGTCAGATCTGAGTTGTCATACATTTTAATCAGGTCCGTCATAAATAATATAAAAAGTAATGGCGATAGTGGCTCTCCTTGTAAAACGCCCGAATGTATCTTAATATTTTCTGTAATTGAACCCCTCCATCTGACTGCCACAGTCGCCTGTTCGTAGTAATTTCTAATTGCATGTATAAATTGATAGCTCACGCCCAGATTGGTTAATTTCTTCCAGAGTAATGAGTGAGGAACTGTGTCAAATGCTTTTCTCAAATCAACAAAAAATACATATAATTTTCCTCTCTTTTTCCTCAGTGAAAGTTGTATTAGAGAGGTCAATGTGAATATCAGGTCCACACACGATCGTCCCCTTCGGAAACCCGCCTGATTTTCTGGAATGACGTTTCTTCTTTCTACCCATTCATTCAGTCTTGATCTTAAAATTGTTGTAAAAAGTTTCGAAAAATTACTTATCAGTGCTATACCACGGTAATTTGAAGGGTTGTCTTTGTCACCGCTTTTAAAGATTGGATGTATGATCGATTTAGTCCATATTGTAGGATAGTGTCCCATTATCAGAGCTCTATTGTAATTTACGTTAACATATTCCTCTATAGACTCAAACTCCAAATATACAAATGCCCTATTTGCCTACTATCTCTTCAATTACAATAGTCATAACAAATGAAAAATCCCCATTTGCATAGCATATTCCGCTAATATGTAAATAATCATGTGTATATATTCTCTTTCTAGCCACATTACCTATGTTATAGTGTCACGTCTACCACGCCTGTAGAAGGGTTTTTTGCCCGAAAGCTCGCACCGTTATAATTGTCTATTAAAGATACTTTTCTTCTTTTATTCTGTTTTATCGCATAAATAGCATTATTATTGCAAATTCATAAAGTTCTTCATTTTACCTGCCCCAATGCTATTTGAATTAATATAACTTTAGATGTGTAAAAAATATATTTTAACATTATTCAATTATATTATTAATTATTATTATTTTGTGTTTCATTTAACCATCATAAGCAATGCCGTCAGCCACCAACAACTAATTATTATTATTATTTTAAATTCAAATCGTAATCTTCATCATCTCTAGGCTTATTACACACATATTATAACTTCAACCATCTTTCTCGTCATTTTAAAACTTTCAATATATTGACAACATTAATAATATTTTCTAATAGTTTGAGATATTTTTGAATTTATATATTTTATCTATTTCGTTTTTCTAAATTTTTTGTTGACGTATCCTAAACAACCCTTCCCACACATGCTCATGCATTACCCCAAGGGATTCCTGTTCGCCAATTTTTTTTTCATTGTTTAATCCAACCGATAAATCCTTCCTCGCTATATCATTCCCAATAGTGAGTTCAGGATACCCAGCTAGATCATTTTTCTTATCACCCAGGTCATCATTATCAATCATCATTTATTATTATTAATTTTTTATTACCATTCAAGTCGGGTGAAATCATCATTGACAACAGAACAACCCTTGCAGATACCTGCCCTTCTTTATTCCCCAATCTCATATATTCCCCTCAAGAGATTAGTGCTCGCCAGAAATATATTTTTTGATTAATCCAACTGGAAACATCCTTCCTCGCTATATCGTTCCCAATAGTGAGTTCAGGATACCCAGCTATATTTTTTTTTATTACCCGGTTCATCATTTTTTTGTATCATTTTATCATTTTTTCATCATACAAGCCGGGTACCATCATCATTGGCAGCAGTACATCTCTTGCGTTTACCTTTCCCTTTCAACATTCTTCAACCTACCTACCTCTCCCTGCTAGTCTGAACTAATGATGCAGACGGAACATCTTGAACGTTCTGTTAATGAAAACAGTACTTCACTAACATAAGTTTGTACTGCATTTCAGAACTCATTAAGCTATTTCTTTACAGGAACATACTCAGACATCTCATATACCCTCATCAACCCTCTGCGTCAACTTATAATCTTAGTTCAACTTGATAGCTTTATGCTTTCCTTTTTGTTATTTTTCATTCAATAGGTTCTCTTTTTTTTCTATAAGTAAATTACTTTTACGGCATTTCTAATTTTATTTTGCTTATTTTCTCAATTTTATCATTTATTCTCATGTATTTTTCTTTCATCATATTCTATATCTTATTGAGACGTCATCATTATATTATTGTCCTATTTTATACTCCTATATTTATAATAATTTTAACTAATTTGTGCCCAAATTATTTCTTTTGATTTTATAATAGGTTTGTTAGGTCATCATTCATGTTACTTCATTTCCCCCAAACAAACCTTCATCACCGGGGGCACATTCTATCGTATATTTTAAACTGTATAATAATGACAATTTTAGTGTATGTCACATATCTTCCTATTAGGTAGAGTTGATACCTTATAAGATCCTACCCTTCTATTAAAATATACACCGTTTCTATTTGCTACTACCCCCATATTTTGTATATATGCTATATTTTTTTATTAATATAACCTGTACACCATTATTTGTATTTAAACTAAAATTGGTGACGTCTAGATAAATATCCAAAGAGCGGTCAGCTGGTGGCAGGGACAGAGGGGAGGAAAAAGGCAACGCCCAGCCCATGTGGGGCCCCCAGGGACTCTTTATAGACGACCCCTGTAAACAGGACAGGTTTTGGCAGGGGGTCAGCAGCAGATGGTTCTAGAGTGTGTTTCTCGGCAGGCCGCGGCAGTCTGTCTCTCCATGCCTCGGTGATAGGCCTTCAAGTTTGTGTCATGGCCTCTACCTCTGTCCCGTGGGCTGTCCCCGATCACTCTCGGTGCTAACATTTACTCCTGCCTCTGCTTCTTGTTGTCCGCGTGTGGGAAGAACATCAACACTCGCCTCACATACACGACTGCCAGCTTATCCATACGTCGGCAGGATCACATTTGCAACAATATTACATATATATATACTACTCTGAACAAATAATTTTGACACTTTGGTCATAAGTTAAAAAACTTTATTATTCTACCAACTTCAAATTGTCCTATTCAAAGTAATCCCCATTAGCCGCGATGCACTTCAGCCACCTTTTTTTTCAGTCGGCAAAACACCTCTGGTAGTCTGTTCTCGGGATCGCCTTCATGGCCTTCTTCGATTCCACTTTGATCTCTTCTATGCTCTGAAATTTCCGACCCTTTAACTTTTTTTGAGCTTTCCAAAAAGGAAGAAGTCGCAGGGGGCCAAATCGGGACTGTAGGGGGGTTGGAGGACACAGAGGTTGAGTGGTCCTGCAGGAACTTCGAGATTTTGAGGGCTGTGTGCGCCGGCGCGTTATCTTGGTGGAGTATCCACGACTTGCTCCTCCACAGCTCCGGCCGTTTCTGCCTGATCGCTTCCCTCAATCGCATCAAAACTCCCAGGTAGGAGTCAGCAGTTATTGTAGAGCCTTGTTGTTGAAATTCATGATGAACGATGCCCTGGTAGTCGAAGAACACCGTCAACATGACGTTGACTTTGCTGGGAGCCTTTCTCGCTTTCTCTGGTCTCGGCTCATTTTGAAGCGGCACTCCGATGCCTGTAGAGTAGTTTCCGAATCAAAGCCGTAAATCCATGTTTCGTCTCCAGTAATGACCCTCTTCAGCAATTCGGGGTCGTCGGTTGTCGCTTCGAGATTGAGACTGGCCGTTTCTTTCCGGGCGTTCTTTTGATCAAAAGTCAGATCTTTGGGAACGAGAACGGCGTTGAGTCTTCTCACTCCCAAAATGTCCTTCATTATCGATTGAGTCGGCCCGAATGATATCCCTGCTTCTTCGGGCGACCTCCCTGACAGTTATTCGTCGGTCTTCACGCACCAATTCCAACACCATGTCCACCTTTTCAGGCGTGGTTGATGTGGACGGTCCCCCTGAAAGCTCGTTGTCGGCAGTCTCATCTCGACCCTCCTTGAAGCGCTTGTACCACTCGAAAACTCGTCTTCGGCTCTTGACAGCATCCCCGTAGGCTGTTTGCAACATCCAAAAAATTTCGGCACCCTTGAATCCGTTTTTCACACAGAACTTGATGCAAATTCGTTGATCCTCCATTTCGGTGACTAACGAAATCGAAGCACGGGCAAAATGGCTTCACTTCGAACAGCCTCTGCTCGCGCTGTTGTGGCGCGTGATTTTTGAAAATTGGCAGGTCTCCAAGCCAAGGGCGACGCTTGCGTTTGCCACAAACCGGGAGAAAATATATTGAGTTTTCAGGATTTTATGAGCAAAGTGTCGAAACCTTTTGATCAGAGTAGTATATTAATCGATTTATCCGGAAATTATTTTCTCTAAAATTTCTCTGTCCTCAAATTGTTCGTATTACCATAATTCTACCTTATTCTTAGCCCAATGTTAACTTTAAAGTTACTACATGTATATATACACACACATATATGTGACGATCCGTTTGAATCCTGTCGACTCTATGTGGAAATCGTGTTGTCTCTCTGTCGGATTGCTATGTAGAATCCTGTCGACTCTCTGCTGGATCCTTGTGTAATCCTGTCGACTCACTGTCGGATCCTGTCAGGTTGTGTAAGATCCTGTCGACTCTGTCGGATTGGTGTTTACCTCTTTAACAATCCTGTCGAATCCTGTCGACTCTATGTGGGAATCGTGTTGTCTCTCTGTCGGATTGCTGTGTAGAATCCTGTCGACTCTCTGTCGGATCCTTGTGTAATCCTGTCGACTCTCTGTCACGACCTGTTTGAATCCTGTCGACTCTATGTGGGAATCGTGTTGTCTCTCTGTCGGATTGCTGTGTAGAATCCTGTCGACTCTCTGTCGGATCCGTTCGAGTTGTGTAAGATCCTGTCGACTCTCTGTAACTATCCTGTTGAATCTGGTGAATTGCGTGGTTGGGTGGATTTGATTGGATTGGTGATTGATGGCGCAGTCTTGGTCGAATGGCGGTTTTCCGTCGTTCCCTACAATAACGGACTACATGTCCGGGTCGTCTGCAGTGGAAGCAGATAGGTTTGTCGTCGTAGGTTCTCCAATGTTCCGTCTTCCTTGTTTGGGTTGGTCGGTCAGTCGATATTATAATAGGGCGTTCGTGGTTGTTGTTGTACCACGTTGACTTGTGGTCTGGTAGGTTGTAGAGCACGGCTGACCTCTTCCCTCTTCTCTAACGATGCGGCGAATTAAGCCGGCCAAGTCGTCTGAGTCGTCAACACACGAAATGGGCATTACGTTTGACAACCCGGCGAATTTCGTACGGCCGATCCTGCGCTGTTTGACGGTTGTCAGATGACGGCAAAACTTCAGGATCTCATCTACCGTCTGTATGTCTTTCGCCACCAATACCTGGTATGTGTCCTCCGAAATTCCCTTTATAATGTGAGCAACTATCTCACCTTCTTCCATGCGAGGGTTCACCTGGTGGCAGAGACTAAGAATCTCCTGGATGTATGACTCGCTGGATTCCTCGGCCTTCTGTGCTCTTGACTTCAGAACTTCCTCGGCGCGTCGAGCAGAATCCTCCTGCAGTCCGAACACACCGCGGAATGCGTCTTCAAAGCTTCTCCACGAGTTGAGTGATTCTTCGTTATTATCAAACCACCTTCCAGCAGTTCCGTTCAAGTAAAATACGACGTTGGCAAGCTTCATAGTCTCGTCCCATCTGTTGTACTTCGACACTCTCTCGTACTCTTTCAACCACTGTCCAGGGTTTATATTTCCATCTCCAGAAAAGGTAGAAGGATCTCGTTGGCGCTGACAAGGGAGGTAGGATCCGTTAACAGTAGGTCTGTGGTCGTCTTCCATTTCTATTCGTTGTGGCAAAGGTTGAAGAATTGGTTCACGTCCCTGTAGACGTCGACTTCTTCGAAGTTCCGTCACGCTACCCAGCGTCTCCGCCAAAATATGTCGCGGAGATAAATAAAGCAAGGGCAAGTTTGGGGATAATTAATTTATTATCAGGGGTATTTATAGGAAGAAAGTGTACAACTTACCCCAAGTTTAAGATAATCCTAATGAGCGACGTCAGCTCCCCCCGCCGACCACATTCCGAGAACCCCTCACACCCGGTGTCCAGGGATGATTGACAGGCGTCCCATGGGACCTCTCGTGGTTGGAGCCGCTGAGCCGCTTGACAATATACACTCATTGACAAAACTCAAGGAGGTTTCATATTTTGATGTCGGTTGTCTATTTTTTCTTTTAAAGGGACAGAGTCAATTTGTTCACACTTGGTTATCTTGTGTGTCTTCAATAAAGGTTACTGTGTATCAAATATCTTTCAGAGTTATTGTGTGTATCCCGATATACGTGCTAAAAGGTATAACTTCCTTAAGTTTCGTCCATGAGTGTACTAAGGCTTCATTGTTTTATATATCTATTTATACCGAACAATGTCTTTCTAATAATTTCCATCGCAGTAAGGGCAGTGGGAAATTGGTTTATATTTAAAAAAAAGAGAAGTTCGTGCCAAATAGTTGTATTTCTCATATATAGATGGCGCGCCTTATACTTTCAATTTATGTCTAATTGATCCTTTGGGAATTGTTTGTGGAAGACCATTGAATGGTTCAAGTATTTATATGTATTTCCCTTGTCCTCAAAGCTTAGATACTACAACCAATAATTCCCCTAAATTGCCGGATATACACTCATGGACAAAACTTGAGGAATTTGTACCCTTTAGAATATATTTTAACAAAGTATTTATTAATTTTATTATTTTTATTAACAGAGTGGTTATTTTTATGATTATATTCTGCTACTCTGTAAATTTCCCTAGTGGCTTATCTTTTGTTTACCATTCATAGATTGTCCTTGCCTGAAATAAATTGTTGTCTCCTCCTGAAGTTTTTGCTTCCCTAATTTTCCACGTGGCATTTTGGTGGAGATGCTGGGTAAGTTAGGGAAGACAAACTGAAGACCGCCGAGAAGACCTTGAAGCCATGGGTGCTGTGATCTACATTTTCGGAGACTGACTCCAGGATTCCACCGCCGTGCTAAAGCCAAGACTTCCCTCGAAGATGACGATGTCCCTATAGACGATACGACGACAAAGCCGCTCTTCACGCTGCAAGAAAAAGGACGCAAAGGTACTAGCGACAAAGTTACAAGAATTCGATGGAATCCTTGGCAGAAGCACGTCAGATCCATGTCAGTATCTACAATAATTGCTAGCTGTGGGTCACAGCTCCCATAGGGAAGAAGCTATGTAACAAAGTATTTATTAATTTTATTATTTTTATTAACAGAGTAGTTATTTTTATGATTATTTTGTTACACTGTAAATTTCCCTCGTGGCTTATCTTTTGTTTACCGTTCATAGTTTGTCCTTGCCTGAAATAAATTGTTGTCTCCTCCTGAAGTTTTTGTCTTCCCTAATTTTCCACGTGGCAATATATTTGATTCAGACAATAACTGTGAAAGATATTTGAGACACGGTGATCTTTATTGAAGACACGAGATAACCAAGTGTAAACAAAATTGCCTCTGTCTCCTTGAAAAAAAAAAAAACAGACGACAGGCGAAAAATATTTTCCACTTCTTTAAAATTTACCTATGAGTATATAAGCAGAATAGTCGATACGATTTTAGAGTGGTATGGTGGATTAACTGGCGAAAACGCTGTGAGTTCACTATTGATGAGTCATTCCCTTCCAATAATTTTCCATTGCAGTAAGGGAAGTGGAAAATTTGGCTTATTCGAAAAATGAAATGTACATGCTAATAGTTTTATTGCATATACATTACATGTATGGAGTCAATGTTTGCTGTTTAGATGATTCCTCCAGCTCCATCTTACGGTTCTGGTACCTCAGTGCCAGACCTACGCCGTTCCCGGTAGGTCCTCTTCTTGGAACATCGCGCGTGTGCGCGACGAGGTCGACGCGGCTGTGAGGACCGGCTCGCCGCTGGCCGTCATTTCCACCGACCTCGAGTCTGCCTTCGACACCCTAGACCGCGGCTTCTTGGTGTCCCTGATGGTCTCGCTGCGGCTGCCACAGGTCTTCATCGGGTGGTTTCTCCTCCTCTATTCCGGAGCGGACGCGACAGTCCGAGCCGGAGGCCTCCACACCAAACCCTTCCAGCTTCTGAACGGTGTGAGACAGGGCTGCGCCATCAGCGCCGCAATGTTCAGCCTCGCCACAAGCCCTCTCCTACGTCGCCTTGAGCAAGCGCTCGGCCCCGGTAATGTCCTCGCCTACGCCGACGACATCGTCCTGCTCATCCGCAGTGAGGAACAGTTCGGCGTGGTGACCTCCATCTTCGAGAACTTCCGGCGCGCCTCCGGCATAAAGGGAAATTTCACCAAGAGCAAAGGTCTATGGTGCGGCGCCTGGCGTGCCCGCAACGACACTCCACTCGGCATCTCCTGGTCGTCGGTCGAACTGAAGGTGTTGGGCTGCAATGTGACGCCAGCAAATAAAACTCAGCCCAAGAAAGACATATCCTGGTCCTGCTCGAAGCTGCTATAACGAGGTGGTCCCCCTACACCCGCGGCCTCTCTCTCGTCGGCCGGGCCAGAGCGGCCAACTCCTTGGTTCTCTCCTCGGTGGTCCATCACATCCACGGCTACCTGTCTACCGACCGTACTATCCACAAGATCCAGGCACGTCTTGCGCGGTTCATCTGGGGGCCGGAGCGCACCGCCTGGTTTCCTGGTAGCGTCCTGGCGAAACCTGTCTCTCTTGGAGGATTCGGCCTCATCGACATCGAGACCCAGTTGCGGCTGTCGTGTTTCAAGGGCGTGCTGGCCGCACTGCGTGGAAGCCGTAATGCCTACTCTTGGCTGGTCGAGAGCGATGCGTGGCTATATCCACCTCCATCCGGGTCCTGGCTCTCGCCACGGCGTCTCCGGCTTCTTAAGATCTGGGAGGCGGTCGCTGACATCTTCACGCTAGACCACTCTGTGCTTACACCACATCAACTCCTGAACCTCCCCATCATAGGTGGCTGCCGCCTTCTCCGGCCACCCGACCTTCTCGCTCCTACCCGGTGGGTCAATGCCTGCATTGGGGACTTCGCTGGCCCTGCCCCTCCCCTCACTCGGCCTACGCGCTGCGCCCTGGCTGACGCCGCGTCGCTGACCAGCTTCTGCCGTCGTCTTATCGACGAAAATCTACGCGGGACCTACCGAGTAAACACCATCGGCCAGGCCGTAGTGCTGCGCGGGACGACTACGCCGTTCTTGCGAGTCATCACCCGAACTGCCCGTCGCATCTTAGAGCGTCCACGCCTGACTGCCCTGCCCATCATCCAGTTCGCTAGAAGGTGGGAGGAAAATATAAACCTACCCATCAACATCGGATGGTCGTCGCTCCGGCGCTGCGCCTTCTCCGGGCACAACGCGGACGTGGCAGTGAGGCTAGCTTTGCACGCCCTGCCCCATCCAGCCCATCCAGCATCGACACAACAGTCTTCCATCGCCTGTGGGTCCGGCGACCTGTCGCTGGTTCACAGGTACTGGTCCTGCCGCTACATCAGGCCTCTCATCCGGGAGGCATTTACCATCATCGGGCGGCCCCCTGACTTGCAGAGCTGGGTCTTCGGGCATGGCCTAGACTATGACGCCCTGGCCATCCTGGCGTCTGCCAAGACGCGCATCTATAGGCACTTCCTCGGCGCGGAACTGAGGAGTGTACAAGAAGACCCCCTCCTTGTCTGGAGGAGGACTCTCTCAAGGTGGGGAAGCCTTCCTTGCTGAAGATATTTGTATATATATTCCCCTACACTTTATATGCCCATTTACTCTTTTATATTTTCTCCTTTGTAAAATTTGATTGAAAGAATCAATAAAATTGTTTAATTTGTCAAAAAAAATGTGTCTATCTGGCACTATACGGCGCATGCTCAGTGGAATTTTATTCCCTTACCCCCCAGAAATCCTCTTGGTCCAAATTTTTGTTCTTTGAGGAACAGCCTGCACCACGCTTTTAGAGGTTGGCTTTTCTTGATTCATAAAAAAATGGGTTGGCCGAATATCACGGAACAAACCCTAAATAAAAATTTAGTTGATTTTTATTCCACTAGATGGTGCTCTCTGTCGTCTAAAATGCCCACGTGGGCGGTCAGGATACGCCTTTTTTGTTTTCAATATTTTCACGTGATCTTTTTCTATATTTTCTTATTTTACATGCGCATATAAATTTACATATACACTGTTTAACAAAAAAATCGACGCACAATGGTGTATGTAAAGAGCATGTATAGGGGAAAAAACGATTAAAATTTCAGAACAATTAATTGTTTCATTTCAGAGTTTGATCGTCACAAATTGAGAATGTCAATATGTCGTTGGACCCCACTGGCCTGGATGCAGGCTGCCACCCGGCGTGTCATGGACTGATAAAGATTCCGGATGGTGTGCCGCGGGATTTCTTGCCAAATTGTCTCCAACTGTCGGGCTAAATAGTCAACATTCCGGGATGGTTGCAATCGCCTTCCCATCACGTCCCAGATGTGCTCTATGGGCGAGAGATCAGGCGACCTTGCTGGCCACGGAAGAGTTCGGCAAGATTGAAGACAATCCATAGTAACACGTGCCGTGTGTGGCCGGGCATTATCTTGTTGAAAAGTAAGCCCGGGGTGATGTGAGAGGAACGGCAACAAAACCGGCCGTAGAATGTCATCTACGTACCGTTTTGCTGTCAGGGTGCCAGGAATGACTACCAATGGGGTCCTGCTATCAAATGAAATGGCACCCCAGACCATAACGCCCTGTTGTGGACCTGTGTGGTGTTCGACAGTAAGGCCAGGATCCACACGCTGCCCAAGACGTCTGCAGACACGTTTGCGACGGTCGTCAGGACACAGTAAGAAACGGGACTCGTCACAAAAGACTATACGTCCCCAGTCAGCGCAGTTCCCAGTTGATCCCTCCCGATACCACTGTAGTCGGACTTGTCGGTGCACGGGTGTGAGGGGTAGGCATCGTAACGGTCGGCGAGCTCTTAGATTCCGCTCTCTCAGTTGCCTGTTGATGGTCATTTTGGACACTTGTGTGCCGGTCACACGTTGGATGGTAGATAACGTGGAGTCCGACAACCATTCTGACAATTGCTCTGTCCTCCCGTTCTGTTGTTGCCCTTGGTCGACCGCTGCCGTCCTGACGTTGCATCTTCCGTTGTTGACCCACTTTTGTCAACATCGCCTAATAGCCGCATCACTTCGACACAGATGTCGCGCGATTAGTCGATTAGACCAACCAGCCTCTTTCAATCCAATGGCACGACCAGTTTCAAACTCTGACATATGTTCGTAATGAGCACGAATCTTTCGGCGAGGCATTGATACAGTAGAAATAGGCGTACTGCTAAAATATTAAACGGAAATTCTGAAAATCAGCTCGTGCCGCACCGAATATTGAGTCTAGAATGCTCGTGCTGGATGCGCAGTTCAGATGCGCTGGAGCTCTTGCTTTGCATAATTCGGCCACCAAATTTCAATCATTTGCATGTTTGGTCGAAACCTCTTTGTATACGTATTTTCATATAAATCGGACAATTGCTTCTTGGTGCGTCGATTTTTTGTTATAGAGTATATATTAGAACTTTTAAAGGGAACCAGATCAACATTCCCAAATTCTACTACAAAAAGAAGCTAAAATAACATTTTCTTGACCGTCGTCATATTTTAAAATTGTGGTGGTCTCAATAACTTCAGTGTGTCGTTAGCTATGTCACGTTATCTAAGTGTCGTTAATGCGAACTCGAGCGTCGTTATTTTATAAAATAAGTCGACACGAGCCCATGTAAAATTGTTGTAAAATTTGTTTTTTAGATTTTACGGTAAAGTAAACATCTTAGACTATAATCCTCAAATTTATTTCCCCTCTCAAAAAAAAAAAAAAATCCAGTAAAAAATATTCCTGAGAATTAAATCAACCCTAAGTTCAATTTGTTTCTTCCAGAATTCTTCGCCTCAACTCGGCCAATTTCCTTCTTCCAACTTTGACCAAATTTCCCCAGAATTTACAATTGAGACAATTGTTATCAAAGTTAGAACAAATCTTCCATGTTTTTCTTTTTTTACTCATTGGAGACTTCTTATTCTATGTGCGTATGTGTAGGAGGGGGATGAGATCAATAATTACAGTTGAACCTCCCATGAGCGACCGTCAAGGACTCTTATATTTCAACGGGGCCTGGACACATGGTGGACAATCAGCACCCGGGTTCGAATCCCACATTGAGTACCTTTTATTTAAATAATGTAACAGGTTTCTGAAGATGAGTTTCTTTTATTTTTATTAGCACATTCTCAAGCTTTCGGGTATTTGCGCCCTTCTATAGAGTATAAAAATAATAATAAAAATAAACGCTGTTAGAGATACTAACAAAATTTAAACATATATATTGTCGCGTGCAACCCTTACGGTTCTTCGCGACGACGCCGCTTCTTCCTTCGTGGGTCACCTACCCGGGCTCCCGTTGCTCTCCCTCTGCAGCTGTACCCTGCAGAGCACCCAAGGACGCCCGAAAACCATCACTAAAGTGGAACTCATTTCCTCTGGCAGTATCTCTCGGCCTTACCACTGGTGGGGGGGGGGGGGGGCACGAGAGACTTACCAGAAGAGTAGCAGCAACGATGTGGCGATGGCGAGAGTAACAACAGCAAGCGGCACCAAGACTTCTAACACTACTTCCTTTATTGTCACTTCTAATAAACATTACATATAACTGGAATAACATTCAACGGGTATTTACATTATTTTATCTCCTAGGGCCAATAAAAGTGTATTTACAAATATTTTCTCCAGGAAACAGGAACACAGCAGTCGGCGATATCTACATTAGTTCCAGACGGAAACAGGCGAAAGCGCCATCTATCGGTGGAGGTTGTAGTTATTTTGAGGCCTTATACACGACAATATTTATATGTGAAAAATAATATAAAAAAGGTCAGGTGTTAGTATTAAAATAAAAAAAAGGCAGATCCTGACCACGATCACATGAGCCTTTCGTGGATGGCTTTTCTTGATTTATCAAGAAAATGGGTTGGGCAAATATCAGGAAAAAGGTAAAAATCAACCTTTGGTTGATTTCTGTTCCTCTAGATGGCGCTCTGACATCTAAAAATATTATTTGCTCGTGGTCAGGATATGCCTTTTTCGATATATTCATATAAATTTGTCTAAATTTTGCATATTACTCTTGATGGTAAAATATTTTATTCAGGTAATTTTTATGAACATAATAACTATTGATGGAAATTTTGCCGGGAGGAAATTGATATAAAGAGACAAGGGTCGCCTCTCCCGTCAAAATAGACGTCTAAAATCAGACGCCATCTATTGACCGTCGCCGCAACTAGCGGCCTCGGGTCGGTGACAAAGCCACAACACCAGCTTTGGCAAACTGAAAAGCGTCCACCTAGAGACCATGGTTTCGGGCTAATGGCCCTCGTAAGTCTAGGGCTAAAATCTATGGCTAAAATATAGATGGAAATTTTGCCGGGAGGAAATTGATATAAAGAGACAAGGGTCGCCTTTCCCGTCAAAATAGGTGGACGCTTTTCAGTTTGCCAAAGCTGGTTTTGTGGCTTTGTCACCGACCCGAGGCCGCTAGTTGCGGCGACGGTCAATAGATAGCGTCTGATTTTAGACGTCTATTTTGACGGGAGAGGCGACCCTTGTCTCTTTATATCAATTTCCTCCCGGCAAAATTTCCATCTATATTTTAGCCATAGATTTGGCCCAGCCACTTTGCCAGCTAAACACCTCTTTGGCAGATTGTCAAGATTCCATTAGATCCCGCGTGGTTCTCATGGAATAAAGTCCGCCCTAGACTAACGAGGGCCATTAGCCCGAAACCATGGTCTCTAGGTGGACGCTTTTCAGTTTGCCAAAGCTGGTGTTGTGGCTTTGTCACCGACCCGAGGCCGCTAGTTGCGGCGACGGTCAATAGAAGGCGTCTGATTTTAGACGTCTATTTTGACGGGAGAGGCGACCCTTGTCTCTTTATATAATAACTATTGTTAATTTAATCGTAAATATTGTCATATTTAATAAAGTTTGATTTAGTTTTCTCCTAAAAATTGGCTTTAATCCTCTGGCAAGCCCACATTCAACAGTGAGTGCAAGTAACCAAACAGTGTTCTGGCAGAGTGCAAAGTCGAAATATTTTCTATCATATGTAGACATGTGGAGGTGTACTTACTGTATAAGAAAGGAACTCCATTAATCATGCTTTCATGGCCTGTATTTCTGCCTATACTTGGGATAATACGATAACTGTTTTGAAGGAAGTATACCTTTTTTTTTGCTTATCCCTAGTACACGTGGTACAGGCCATGATAATCATGGTGGGTAGAAGTAGGCGACTGCTTTTACCGTAAGTGCATTACATGTCTACACATGTGAAAAGCAGTTCGACTTTGCACATACAAATGTGCCTGAGCCCCATTTGGTTACTTGCACTCGCTGGTGCGGCTTGACCTTTGCAAGAATCGGGGGTCATTGGAGCATATTTTTTTTTTAAATCAGAAAAAAAGTGGCTAATGCGGGAATCGAACCCTGGTCGTAGCGGTCGAAAACCAAAGGCTTAGACCATCCTTCCACCGACCCCCAGTAAGTATACGTGAGAGTGAGACATACTATCGGGACCTTTATAAGATGTACATATATAAAATAGCTCTAAGATATAAACAGAGGAAATATAAACTCTATCTTGCGACATTAACCAAGCTTAAGAGGAAACGGTCGATGTGGAACAGTGCAAACAACTTGAAGGATCAGTCATTGAAATCGCCAACAAACAGGTTATAAAGTTGTTTATAAAAGTGTTAACATTTCTGAAATACCATTTTAAAATATTCAAATAAAATTGTGTAGAATTTTCTGCATCAAATTTTTAATGAAAAATATAAGGTTTTTCCAGAAGTTCGTAAACATATTATGATTTATATTTTGCAAGTGTTTACGAACTTTTGGGACAACCTTATAATTCTGAAACTTGGCCCACCTGCTGATTGGCCACCCTTGATATAGAAAAAATCAGAGATTAAATCATTGTTCTATAAGAATTCTTTTTATAATTATACTAAGGTTACCAATATTACCAAGGTTGTCCCAAAGGTTCGTAAACACTTGCAAAATATAAATCATGTTTACGAACTTTTGGGACAACCTTGTAATTCTGAAACCTGGCCCACCTGCTGATTGGCCATCCTTGATATAGAAAACATCAGAGAATAAATCATTGTTCTATAAGAATTATTTTTATAATTATACCAAGGTTACAAATATTACCAAGGTTGTCCCAAAAGCTCGTAAACACTTGCAAAATATAAATCATGTTTACTAACTTTTGGGACAACCTTATATTATAATATACAACAAATGAAAACATTAGGACGCGGAAGTTTCTTTTAATAAATCAAACTTCTACTGTCCTTACTGCGATGAAAAATATTGGGAGGGCTTGGCTCATCAGTGGTAAACCCTCCCAGCGGTTTCGCTAATTTGCCTGACCTTAATCTACCAGACCGCTTCTTCAGAGCTCTTATACTGTATTGGACCATTCTGCTTTTATATGCTACACTGAAGGATGGAATCTTAGAAATGGTTTTTAAGCAAACTATGGGATAAGATTTTAGGACAGTAGAATTAAATTTAAATGTTCTAATATATCATTTGTTCAAGACTTCTTTTGAACAAATATAATGTTCATGAACAAATGAAATAGTTACTTATATGTGTAATACAACATGTGTGGATTATTAACTCAACCTATTGACATTCCAAACGTTCCACTAACCTGGACAGCAGCTTGTGCCGGCAATATTAGCTACCAGAGTAACATGTGTTCTCCCGTCAAGTCCAGGATAAATAACCTACGCGCAATAATAGACGCCGCGATGTCATCTTATTTGTCCCAGCTGTATAAACAGAGAGACCCCCGATATATAAATGGAGTAGTTGTCAGGACTGTGGAGTCCATGTCAGCCTCAATCCCCATTTTGCTGCCTTCAACACTCACTCGTAATTTCACGAATGGTATTCAGTTGTATTCACACTCCAAGCTGTGAAAGAAAATAAAAATAAAAGCCCGAAACGCGTTCATGGATGGCTTTTCTTGTGATTTATCAAGAAAATGTATTGGCCAAATATCAGGAAACAGGCTAAATAAACGTTTAGTTGATTTCTGTTCCACTAGATGGCGCTCTGCCATATAAAAAGCTCATATGCTCTTGGTCAGGATATGCCTTTTTTATTTTAACTCCAAACTGGGTGTCTCATATGTAAATATATATTAAGTATTTAAAATATAAACGAAATTACACATACATTTTATAGAAATATATTGTTTTTGACCATTGATATAGGTAAAAAGCAAATATTGTTTTGCATACATAGAAAAGTATTAACGAGAAGTGAGGTTGTGTAAATAGGAAAAGCTATATTTTGTTTAAATCGGGGGTGGCCAATCTTTTCAGAATGTGGGCCAAATTTCAAAATCCTATTTCCTGCCCGGGCTACGAACTTAATTTATTTATATATTTTTTTCTATTGTTTTCTCATATATATGTATATACTTCAATCCCACATGATGAAGCTATTACAGAAATTTCAGAATTCTTGAATGCCCACCCCAACCTACCATTATCTATACCAAAGGAAGCCCTCATAGACTTACTCAAACTGTGCCTATCATTCAGCTACTTTAATTACAAGAATCAATACTACAAACAGATCAAAGGCCTCCCTATGGGCAACCCAATATCTTCAGCTCTGGCAAACATTTTCATGAATAATATTGACAAATTAATAATAGATAATAAGCAGCTAAAAATAACATTCTGGAAAATATATATTGGCGATATTCTTCGCATAACCGAAAACAACAATACAACAAGCATTCTGAATTTCTTGAACAATATAAAACCATTTCTTACATTTACACATGAAATAGAAGGAAAAAACTCTTTATCATTCTTTGATATAATTCTCACCAGAAACAGCTCTAAAATAGAAACAGGCATTTACTGTAAGCCAACTCATACAGGTGGTTGATTGAATTTCAGCTCATTCGGCCTTATTAACCATAAAATATCTGTCATAAAAACCCTATCAAAAAGAATATCTACTCATTGCTCTAATAATCTAGAAAAAGTACAACAAGAAAGAATATTATATATATATATATAACAACAAATTTACCCGAAAGCTCGTAGCATTCTTACAATAAAAGAAACTCATCTTCTGATCCTCCTTAATTGATAAACAAATTACTGATTTTCAATTCTTTTATTTTAAATGTATATATTTTATTATTCTCTATATATTAATATTTTATATATTATTTTATTATTATTAATTATATTTATAAACATGCATATTGTAGAT
This sequence comes from Cordylochernes scorpioides, assembly GCA_030710605.1. Taxonomy (NCBI): domain Eukaryota; kingdom Metazoa; phylum Arthropoda; class Arachnida; order Pseudoscorpiones; family Chernetidae; genus Cordylochernes; species Cordylochernes scorpioides. Next base: position 24,246,738 of record CP092877.1, on the reverse strand, counting down.
TTTAGATATTTTAAATTTTATAGCAGTTGTACATATTCGTGAATTGATACGCGAGCTTCTCAAAACAATCTTGTTTCCCGAAGAAGTTTGGCGAGTTGCCACATGAAATATCGGAAATAAAACTTTATGATTCAAAATAGGTATTTTAAATAATATATATATGCCAAACGAGGCATTTCTTCCTTTAAATGTTCATCAGAACGATGCACTGTGAATCACCCTTGTAAAAAAACTTTGCTAATGATGATAAAGTAATACCAAAAAACACTAGTTTTGGTAGATTCAGACAAAAGGCCAATCTGCATACCATGGTTTCGGGCTTTGGCTTTCATCAGTACAGGGAGAGGTGCTTCGTTTGGTATATGAATATTGTCAAATAGCTCCATCCAGATGGGACAACTGTCAATCATCCCTGGACCCCGGGAGTGGGGACCACAGGTGTGGGGGCTTCTGGGAAGCTGATATGTAAATAAGGAAAACGGGACGGTGGCTAACGCCGTTCATTAGGATTAACTTTTAACTTGGGGTAAGTTGTACAAAACTCTCTCTCCCTATAAATACCCCTTATAATAAATTATTTATTCCCAAATTTGCCCTTGCTTTATTTATCTCCGCGACAATATCATCCTCCCGCCACTTTATGTTATATTTATATAAACGTCTGTTTCTGTTTATACGAGTACCTTATGGTAAATTATTTTGTTGGTAAAAACGAGAAACTTGAAGAATTCTAAAATTGCTAAAAATAAGTCTGTAATCCCATTGTGGTTACTATTAAAAAGTATGAAAAGGTAAATTTTGAGTAAATTGTGTTAATGTATTCTGTCGTGGCTCCTATGGATGGAAACATTTTCCATAAAAAAGAAAGCCAGTACCTGTTGTAGAGAACGATGTCCGGCAGCCAGAGCTTCTCACAAGGCACTCTGATCTTGCTGAGGTTCCCAAAATCTTTGGGATCCCACTTGAGGAAGTCATCATACCATTCCTGCATACCACAGCACACATCGTGGTTGGCGATAAACATCTTATAATTTCTGATAGTAAAGTGCACGCACATTAACATAAATCTCTAAAAAAATATATTTACCAATGGATATTTCAAGACATGGTTTCGCGGTATACTTTATCCCAAGAGGTGATTCGCGAAGTTATTTAAGTGTCCCGTGAGTTTTCGAATTGTGTCGCGAGAGTTCTTCAAATGTCTCGCGAACTTTTTAAAGCTTGTTCCGAGAGTTATTTAAAATGTATCGCCAGAGCTCTTCAAATTTTATCCCTGGAGTTCTTGAAAGTTTGTTCCGGAAACTTTTCGAAGTGTGCCCCGAGAGTTCTTCAAAGTGTGTCACCAGAGGTTTTAATGTTTGCTCCTGGAGTTCTAAAAGGTGTGTGACCAAAATTTTTCAAAGTTTGTCCCGGGAGGATTTTGAAGTGTGCCCCGAGAGTTCTTCAAAGTGTGACACCAGAGAAGGTCAAAGTTTATCCCGAGAGTTCTTCAAGTGCGTTACTATAGAATTTCAACTCCTCCGATGGAGTTCTATGTTTCCAAAGTTCTTCAATTGTTCCGAGAAAAAGTTCTTCAAGTGAGTTGCCAGAGTTCTTCAATTGTTCCGAGAGAAAGTTCTTCAAGTGAGTTGCCAGAGTTCTTCAAGTGTTCCGAGAAAAAGTTCTTCAAGTCAGTTGCCAGAGTTCTTCAAGTGTTCCGAGAGAAAGTGATTCAAGTGAGTTGTCAGAGTTCTTCAAGTGTTCCGATAAAAAGTTCTTCAAATGAGTTGCCAGAGTTCTTCAAGTGTTCCGAGAAAAAGTTCTTCAAGTGAGTTGCCAGAGTTCTTCAAGTGTTCCGAGAGAAAGATCTTCAAGTGCGTTAACAAAGTTCTTCAAATGTTCAGAGAGAAATATCTTCAAGTGCGTTGTGAGAGTTCTTCAAGTGTTCCGAGAGAAAGTTCTTCAAGTGCGTTAACAAAGTTCTCCAAGTTTTCAGAGAGAAATATCTTCAAGTGCGTTATGCCAGAGTTCTTCAAGTGTTCCGAGAGAAAGATCTTCAAGTGCTTTAACAAAGTTCTTCAAATGTTCAGAGAGAAATATCTTCAAGTGCGTTGTCAGAGTTCTTCAAGTGTCCCGAGAGAAAGTTCTTCAAGTGCGTTAACAAAGTTCTTCAAGTTTTCAGAGAGAAATATCTTCAAGTGCGTTGTGCCAGAGTTCTTCAAGTGTTCTGAGAGAAAAATCTTCAAGTGCGTTGTCAGAGTTCTTCAAGTGTTCTGAGAGAAAGATCTTCAAGTGCGTTAACAAAGTTCTTCAAGTGTTCAGAGAGAAATATCTTCAAGTGCGTTGTCAGAGTTCTTCAAGTGTTCTGAGAGAAAGATCTTCAAGTGCGTTAACAAAGTTCTTCAAGTGTTCAGAGAGAAAGATCTTCAAGTGCGTTGTCAGAGTTCTTCAAGTGTTCTGAGAGAAAGATCTTCAAGTGCGTTAACAAAGTTCTTCAAGTGTTCAGAGAGAAATATCTTCAAGTGCGTTGTCAGAGTTCTTCTGCTCTGAGAGAAATATCTTAAAGTATATATAAGGCGAGAGTCTTCCTGTTTGTCATCAAATTACTCGGTTTGTATAAGAGGTACTCTTAACGTTTCCTTAACTACCACTCTTGTTTCGAAATAAATATTTGATACGCGAATAATAAACAAAGAATTAAAATTTAAATTAAATTCATATACCTATAATATTTACAAATTTATTTAAATATATGAGTAGAGGGTATATATTTAGAGTATTTTATAGAGAGGAGGAATAGTACATGTTCTTGCGATGAAAATCAACAAAAACGCTATGCCATTGGGTCACGAAAATGTGTCACGAAAATACGACATGGGAGGTAATTCTATGACAATAATAAAAATAACAAACGACCTACCAGGATTTGAGCCTGGTATCTTTTGATCCTCAATCAGGGATGTATTAACGTCAACTATATTAATATAAAGTCAAATATAAGAAAAGATACTGCCTATATGGGTATGAATAAAATGGAAAATATGCGGGCAAAGTAGTAAAGAAATAGAAAAGAAAAATCCAAGAAGTATACAGAAAGTAGACGAAAAGTAGATGAAGATAAGGAAAAAAGAATCTAGAGTAGAAAATCAGCATATAAGAAATATACAACAAGTACAAATAGAAAATTTCGACATCTAGGTAGTTTGGAAATGTATCAACATTTTGAGTACAAGATTTGTGGACACACAAAAGAATGATAGCAAGTTATATTTATAAAATATTTCAATAAAAAAGTTCTTTAAAAAGCTTGATTTTAAAATAACGATTCTATTTTTTAGTCTATATTACCTGTACCTATCACATGTTCCACTATTACTAATAAATACAAAATTTCACCTCTGAAAACTAATTATTTTTAAAAACGATATTTATAGTTTAAAAAAATTCGATATAAGAAAATAGTTTATTTTCAGGATAGAATGACTTTAAAAAAAAGGGAGTTCGAAATTTAATTTATTAAACTTTTGTGAATTTATAAAATTGATTTTAACTCAATTCTTTCCGAGAAAATTGATTTGAGATTGTGTTTTGGAAATAGAATTTTTTTCTCAGATTCCTTGATATGAGCAATTGAATAAAAATTGCCAAAAGTCACTTAATAGAGGCTGTCTCATAGAGAAAAATTTCGTCTATTTCCTACCAGCGACAGGTCGCCTCCATAGGGGGAATTTTCGCTTATTGCCTACCACCGGCCGCCTCCATAGGGAGAATTTTAGCCTATTGCCTACCACCGGCCGCCTCCATAGGGGGAATTTTCGCCTATTGCCTACCACCGGCCACCTCCATAGGGGGAATTTTCGCCTATTGCCTACCATCGGCCACCTCCATAGGGGGAATTTTCGCCTATTATATACATTAAAAATAGTATTTTATTTTAAACACTATTACCCAATCTTTTTATATATTTTATACACACGTATTTTTAATAATATATTTAATAAATATCATAATATGCCATTCAAATGTGTGTGGTAGTTTCATCAGAAGCTGTAAGAGGCGCTAATTACGCATGAGATTTACGAATAAATTATCAATTTTATTGATTGTGCGTCACCTATCTACTTTCTATCGTGTCAAAGTTTCAACCAGATTGTTCAAGTATTGTGAAGACGCATGCAGAATACACTTATATAAACAGTCTGATAAATTATTTATATTAAAAACAAAAAAGGCATATCCTGACCACATGAGCATTTTAAATGGAAGAACGCCATCTAGTGGAACAAAAATAAACTAAAAGTTTATTTAACTTGTTCCGTGATATTTTGCCAACTCAATTTCCTGATAAATAGATGGATCAATAAAAACGATAAAAGTTTATGGTTATCGAAAAAAAAAAACAAAGAAGGAAACAAAAGTATATAAGTATTCACATTTAAATTAAATTCTGTTGTTATATATTTTTTAAAATCTCAAGAAAAGAAACGATTTCGCAACATTTTTTTCTTATACGAATAAAAGATATAATGGCTCAAGCGCGCTTTTATCTTGTTAGTATTGTTGTACTAGCCACGCCTGTTGAAGAACCGCAAGGTTCGAAAGTTAGCAATTAAACGGAAAAGAAGCTCCTCGTGTAATCTTTTATTCGTATAAGTTTAACCAAATATACTGAGTTCATTTATTCGTAAAACATTTTTTTCGTTTGGATGACGCACCGCGACCTGGCTTCCTGGTTAAGGTTAGTGAGGATGCAACAACCTGGGCCATTGACGAGATGATACAGAACGATCGTAACATGTTACAGCTGATCATCTTTTCATTGAATATGGAATGCTATGTTGCTTGTAAATTTAATTATTTAAATAATTTGTATTTTTTTAAAAATTTAATTATAAATAAATTTTTGTAAATATATATATATGTAAATTTTTGTGTGAAAAAATTAATTAATAATAGAGAATTTGCATATGTTGTTGTTGATTAAAAAGAAGAAAATATTTTAAGAAAGGTGTGTGTGCCATCTGTCCTACCTTCCACCCAACAAAGGTTATGGGCCTACTTGCAAGCTTTTAGCTGAATACTATAGCAACTTAAGAAAAAAATAATTGGCTAAACTTTTGGGGTCGCATTAAAAGTTTGAAATGAATGATACAAATTTCACTTTTCCAAAGCTGAATGCTTTCAACTATAGTATCTGGAAAGTGGATATGAAGGTCCTTCTGATTGATAGAGGAAGCTGGGATTTTATCATAGAAGATGAACCTGATCTTCCAGCTGAGGCAACAGCCAAAGATATTAGAGAGTTCAAATGGAGGAAGGATAGAGCTTTCACTACTATTTACCAAGGAGTAGAAAGAAAATACCAAACCTTGATTGCTAATGCTGCTGATGGAAAAGAAGCCTGGAATATTTTAAAGCAGAATTTTGAGCCAAATTCAAGAGCCAGACTGGCTGGTTTGATTGACGAATTTTATGAACTGAAATTTGCTCCTGATGAAGAAACTATTGGAATATTTATTAAAAGAGTCCAAGAGAAAAAACAACTGATTAAAGAAGCAGGATTTGATCTACCTGAAGTACTTGTGTGTTTTCAGTTGATAAGGAAATTACCTCAAGATTATGATGGCATTGTCCAAGCTCTATACAGACTAGAAGAAAAACACTTTAATGTTGAAAACATTGAAGCCCACTTAATAACTGAATCGGGAAGAGTTCAACAAAAGAAAAAAGATCATGGACTTGATATTGTGGCAAATGCTTATCAAACAAAAACTCCCAGGATGTACCAAGGAAATAAAAAGAAAAATTATTTTTCTACAAAACACAGTATAGCAGTGGAAGCATGCTGGAGCCAACAGTGCATCCAAGAACAGCAAGAACCTATGATATAAGGAATTGCTCCTTCTGTGGGAAAACTGGCCATCTTATAAAAGACTGTTTTCTTAGAAACAAAAACTTTCAAAGGCAACACTACAGAAAGGATCAGAACAACAGGGGAAAATCTTCTGCATTTCATTCAGAAATTCTAAGCTTTCACCACATTAGTGAAAGAACAAGTGATCCAACTAGTGAATGGGGAGAATGGCTGATAGACAGCGCAGCTACATCTCATTTTTGTAAAGAAAAGGATTGGTTTGTGAACTACCAGGATATCCCCCCGATGGACGCTTTGATTGGAGATGTCGACTGCAAGTCAACAATCTTAGGTAAGGGAGATATTAACTTTGTTTTAAGAGACATTAATAACACCTTTGTAGAGGTAACTCTACTTAATGTTTTATATGCACCAAACATGAGAAGAAATCTCATTAGTGGATCATGCATATACATAGCAGGAAATAAGATTATATGGAAAAATGGTAAAATGACAATCTTTAAAAATAATGGGGAATATTTATTTACAGCAAGACTAGTAGATAAATTATATATTGTAAATGGATACCCTAATAGAGCCAAAGCTCAAAATTATTCAGTTTCCTATAACTCAAATCTTAATTTTCTCCATAAGAGATTTTGCCATATTAATTCAGAAATACTTAATTCTATGAGTAAAAATAATACTGTCAAAGGATTAGAAAAAGTTCAGGGTAATCCAACCACATGTGATATATGTAAAGTAGCTAAGATCACCAGATCATCATTTAAATTTAGCTATACAATTCTGACTAGAAAACCTTTAGAAAAAGTGCATATGGATATCTGGGGTTCTGCACCAGTGAGATCACTTGGTGGCAGTAGATATTTTCTTTCTATCATAGATGACTACTCTAGAAAGGTTAATGTTTATTTCCTAAAAGAAAAGTCAGAAGTTTTTAACTATTTTAAGCAATACTTGCATGAGTCTGAGAGAGCATTAAATGCCAAATTAAAATGTATTAGGACAGATAATGGATTAGAATTCTGTAACAAAGAATTTGAAAATTTTCTAGTAAATTTGGGTATTAAAATAGAAAGAACATCAACTTATAGTCCTGAACAAAATGGAATAGCTGAAAGGTTTAATCGAACTGCTATTGAAGGTGTTCGAGCAATGCTTTTAGATAGTGGGTTACAACCCAGATTCTGGGCAGAAGCCCTAAATACCTTTACATATACTAAAAACAGATGTGAACATGCCCTAACAAAAGGAGTAAGTCCAATGGAATTATGGTCAGGACATAAACCATCTGTAAGACATTTTAAAATTTTTGGCTCATTAGCTTATGTACATGTCCCTAAAATAAAAAGAAATAAGTTACAACCTAAGGCCAATTCAGGCATAATGGTAGGTTATGCAACCAAAACAAAAGGTTATAGAATCTGGTTACCAGCAGATAGAAAAGTAATAGAAACCATTCATGTATTTATTGATGAAACTAAGAAAGGTGTAGATACTTTATTTGGTACTGCTTCTAGAGTACAATATGTTTTTTATCCACAGGATGATAACTACCCTTATGAAAATAATGATAGTGATAACCATAATTTACATACACTTACCCCAATAGACATAACTAAATGGAAAAGACTAGAAGTACCTAGAAAGACAGGATCAAGAGTAGATGTATACTATTACCCTCCTTCTAGTGATCAAAAATTAAGATCATTTAATGATGTACAAAAATATTGCGTAACACAAAAGCTTAAATTTAATTCTGAAACGTTTCCATTTAGACCACAAAAACCAGATATAAGTGAGGAAAATGAAGTTAAAATAGAAACAAATTGTTTAGAAGATGATTTGTATGAAAGTATTTTCCATGAGGAAATCTATAATGTAGACCTTCCTAAAAACTTTAATGATGTACAACAATCACAGGAAAAAAGGAATTGGATTAAGGCAATGGAAGATGAACTTAAGGTGATGAAAGATAGAAAAGTATGGAAATTAGTAGATCCCCCACCTCAAGGTGTGAAAATATTAGGTAATAAATGGGTATATAGCGTAAAAAGGGATGATAAAAATAATATAAAAAGATATAAAGCTAGGCTTGTAGCACAAGGTTATAGACAGAAATATGGAATAGATTACACTGACATTTTTTCACCAGTTGTAAATTTTTCAATAATTAGATTCCTGTTTATAATATTAGTATCTTTGTGCTAAGATGGAAGCATGTCCAGTTAGATGTTAAATCAGCCTATCTTTATGGAAATTTGAAGGAAAAAATTTACATGCAACAACCTGATGGATTCAAACTAAAAGGTAGTGAAGATAAAGTTGGTCTTTTAGAAAAGACTATTTATGGGTTACATCAGAGTGGAAGAGAATGGAATAAAGAATTGGATTCAATTTTGAATTCAATAGGATTTGAGACCATTAAATGGTGCAACTGTGTATACAAAATGAATAATAGTGTTTTCTTGATAGTATATGTTGATGACATCTTGTTATTTGGAATAGAAACATCTGTAATTGGAAAAACTATTCAAATTATTAAAGAAAAGTTAGATATAGAGGAATTAGGAAAGGTCAAATATCTGTTAGGAGTTAACTTTGAAACTACAGACAAGGGCATATACTTACATCAAGAAACATATATAAACAAACTTATAACTAGTTTTACAGATCTACCTAAGACATTGGTAAATTTACCTTTTAAGGCAGGGTGCTGGTTACCACCAAAAATTAAGGAAGATGAAATTATTGAGACTGAACTCATGAGAAAATACCCATATAGATCAATAATAGGTTGTTTATCTTTCCTTGCAGACAGAAGCCGACCAGATATTTCTTTTTCAGTAAACACAATGGCTCAATTCTGTAATGGATACACATATCAGCATTGGAAAATCGTTGTAGATCTAATGAATTATGTCTTTAGGACAAAACATTATAAAATAAACCTATCAAATGTTAATAGAGGCATCTTAAATGCATATTCTGATGCAAACTGGGGAAGTCATTTGACCAATAGACACTCTACAAGTGGATACATACTATATCTAGATGATACCCCATTTACATGGAAATCGAGAAAACAAAAGTGTATTGCATTAAGTTCTATGGAATCCGAATTTATAGCCTTAACTGAAAGTGTAAAAGAAACAATATGGTATTTTAATATATTAAAAGAAATAGACGTACTACCTAATGTGGGAAAATCTATTCACTTTTGTGAAAATCAGTCAGCTATATATTTCTGTAAGAATAGTGTAGAAAATATAAAAACCAAGCATATTGATATCGGACTACAATTTATTCGAAAACTTGTTGAGGAGGAAGAATTCACTTTAAAATTTGTTAATAGTAATTTAAACTTAGCTGACTTCCTAACTAAACCTTTATCTAAAGAGAAACTAAGTCGTTTCATAGAGAAACTGTTTTGGAGATGAACTATCTACAAATTAATTCAAGACTCATCTTCAGACAAGACTGGACCCGAAGCAGGAGGGAGTGTGAAGTCCACTACTTGTACAAGTCGACAAGGCACTCTGCATCATCTGTAAATTCCTTCACTGTGTTGTCCTATTTGTCTCATTCTGTCTCTTTATAATTTTGTGTAAATATAGCTATCATGTTGTAAATCATGGGAAATGATGATCATGGGGCCGATTGTTACAGCTGATCATCTTTTCATTGAATATGGAATGCTATATCAATTAAGAAGGATCAGAAGATGAGTTTCTTTTATTGTATGAATGCTACGAGCTTTCGGGCAAAAGCCCTTCGACAGGCAATTTGCCCGAAAGCTCGTAGCATTCATACAATAAAAGAAACTCATCTTCTGATCCTTCTTAATTGATATACCTTACTAGAAGAGTCTTTACCTTTAATGGAATGCTATGTTGTTGTAAATTTAATTATTTAAATAATTTGTATTTTTTTAAATATGTTTTTTTTATATATGTAAATTTTTGTGTAAAAATTAATTAATATTAGAGAATTTGCATATGTTGTTGTTGATTAAAAAAAAGAAAATATTTTAAGAAAGGTGTGTGTGCCATCTGTCCTACCTTCCACCCAACATAACATGAACATTAGAGTTATTTCTGCCGAACTTAACCTTATTTATGGTAGTGTCCAAAAAGCATTGCAAACCATTTAAAGTACAGAAACAAAATGGGTGCCTCGGCTGCTCACAGAAGAAATGACGGAAAAACGTCTTAACGCCTGTAGGTAGCTTTTGGAACGTTATGAAATTGAGAGTGAAGGTTTTCTTGATAGAATAGTGACTGGAGATGAATCATGGATACACCATCACATTCCTGACTCTAAAGGTTCAAGTGAAGAATGGCATCGCAAGGGTTCACCAACACCAAAGAAACCAAGGATAATGGCTTCTGCTGGAAAAGTACTCTTGACTATTTTTAGGACAGTAAAGGATGCATCTTAGAATATTATCTTCCTAAAGGCCAAACAGTTAATAGCATATTTTATTCTGGGCTCCTTGAAAAACATTTAAAGCTGAAAATTCGTTCCAAAAGGCGTGGTTTGCTGAGCAAAGGTGTTAGCCTACAGCATGATAATGCTCGGCCCCACGTGACAAATCGCACCATTAAAACCATCAATAAATTAAATTTTAAAGTTCAAATCCATCTCCCTTACTCTCCTGATTTAGCCCGAGTGATTATTATTTATTTGGACACTTAAAAATATTTTAAAGGGGCATGACTTTCAAGACTGATGATGAGGTTAAAAATGCGGTGCATGGATGGCTTGCCCAACACACACAAGATTTTTTCTTAAAGGGAATTTACAAGCTACCTGACCTTAGGAAGAAGTGTATAGAAAAAGGAGGGTTTATGTAGAGGATTAAAAATAAAACTGTATTTTAGTTTGCATAAAAAAAAAACTTTCATCGTTTTTTATTGATCCACCCTTGTGAATCAAGGAAATCCAACTACGTACACGTTTCGGGCTGTTGACTCTCGTCAGCGTGGTGCAGGCTGTACCTCAACGACCAAAATTTGGTCCTATAGGATTCCTGAGAAACCAAGAAATGGGGTTTTAAGGCCAAATTTGCGTAAATACGCTTTTCATGTGAAATATTACATATCTATATATATAAAAATGAATGTTTGTATGTTTGTTTGTTTGTTGGTCTGTTGGTATGTCCGGTATACAAATTCGCAGTAGTTCACTAATTCAAACCAAAATTTCCATACATAGGTAAAATATAACGGGGGTGACGATAGGCTATTTAAAAAATATATAAATCAATTATTAAAACTATATATTCAAATTATTCAACTTAGCTCACGAGCAGCGCCCTCTATCAATACTAAAAGGTTATAAATACGTTTAAACCAATCGTGATGAAACTTTGGGAAGATGTTTAGTATACTACCGGGATGGTTTCTGGCTAATTACTCTTTAGAAATAACCTTTCTTGCATTTTTATTTACAATAAAACGTAAATTCACTCGCAATCAGCGCCCCCTCGCGGCAGACGTATGGCCTTAAATAGCCTCGCATGAGCTTATTTGTAACGTCAAGCTTAGCCTATAGGTTAGGTACACAGCTTCGTACCCCCGCAACCTAGGTTCGAGGCTCAAGCGTGGGTGTTTTTTTTCATTTCTTTTATATTATTGTAGCAAATTATTAAAAATATTATTTTATTTAAAATGTACGTTATATATATATAAAAAAATATATAAAATATTTAAAAAATATATATATAAAAAATATATATATAAAAATATATATATAAAAATGAATGTTTGTATGTTTGTTGGTCTGTTGGTATGTCCGGTATACAAATTCGCAGTAGTTCACTAATTCAAACCAAAATTTCCATACATAGGTAAAAAATAACGGGGGTGACGATAGGCTATTTTAAAAAATATATAAATCAATTATTAAAACTATATATTCAAATTATTCAACTTAGCTCACGAGCAGCGCCCTCTATCAATACTAAAAGGTTATAAATACGTTTAAAATCTAAATCTTCTCAATATTTTATTAATAATAGTTCGCTTAATAACACATATAATATAAATATTTATATAATAACTGCTCTAATTTGAAATATTTGGTAGGTTTTATTTATTTATATATTTTCAATTTTAGATATAACTGATCTAATTCGCCGTTTAAATTACTAATATAGTTCGCTTAATAACACATATAATATAAATATTTATATAATAACTGCTCTAATTTGAAATATTTGGTAGGTTTTATTTATTATATATTTTAATTTTTAGATATAACTGATCTAATTCGACGTTTAAAATAACTGCTCTTGAAATATTTGGTATGTTTTATTTATTTATATATTTTCATTTTTAGATATAACTGATCTAATTCGCCGTTTAAAATAACTGCTCTAATTCGAAATATTTGGTATGTTTTATTTGTGTTCACTATATTTCTATTTATTTGAGGTATTATAATTTCCATGTTTCAAAAACCTATTTCAAAAAGGTCGTTAGAAATATGTAAGGCCTGAAATAGCTTTACATGCGAATATTTATGATGCCAAGGGTGGCTTAATGGTTAGGTGTATGGCTTCGTATTTCCACAACCTTGGTTCGAAACTTAGCCTGGGTGCTTTTTTTTTTAAATATTATTGAAGCAAAGTTTTTTTTTTACAGTACCAAAATTTCCATATATAGGTAAACAAATACGAGGAAAACGATAGGCTATTTTAAATTATATATATATTAAATATTAAAACTATATATTCAAATTATTCTACTTAGCTCACGAACAGTGCCCTCTATCAAGGTTATAAATACGTTTAAAAATCGATATCTTCTCAAAATTTTATTAATAATAGTGTGTTCGCTTAATAATTAGAATACTTGATCTAAATCGAGATATTTATAGACGCTCGCTCGATTTGAAGATTTACACATGTGTATATCGTAACTAATATAACTGTAAAGTTTGGAGCGGGACGTTTCACAAAAGTGACGTCCACGGTGCCAATTTATAATTGTAACGAATAGTATTTGAATAAAAACATTTAATCGGGTAAAACCCGGGCGTTGCCCGGGTCATTCGTCTAGTAGTCAATAAAAATTACATCTCAATATTCACGGTAAAATTTGCGTAGATGGGTTTTGGCTCTAAAAATCATGTACTGCAATCAAATTAAACGAGTCGTTAAGTAAGATCTGGAGGGAAGCTCTCGTTTAAATTCTTATTTAACCATTCTACTGTTGAAAGATCAGCGATTAATTAACACTTAAAGATAATTAAAGGGAGTAACATTCTGTTTCCTTGTAATTGTCCTAATTGATGACTAATTATTTGTGTTTGCAATAAACAATTTACGTTAATTATAGATGATCAAACATTAAATGTCTCATTCCCTCTCTTCCAATGTTTTAATGACCCTGCCTACGTCATTGTAAGGAACTGATTTAAATCGGCCTGCCTGCTGGTGTTCCCTAAAATATTTAGTTGAAGTACCGGGCGTTGCCCTGGGGGCAGGCTTTGCATCTCTGCAAAACCATGTCATTCTATAATCTTATTTTAGCAGGAATAAGTCAAAATGTTTCATCTTTTATCTCTCTTAAAAGAGCATCAAGTCCGACCACACCTTCCTACGGTCCCCCCTGGACCCTTTGGAATATTCGACCAAATTCTGATCCGTTTCCAAGGTGACTAACGTGGCAACGGCACCCATTTTCCATTGAAGAGCAAAACCGATATCTCCATGCTGTGATATAGGTGCATGGAGACATCTGAGGCTCTTCATTGGACACGAAAATATCAACAAGATAAATCAATCCGCCTTTTTCTCATCTAACCCTACAGGGAGAATCCTGTAAGGCACGTGTGCCCAATAAAGGCTATTGTTTTTCATCGCAGTAAGGACAGTAGAAGGTCGTTTTATGTATAAAAGAAACATTCGCGCTTTTAAATCCTTTTATTTTATATGTATAGATGGCGTGTTATTGCTTTGTGCTATTGTTGTTTGTTGTTGTTTTCTCATCTAACATGATCCAGGATGGTATCAGAATCTTGACTTTAATTTTAATTAAAAAATAATCTCTATTTTTGCCCGATGCTCTTTAATATTGGGGTTCTCCTCTCTTCTACTTGAAGAGTTTAGGCTCGAAAGGTCATTCTATTTCTTTAAACGCAATAACTCTCTAAAATAAAATAGGCATATCCTGACCGCCCACATGGACATTTTTAGATAGCAGAGCGCCATTTAATAGATTATAAATAAACTAAAGGTAGATTTAGATTTCTACATAATATTTGGACACCCTTTGATTTATCAATAAATAGATATTTACCACAGAAATAGATCGTGAGGTGGTCTCTTATTGGGAGTTGAATTAAATCAGGTTAAGCTATTTCGATTCAAAATTTCCCGGGAGGATATTAATATTGTGAAATTGATGACAAGCTATCCGAGAGGCCAAGATTCTAGAGTAAAGTAGGGGAAGGATGGGTGGACTCCATCTTCTTCAGCTGCCATGTGTCAGGAGGGCAGGCGTCAAAAACAGAATCCACGTGTGGAGGACAAGAGGAGTCTGGTCACATCTGCGGCGAGAAGAAGATGTGAGGAGTTGCCTCCGAGGCGTGTGGATGATCCTGCAAAACGGTGCCAGAAGAGTCTGACATCGGAGCGGCCTACAAGGCGATGTAGTCCAGGCTGGACGTGGACATTGTGAAACGGAACGTTGCACAAGAGTGACATCCACGGCTCCAAGGATCCTTCTGACGGTGAAGTTGAAGGAAAGTCCCACTAATTGTATTCCTTCTGTTTAATGCGACTTATAATAAAGCGCTAACTTTTGCTGCATCCTTACGAACCTCCGTGTGCATCTTTGTGACATCCTGATTATACAAAGAACACGAACAGCATCTAGTCAGCATCGTAACAATATATAAAATAAAGGTCTCCTTGCCTGCCGAAATAATGTAAGTGCCAAGCTTGTGTTGGGATACGGACTCAATGATGCAGAGAGGGTCGATATATTTGACGTCTATTTTGGCTCTGTTCTTACTTTTCAAACATTTTAATTTTGTAACAGTAGCAGCCTCTGAGGAAGGGGATCACTCTTAATGGTCACTCTTGAGATATCATATTTGAGAAATTTCTAAAGCACGGCAATGACATAGGGAGACTTCTCTCTAGAGACCATCAGCAGAAATTGTTTATGAGTAAATAGTAATGATCTCCCCCTTTCACTCTATTAATTAACTAAACAAATTCCACTTTTTACCTTGATGATCTCTATCGCAAGTCTCTTAATTAGTCACCCACATCCAAATTAGCGCTAACCAGATTTTTAAAAGGTCATAATTGGCCCGGCTTATCTCGAGAGAAAGGATAATTAACATAATTTCTCTCCAACGAGGGCTTTCTCCTTTTTTACCTCTCCATTCTCAAATCCCTGATCGTGAGGCAGGTTGTCCTGGATAATTTCCTTCTTTTTTGGTTGTTTTCCAATTTGTTTTGAAAAATTCAGGCAATTTTCTGCTTGATGCTTCAATTATTTCCTTATCGTTCTCTCAATTATTCCAGCCAATGGTATGTTATCGTGTTCTGGTATTATATGGACTCTCCATTTGCTTTGTACTCGGAGTAATATGCTATTATCAACTCATAATATCTATATTTTATAGCTGATATAGAAGACCTTCGTGAAATTATCCATATCGAAAGAAAGCCATTATCCTAATCGCGATTAGAATAAGTTTTTCTTTTGATAAAAAGGAAAACTCATTCTAAACGCATTTACTATGATTGTTGATATATTTTGAATTATATAACAACAAATATCTTTCAAGAGAAACTGATCATTATATTATGTTGATTTTAGATATTGCTAGACATTTCTTTCTTTATTACACAGTTCTCCGTTCTCGTTTTTTTCGCTCTTTTCCCTTGTTAATATCATATGACTATTATTTACGGCCTAAAATTATTGTAAATATATGCATAGACAAATGTAAAGGCATACATGTATGACAGCGCAAGTGTCCCTAAGGGGTCATAGCGCTTTAAATCGGAATAAATAAATAATGGCTCTCTTTTAATATTTAATAGAGTTGGCATTTTCACGTATGGAGAATTCCTCAAAGTTAAAAAAAAAACAATGTACATATTCTTGCAATGACTAACCAGAAAAGACACTTTGTGATTATGTTCCCGAAAATATTTTAAGAATTTGTGACACGAATATTTATAACATTTTATCATAAAAATGTATCACATGAAAATATTTGAAAATAATGGGTTTACGGACTCTAGCGCTATTAATAAAAACAAGACTGTTAAGATTTGAACCTGTGAACTTCTGATCAATAAGGAGACGGTTAATTCTATATATACGTATAATGAAGTAATATAAATTATTGTGTGTGTTAAAGACAGACTTAGAATTTAGTGAGATGGTATAAAATTTAATCAAGAAAACTTTGATAAAATATATATAAGCCAAGAAATAAAAACAAATTGTAATAAATGAAATGGAAAATGGATGTTAATTTTCAGGGGCTAAAAGTGAACTGAAATAATACATCTTGATATTCAATTGCAAATTTAGATTTAAAATTAGTTGTACTCACAGTACAAAGTGTTCATCGTAGTGCAGTCGAAAAGTTCGCACTGGTTGATGTAGCCATGGTTACGCCCTTGGTGATGGTAGAGGAAGGCACAGTCGTGAGGGGGGAGAAGTTCTCGTCGTCAGGTGAAGTACGGATATTTATCGCGAGCACGTTGGATTTGTAATGGCGAGTGGGTTGATAGGTTTGTGGTCATGGGAGTTAGGCCATGTCCTTGAGGCTGGGAGCGGTGATGTCTCGGATGGGTTCCGTGAGTTGTGCCACTATATCCGTGGCTGAGGGTGACATGTTGGTGATCTCCGACGTCGCTCTGTTCTCCAGGTTACATCCTCTTTGCGTTGTCCTCGGTATAATCCTGGCGGCTGATTGATGTCGTACCACAATCACTAGTAGTCATAGGCCTCGTGGTCAGCCGTCAATGGGTAACACAAAGGACGAGGCAGGTTGGATGTCACCTCAGAGAGAGGTCAGTGCTGAAGACGCTGACAAGGCCCAGTAGGATGTGATCTACATGAGAGGGCGAGATGATCTGCTGTTGTTCGCTTGTTTGTCGGCATCCAGATGCGGTCATAGAACTGATTGGAAGTTTCCTGGGAGCATATGAATAATATTAACGAAATTGGACCCTTCGAACCCTGCCCTGCCTTGGGTGCCGCTGTCTCAATAAAACTTTATTATTTTATTTGTTATTAATTAACGGTCAAGCTGGCTTGCTGAATTGTATTTACTTTTTGGACTGTTATACTTTTTATAATTATGGTACATAAGAAAATCTAGTGTATATTTAAATATATTACTGCATATATAATAAAAGATATAGAAGAGAGGAGAGGGAGATAAATTTATCTTAAAGATATATTTAAATAAAGATTTCCTGTGTGGAAGTGTAAGGAGAGTGAAAAGAGAGTTCGTTAGTAAGAACAGCCTTAGTCGCGACCACATGTCCTGCCTTCTAAAAATGGACATTCGACGGGTCACGCCCCGTTTTCCCCTTTGCGGTCACTATTTGACGATCAAGGGACAGTTATTTCTGAGGTCTTCTTGATTCCAGTTGTTCCCAGGGTAGTCCTTGGACTCTTTATTTCCTCTCCGTCCTACTCCTCACAGGTGTTTGCTTCTGAATCTTGCCTCCTGTGTGCGTCCTTAGCATTTGCCACTATTGCGACTGCTTTGCAAATAACCATATATATATATATATATGTTGTAACGCGTGGAGCCGACAAAACGTCGCAGTGGGCTCCTCATCAACATGCAGACATGGGCCAGAGTGGGAGCGCACTAGCCTGAAGATAAATGAAGACCACACGCGTAGAACATGGTTACCTCGGCTTAGAGGGGGCAGCACCCAGGGAGGTGAGGTGGACTATGGAAGTCCTGGGATCGCTGGTTAATTTGGCAGCATGGTGACCTGGCTGCTGTCTATACTGTGCTCCTCCCTGTGGGCTCAGAAGGAACCCAGCTTATATGATAATGATGACGTCAGAGAGGGCGGAGGTTTTTGGGCGTCCGTGTCCAATCAAGGAATGGCCTAATAGATGTTTACTTTCTCTTATCTTCTTGGACAATTCCAATGATCTGTTATTCGACCTTACTGGGTGCCGCGCCCTTCTTTTCCGATAGTAGATTTTGTTGAACTCCATTTTGAAGTTACACCAGGCTTGGGGTTTCTTGTTGTTTCTATGTAGGATATTCCTATGTCTAACATTGTATATGTATATCACATATAATAAGACATATATATATATGTATGTAATATTGTTGTAAATGTGCCGACGAATGGATAAACTGGCAGTCGTGTACGTGAGGCGTGTGTTGATGTTCTTCCCACACTCGGACAACAAGAAGCAGAGGCAGGGCTAGATGTTAGCACCGAGAGTGATCGGGTACAGCCCACGGGACAGAGGTAGAGGCCATGACACAAACTTGGATGCTTATCACCGAGACATGGAGAGAGAGAGTGTGTGCGAGACAGAAGCCGCCTGCCGATGGCCACACCCTAGAACATCTGCTGACCTCCTGCCAAAACCTGTCCTGTTTACAGGGGTCGTCTATAAAAATGTCCCTCGGGACCCTACATGGGCTGGGCGTTGCCTTTTTCCTCCCCTCTGTCCCTGCCACCAGCTGACAGAACACTCTTTGGATCTTTATTTTGACATCAACATTTTTAGTTTTACATACAAATAGGGGTTTACAGGTATTATTAATAAATATATAGCATATATACAAAATATGGGGGTGGTAGCAAATAGAAACGGTGTACATTTTAAAAGAAGGGTAGGATCTTTCAAGTAATCGGCTCTAACTAATTGGAAGATATGTCACATATACTAAAAGTGTCATTATTATACAGTTTATATATATATATAAATGTGATAGTATGGCGTGGGCGATGGAATTAAAGATAAATGCCAACATTAGTTTAAAGTATAAAAAATATAGATATAAAATATTTAGAATATTATAAAATCGTGCCAGAGAGTCGAGTTTTATTTCTCGTTATTCTTTCCTAAACCGCCATCATTTTTATTGTTAACTGGGGAAGATAAATATTGTACACAAGTCAGTTTTTAACACACATATATATTTTAATAATTCGTGGTAAACATATTTTGCTTAATTATCGAAAAGATAGCGGTTGCCTGGCCGGCATTCATATTTATATAAAAAGTAGACACTTCGGCCAGTTGGAGTTTTTTATTTTCTCAACGTTTCAACAAAAATCTTTTGTCTTCGTCAGGAGAAGTAAATAAAAATAAACATTTGGCAAGGCGTTAAAAATTGTTCTGAGGTTTGCAAGGGCGTTCTCACGTGATTCTTCGAATTTAGTACAACATCCTAAGCGCGAGTCAAAAACAAATATTAAACTCGTCAAAGACTATGATCTTGGAAATAAAAATATATAATAATAAAATTATAACAAATTAAGTAAAAATAAATAAATAAAGTAATATAATAATAACTAGCCGAGTGACCCGGGCAACGCCCCGGGTTTACTCGAAGGGCCCGCAGGTGAGAAACTATAGGCATTGGTTCCTATGCCTAAAAAAATATTTAAAATGAAAAAAGAAGAAAAATACTAACAAATCAGAAAATAAAAGTGCAAACAACACATCTACACTACTTCAAGAACATGAGAGCACATGCACTGTGTAACCATACGTGTACCATTCGTAAAGACCCTGCTTAGGATTAAAATATCTCCGAAGCATAACAATACAACCAACTCATGTTTGCTAAGCAATTTCAGGAAAGAAACTATAGGCATTAGTTGAAGAGTTTAAATAAATATATTTAGAGTGAAAAAATGACACAAATCAGCAAATAAAATTGCAAAAAATGCTACTATATCGCAGATAAGACAACATATAAAAGGAATGAAAATATTTAAAGGACCTCATTAAAACTACATTTCTAGTTTTATATATACAATATAACCTCGATAATTCGACCATGTTTTGTTGTCTTGACCTACAGCCTATCATATAACAAAGTGTAATTCAACACTATCGATAATTCGACCATTTTAAATTTCAACAATTGTTTGTTGCTCAAATATAACTTCACTGCTAAAAAGGTATTACAGAGAAAATGGCTGACATTGTAAATGTACAAAATGTATGTATAGAGCAGGGGAATAATAAATAAAGACCAAAATCAAATTAATTGATAATAAATAGATTATTGCCAAAAAAAATACAAAAAATATTTTTTTCTCCTTTCTTATCTTCACTCAATCATATTAGAGTGTCAAGCTTGTAAAGCTTGAAATTAACAACCATCACGATTGGCTGAAGTAGAATGCGTCTGTCTTTGTCATCAAGACTGGGAGCACTACTCAGTGGCAGGCCACTGACTTAGCTCCAAAAGAATGTATCCCTGGATTAGGAGCCCTTACAAGGTACTATCAGCCGGGCCAGCTGAGCCCAGTTTTTTTTAGTGAGCTTGTTACTGCTCCCCCTCCTCCTTTTTCATCCTGGCTTGGGACCGGCAAAGGCGGAGTTTTTTTTCTTTCAGGTGAGAAACTTTAGGCATTGGTGAAAAGTGTAAATATATATTCTGGAAATGAAAAAAAAAGGATAAAATAAATCAGAATATAAATTTACAAACTATATTACAGAGGAGACGATTTATAATAGGAATTCATTTAAATGACCTCATTAAAAACTACATTTTATATATACTTGGGTTCAACTTTACATGTATGCTATCCAAAGTTCGCACACTTGAAAAAGTCACATAAAGTCGTATGTGCGTAAACACAGGCTCTTGTAGCAAAGGTTTGGCTTTGAGCCCTCTTTATAGTCATATATTTCAGACATTATACAGTGTGTTCAACTTTGGGTACTGTCAGTATATGTGCTTCAAGGACATGAGAGCACATGCGCTAGAACACCATACCTGTTCCATCGCAAAGATCCTATAGGCATTGGTGAAAGTGTAAATAAATATTTTGGAAATGAAAAAGAATTGCAGATATGACAACATATTAAAGGAATAAATTCATTTTAAAGACCTCATTAAAAACATAAAGTCGTCTGTGCGTAAACACAGGCTCTTGTAGCAAAGGTTTGGCCTTGAGCCCTCTTTATAGTCATATATTTCAGACATTATACAGTGTGTTCAACTTTGGGTACTGTCAGTATATGTGCTTCAAGGACATGAGAGCACATGCGCTAGAACACCATACCTGTTCCATCGCAAAGATCCTATAGGCATTGGTGAAAGTGTAAATAAATATTTTGGAAATGAAAAAGAATTGCAGATATGACAACATATTAAAGGAATAAATTCATTTTAAAGACCTCATTAAAAACATAAAGTCGTCTGTGCGTAAACACAGGCTCTTGTAGCAAAGGTTTGGCCTTGAGCCCTCTTTATAGTCATATATTTCAGACATTATACAGTGTGTTCAACTTTGGGTACTGTCAGTATATGTGCTTCAAGGACATGAGAGCACATGCGCTAGAACACCATACCTGTTCCATCGCAAAGATCCTATAGGCATTGGTGAAAATGTAAATAAATATTTTGGAAATGCAAAAAAATTGCAGATATGACAACATATTAAAGGAATAAATTCATTTAAAAGACCTCATTAAAAACAACAATTCTATATTTTTATATATACAATATAATCTAATTAATTCAACACACGATAATTCGACCATTTTTGGATGTCTCGACCTACGGCCTATCATATGACAAACTAATTCGACACTTTCGATAATTCAACTATTTTGGAAAATCAAATTTCAACAGTTGATATTTGTCTAAAACCCCTATTATTAACAACATATTAGACTGCAGAGTGCAAAAAATGTAGAAAAGTGTATGTATATAATTGTATGCATATATATGTATGTAAATAATTGTATGCAAATAATTGTATGTATAGATCAATGAGTAAAATATTTTTTTTTTTTTTGCTTATCCCTAGTACACGTGGTACAGGCCTTGATAATCATGGTGGGTAGAGTAGGCGACTGCTTTAACTGTAAGTACACCACATGTCTAAACATGTGAAAAGCAGTTCGACTTTGCATTTACAAATGTGCCAGAGCCCCGTTTGATTACTTGCGCTTGCTGGTGGGGTTGGACTTTTGCAAGAATCGGAAGCCATTGGAGCATTTTTTTTTTAAATTTTTTAGAAAAAAGTGCCCAATGCGGGAATCGAACCCGGGTCGTAGCGGTCGAAAACCAACGGCTTAGACTATCCTTCCACCAACCCCCAGTAAAATAAGTAAGTAAAAAGAAGACCAAAAATAAGTGATAATAATTTATTAAATAACAAATAAAATAAAAAATCTTTCAGGTGAAAAATTATAGGCATTGGTAAAAAAGTAAACAAGAGAAATAGCAATTGGGGTTTTGTGTCTGCGGCGAGTCATATTAGCACGCCTAGCTGTTAGGGGAGTGAGTCTTCCACGGCCTTTTCGAGGCATGACAGAAGACGCTGAAAAAAAAAAGGTAAAATAAGAACCAAGCAGAGGAAAACTATAAAACTGAAAGCCAGGACAGGCATAAAAAGAAAATTCCAAGCATGTGAGGAAACAATTGATGAAAAAAAAAGGATTCCAAAAAAATACTGCAAAAAAGAAACCAGACACAAAAAGCAACAATTGAGTACACAAATACAGCATCAGCCTATTTATGAGAAGAAAAAAAAAAACGACAGACACAAAAATGGAGCTAAATTTAAATGAAAAACTATAACAGATCAAGTAATCAAATCAGGCATTATGAAAGATACTGTAAAAAAGAAAATCAGACACAAAAATCAGACAAAAGAATAAATGAGATTTTATTCTTTCTTTAGTTCATTTATTAAATAAGACACAAAAATGGAGCTAAATTCAAATGAAAAACTATAACAAATTAATAAAAAAAAATAAGACCTAATCCAAATGTCACCATCATCAGACAAAAGAAAAAATGAGATTTTATTCTTTAGTTCATTTATTCTTTTGTCTGATGCTGTTGCTGAAACGTCACACACTATTAAATTATTTGGATTAGGTCTTATTAATGAGAAAAAAAAGATGCCAAAGAGAGATGAAAAGACGCCAAAAAAGATAACCAGATACAAAAATTGTGCTAAATTCAAATGAAAAACTATAACAAACACTTATAAAAGATAATTCTTATAGAATAAAAGTAATAATTCAATCTACAATTCGAAAAATAATATAACCTCAGCCTATTTATGAGAAAAAAACGTTGCCAAAGACATTAGGATAGATACTGCAAATAGAAAACATACACAAAAATTGAGCTCTATTTAAATGAAAAACTAGAACAAAGTACTTACAAATTATAATCATAATCAAATGAATCAAAAATATATATTATAAATAGCGAACCCGGCCACGCGTTGCCGTGGCTAAATTGTAATATGTTAAATTAACATTATACTAAACTATTCAGTACAGTAAAGTTAATATTCACTTATAAAGATAAAAATGTTTTAGCCGATCTAAAGCCCTACGGGATTGAGAATGGAACGTTACGTTAAAATTTGAAAGTGATTTTTTATATATATCGATAATATAGCCCTTCATTGTAATCATTGATTATAATCACTGCATTAATAAATGTCAGTGAACTCGTTTATATGTATTGTTTTTTGTTTTCGAGATATTCTAATAGAACGTTCTAACATTTTCTGTTAAATATTAATATATGCACAAACACAGAATATAATCACTATGTCTTAATTTCGCTATAATTATTGTTATAAATATTATTCTAAAATAATTCGCCAGAAATCGTCCTGATAGTATACTAAACAACTTCCCAAAGTTTCATGGCAAACATCTAAAATAAAATAATACTTTTAATACTTTGCTACAATATTAAAAAGAGGGGGGCTTAGGTGTTTAAAATGTAAAATGTGCTCTAAATAGTATTACATAGAGCCTTCATAACAAACATATTTAAAATAAACCAATCGAAATATAATAATGCTGTAAAAACAGACCTTTCTACAATAATATAAAAGAAACGAAAATAAAAAAAGACACCCACGCTGAGCCTCGAACCTAGGTTTGTTACAAATATTATTAAAAAATTGTGTATGTTAATTTTTATTTTAAAAAGCCTACATTTTAAATAAAATAATATTTTTAATAATTTGCTACAATAATATAAAAGAAATGAAAAAAAAAAACACCCACGCTGAGCCTCGAACCTAGGTTGCGGGGGTACGAAGCTGTGTACCTAACCTATAAGCTAAGCTTGACGTTACAAATAAGATCATGCGAGACTATTTAAGGCCATATGTCTTCCGCGAGGGGGCGCTGATTGCGAGTGAATCTACGTTTTATCGTAAATAAAAAAAGCAACTAAAGGTTATTTCTAAAGAGTAATTAGGCAGAAACCATCCCGGTAGTATACTAAACATCTTCCCAAAGTTTCATCTCGATTGGTTGTAGTAATAAGACAAAAGAACGCATTTCAAAACAAACGAATTGATGATGATAAATGCAAAAAATCTATGATTGTAAAATAGATTAAATTAAAAAATAAAAATAACTGTTAACATTAGGAAAATAAAAACAGGCCTATCATACGAAGAAAAAAATAACGAAAATTTTGGTATATAGATCGTTATGTGTAGTTCAGAATCTTCGGAGGAGATAGCTCAGGACTTTACAATGGAAAACTCTGTTACGGTATTATCTATATAGATTATCACAAAGATTATTATATAGATTTATAACTATTATGTTCAATTTTTTTATCTAGCTTATTAACTACTTTTTAAATTTAAAAATGAAGCATATTGTTGCGGAATATCTTCAAAAGTATTTATAGTTCTTTTCCCAAATTCTCGTGATACCCATCCCTCTAAAAATAATCTTTCCTTTTTAAATTTTATATTCCTATGAAATATCTCAATATCATTCCAATCTGGCCTATGTCCTGAAAATAATGCATGTTCCCCAATTTTGCTTAACGCCCTTCTCCCCAATAAACCCTGTTGGTGTTCCTTAATTCTGGTCTCTAAATTTCGGCCGGTTTCTCCTACATAAATTTTGTCACATTCTGTGCATTTAATCCCATAAATTACGTTATTTGGTTTTGATGTGCCTATGTTATCCTTCATAATGTTATTTCTAGTTAAAAATTCCCTTTTTGTCCCAGTACTATACCAAATATTATATTTACATTTTTCAAAATTCTAGATATTTCGTTATCCACTTCTCTAATATAAGGAATTATTATATTATTGTAACCTTCTGTAGTTCTATTCAAATTTGGCCTATCTATTTCATATCTTCTAATCCATTTATTTATGAAGCCAACTGGATATTCGGATTGTTTTAACTCCTCTCTAATTTTCTTTATCTCTTTTTTATAAATGTCTTGGTCTGTACATAACTGTTTGGCTCTTTGTACAAGAGATTTTATCACCTGCCTTTTGTGTAATATAGGATTGTTAGAATTAAAATTTAGATGTATCCCACAGTCTGTTGGCTTTCTGTAAACGCTGGTTAGAATAGATCCATCTTCTTTACGGCTTAATCCTACATCTAATCCAGTTGGCTTCATAAATAAATGGATTAGAAGATATGAAATAGATAGGCCAAATTTGAATAGAACTACAGAAGGTTACAATAATATAATAATTCCTTATATTAGAGAAGTAGATAACGAAATATCTAGAATTTTGAAAAAATGTAAATATAATATTTGGTATAGTACTGGGACAAAAAGGGAATTTTTAACTAGAAATAACATTATGAAGGATAACATAGGCACATCAAAACCAAATAACGTAATTTATGGGATTAAATGCACAGAATGTGACAAAATTTATGTAGGAGAAACCGGCCGAAATTTAGAGACCAGAATTAAGGAACACCAACAGGGTTTATTGCGGAGAAGGGCGTTAAGCAAAATTGGGGAACATGCATTATTTTCAGGACATAGGCCAGATTGGAATGATATTGAGATATTTCATAGGAATATAAAATTTAAAAAGGAAAGATTATTTTTAGAGGGATGGGTATCACGAGAATTTGGGAAAAGAACTATAAATACTTTGAAGATATTCCGCAACACAATATGCTTCATTTTTAAATTTAAAAAGTAGTTAATAAGCTAGATAAAAAAATTGAACATAATAGTTATAAATCTATATAATAATCTTTGTGTTAATTATTATTATATTACTTTATTTATTTATTTTTACTTAATTTGTTATAATTTTATTATTATATATTTTTATTTCCAAGATCATAGTCTTTGACGAGTTTAATATTTGTTTTTGACTCGCGCTTAGGATGTTGTACTAAATTCGAAGAATCACGTGAGAACGCCCTTGCAAACCTCAGAACAATTTTTAACGCCTTGCCAAATGTTTATTTTTATTTACTTCTCCTGACGAAGACAAAAGATTTTTGTTGAAACGTTGAGAAAATAAAAACTCCAACTGGCCGAAGTGTCTACTTTTTATATAAATATTTTGCTTAAGTGATGTATAACATCATATAATCTCCAATTTTCCTGTCAGTAATGAATACTTAGAGAAGGCTGACAGATCTATTATTTAAGACCATGGCATCGGGTTGGAATGAACCTGAATAAACTGGAATAGAATTTGGAATGTTTTTAATGAAGCAGGGATTGTGGCATCAAGGAAGGGAGGTAATGGTAATTTCCATATAATATTTTTTATCATTTTCTACCCTCCGGCCGTCAGCCTCTCCATCATTGGCTGGAAGTGACGTCAAGTGATCACGTGCTCCATCAGAATACCTTGTATCTATCCTTCCCTTATAATCCCGTCCTATATATTTAGATAATGTAGATTCGAGAGTGAAACTCCATCAGCGACCATTTTGTTGAGAGACAACCTTCCTGAGCGACCACATTCATGGAACGTTTACTGTTTCGAATTGATTTGAACTAATATACACTCATGGAGAAAACTTAAGGAAATAGAAAGGCTTCGATGTCGCCAGCCATCTGTTTTTTGAAGGAGAAAGAGGAAATTTTGATACAATATAATTTCTGTACTATTAAATTTTTTTTTTCTGGTATCTCAACATATATGACTCAATTTTATTTTTAGAATGCGTTTCTATACCAATGCCAGTGGGTCCGGAGACCTGTCACTGGTCCACTGCTACTGGTCCTGTAGGCGGATCAGGCCAATCATCGTGGAGGCCTTCACCATCATCCAGAGGCCTCCTGACCTGCAGGGCTGGATCTTCGGGAATGTGGAAGACGACGCCCTGTCCATCCTCGCGTCTGCCAAGACGCGTATAAATGGGCATTTTCTGGTCCTAGAGATGCGGAGGTCTGAGAGGACCCTCTCCTGGTCTGGAGGAGGACCCTATCAAGGTGGTGGAGCCTTCCTCACTCATAAATCATTGTAAATTTTTCAATTATTTTTCATTTATTCATTTAAAATGTACAAGTGTACTTGTATCACTTGTATGTATACTTGTAAATGTACTTGCATTATTGACTAGATGTCAATAAAAGTGTTTTAATCATATACCACTGGAGCTCTCACATACTGCTGTCTTACTAGAAATCTGCCAAAGCAATAATCAGTCCCACCTTCAGTATTGGATATCTTCTTGGCAGGTTGCCTGCACTCTTTCGATATCAGCATAAAGGTTCATTATGGATGTTTGAAACGTCTGGCTTCAACACTTTGGAATCGCTCTCCACTCAATCTGTCTTTCCCAGGAAAATCAATAATACAGAATGGTAACCAGAAACTATCATCCCATGGAGATTGGTGACAATCGTGCGCTCCAGTAGCCAGGATTAATTAATCCAATAAATGACAATAATTGTGCTGGAAATATTTTAATTCTATTTACCATTATTTATTTCACTCCCACGCACACGAACAAAGTGTACCTAGAAGAGAATTAAATTTATAAATTAATTGTCATCTATCGATATAATTTGTAACAATTAAATGTACTGGAAATATGTTTCTTTTTAATAATATCATCAAATATTATCTCTACAGACCTTTTTTACTGCAATGATAAAAGTTATTGAATGAGAGGGATTGGCTCATCAGTTTGCGAACCCTCTCATTCATTAACCTTTATTATTGAAGTAAGGTCTGTACAGATAATATTTGATGATATTATTAAAAGAAATACATTGCCAGTACATTTAATTGTTACAATTTTTATTTGTTAGAAGAGAATGTTATACACATATATTTTCTATTTTTAAATATAATTATTTATATATTATGTATGTTTTTTTTTTTGCCCAGATTAATCTATTGGCTTGATTGTCTTTATATCATTTTCTCTGTACATAAATTTTATGTTACCATTGAGTTCTATCATTGTTTTCCCAGCGTGTATCCTATATTTCTGCTTGGAGAATCTGTATAAGACTAAAGGGTCTTAATAAAGCTTTTGTTGTTGTATATTATATATGTTTTTAGATTTTGAATAAAGATTGTATTCTTTTGTAATTACCTATTTATATTTTCTTTGAACTACCTAATTATAATTTGCTCTCAGGATGTAGATATGTTAGCTAATATGACAAATATAAACACGTATACAATATAAAGTTGCGGGACGCTCTCCCAATACGTCTCAAGTGGCACCAGAACCAGGGGAAAGTTGAGGATTAACTGAGGAAAGCTCGGCGTCCTGCATGAAGCCGCGGAGGCAGAGAGGAACCAAAACGGCGACCACGAGGGCCGCCGTGAGATGACAATTGCCCTAGACTCAGCGGGCCTGTCACATTTTTTCCCGGTCCCTGTGTGCCGATGATTCATGTACCAAGAGGGGCACCTCTCCCCCTCAAATAACAATGGTATACAGGTTAGATTTCTGGATGACTTTTCCAAAACTGGCGTTGTGGAGTATTATCACTAGTATCAATGGTGATGAACAAGTGCATCGTTCTGATGCATAATTAAAGGGAGAGATGCCTCTCTTGGTATATAAACAAGTATTCACCATATATCGCATAGCATTCAAAATAAAAATATAACCGATGATATAATTCCTTAATATGAAAATCTATAAAAGTCTAGGGCGCCTCTCCCGTCAACATAAATGTCAAAACTAGACACCATTTTAGACGGATCAATTTCCTCCCGGCAAAATTCCCATCTATAT
This sequence comes from Cordylochernes scorpioides, assembly GCA_030710605.1. Lineage (NCBI taxonomy): Eukaryota > Metazoa > Arthropoda > Arachnida > Pseudoscorpiones > Chernetidae > Cordylochernes > Cordylochernes scorpioides. Next base: position 24,217,680 of record CP092877.1, on the reverse strand, counting down.
TCTGGCCATAGATTTGACCCAGCCACTTTGCCAGCTAAACACCTCCTCGGCAGATTTTGAAGATTCTATTATAGATCCCGTGTGGATCTCATGGAATAAAGCCCGCCCTAGGCTAACGAAGGACATTAGCCCAAAACCATGGTCTCCATGTGGACGCTTCTCAGTTTGAAGCTGCTGGTGTTGTGGCTTTGTCACCGACCTGATGCCGCGGCGACGGTC
>CP092877.1:24147997-24217361 GCA_030710605.1 Cordylochernes scorpioides | reverse complement strand
AGAGGAGAGCAACGGGATCCGGAGTAGGTGATCCACGACGGAGGAGAAAGCGGCGTCGTCGCAAAGAACCGGAGGGGTAAAGCGCGCGACACTGGTGTCAGAAGTGGTATTCTTTCCTCGTGGAGATCACTAGGAGGCTCTTTAAAGGTTTGCGGTTTCTAAAAAAGCCCATTGACATAAGAGGACAAAGGATGGCCCCGGAGCAGAGTTCGCTGGCCGAGGATCGTCGAGAGGATACAGGGATATCAGGAGGAGAGGAGGAAGCAAAGCGCCGTAGAGAAGAATAGCATCTTTTAGAAAAAGAAAGAGAGGAGAGAAGGCGCCGCAGAGAGGAAGAAAGGCTTCTTATACAAAAAGAAAACAAGGAAAAGAAGGCAGCATAGAAGAAAAGAGATGCAGCAGTTTCTGTCTCAAATGGAATGTTATTTACAGAGGGAAACAAGTACGGCCCAGACAACCTTGGGGAGTGATGTTTGGCGAGGGCCGGGCGGAGTCCGAAGGCTGGAGTCGAGCCGATAACATGGAGGAAGTCCATAGAGCAGTAGGCCTGATTGTGGCACATCTAGGACCGACCCTGAATCTGCTTCAGGCAGCGACGAGAGAAGCGGTGCCCCTCGGGAGAAGCGTTCCTGGCAAGAGATGTCGTGCCGGCGAAAGAAGCGGCTTTGGCCGCGAAACGCGGTACCGGCGAGAGAAACGATATTGGCGAGCAATGCCGCGAGAGAAGAGGTCCCGGCGAGAGGAGTAGTCTCGGCGAAGAGAAGAAGTCCTGGTGAGAGGAGTGGTCCCGGCGAGAGAAGAGGTCCTGGCGAGATAAGCGGCACCGGCGAGAGAAGTGGTACCAGCATGAGAAGCCGCCTCCGGCGTGAGAAGCGGTACCGGGATGAGAAGCGGCTCCGGCGAAAGGAGCGGCTACGACGAGAGAAGCGGTTCTGGCAAAAAGGGCGGCTCCGGCGAAAGGGCGACTCCGGTGGCAAGAGGGCACTCGGGGAAGAGGGGAGATTCCAGCAAGAGAGGCGGTTCCGGCAAGCGGGCACCAGCGAGAGAAACCTGCCATCAAGGCGACAGGACCGGATCGGGACGATCCGCCTTAAGGAAGGGGGGGGGGGGGGAGTGTCGCGTATATGAGCCTTCTAAATACCACAGCCTCCGCCAATAGATGGCGCTTTCGCCTATTTCCGGTTGGAAATAATGTGGGAATCGCCGACTGCTGTAGTCCTGTTTCCTGGGGCAAATGTTTGCAAATACACGTTATATTGGCCCTAGGAGGTAACGTAATGTAAATACCCGTTGATTCTAGTTATATGTAATGTGTAGTTGAAATGACAATTAAAAGGAAGAGTGTTAGAAGTCTTGTTGCCGGTTGCTGTTGTTACTCTCGCCAACGCCACAGTCGCTACTCTTCTGGTAAGTCTCTCGTGTCTCCCCACCAGTGGTAAGGCCGAGAGATACTGCCAGAGGAAAGGAGATCCACTCGAGTGGTGGTTCTCAGAGGTCTTTGGGAGGTCTGCAGGGTAGAGCTGTAGAGGAGAAGCAACGGGAGCCCGGGGCAAGTGATCCACGACGGAGGAAGCGGCGTCGTCGCGAAGAATCCGAGAGGGCAATGCACGACAATATTTTATACCATGATTTTAAAATTTGTTAAAAATATTCCGAAATAATAACTAATTTTTTTGTTAATGTTTGAATATATCTTATGGTATTTTCCCTTCGATTTCATAAAGTAAATTAAAGATGGTAGTATGCATTAATTACTATATTTAATATTAAACCATTAGCTTTTATCACCATTTGGCAATGAGGAATGACTCTATTTTTGCGATCGTGCGGTTTACCTCTCTTAAAATCATAAGACCCACTTTTCTACAGCCTCATTGGTATTAAAATATTGGATGGATGCTTAATGGGATAGAAACTTTCCGCCGATGTTTATCCCGTAGCTAGAGGACTATTGTAGTTTAGTACTCTCTCTCTCTCTATATATATATATAAATTTTAAATAAATAAATATATATATATATATGATTTAAGACCATGGAATTGTGGTAAATAGTCCAGATATCTACTACCACATGTTCCACCACGTGACTGTATATAAATTCTTATTTAGTGCAAATAGAAAGCCTCAACTAACATCAATCTGTACCGCGTAAGAATCTAATAAAGTATAGCAACTGTACAGATAGAAGGAATGGAGATGAACAGGAGAAAATTAAGGTTAAAACTAATCAGGCTTAGGTTAGAATAGGAAAGCAGGCCTAGCAAACCCAGTCCAACTTTTACGAGGTCGTGGCTCCCCTGGATAATAAAACTTTCCCCCCCCTGTTTACGTCAGAAAAGAGCAGTGACCTGCATGGACCCATCTCAGCTATAAAAGGAGGCCCCGATCCTCAGTTAGTCAGTCCTTAGTTAGTCGTCGTTCCAGTCCCAGTGCACCAGACGCTCCGATAAAAGGTAAACCCTTTCCTGCCAGAATTCTCTTCATCCCATTCCTTCTTGACGTCCAGACGCTTCTTAGTGGAATCTCTGTTTGTTTATTTCACCTTTGGCCCAGCTGTGTCGCCTTCCACCACGACTGCACGGTAGAGTTGACATCGAGGTTCGTCTAGCATCAGGTAACACTGGTCCCAGAGGTCCCAAGATATCACAGACTCCTTCCGTCCGAAGAGCCGACAGGATTGTGGACGCCAAGGTACAAGTAAGCAAGTAGACCACTGTCTGTACAGAAAGATGGAACAGGGAAGAGAGGAGGATCCAAACGAGCCCATGGAGTCTGATCCCGACTACGAAAGTGGCGAAAACACCACTTTTCCAAAGCTGGAAAACACTCTCGGTAGGACGCAGGAAGTTCCCCCAGCCACGAGGGCGCCACGCCCCCGCCGGTGGTATCAGATGTCCTGGGGAGTTTAGCCAGGACGCTACATCAGCTTTCTGCCGTGACCGGACTATCGCGAGATGTGGAACTACCGCGCTACGATGGTTCGTACGAGGCGCAGAGCTTCTTCACCAACTACGACGCCCAAGCAGATCGGGCCCAACTACAATACTCTACAAGACTGAGAAAGCCACCAAACCTCCTGCAAGCACCCCTCCGAGTTACCAACACGCGAGCGTATGTTTCCTGCTCCCCCGACCATCTCTAAACCACGAGCCCTAGCGCAAACAATGAACTCTGACTGTCCCAAGGATCCTCCAACCACGGCAACAGACCAAGCCTGTTCACCCACAAGACAGCACAACAGTAGGTTCCTCCTTCTATAACTTTTGTTGAACAATTGCTCGTTCGAGCTGAACTGTCCAATAATGTAAACCTACCTCTACTACTTGATACAGGAGCATCTATCGATATAATTAGGCAGAATACTTTTAAAATAGTAGAAACCAGTTTGTAAAATAAAATACCTGTCCATTCATTCAACTTAACTATTAACGCCATATCTAACAATATTTTCATTAAACTTAAAAATAGGTAAGATAACGCAGAACCTAAAATTCTATATCCTAGATACACCCTTACCTTTTGGCATCTTATCCCTCAACTCTATAAAAAGATTTATACTAATTATAAACTGTCCTCAGCTACTCCTGTATCAAGATAATGTACCTATCAACTACATTGTACGAATTCAGCTCGTGCAAGCAACACGTGTCCCATGGACAGGTTAATCCAACTGTCCCCATTTACTAAGTTTTCCCCTCCTGGTACGGGTTGCTCACACGTGGTGAACTCCGACACTCTATTTGGCGTCATTGTAATGTTCCTAATCCCATTTTCAACGCCATTATGTCCTTTTCTTTCACAGCTTTGGACAGAAGTAACCTAAGTCACAGCCTTCCAAAACTATTCCAATCGTTAAATTCTAACATAGCTACACTCCCTCGTACCTTCCCTTTACATGCATATTTAACCATCGACAAATCTCTCTCAACAAAATAAACAACACCTTCTCACATCACTTTTTCTAATTGGCAACAGATTTTTAGTGCGCGACTTAACACCCAAATCCAATTTCAAGCCACACAAGCTCCATAACGTCGGCCCACTAACACTAAAAAAAAAATTCACATTAAAAGTGCCATATCCACTAACAATATAAATATTCTCGATATATGTTCGTACAACCAGCACCCATGACTTTAGTAAATTTGTTATTCATGGTGAAACAGGTTAGATTTTGTACCAAGCAAAGAATTCACGTGACACCTTTTAATTTACAAGTTTTTCGCTTCGTGTCACAGAGCCACACCACAAAACCTTTTCACTTTTCAGGCCAAAGACGCCTTCACCACGCCTGTGACACTTCTCACCTCAAAGCGTGTCCACGTCGAAAGTCGCACTTTCACTCACTTCTAACCTGATATCACTAAATAACATTTTTACTAAGTCCGCAACAACCTCGAAACACAACACCCATTCGATTTAATATCAATAGATACAATATCCGGATTTTCGAAATACAAACACAAAATCGAACAAATGCTTGAACACAGGATAATTACAACCTCTGTATCTCCCTATGTCAGTCCCATAACGCTTGTCACCAACGTGACAAATCAAAACGCTTTTGTGTTTACAATTATAGAAATAATATCTCCGAACGTAGTCCGAATTAACAGACCCAATCGATCCCTAAATAAAAAAGATGTCACTAATTCATGGCCATCAGAAAACCAGGCGTTTCCAAAGGTGGGAGACAACCACCAAGCAAGCTGCCCCCACAAGAGGCCCTGACCTAAATCCGGAATCGCCATTAAAATAGGTTCGCTCCCCCCTCTTCCGCTGGACAAGAGCAAACAAACAGCCGACATGTTCTTGTTACGACCCATCGTTATTGCCCGGTGTCACTCTAATGAATGTTCACCAGCTATGAAATCAAATATTAGTGCGTGCCTTTTACAATATATCGTTCTAATCCCTAACCCATTATTCTACTCCGACATCCCGTTTAGCTACTAATAACTTGCTTAACACGGTATTTTACATTTACTAACAAATCAGTCCCACTAACAGAATAACTAAGTAATTCAATAACTAATCCCGCCTACTGACCCCAATGAATTAAAATATATATATTTTTTAGTAATGACCCAAAACCAAGTCACCAGGTCTAGATTCTCTCGCCTCAATTAACTTGTCCACTTAACATCGACACTTAGATCCAAGGACAACAATTTACCTACAAAAATCACACACACCCACATAAGTAAATAATAATAAAAAAAAAAACGACAACATTAGAACTCAGTTATTTTCACAGTTGGAAACAATGTGATCCACGAGTCGCGTCAAACATAAAACAAATTCGATAAGTTAGAACAACTTAGACCAACAAGACCAAAGATATCAATCGAGGACAATTTAAAGCTCTCTCTACCCATCCTAAAAAACAGGAACATACATTTGGCCTACAACTTTACCTTCTTTCACGATATATAATTTCTATGTATAATCTTACTTGCTCTTCTTTCTCGATGAACATTTAAAAAATATCCTTTATCTAATCATTACTAGCTCTTATAAGTTTTTTTACGTCAACCAATCAGTTTAGATTATTATCATTTTATTTTATTTTTCTTTACCAAAGCTTATTTACTCTTGCTTTATGACTCTATTTTATAAACAACTTTATATTCAATCTTTCATATCTAATAATCTCAAGTTTATGTTTCATGTTTATATCACTAATGTGCATTTGTCATTTTATATTTTCTCTCACTTTATAAATTAGATGTTATTTACATTGTTTCATCTTACGCTACCATGTTCAATGCTATCGAGTATATTAATGCTTATTTTTTTCATTTGATATTTTCACTTTCTATTACTCCTTATATACTGCTATAGTGTGTTATCTATGTATTATGTCATCACTATTTTTACTTTTTTAAAGATTACTTTGCATTTAACTTCGCAATTCTATTTTCGATTTTTCAAATCCTTTAACGCTATATGCAAAGCCTTAATCTCGCAATTTCATATCTCAATGATATATTCTTTTATAATCAAACTAGAAAACATGATCTAAAAACAGGGCAATCTTCAATAACCTCTTAATCAACCACTTTAAAGGTTACTTCTTAATAAATACTAACATTCCTTTTACGCAGGAACTTTTAACTCCTTTGCAGGCTAGACTTGACCTACTTTGATTTCGTAATTAACAATATTGACACACCATCCCCCATATTTACCTATCCCAACTTCTGGCTTGGACATGTGCAAATTGTATTTTTTATGCATTCCAGGGCACTCTCATGCCGCACGCTGGCACATCTTTTTATTTTACTCTTTTTCTCGCTAAGCCCCTGAAGACTCCAATTAAAACTTTGATTTCTGGTCACTGATCTTCGCCCTCATTTATCCTGCATGCGTACGTCTTAACGACTAATTCATCAAACCCATAACAATCACCCTTATCTTACTATTCGATTGTGGTACTGTAACTTTATTCGGTCCTTAAATTTACATGTGAAACATGGCCTAGGTTTTTCGCGCCGTGCACATTAAATGGTTTGGGACTTGAGTCAAGGTGACATTGCCTCAACCTAATCACAAATAACCCCTTAACCCTTTCTAACGCCCATCACGAAGAGATCATGATTTACCCATCCAATCATTTATATTTTTACCTATAATCATTATATGTTCTCTATTGAAGCTTTTATTCCTATTTTTATTTTTACTTATATGTTTAGTATTAGTTGTTTATACTTTATTATCTCTTATGAATATACAGAAATCAACCCATGTTATATACCAACGCATTTCAATTAATTCTTAAAAATTACTTCCTTAATAACAGTCTTCCTATTCCGCTCTCTTAAATCCCTCCATATGAACCCTCTCACATCCGGGGCCATCTGTGATGATTTAAGACCATGGAATTGTTGTAAATAGTCCAGATATCTACTACCACATGTTCCACCACGTGACTGTATATAAATTCTTATTTACTGCAAATAGAAAGCCTCAACTAACATCAATGTGTACCGCGTAAGAATATAATAAAGTATAGCAACTGTACAGATAGAAGGAATGGAGATTAACAGAAGAAAATTAAGGTTACAACTAATCAGGCTTAGGTTTGAATAGGAAAGCAGGCCTAGCAAACCCAGTCCAACTTTTACGAGGTTGTGGCCCTCCTGGATAATAAAACTTTCCCCCCTGTTTACGTCAGAAAAGAGCAGTGACCTGCATGGACCCATCTCAGCTATAAAAGGAGGCCCCGATCCTCAGTTAGTCAGTCCTTAGTTAGTCGTCGTTCCAGTCCCAGTGCACTGGACGCTCCGATAAAAGGTAAACCCTTTCCTGCCAGAATTCTCCTCGTCCCATTCCTTCTTGACGTCCAGACGCTTCTTAGTGGAATCTCTGTTTGTTTATTTCACCTTTGGCCCAGCTGTGTCGCCTTCCACCACGACTGCACGGTAGAGTTGACATCGAGGTTCATCTAGCATTAGGTAACACTGGTCTCAGAGGTCCCAAGATATCACATGAATATATATATATATATATATGGTAATTTAAACCAGCAACCTCATATTGTATAATACTTATAACAAGATTTTCATGTTGTATAATAGAAACACATCTGTAAATGATTATACGCATGCTTGACATGTGTCATTACATAATCATATGTAAAGTACTTTGTACAAACTGAGGATAAATAAATAAAACTATGTAATAGATTAAGAGTTGAGCTGAAGCAAGAGATTGAGATAGATGTCCAAAAACATCTAAAATCGAGATGTAGAAGTCCAACGAGGCCTAACTGTCAGGTCGTTGCCATCGGGTCATTTGACAGAGTGTACAGTGTCGCTTCCGCACCACGCTCTTGTTGCATCCGCTGAAAGTCAATACTTCCGCATACTTCCTCTCTCGGCAAATATATATAGGACCTCCGCCCTAGCCGAAAATATAGTCATTTCACCATCAGCGGGAGCCCTCATCGGTTGTGTCCCAGGTCCACCTCATCGACCATGTAGAACAGTAAGAACTCTTCTATCTTCATCTTGCTCCTAGCTCGACTTTTATCTGTTCACGGAACTTTCCTACTACAACTGTGTCTCTTCGTTTAGTGTGTGTGGGCATTCCTAAGCTTTCCACTCTGCCTCGACCACGACTGCCTGTACTCTGTGAGAACTGTTAAAGGTCTTCCAAGGTGCAGTGAGGTACTGGAAAACTCCCCACGCCCTGACTGTCCCTATCGGTTACTACAGGTTTGCCCTTCTCGGTTACCACACCACAGCGAGAGACCCTCGGGTATCACAGTATAGCGAGAGTCGACAGGATACCATAGCTTAAGTCGACTGGATACCTCACCATATATATATATATATTGAAATATTGGTAAAATAAATGATATTTTGATCCAATATATGCCTTTTTATTAAAAAATATAAATGATAATTTGAACCAACAAACCCATATTGGTGTAATATAACAAGATTGTATGATGTAAAAACGTGTTGTGTGTGTTATAATAGAAAAACTCTGTGAATAATTATACGCATGTTATACATGAACCTTTGCATAACAATATGTAATGTACTCTGTACATAAGATAATAAAGATAATAAAATAAAACTGTAGTAGAATAAGAGTAGAGTTGAATAAAAGAAAGTGAGATATAGAAGTCCAACAACATGTAAGAACGAGGCTTAAAGATGTCAAAAGTTTCCAGAATTACGTCAGACGAATGCCCAGTCCTTCCGCATCTGCCTCTGTATAAACCTCTGAAAACCCGGAAATGGATCGCCACTTCCAGGTCCGCGGGAACGTATGACTATCCGTTGATCCCTCGACCATGCCGCCATAGAAGAGTAAGAAATCTCTATTTAATCCTCTCCATCTCCTGCGACTTATCTCAACTCTTTCTGTTCGCGGAACTTTCCTAGTACAACTGTGTCCCTTCGTTTTTTGTGTGGACAATCCCAAGTCTTCCACGACTGCCTATACTCTGAGAGCTATGAAAGGTCTTTCAAGGGGTATTGGAAAACTCTCCACACTTGTGTGGGTCAAAAAACATTCAAATTTGATCAATATTGCCATCTTGGGCCAATCCAATTTCATCGGCGAGGAAAAATGACCAAACGCGGCAGATTACAAATTCGAAATAACTTTTCTACTTCAACCTCAACCCAAACATTCAATAGATTTTTACAAAAAAAAAAAAAAAAACCGATTAAAACACAAAAAGTAAGAAAAAGACAAATGATAACAAGAAATATAAACTATTTTTGACGTATGTGATTCTTTTTGAATTAAAACAATTTTTTACTTCCCTTGCACACAGTGCAAAGATAAAATAATAATAATAATAATAAAAATTGTATTTTTCTTATTAATGATGGCGCCCAATGCATCATACAAATGTTAACAATTTTTCAAATCTTCACAGTCAAAGCAGCTCTCTCTAATTATATATCCCCGTATTTCAAAGTTAAATGATCAATGAATATTTTCTCATTTTATCTATCAAAACTACTGAAATCATCATAAAGAAATTTCAAATGTGGTAGCTGAAGATAAGAGTTTAATATTTCGATTTGCATATATTGGAGTTGGAAAATTGTGATGATAAAAACATGTTAGTGATATTCTATGCTCATCTCTGCTACCCAATTTATTTGATAATTTAATCATAATTATTTTGGCATTCTATCATTTTTCCGTTCTAACTTTTATAATACCCAGTTTACAACGAACCACGGAAATTTTAAGAGATTTTTAGCAACAATTAGAGCGGTTGAGGATTCTAGCTGTCACTGTGGCAAGGAAATCCAAGACTCGAGACACCTACTGCTGGAATGCCCACTTTTCTTTAGCGTTAGACAACAGACAGTAAATAATGTTGTAGATCTATATGAATTTGTAAATACAAAGGGGGGATCAATAAATAAGGTGAATTATCTTATTTCTTAAAAATTAAAAAAGCAAAAATAATTTAAACCACAGAATATTAAAATAATAACATCGAGAGACTATTTAAGGTGTTCTGTTCTTTTTTCCCACGCGCGGCGCGAGACTTATAAATAAACTAAAATGGAAGCTCCCTTGAAGGATTGCATCACGCTTGAACAACGTGCAGTTATTCGTTTCTTGAATGCAGAAGGTATTCAAACATCTCAAATATGCCAAAGAATGAAAAATATCTATGGTGAGTCTTGTTTGTCTCAAAAAACATTTATGAATGGGTTAACGAGTTCAAAAATGGACGAATTACATGTTCCTCAGGTCTCAACGTTCGGCCGGTAAAGTTTTGTTAACGATTTTTTGGGATGTTGATGGACCAATCTGTCTTGATTTTTTATCCTCAAGGCAACGTATGAACAGCGACCTTTATTGTGACATTCTTGTAAATATGCTAAAGCCCGGTATAAGAAACAAAAGAAGAGGGAAGCTTAGTAAAGGTGTTCTCTTCCTTCATGATAATGCAAGGCCGCATACATCATGTAAAACTGTATCTACAATCATTAAATTAGGTTTTCAAGTTTTAGAACACACACATCCTGCGCATAGTCCAGACCTAGCCCCCTATGACTATTTCCTTTTTGGACTACTAAAGAAGGAGTTAAAGGGAAAGCGATTTGACTTGGATGAAGATGTTCAGAAAGTGGTGCAAGATTTTTTTTCACACGCTTCCTAAGAGTGCCTATAAAGAGGTTATTTACAAGTTGCCAGAACGATGGAGACGATGTATAGAAAGCCAAGGTGATTATTTTGAATAAATCAAGTCCTAAATTTTAATATCGTTCTTATTTTTTCAATAAATTATAATTCACCTTATTTATTGATCCCACCTTTGTACTAGAGATAATTGTCACAGATATACCCTTTTAGTAAATATATTTTATTATCTTTCTAACCTGAAAGGTTCAGGTTCCTAATATATCTTATTGTTTCTTTTTATTTAATATTTTGTATAATATGTTTATAACTGTTTCTGTTTAAAACTGAAAATCGACGCAATTATATCCCTTGCAGGGATATCGAGTTTTGTGTTTTGAATGAAATCCTAATAATTAGAAGTTTTTGAAACACTATTCGTTGGATAATAATTCATTCAGGCAGAACCCAAGCGAAACAAGTATATTATTGTCTTCACAAAATATGGTCACGTAGAAAATTAAGAAAGACAAACCTCAGAATAATATGACAATTTATTTATGGCGCAAGCACAAAATTTTTAGATAAATATAAGAGAAGAAATTAGGGAAGAGGAACAGAGGAGAAAAATATAAAAATATCAAAATTAATAATCTGTTAATAAAATAATAGATATTTTTAACCACAGTATTGTTATATCCAAATACATATTTCATAACATTGAAATAAATTCTAAAAAATAATAAGGCTCCTCTCTTATCAAATTAAACGTCAAAGTTAGACGCCATCTATTGACCGTCTCCTTAAACTAGCGGCCTCGGGTTGTTAACAGAGCCACAGCACCAGCTTTGGCAAACTGAGAAGCGTCCACCTAGAGACCATGGCTTCAGGATAATGGCCCTTGTCAGCCTAGGGCAGACTTTATTCCATGAGAAACACGCGGGATCCAATGGATTCTTCACAATCCGCCAAAGAGGTGTTCAGCTAGCAAAGTAGCTGGGCAAATCTATGGCCAAAATATAGATGGTATTTTTTCCGGGAGGAAATTGATCTAAAAGGCATACGGCTCCTCTCCCTCAAATTAAACGTCAAAACTAGACGCCATGGTCTCTAGGTGGACGCTTCTCATTTCGCCAAAGCTAGTGTTGTGGTTTGTCATCGGCCCGAGGCCGCTAGTTTGCGACGACGATCAATAGATCTAGTTTTGACGTTAATTTGACGGAGAGGAGCCTATGCTTTTTAGATCAATTTCCTCCCGGCAAAATTCCATAAAAATATATTAGTATAATAAGTTTATTGTGGCTGAAAACTTATAAAAATTCTAATGTTAACTAAACAATATGGAATAAAGCATATTTTGCCTCTCTCGAGCGCAAGATTTCCATAAGCTTGGAGGAAATTAATGGAAAAGAAGAGAAATTTAATAGATTAAAATTAAGTTTTAAAAACTTCATTTACATTTGATGCTTTCTCGAGTCATTAAATTTATTGAAAGTACAAAATGTTTCAGATATGGGTATGATACAATGGAAGCAAAATTTCTTCTAATTTGTATGGAGAGCATCGGGGAGCCTTTTCTTCGTTATTTGATAGTATCAATTAAATTATCTTTTTCGTTGTACACATGTCCTGGAGAATATTCACAAGTTGCATTAGTAATAATATACATGTATTAATATGAAGAAGTAATACCTCCTTAAACAATCGTCATGGTTCAGGGTGAGGTGATGGTTCCACAGCATTGAGCTGAAGATTGGCCGATAGTATCCAAAGATCAATTCTTGGAAGTTGAAACAGAATACGACCGTTTTGAAAAACTAAACTCATGGATAAACCTTAAGGAATTTGTACCTTTCAGCATATATATTGTATCATCAGATTATAATCTATCATATCGTGTATCTTTTATATCTGTTTCTGTTTAAAAATTGTGAATTAACTCAATTATCCCTAACGGGGAAAATCGCGTTTTGTGTGTTCAAATAAAGAAATAAAACATATATATCGTGTTTCAGACAAGAACTCTGAAATATATTTGATACACAGTGACCTTTATTAAAGACACACAAGACACGCGAGATAACCAAAAGTAAACAAAATTACCTCTTTTTCCTTCAAAATAAAAAACGACAACTGCGATATCAAAATATGAAACTTCCTTTAGTTTTGTCCATGAATGTACATATATCTCTTGATCGTGAGGTAAACATTGATGTTGGATTGCGCCATCTATCAGAATAAATATCAACTGAAAGTTGATTTATCCTTTTTCCGGAATACTGATTGAACTTATTTTCTTGTTTTATGCACAGAAAAATTACGTTCGCTATTCACACTGCTGTCTTTCGTCAGTATGGTGCAGGCTGTACCTCAACAAGATGGTTGTATTAAAGATTCTTGAATAATCAATGAAAATATTTCTTTAACTGATCTTTTTACTTCAGTTGTTGGTGTAAGCATCGGCAATGTTTAAGAATTAAGAGATTTGCTTTTTTAAAAATAATTTTAAACACTATAGGATGCTTATATCCTTTTTGTTCGATTTTTCTTCTTCTCATTATTAGGGAGTACGAGGAGGGACTGTAAGAAAGTCCGGGAAGAGAATCTATTGAAGTGGAATTAAAAGTTTCAACATTGTTTCACCTCAATTCACTTTACCTCGCGGAATTCTAAATTTGGTTTCTTCGATGTAGGTGGATTTGTTGTTAGAGGGTCCTCCAGGTTGCCTTCTCGTTAGCCAACTCACTCAGAGAAAAATAACTCCTGGGAATAGATTCGGTATTTCTCAACATACACACATATATAAAGTTACATATATATATATACTAGCAGAGTGACCCGGGGTACGCCCGGGATTTACCCGAGTGCTTATCTGCCCTAGTGAATATATATTTGGTTAGAGCATTCCTAGCTAAGTAAAATAATTTGAATATATAGTTTTAATATTTAATTTATTATAATTTAAAATAGCCTATCGTTTTCCTCGTATTTTTTTTTTACCTATGTATGGAAATTTTGGTACTGTAAAAAAACTTTGCTTCAATAATAATAATTTAAAAAAAACCACCCCAGGCTAAGTTTCGAACGAAGGTTGTGGAAATACGAAGCCGCACACCTAACCATTAAGCTACGCTTGGCATCATAAATATTCGCATGTAAAAAGCTATTTCAGGCTTGTATTTCTAAAAACCTTTTTGAAATAGGTTTTTGAAACATGGAAATTATAATACTTTAATAAATAGAAATAGAGTGAACACAAATAACACATACCAAATATTTCGAATTAGAGCAGTTATTTTAAACGGCGAATCAGATAAGTTATATCTAAAAATGAAAATATATAAATCTTCAAATCGAGCGAGCGTCTATAAATATTTCGATTTAGATCAAGTATTCTAAACGTATGTGTTATTAAGCGAACTATTATTAATAAAATATTGAGACGATTTAGATTTTAAACGTATTTATAACCTTTTAGTACTTGATAGAGGGCGCTGTTCGTGAGCTAAGTAGAATAATTTGAATATATAGTTTTTAATAATTGATTTATATATTTTTTAAAATTGTCTATCGTCTTCCCCGTATATATTTTTTACCTATGTATGGAAGTTTTGGTTTGAATTAGTGAACTGCTGCGAATTTGTATACCGGACATATACAAACAAACAAACATACAAACATTGATTTTTTATATATATAGATATATTAAACTGTATAATAATGACGCTTTAAGTATATGTCACATATCTTCTAATTAGGTAGAGCCGATACCTTATAAGATCCTTCCATTATATTAAAATGTACACCGTTTCTATTTGCTACTACCCCCATATTTTGTATATATGCTATATCTTTATTAATATAACCTGTAAACCCTTATTTGCATATAAACTAAATTTGGTGACGTCAAATAAATATCCAAAGAGCAGTCAGCTGGTGGCAGAGACAGAGGGGAAGAAAAAGGCAACGCCCAGCCCATGTAGGGGCCCCCAGGGACTCTTTATAGACGACCCCTGTAAACAGGACAGGTTTTAGCAGGGGGTCAGCAGCAGATGGTTCTAGAGTGTGTTTCTCGGCAGGCCGCAGCAGTCTGTCTCTCCATGCCTCGGTGATAGGCATCCAAGTTTGTGTCATGGCCTCTACCTCTGTCCCCGTGGGCTGTCCCCGATCACTCTCGGTGCTAAAATTTAGCCCTGTCTCTGCTTCTTATTGTCCGCGTGTGGGAAGAAAATCAACACTCGTCTCACGTACACGACTGCCAGCTTATCCATACGTCGGCAGGATCACATTTGCAACAATATTACAGAAAGTCGACAGGATAACCTGAGGACAGCGGCATGCAGAGGATGACAGAGGCACCGGTGGTCAACGGCGCATTCTGTGGATGCTCCTTCTACTTGCCTTCCACCTTGACGATCCAGTGGACAATATCAAAGACGCCATGCGAGGAGTAACCGTACCTCGCACCGAGGAGATCATCATCGCCCCAATCGACATCTCCTGCGCCACGAGCCCCTCGCTCCATCGGCTGAACAAGCAGACGAGATCCATCGAGAAATCCTCGCTACACCCCGCCAACCAACACCGAGGATGTCCCATGGCAACCACCGCAAAAAGTGATCACCAAGCCTCAACGCAGCCCACTCCACAAGACCCATCCAAGACATCATCCATCTGGTAGGAGAATTTTCTCTACAGAACTCTATTAATGTAACACTATCTCCGTTTCCCCCCCCACCAAATTAGCTACTAAATCAATACCCTATTTATAACAATAGCATTATTATTGCAAATTCATAAAGTTCTTCATTTTACCTGCCCCAATGCTATTTGAATTAATATAACTCTAGATGTGTATAAAATATTTTTTTAACATTATTCAATTATATTATTCATTATTATTATTTTGTGTTTCATTTAACCATCATAAGCAATGCCGTCAGCCATCAACAACTAATTATTATTATTTTTTTTAAAATTCAAATCGTATTCTTCATCAACTCTAGGCCTTATTACACACATATAATAACTTCAACCATTTTTCTAATCATTTTAAAACTTTTAATATAATTGACAACGTCAATAATATTTTTAATTTTTAAAGATATTTTTTATTTATATATTTTATCTATTTCGTTTTTCTAATTTTGTCGTTGATGTCTCCTAACCTCTCCTGCCCATACCTTCGGATACATTACCCCAGGGGCTTCCTGTTCGCCAATTTTTTTTCATTGATTAATCCAACTGAGAAATCCTTCCTCGCTATATCATTCCCAATAGTGAGTTCAGGATACCCAGCTAGATTATTTTTCTTATCACCTGGGTCATCATTATCAATCATCATTTATTATTATCATTTTTTTATTACCATTCAAGTCGGGTGAAATCATCATTGACAACAGAACAACCCTTGCAGCTACCTTCCCCTTCTTTATTCCCCGATCTCATATATTCCCCTCAAGAGATTAGTGCTCGCCAGAAATATTTTTTTTTTGATTAATCCAACTGGAAACATCCTTCCTCGCTATATCGTTCCCAATAGTGAGTTCAGGATACCCAGCTAGATTCCTTTTTTTTATTACCCGGTTCATCATTTTTTTTGTATCATTTAATCATTTTTTCATCATACAGGCCGGGTACCATCATCATTGGCAGCAGTACATCTTTTGCCATTACCTTTCCCTTTCAACATTCTTCAACCTACCTACCTCTCCCTGCTAGTCTGAACTAATGATGCAGACGGAACATCTTGAACGTTCTGTTAATGAAAACAGTACCTCACTAACACAAGTTCGTACTGCATTGCAGAACTCATTAAGCTATTTCTTTACAGGAACATACTCAGACATCTCATATACCCTCATCAACCCTCCGCGTCAACTTATAATCTTATTTCAACTTATATATAATAGCTTTATGCTTTTCTTTTTGTTATTTTTCATTCAATAGGGTTCTCAATTTTTTTTCTATAAGTAAATTACTTTTACGGCATTTCTAATTTTATTTTGCTTATTTTCTCAATTTTATCATTTATTCTTATGTATTGTTTCTTTCATCATATTCTATATCTTATTGAGACGTCATCATTATATTATTGTCCTATTTTATACTCCTATATTTATAATAATTTTAACTAATTTGTGCCCAAATTATTTCTTTTGATTTTATAATAGGATTGTTAGGTCATCATTCATGTTATTTCATTTCCCCCAAAACAACCTTCATCACCGGGGGCACATTCTATTGTATATTTTAAACTGTATAATAATGACAATTTTAGTATATGTCACATATCTTCCAATTAGGTAGAGTTGATACCTTATGAGATCCTACCCTTCTATTAAAATGTACACCGTTTTCTATTTGCTACTACCCCCATATTTTGTATATATGCTATATCTTTTTATTAATATAACCTGTACACCATTATTTGTATTTAAACTAAAATTGGTGACGTCAAGATAAATATCCAAAGAGCGGTCAGTTGGTGGCAGGGACGGAGGGGAGGAAAAAGGCAACGCCCCAGCCCATGTGGGGCCCCCAGGGACTCTTTATAGACGACCCCTGAAAACAGGACAGGTTTGGCAGGGGGTCAGCAGCAGATGGTTTTAGAGTGTGTTTCTCGGCAGGCCGCAGCAGTCTGTCTCTCCATGCCTCGGTGATAGGCAATCCAAGTTTGTGTCATGGCCTCTACCTCTGTCCCGTGGCTGTCCCCGATCACTCTCGGTGCTAACATTTAGCCCTGCCTCTGCTTCTTGTTGTCCGCGTGTGGGAAGAACATCAACACTCGCCTCACCTACACGACTGCCAGGTTATCCATACGTCGGCAGGATCATATTTGCAACAAAATTATATATATATATACTACTCTGATCAAATAGTTTTGACACTTTGCTCATAAGTTTAAAAAACTTTATTATTCTACCAACTTCAAATTGTCCTCCTTCAAAGTAGTCCCCATTGGCCGCGATGCACTTCAGCCACCTTTTATCCAGTCGGCAAAACACCTCTGGTAGTCTGTTCTCGGGATCGCCTTCATGGCCTTTTTCGATTCCACTTTGATCTCATCTATGCTCTGAAATGTCCGACCCTTTAACTTTTTTTGAGCTTTCCAAAAAGGAAGAAGTCGCAGGGGGCCAAATCGGGACTGTAGGGGGGTTGGGGGACACAGAAGTCGAGTGGTCCTGCAGGAACTTCGAGATTTTGAGGGTTGTGTGCGCCGGAGCGTTATCTTGGTGGAGTATCCACGACTTGCTCCTCCACAGCTCCGGCCGTTTCTGCCTGATCGCTTTCCTCAATCGCATCAAAACTCCCAGGTAGGAGTCAGCAGTTATTGTAGAGCCTTTTTGTTGAAATTCATTATGAACGATGCCCTGGTAGTCGAAGAACACCGTCAACATGACGTTGACTTTGCTGGGAGCCTTCCTCGCTTTTCTTTGGTCTCGGCTCATTTTTGAAGCGCCACTCCGATGCCCGTGAGTAGTTTCCGAATCAAAGCCGTAAATCCATGTTTCGTCTCCAGTAATGACCCTCTTCAGCAATTCGGGGTCGTCGGTTGTCGCTTCGAGTTGAGACTGGCCGTTTCTTTCCGGGCGTTCTTTCGATCAAAAGTCAGATCTTTGGGAACGAGAACGGCGTTGAGTCTTCTCACTCCCAAAATGCCCTTCATTATCGATTGAGTCGACCCGAATGATATCCCTGCTTCTTCGGCGACCTCCCTGACAGTTATTCGTCGGTCTTCACGCACCAGTTCCAACACCTTGTCAACCTTTTCAGGCGTGGTTGATGAGGACGGTCCTCCTGAACGCTCGTTGTCGGCGGTCTCTTCCGACCCTCCTTGAAGCGCTTGTACCACTCGAAAACTCGTCTTCGGCTCATGACGGCATCCCCGTAGGCTGTTTGCAACATCCAAAAAAAATTGGGCACCCTTGAATCCGTTTTTCACACAGAACTTGTTGCAAATTCGTTGATCCTCCATTTCGGTGACTAACGAAATCGAAGCACGGGCAAAATGGCTTCACTTCGAACAGCCGCTGCTCGCGCTGTTGTGGCGCGTGATTTTTGAAAATTGGCAGGTCTTCAAGACAAGGGCGACGTTTGCGTTTGCCACAAACCGGGAGAAAATATATTGAGTTTTCAGGATTTTATGAGCAAAGTGTCGAAACTTTTGATCAGAGTAGTATATTAATCGATTTATCCGAATATTATTTTCTCTAAAATTTCTCTGTCCTCAAATTGTTCGTATTACCATAATTCTACCTTATTCTTAGCCCAATGTTAACTTTAAAGTTACTACATGTATATATACACACACATATATGTGACGATCCGTTTGAATCCTGTCGACTCTATGTGGGAATCGTGTTGTCTCTCTGTCGGATTGCTGTGTAGAATCCTGTCGACTCTCTGCTGGATCCTTGTGTAATCCTGTCGACTCACTGTCGGATCCTGTCAAGTTGTGTAAGATCCTGTCGACTCTCTGTCGGATTGGTGTTTACCTCTTTAACAATCCTGTCGAATCCTGTCGACTCTATGTGGGAATCGTGTTGTCTCTCTGTCGGATTGCTGTGTAGAATCCTGTCGACTCTCTGTCGGATCCTTGTGTAATCCTGTCGACTCTCTGTCACGACCTGTTTGAATCCTGTCGACTCTATGTGGGAATCGTATTGTCTCTCTGTCGGATTGCTGTGTAGAATCCTGTCGACTCTCTGTCGATCCGTTCGAGTTGTGTAAGATCCTGTCGACTCTCTGTAACTATCCTGTTGAATCTGGTGAATTGCGTGGTTGGGTGGATTTGATTGGATTGGTGATTGATGGCGCAGTCTTGTCGAATGGTGGTTTTCCGTCGTTCCCTACAATAACGGACTACATGTCCGGGTCGTCTGCAGTGGAAGCAGATAGGTTTGTCGTCGTAGGTTCTCCAATGTTCCGTCTCCTGGTTTGGGTTGGTCGGTCGATATTATAATAGGGCGTTCGTGGTTGTTGTTGTACCACGTTGACTTGTGGTCTGGTAGGTTGTAGAGCACGGCTGACCTCTTCCCTCTTCTCTAACGATGCGGCGAATTAAGCCGGCCAAGTCGTCTGAGTCGTCAACACACGAAATGGGCATTACGTTTGACAACCCGGCGAATTTCGTACGGCCGATCCTGCGCTGTTTGACGGTTGTCAGATGACGGCAAAACTTCAGGATCTCATCTACCGTCTGTATGTCTTTCGCCACCAATACCTGGTATGTGTCCTCCGAAATTCCCTTTATATGTGAGCAACTATCTCACCTTCTTCCATGCGAGGGTTCACCTGGTGGCAGAGACTAAGAATCTCCTGGATGTATGACTCGCTGGATTCCTCGGCCTTCTGTGCTCTTGACTTCAGTACTTCCTCGGCGCGTCGAGCAGAATCCTCCTGCAGTCCGAACACACCGCGGAATGCGTCTTCAAAGCTTCTCCACGATTTGAGTGATTCTTCGTTATTATCAAACCACCTTCCAGCAGTTCCGTTCAAGTAAAATACGACGTTGGCAAGCTTCATGGTCTCGTCCCATCTGTTGTACTTCGACACTCTCTCGTACTCTTTCAACCACTGTCCAGGGTTTATATTTCCATCTCCAGAAAAGGTAGAAGGATCTCGTTGGCGCTGACAAGGGAGGTAGGATCCGTTAACAGTAGGTCTGTGGTCGTCTTCCATTTCTATTCGTTGTGGCAAAGGTTGAAGAATTGGTTCACGTCCCTGTAGACGTCGACTTCTTCGAAGTTCCGTCACGCTACCCAGCGTCCTCCGCCAAAATATGTCGCGGAGATAAATAAAGCAAGGGCAAGTTTGGGGATAATTAATTTATTATCAGGGGTATTTATAGGGAGAAAGTGTACAACTTACCCCAAGTTTAAGATAATCCTAATGAGCGACGTCAGCTCCCCCGCCGACCACATTCCGAGAACCCCTCACACCCGGTGTCCAGGGATGATTGACAGGCGTCCCATGGGACCTCTCGTGGTTGGAGCCGCTGAGCCGCTTGACAATATACACTCATGACAAAACTCAAGGAGGTTTCATATTTTGATGTCGGTTGTCTATTTTTTTCTTTTAAAGGGACAGAGGCAATTTGTTCACACTTGGTTATCTTCTGTGTCTTCAATAAAGGTTACTGTGTATCAATATCTTTCAGAGTTATTGTGTGTATCCCGATATACGTGCTAAAAGGTATAACTTCCTTAAGTTTTGTCCATGAGTGTACTAAGGCTTCATTGTTTTATATATCTATTTATACCGAACAATGTCTTTCTAATAATTTCCATCGCAGTAAGGGCAGTGGGAAATTGGTTTATATTTTCAAAAAAGAGAAGTTCGTGTCAAATAGTTGTATTTCTCATATATAGATGGCGTACCTTATACTTTAAATTTATGTCTAATTGATCCTTTGGGAATTGTTTGTGGAAGACCATTGATTGATTCAAGTTTTTATATGTATTTCCCCTGTCTCCTCAAAGCTTAGATACTACAACCAATAATTCCCCTAAATTGCCGGATATACACTCATGGACAAAACTTGAGGAATTTGTACCTTTTAGAATATATTTTAACAAAGTATTTATTAATTTTATTATTTTTATTAACAGAGTAGTTATTTTTATGATTATATTTTGTTACTCTGTAAATTTCCCTCGTGGCTTATCTTTTGTTTACCGTTCATAGTTTGTCCTTGCCTGAAATAAATTGTTGTCTCCTCCTGAAGTTTTTGTCTTCCCTAATTTTCCACGTGGCAATATATTTGATTCAGACAATAACTGTGAAAGATATTTGAGACACGGTGATCTTTATTGAAGACACGAGATAACCAAGTGTAAACAAAATTGCCTCTGTCTCCTTGAAAAAAAAAAAAAAACAGACGACAGGCGAAAAAGATTTTCCACTTCTTTAAAATTTACCTATGAGTATATAAGCAGAATAGTCGATACGATTTTAGAGTGGTATGGTGGATTAACTGGCGAAAACGCTGTGAGTTCACTATTGATGAGTCATTCCCTTCCAATAATTTTCCATTGCAGTAAGGGAAGTGGAAAATTTGGCTTATTCGAAAATGAAATGTACATGCTAATAGTTTTATTGCATATACATTACATGTATGGAGTCAATGTTTGCTGTTTAGATGATTCCTCCAGCTCCATCTTCCGGTTCTGGTACCTTAGTGCCAGACCTACGCCGTTCCCGGTAGGTTCCCTTCTTGGAACATCGCGCGTGTGCGCGACGAGGTCGACGCGGCTGTGAGGACCGGCTCGCCGCTGGCCGTCATTTCCACCGACCTCGAGTCTGCCTTCGACACCCTAGACCGCGGCTTCTTGGTCTCCCTGATGGTCTCGCTGCGGCTGCCACAGGTCTTCATCGGGTGGTTTCTCCTCCTCTATTCCGGAGCGGACGCGACAGTCCGAGCCGGAGACCTCCACACCAAACCCTTCCAGCTTCTGAACGGTGTGAGACAGGGCTGCGCCATCAGCGCCGCAATGTTCAGCCTCGCTACAAGCCCTCTCCTACGTCGCCTTGAGCAAGCGCTCGGCCCCGGTAATGTCCTCGCCTACGCCGACGACATCGTCTTGCTCATCCGCAGTGAGGAACAGTTCGGCGTGGTGACCTCCATCTTCGAGAACTTCCGGCGCGCCTCCGGCATAAAGGGAAATTTCACCAAGAGCAAAGGTCTATGGTGCGGCGCCTGGCGTGCCCGCAACGACGCTCCACTCGGCATCTCCTGGTCGTCGGTCGAACTGAAGGTGTTGGGCTGCAATGTGACGCCAGGAAATAAAACTCAGCCCAAGAAAGACATATCCTGGTCCTGCTCGAAGCTGCTATAACGAGGTGGTCCCCCTACACCCGCGGCCTCTCTCTCGTCGGCCGGGCCAGAGCGGCCAACTTCTTGGTTCTCTCCTCGGTGGTCCATCACATCCACGGCTACCTGCCTACCGACCGTACTATCCACAAGATCCAGGCACGTCTTGCGCGGTTCATCTGGGGGCCGGAGCGCACCGCCTGGTTTCCTGGTAGCGTCCTGGCGAAACCTGTCTCTCTTGGAGGATTCGGCCTCATCGACATCGAGACTCAGCTGCGGTTGTCGTGCTTCAAGGGCGTGCAGGCCGCACTGCGTGGAAGCCGTAATGCCTACTCTTGGCTGGTCGAGAGCGATGCGTGGCTATATCCACCTCCATCCGGGTCCTGGCTCTCGCCACGGCGTCTCCGGCTTCTTAAGATCTGGGAGGCGGTCGCTGACATCTTCACGCTAGACCACTCTGTGCTTACACCACATCAACTCCTGAACCTCCCCATCATAGGTGGCTGCCGCCTTCTCCGGCCCACCCGACCTTCTCGCTCCTACCCGGTGGGTCAATGCCTGCATTGGGAACTTCGCTGGCCCTGCCCCTCCCCTCACTCGGCCTACGCGCTGCGCCCTGGCTGACGCCGCGTCGCTGACCAGCTTCTGCCGTCGTCTTATCGACGAAAATCTACGCGGGACCTACCGAGTAAACACCATCGGCCAGGCCGTAGTGCTGCGCGGGACGACTACGCCGTTTTTGCGAGTCATCACCCGAACTGCCCGTCGCATCTTAGAGCGCCCACGCCTGACTGCCCTGCCCATCATCCAGTTCGCTAGAAGGTGGGAGGAAAATATAAACCTACCCATCAACATCGGCTGGTCGTCGCTCCGGCGCTGCGCCTTCTCCGGGCACAACGCGGACGTGGCAGTGAGGCTAGCTTTGCACGCCCTGCCACATCCAGCCCATCCAGCATCGGCACAACAGTCTTGCATCGCCTGTGGGTCCGGCGACCTGTCGCTGGTTCACAGGTACTGGTCCTGCCGCTACATCAGGCCTCTCATCCGGGAGGCATTTACCATCATCGGGCGGCCCCCTGACTTGCAGGGCTGGGTCTTCGGGCATGGCCTAGACTATGACGCCCTGGCCATCCTGGCGTCTGCCAAGACGCGCATCTATAGGCACTTCCTCGGCGCGGAACTGAGGAGTGTACAAGAAGACCCCCTCCTTGTCTGGAGGAGGACTCTCTCAAGGTGGGGAAGCCTTCCTTGCTGAAGATATTTGTATATATATTCCCCTACACTTTATATGCCCATTTACTCTTTTATATTTTCTCCTTTGTAAAATTTGATTGAAAGAATCAATAAAATTGTTTAATTTGTCAAAAAAAAAAAAAAAAATGTGTCTATCTGGCACTATACGGCGCATGCTCAGTGGAATTTTATTCCCTTACCCCCAGAAATCCTCTTGGTCCAAATTTTTGTTCTTTGAGGAACAGCCTGCACCACGATTTTAGAGGTTGGCTTTTCTTGATTCATAAAAAAATGGGTTGGCCGAATATCACGGAACAAACCCTTAATAAAAATTTAGTTGATTTTTATTCCACTAGATGGTGCTCTCTGTCGTCTAAAATGCTCACGTGGGCGGTCAGGATATGCCTTTTTTGTTTTTAATATCGACACTTGATCTTTTTTCTATTTTTTCTTATTTTACACGCGTATATAAATTTACATATACACTGTTTAACAAAAAAATCGACGCACCAAGAAGGAGTTGTCAGATTAGGACAAAAATTGGTGTATGTAAAGAGCATGTATAGGGGAAAAAACAATTAAAATTTCAGAACAATTAATTGTTTTATTTCAGAGTTTGATCGTCACAAATTGAGAATGTCAATATGTCGTTGGACCCCACTGGCCTGGATGCAGGCTGCCATCCGGCGTGTCATGGACTGATAAAGATTCCGGATGGTGTGCTGCGGGATTTCTTGCCAAATTGTCTCCAACTGTCGGGCTAAATAGTAAACATTCCGGGATAGTTGCAATCGCCTTCCCATCACGTCCCAGATGTGCTCTATGGGCGAGAGATCAGGCGACCTTGCTGGCCACGGAAGAGTTCGGCAAGATTGAAGACAATCCATAGTAACACGTGCCGTGTGTGGCCGGGCATTATCTTGTTGAAAAGTAAGCCCGGGGTGATGTGAGAGGAACGGCAACAAAACCGGCCGTAGAATGTCATCTACGTACCGTTGTGCTATCAGGGTGCCAGGAATGACTACCAATGGGGTCCTGCTATCAAATGAAATGGCACCCCAGACCATAACGCCCTGTTGTGGACCTGTGTGGTGTTCGACAGTAAGGCCAGGATCCACACGCTGCCCAGGACGTCTGCAGACACGTTTGCGACGGTCGTCAGGACACAGTAAGAAACGGGACTCGTCACAAAAGACTATACGTCCCCAGTCAGCGCAGTTCCAAGTTGATCCCTCCCGATACCACTGTAGTCGGACTTGTCGGTGTACGGGTGTGAGGGGTAGGATCGTAACGGTCGGCGAGCTCTTAGATTTCGCTCTCTCTGTCGCCTATTGATGGTCATTTTGGACACTTGCGTGCCGGTCACACGTTGGATGGTAGATAACGTGGAGTCCGACAACCATTCTGACAATTGCTCTGTCCTCCCGTTCTGTTGTTGCCCTTGGTCGACCGCTGCCGTCCTGACGTTGCATCTTCCGTTGTTGACCCACTTTTGTCAACATCGCCTAATAGCCGCATCACTTCGACACAGATGTCGCGCGATTAGTCGATTAGACCAACCAGCCTCTTTCAATCCAATGGCACGACTAGTTTCAAACTCTGACATATGTTCGTAATGAGCACGAATCTTTCGGCGAGGCATTGATACAGTAGAAATAGGCGTACTGCTAAAATATTAAACGGAAATTCTGAAAATCAGCGTGCCGCGCCGAATATTGAGTCTAGAATGCTCGTGCTGGATGCGCAGTTCAGATGCGCTGGAGCTCTTGCTCGGCCACCAAATATCAATCATTTGCATGTTTGTTCGAAACCTCTTTGCATACGTATTTTCATATAAATCGGACAACTGCTTCTTGGTGCGTTGATTTTTTGTTATAGAGTATATATTAGAACTTTTAAAGGGAACCAGATCAACATTCCAAATTCTACTACCAAAAGAAGCTAAAATAACATTTTCTTGACCGTCGTCATATATCAAAATTGTGGTGGTCTCAATAACTTCTGTGTGTCGTTAGCAATGTCACGTTTTCTAAGTGTCGTTAATGCGAACTCGAGCGTCGTTATTTTATAAAATACTAGCCGAATGACCCGAGCAACGCCCGGGTTTTACCCGATTAAATGTTTTTATTCAAATACTATTCGTTACAATTATAAATTGCGCCGTGGATGTCACTCTTGTGAAACGTCCCGCTCCAAACTTTGTGTCTGAGAAGCGATATTTTTATATAAAGATGATCTGGCTTTTGTTTTCTGCTCGAATGAATGTTTTTTCTGTTAGAATTTTGTTCCTGCGTACAAAATAATGAACTGGTTTCACCCGTGGTCTCTGCTTTTTGTAATTTTTCCCGATATAATTTTGTATCTGATAATCAAACATGATACAGCAATATCGTCATCATCATTTTCTGACTAAAAACATATAGTTTTAATAATTGGTTTATATATTTTTTAAAATAGCCTATCGTCTTCCCCGTATTCTTTTACCTATGTATGGAAATTTTGGTTTGAATTAGTGAACTACTGCGAATTTGTATACCGGACATACAGACAACAGACAAACAAACATACAAACATTCATTTTTATATATATAGAGAAGTCGACACGAGCCCCTGTAAAATTGTTGTAAAATTTGTTTTTTAGATTTTACGGTAAAGTAAAACCACTTAGACTATAATCCTCAAAGTTTATTTCCCCTCTCAAAAAAATTCCAGTAAAAAATATTTCTGAGAATTAAATCATCCCTAAGTTCAATTTGTTTTCTTCCAGAATTCTTCACCTTAACTCGGCCAATTTCCTTCTTCCAACTTTGACCAAATTTCCCCCAGAATTTACAATTGAGACAATTGTTTTCAAAGTTAGAACAAATCTTCCATGTTTTTCTTGTTTTACTCATTGGAGACTTCTTATTCTATGTGCGTATGTGTAGGAGGGGGATGAGATCAATAATTACAGTTGAACCTCCCATGAGCGACCGTCAAGGACTCTATATTTCAATGGGGCCTGGACACATGGTCAACAATCAGCACCCGGGTTCGAATCCCACATTGAGTACCTTTTATTTAAATAATGTAACAGGTTTCTGAAGATGAGTTTCTTTTATTTTTATTAGCACATTCTTAAGCTTTCGGGTATTTGCGCTCTTCTACAGAGTGTAAAAAGAATAATAATAATAAACGCTGTTAGAGACACTAACAAAATTTAAACATATATATTGTCGCGCGTGACCCCTGCGGCTCTTCGCGACGACGCCGCTTCTTCCTTCGTGGGTCACCTACCCGGGCTCCCAAGGACGTCCGAGAACCACCACTAAAGTGGAACTCCTTTCCTCTGGCAGTATCTCTCGGCCTTACCACTGGTGGGGGGGGCACGAGAGACTTACCAGAAGAGTAGCAGCAACGATGTTGCGATGGCGAGAGTAACAACAGCAAGCGGCACCAAGACTTCTAAAACTACTTCTTTTATTGTCATTTCTAATAAACATTACATATAACTGGAATAACATTCAATGGGTATTTACATTATTTTATCTCCTAGGGCCAATAAAAGTGTATTTACAAATATTTTCTCCAGGAAACAGGAACACAGCAGTCGGCGATATCTACATTAGTTCCAGACGGAAACAGGCGAAAGCGCCATCTATTGGTGGAGGTTGTAGTTATTTTGAGGCCTTATACACGACAATATTTATATGTGAAAAATAATATAAAAAGGTCAGGTGTTAGTATTAAAATAAAAAAAAGGCAGATCCTGACCACGATCACATGAGCCTTTCGTGGATGGCTTTTCTTGATTTATCAAGAAAATGGGTTGGGCAAATATCAGGGAAAAGGTAAAAATCAACCTTTGGTTGATTTCTGTTCCTCTAGATGGCGCTCTGACATCTAAAAATATTATTTGCTCGTGGTCAGGATATGCCTTTTTCGATATATTCATATAAATTTGTCTAAATTTTGCATATTACTCTTGATGGTAAAATATTTTATTCAGGTAATTTTTATGAACATAATAACTATTGATGGAAATTTTGCCGGGAGGAAATTGGATATAGACAAGAGTCGCCTCTCCCGTCAAAATAGACGTCTAAAATCAGACGCCATCTATTGACCGTCGCCGCAACTAGCGGCCTCGGGTCGGTGACAAAGCCACAACACCAGCTTTGGCAAACTGAAAAGCGTCCACCTAGAGACCATGGTTTCGGGCTAATGGCCCTCGTCAGTCTAGGGCTAAAATCTATGGCTAAAATATAGATGGAAATTTTGCCGGGAGGAAATTGATATAAAGAGACAAGGGTCGCCTTTCCCGTCAAAATAGGTGGACGCTTTTCAGTTTGCCAAAGCTGGTTTTGTGGCTTTGTCACCGACCCGAGGCCGCTAGTTGCGGCGACGGTCAATAGATAGCGTCTGATTTTAGACGTCTATTTTGACGGGAGAGGCGACCCTTGTCTCTTTATATCAATTTCCTCCCGGCAAAATTTCCATCTATATTTCAGCCATAGATTTGGCCCGGCCACTTTGCCAGCTAAACACCTCTTTGGCAGATTGTCAAGATTCCATTAGATCCCGCGTGGTTCTCATGGAATAAAGTCCGCCCTAGATTGTCGAGGGCCATTAGCCCGAAACCATGGTCTCTAGGTGGACGCTTTTCAGTTTGCCAAAGTTGGTGTTGTGGCTTTGTCACCGACCCGAGGCCGCTAGTTGCGGCGACGGTCAATAGATGGCGTCTGATTTTAGACGTCTATTTTGACGGGAGAGGCGACCCTTGTCTCTTTATATAATAACTATTGTTAATTTAATCGTAAATATTGTAATATTTAATAAAGTTTGATTTAGTTTTCTCCTAAAAATTGGCTTTAATCCTCTGGCAAGCCCACATTCAACAGTGAGTGCAAGTAACCAAACAGTGTTCTGGCAGAGTGCAAAGTCCGAAATATTTTCTATCATATGTAGACATGTGGAGGTGTACTTACTGTATAAGAACGGAACTCCATTAATCATGCTTTCATGGCCTGTATTTCTGCCTATACTTGGGATAATACGATAACTGTTTTGAAGGAAGTATACCTTTTTTTTTGCTTATCCCTAGTACACGTGGTACAGGCCATGATAATCATGGTGGGTAGAAGTAGGCGACTGCTTTTAACCGTAAGTGCATTACATGTCTACACATGTGAAAAGCAGTTCGACTTTGCACTTACAAATGTGCCAGAGCCCCATTTGGTTACTTGCACTCGCTGGTGCGGTTTGACCTTTGCAAGAATCGGGGGTCATTGGAGCATATTTTTTTTTAAATCAGAAAAAAAAGTGGCTAATGCGGGAATCGAACCCTGGTCGTAGCGGTCGAAAACCAAAGGCTTAGACCATCCTTCCACCGACCCCCAGTAAGTATACGTGAGACATACTATCAGGACCTTTATAAGATGTACATATATAAAATAGCTCTAAGATATAAACAGAGGAAATATAAACTCTATCTTGCGACATTAACCAAGCTTAAGAGGAAACGGTCGATGAGGAACAGTGCAAACAACTTGAAGGATCAGTAATTGAAATCGCCAACAAACAGGTTATAAAGTTGTTTATATAAAATAAAAGGACTTAAAAGCGCGAATGTTTCTTTTAAACATAATACAAATTTCTACTGTCCTTACTGCGATGAAAAAATATCTGGTCTGGTGGATTAAATTGGCGAAACCGCTGGGAGGGTTCACCACTGATGAGCCAAGCCCTCCCAATATATTTTTTCATCGCAGTAAGGACAGTAGAAATTTGTATTATGTTTAAAAGAAACATTCGCGCTTTTAAGTCCTTTTATTTTATATGTATAGATGGCGCGCTATTGCCTTGTGTTAAAGTTGTTTATAAAAGTGTTAACATTTCTGAAATACCATTTTAAAATATTCAAATGAAATTGTGTAGAATTTATTGCATCAAAATTTTAATGAAAAATATGAGGTTATCCAAAAGTACGTAAACATATAATGATTAGGATTTATATTTTGCAAGTGTTTACGAACTTTTAGAACAACCTTGTAATTCTGAAACCTGGCCTACCTGCTGATTGGCCACCCTTGATATAGAAAACATCAGAGATTAAATCATTGTTCTATAAGAAATCTTTTTATAATTATACCAAGGTTACAAATATTACCAAGGTTGTTCCAAAAGTTCGTAAACACTTGCAAAATATAAATCATGTTTACGAACTTTTGGGATAACCTTATATTATAATATACAAAAAATGAAAACATTAGGACGCGAAAGTTTCTTTTAAAAAATAAATCAAACTTCTACTGTCCTTACTGCGATGAAAAATATTGGGAGGGCTTGGCTCATCAGTGGTAAACCCTCCCAGCGGTTTCGCTAATTTGCCTGACCTTAATCAACCAGACCGCTTCTTCAGAGCTCTTATACTGTATTGGATCATTCTGCTTTTATATGCTACACTGAAGGGTGGAATCTTAGAAATGATATTTAAGCAAACTATGGAATAAGCTTTTAGGACAGTAGAAATTAAATTTAAATGTTCTAATATATCATTTGTTCAATACTTCTTTTGAACAAATATAATGTTCATGAACAAATAAAATATGTGTAATACAACATGTGTGGATTATTAACTCAACCTATTGACATTCCAAACGTTCCACTAACCTGGACAGCAGCTTGTGCCGGCAATATTAGCTACCAGAGTAACATGTGTTCTCCCGTCAAGTCCAGGATAAATAACCTACGCGCAATAATAGACGCCGCGATGTCATCTTATTTGTCCCAGCTGTATAAATGAAGTAGTTGTCAGGACTGTGGAGTCCATGTCAGCCTCAATCCCCATTTTGCTGCCTTCAACACTCACTCGTATTTTCACGAATGGTATTCAGTTGTATTCACACTCCAAGCTGTGAAAAAAAATAAAAATAAAAGCCCGAAACGGGTTCATGGATGGCTTTTCTTGTGATTTATCAAGAAAATGGATTGGCAAAATATCAGGAAACAGGCTAAATAAACGTTTAGTTGATTTCTGTTCCACTAGATGGCGCTCTGCCATATAAAAAGCTCATATGCTCTTTGTCAGGATATGCCTTTTTTTATTTTAACTCCAAACTGGGTGTCTCATATGTAAATATATATTAAGTATTTAAAATATAAACGAAATTACACATACATTTTATAGAAATATATTGTTTTTGACCATTGATATAGGTAAAAAGCAAATATTGTTTTGCATACATAGAAAAGTATTAACGAGAAGTGAGGTTGTGTAAATAGGAAAAAGCTATATTTTGTTTAAATCGGGGGTGGCCAATCTTTTCAGAATGTGGGCCAAATTTCAAAATCCTATTTCCTGCCCGGGCTACGAACTTAATTTATTTATATATATTTTTCTATTGTTTTCTCATATATATGTATATACTTCAATCCCACATGATGAAGCTATTACAGAAATTTCAGAATTCTTGAATGCCCACCCCAACCTACCATTATCTATACCAAAGGAAGCCCTCATAGACTTACTCAAACTGTGCCTATCATTCAACTACTTTAATTACAAGAATCAATACTACAAACAGATCAAAGGCCTCCCTATGGGCAACCCAATATCTTCAGCTCTGGCAAACATTTTCATGAATAATATTGACAAATTAATAATAGATAATAAGCAGCTAAAAATAACATTCTGGAAAATATATATTGACGATATTCTTCGCATAACCGAAAACAACAATACAACAAGCATTCTGAATTTCTTGAACAATATAAAACCATTTCTTACATTTACACATGAAATAGAAGGAAAAAACTCTTTATCATTCTTAGATATAATTCTCACCAGAAACAGCTCTAAAATAGAAACAGGCATTTACTGTAAGCCAACTCACACAGGTGGTTAATTGAATTTCAGTTCATTCGGCCTTATTAACCTTAAAATATCTGTCATAAAAACCCTATCAAAAAGAATATCTACTCATTGCTCTAATAATCTAGAAAAAGTACAACAAGAAAGAATATTATATATATATATAACAACAAATTACTGATTTTCAATTCTTTTATTTTAAATGTATATATTTTATTATTCTCTATATATTCATATTTTATATATTATTTTATTATTATTAATTATATTTATTAACATGCATATTGTAGATTTTAGATATTTTAAATTTTATAGCAGTTGTACATATTCGTGAATTGATACGCGAGCTTCTCAAAACAATCTTGTTCCCCGAAGAAGTTTGGCGAGTTGCCACATGAAATATCGGGAATAAAACTTTATGATTCAAAATAGGTATTTTTAAATAATATATATAAATGCCAAACGAGGTATTTCTTCCTTTTAATGTTCATCAGAACGATGCACTGTGAATCACTTTTGTAAAAAAACTTTGCTAATGATGATAAAGTAATACCAAAAAACACTAGTTTGGTAAATTCAGACAAAAGGCCAATCTGCATACCATGGTTTCGGGCTTTGGTTTTCATCAGTACAGGGAGAGGTGCTTCGTTTGGTATATGAATATTGTCAAATAGCTCCATCCAGATGGGACAACTGTCAATCATCCCTGGACCCCGGGAGGGGGGACCACAGGTGTGGGGGCTTCTGGGAAGCTGATATGTAAATAAGGAAAACGGGACGGTGGCTAACGCCGTTCATTAGGATTAACTTTTAACTTGGGGTAAGTTGTACAAAACTCTCTCTCCCTATAAATACCCCTTATAATAAATTATTTATTCCCAAATTTGCCTTGCTTTATTTATCTCCGCGACAATATCATCCTCCCGCCACTTTATGTTATATTTATATAAACGTCTGTTTCTGTTTTATACGAGTACCTTATGGTAAATTATTTTGTTGGTAAAAACGCAGAAACTTAAAGAATTCTAAAATTGGTAAAAATAAATCTGTATTCCCATTGTGGTTACAATTAAAAAGTATGAAAAGGTAAATTTTGAGTAAATTGTGTTAATGTATTCTGTCGTGGCTCCTATGGATGGAAACATTTTCCATAAAAAAGAAAAAAAAGAAAGCCAGTACCTGTTGTAGAGAACGATGTCCGGCAGCCAGAGCTTCTCACAAGGCACTCTGATCTTGCTGAGGTTCCCAAAATCTTTGGGATCCCACTTGAGGAAGTCATCATACCATTCCTGCATACCACAACACACATCGTGGTTTGCGATTAACATCTTAGAATTTCTGATAGTAAAGTGCACGCACATTAATATAAATCTCTAATATTTACCAATGGATATTTCAAGACATGGTTTCGCGCGGTATACTTTATCCCAAGAGGTGATTCGCGAAGTTATTTAAGTGTCCCGTGAGTTTTCGAATTGTGTCGCGAGAGTTCTTCAAATGTCTCGCGAACTTTTTAAAGCTTGTTCCGAGAGTTATTTAAAATGTATCGCCAGAGCTCTTCAAATTTTATCCCTGGAGTTCTTGAAAGTTTGTTCCGGAAACTTTTCGAAGTGTGCCCTGAGAGTTCTTCAAAGTGTGTCACCAGAGGTTTTAATTTTTGCTCCTGGAGTTATAAAAGGTGTGTCACCAAATTTTTCAAAGTTTGTCCCGGGAGGGTTTTGAAGTGTGCCCCGAGAGTTCTTCAAAGTGTGACACCAGAGTTGGTCAAAGTTTATCCCGAGAGTTCTTCAAGTGCGTTACTATAGAATTTCAACTCCTCTGATGGAGTTCTGTGTTTCCAAAGTTCTTCAATTGTTCCGAGAAAAAGTTCTTCAAGTGAGTTGCCAGAGTTCTTCAATTGTTCCGAGAGAAAGTTCTTCAAGTGAGTTGCCAGAGTTCTTCAAGTGTTGCGAGAGAAAGTTCTTCAAGTGAGTTGCCAGAGTTCTTCAAGTGTTCCGAGAAAAAGTTCTTCAAGTCAGTTGCCAGAGTTCTTCAAGTGTTCCGAGAGAAAGTTATTCAAGTGAGTTGTCAGAGTTCTTCAAGTGTTCCGATAAAAAGTTCTTCAAATGAGTTGCCAGAGTTCTTCAAGTGTTCCGAGAAAAAGTTCTTCAAGTGAGTTGCCAGAGTTCTTCAAGTGTTCCGAGAGAAAGATCTTCAAGTGCGTTAACAAAGTTCTTCAAATGTTCAGAGAGAAATATCTTCAAGTGCGTTGTCAGAGTTCTTCAAGTGTTCCGAGAGAAAGATCTTCAAGTGCGTTAACAAAGTTCTTCAAATGTTTAGAGAGAAATATCTTCAAGTGCGTTGTCAGAGTTCTTCAAGTGTTCCGAGAGAAAGTTCTTCAAGTGCGTTAACAAAGTTCTTCAAGTTTTCAGAGAGAAATATCTTCAAGTGCGTTGTGCCAGAGTTCTTCAAGTGTTCCGAGAGAAAGATCTTCAAGTGCGTTAACAAAGTTCTTCAAATGTTCAGAGAGAAATATATTCAAGTGCGCTGTCAGAGTTCTTCAAGTGTCCCGAGAGAAAGTTCTTCAAGTGCGTTAACAAAGTTCTTCAAGTTTTCAGAGAGAAATATCTTCAAGTGCGTTGTGCCAGAGTTCTTCAAGTGTTCTGAGAGAAAGATCTTCAAGTGCGTTGTCAGAGTTCTTCAAGTTTTCTGAGAGAAAGATCTTCAAGTGCGTTAACAAAGTTCTTCAAGTGTTCAGAGAGAAAGATCTTCAAGTGCGTTGCGCCAGAGTTCTTCAAGTGTTCTGAGAGAAAGATCTTCAAGTGCGTTAACAAAGTTCTTCAAGTGTTCAGAGAGAAAGATCTTCAAGTGCGTTGTCAGAGTTCTTCAAGTGTTCTGAGAGAAAGATCTTCAAGTGCGTTAACAAAGTTCTTCAAGTGTTCAGAGAAAAATATCTTCAAGTGCGTTGTCAGAGTTCTTCAAGTGTTCTGAGAGAAAGATCTTCAAGTGCGTTAACAAAGTTCTTCAAGTGTTCAGAGAGAAATATCTTCAAGTGCGTTGTCAGAGTTCTTCTGCTCTGAGAGAAATATCTTAAAGTATATTTAAGGCGAGAGTCTTCCTGTTTGTCATCAAATTACTCGGTTTGTATAAGAGGTACTCTTAACGTTTCCTTAACTACCACTCTTGTTTTGAAATAAATATTTGATACGCGAATAATAAACAAATAATTAAAATTTAAATTAAATTCATATACCTATAATATTTACAAATTTATTTAAATATATGAGTAGAGGGTATATTTAGAGTATTTTATAGAGAGGAGGAATAGTACATGTTCTTGCGATGAAAATCAACAAAAACGCTATGCCATTGGGTCACGAAAATACGACAAGGGAGGTAATTCTATGACAATAATAAAAATAACAAATGACCTACCAGGATTTGAGCCTGGTATCTTTTGATCCTCAATCAGGGATGTATTAACGTCAACTATATTAATATAAAGTCAAATATAAGAAAAGATACTGCCTATATGGGTATGAATAAAATGGAAAATATGCGGGCAAAGTAGTAAAGAAATAGAAAAGAAAAATCCAAGAAGTATACAGAAAGTAGACGAAAAGTAGATGAAGATAAGGAAAAAAGAATCTAGAGTAGAAAATCAGCATATAAGAAATATACAACAAGTACAAATATAAAATTTCGACATCTAGGTAGTTTGGAAATGTATCAACATTTTGAATACAAGATTTGTGGACACACAAAAGAATGATAGCAAGTTATATATATATAAAATATTTCAATAAAAAAGTTCTTTAAAAAGCTTGATTTTAAAATAACGATTCTATTTTTAATCTATATTACGTGTACCTATCACATGTTCCACTATTACTAATAAATACAAAATTTCACCTCTGAAAACTAATTACTTTTAAAAACGATATTTATAGTTGAAAAAAAAATTCGATATAACAAAATAGTTTATTTTCAGGATAGAATGACTTTAAAAAAAGGGAGTTCGAAACTTAATTTATTAAACTTTTGTGAATTTATAAAATTGATTTTAACTCAATTCTTTCCGAGAAAATTGATTTGAGATTGTGTTTTGGAAATAGGATTTTTTTCTCAGATTACTTGATATGAGCAATTGAATAAAAATTGCCAAAAGTCACTTAATAGAGGCTGTCTCATAGAGAAAAATTTCGCCTATTTCTTACCAGCGACAGGTCGCCTCCATAGGGGGAATTTTCGCTTATTGCCTACCACCGGCCGCCTTCATAGCGAAAATTTTCGCCTATTGCCTACCACCAGCCGCCTCCCATAGGGAGAATTTTAGCCTATTGCCTACCACCAGCCGCCTCCATAGGGGGAATTTTCGCATATTGCCTACCACCGGCCACCTCCATAGGGGGAATTTTCGCCTATTGCCTACCACCGGCCACCTCCATAGGGGGATTTTCGTCTATTGCCTACCACCGGCCACCTTCATAGGGGGAATTTTCGTCTATTGCCTACCACCGGCCACCTCCATAGGGGGAATTTTCGTCTATTGCCTACCACCGGCCACCTCCATAGGGGGAATTTTCGCCTATTGCCTACCACCGGCCGCCTCCATAGAATGAATTTCCACCTATTATATACATTAAAAATAGTATTTTTATTTTATGTTAAACACTATTACCCAATCTTTTTATATATTTTATACACACGTATTTTTAATAATATATTTAATAAATATCATAATATGCCATTCAAATGTGTGTGTTAGTTTCATCAGAAGCTGTAAGAGGCGCTAATTACGCATGAGATTTACGAATAGATTATCAATTTTATTGATTGTGCGTCACCTATCTACTTTCTATCGTGTCAAAGTTTCAACCAGATTGTTCAAGTATTGTGAAGACGCATGCAGAATACACTTATATAAACAGTCTGATAAATTATTTATATTAAAATCAAAAAAGGCATATCCTGACCGAGCTCACATGAGCACTTTAAATGGAAGAACGCCATCTAGTGGAAAAAAAATAAACTAAAAGTTTATTTAACTTGTTCCGTGATATTTTGCTAACTCAATTTCCTGATAAATGGATGGATCAATAAAAACGATAAAAGTTTATCATTATCGAAAAACAAAAAAACAAAGAAGGAAACAAAAGTATATAAGTATTCACATTTAAATTAAACTCTGTTGTTATATATTTTTTAAAATCTCAAGAAAAGAAACGATTTGGCAACATTTTTTTCGTTTGGATGACCCACCGCGACCTGGCGCCCTGATTAAGGTTAGTGATGATGCAACAACCTGGGTCATTGACGAGATGAAACAAAACGATCGTAACATGAGCATTAGAGTTATTTCTGCCGAACTTAACCTTATTTATGGTAGTGTCCAAAAAGCATTGCAAACCATTTAAAGTACAGAAACAAAATGGGTGCCTCGGCTGCTCACAGAAGAAATGACGGAAAAACGTCTTAACGCTTGTAGGTAGCTTTTGGAACGTTATGAAATTGAGGGTGAAGGTTTTCTTGATAGAATAGTGACTGGAGATGAATCATGGATACACCATCACATTCCTGACTCTAAAAGTTCAAGTGAAGAATGGCATCGCAAGGGTTCACCAACACCAAAGAAACCAAGGATAATAGCTTCTGCTGGAAAAGTACTCTTGACTATTTTTAGGACAGTAAAGGATGCATCTTAGAATATTATCTTCCTAAAGGCCAAACAGTTAATAGCATAGTTTTTTCTGAGCTCTTTGAAAAAAAATTAAAGCTAAAAATTCATTCCAAAAGGCGTGGTTTGCTGAGCAAAGGTGTTTGCCTACAGCATGTTAATGCTCGGCCCCACGTGACAAAATCTCACCATTGAAACCATCAATAAATTAAATTTAAAAGTTCAAATCTCCATCTCCCTTACTCTCCTGATTTAGCCCCGAGTGATTAATATTTATTTGGACACTTAAAAATATTTTAAAGGGGCATGACTTTCAAGACTGATGATGAGGTTAAAAATGCGGTGCATGGATGGCTTGCCCAACACTCACAGGATTTTTTCTTAAAGGGAATTTACAAGCTACCTGACCTTTGGAAGAAGTGTATAGAAAAAGGAGGGGGTTATGTAGAGGATTAAAAATAAAATTGTATTTTAGTTTGCATAAAAAAAAACTTTCATCGTTTTTTATTGATCCACCCTTGTGAATCAAGGAAATCCAACTACGTACACGTTTCGGGCTGTTGACTCTCGTCAGCGTGGTGCAGACTGTACCTCAACGACCAAAATTTGGTCCTATAGGATTCCTGAGAAACCAAGAAATGGGTTTTTAAGGCCAAATTTGCGTAAATACGCTTTTCATGTGAAATATTACATATAGTCAATAAAAATTGCATCTCAATATTCACGGTAAAATTTGCGTAGATGGGTTTCGGCTCTAAAAATCATGTACTGCAATCAAATTAAACGAGTCGTTAAGTAAGATCTGGAGGGAAGCTCTCGTTTAAATTCTTATTTAACCATTCTACTGTTGAAAGATCAGCGATTAATTAACACTTAAAGATAATTAAAGGGAGTAACATTCTGTTTCCTTGTAATTGTCCTAATTTGATGACTAATTATTTTTGTTTGCAATAAACAATTTACGTTAATTATAGACGATCAAACATTAAATGTCTCATTCCCTCTCTTCCAATGTTTTAATGACCCTGACTACGTCATCGTAAGGAACTGATTTAAATAGGCCTGCCTGCTGGTGTTCCCTAAAATATTTAGTTGAAGTACCGGGCGTTGCCCTGGGGGCAGGCTTTGCATCTCTGCAAAACCATGTCATTCTATAATCTTATTTTAGCAGGAATAAGTCAAAATGTTTCATCTTTTATCTCTCTTATGAGAGCATCAAGTCCGACCACACCTTCCTACGGTCCCCCCTGGACCCTTTGGAATATTCGACCAAATTCTGATTCGTTTCCAAGGTGACTAACGTGGCAACGGCACCCATTTTCCATTGAAGAGCAAAACCGATATCTCCATGCTGTGATATAGATGCATGGGGACATCTGAGGCTCTTCATTGAACACGACAACATCAACAAGATAAATCAATCCGCCTTTTTCTCTTCTAACATGATCCAGGATGGTATCAGAATCTTGACTTTAATTTTAATTTAAAAATGATCTTTATATTTGCCCGATGCTCTATAATATTGGGGTTATCCTCTCTTCTACTTGAAGAGTTTAGGCTAGAAAGGTCATTCTATTTCTTTTAACGCAAGAACTCTCTGAAATAAAATAGGCATATCCTGACCGCCCACATGGACATTTTTAGATAGCAGAGCGCCATTTTGTAGAGTATAAATAAACTAAAGGTAGATTTAGATTTCTCCATAATATTTGGACACCCTTTGATTTATCAATAAATAGATATTTACCCAGAAATAGATCGTGAGGTGGTCTCTTATTGGGAGTTGAATTAAATCAGGTTAAGCTATTTCGATTCAAATTTTCCAGGGAGGATATTGATATTGTAAAATTGATGACAAGCTATCCGAGAGGCCAAGATTCTAGAGTAAAGTAGGGGAAGGATGGGTGGACTCCATCTTCTTCAGCTGCCATGTGTGAGGAGGGCAGGCGTCAAAAACAGAATCCACGTGTGGGGGACAAGAGGAGTCTGGTCACATCTGCGGCGAGTAGAAGACGTGAGGAGTTGCCTCCGAGGCGTGTGGATGATCCTGCAAAACGGTGCCAGAAAAGCCTGACATCGGAGCGGCCTACAAGGCGATGTAGTCCAGGCTGGACGTGGGCATTGTGAAACGGAACGTTGCACAAGAGTGACATCCACGGCTCCAAGGATCCTTCTGACAGTGAAGTTGAAGGAAAGTCCCACTAATTGTATTCCTTCTGTTTAATGAGACTTATAATAAAGCGCTAACTTTTGCTGCATCCTTACGAACCTCCGTGTGCATCTTTGTGACATCCTGATTATACAAAGAACACGAACAGAATCTAGTCAGCATCGTAACAATATATAAAATAAAGGTCCCCTTGCCTGCCGAAATAATGTAAGTGCCAAGCTGGTGTTGGGATACGGACTCAATGATGCAGAGAGGGTCGATATATTTGACGTCTATTTTGGCTCTGTTCTTACTTTTTTCAAACATTTTAATTTTGTAACAGTAGCAGCCTCTGAGGAAGGGGATCACTCTTAATGGTCACTCTTGAGATATCATATTTGAGAAATTTCTAAAGCACGGCAGAAGAAATGACATAGGGAGACTTCTCTCTAGAGACCATCAGCAGAAATTGTTTATGAGTAAATAGTAATGATCTCCCCCTTTCACTCTATTAATTAACTAAACAAATTCCACTTTTTACCTTGATGATCTCTATCGCAAGTCTCTTAATTAGTCACCCACATCCAAATTAGCGCTAACCAGATTTTTAAAAGGTCATAATTGGCCCGGCTTATCTCGAGAGAAAGGATAATTAACATAATTTCTCTCCAACGAGGGCTTTCTCCTTTTTTACCTCTCCATTCTCAAATCCCTGATCGTGAGGCAGGTTGTCCTGGATAATTTCCTTCTTTTTTGATTGTTTTCCCAATTTGTTTTGAAAAATTCAGGCAATTTTCTGCTTGATGCTTCAATTATTTCCTTATCGTTCTCTCAATTATTCCAGCCAATGGTATGTTATCGTGTTCTGGTATTATATGGACTCTCCATTTGCTTTGTAATCGCAGTAATAGCTGCTATATTTTATAGCTGATATAGAAGACCTTCGTGAAATTATCCATATCAAAAGAAAGCCATTATCCTAATCGCGATTAGAATAAGTTTTTCTTTTGATAAAAAGGAAAACTCATTCTAAACGCATTTACTATGATTGTTGATATATTTTGAATTATATAACAACAAATATCTTTTAAGAGAAACTGATCATTATATTATGTTGATTTTAGATATTGCTAGA
Organism: Cordylochernes scorpioides; assembly: GCA_030710605.1. Classification (NCBI taxonomy): domain Eukaryota; kingdom Metazoa; phylum Arthropoda; class Arachnida; order Pseudoscorpiones; family Chernetidae; genus Cordylochernes; species Cordylochernes scorpioides. The sequence continues at coordinate 24,176,912 of CP092877.1, read as the reverse complement.
CATTTCTTTCTTTATTACACAGTTCTCCGTTCTCGTTTTTTTCGCTCTTTTCCCTTGTTAATATCATATGACTATTATTTACGGCCTAAAACTATTGTAAATATATGCATAGACAAATGTAAAGGCATACATGTATGACAGCGCAAGTGTCCCTAGGGGACATAGCGCTTTAAATCGGAATAAATAAATAATGGACTCTCTTTTAATATTTAATAGAGTTGGCATTTTCACGTATGGAGAATTCCTCAAAGTTAAAAAAAAACAATGTACATATTCTTGCAATGACTAACCAGCAAAGACGCTTTGTGATTATGTTCCGAAAATATTTTAAGAATTTGTGACACGAATATTTATTACATTTTATCATAAAAATGTATCACATGAAAATATTTGAAAATAATGGGTTTACGGACTCTAGCGCTATTAATAAAAACAAGACTGTTAAGATTTGAACCTGTGAACTTCTGATCAATAATGAGACGGTTAATTCTATATATACGTATAATGAAGTAATATGTGTGTTAAAGACAGACTTAGAATTTAGTGAGATGGTATAAAATTTAATCAAGAAAATTTGATAAAATATATAAGCCAAGAAATAAAAACAAGTTGTAATAAATGAAATGGAAAATGGATGTTAATTTTCAGGGGTTAAAAGTGAAATGAAATGATACATCTTGATATTCAATTGCAAATTTAGATTTAAAATTAGTTGTACTCACAGTACAAAGTGTTGGCAGAGCGCCATCTAGTGAAGCTTGATTTATCAAGAAATTTGGTTGGCCAAATATCTCGGAGAAAGCTAAATAAACGTTTAGTTTATTTTTGCTCCACTAGATGGTGCTCTGCCATCTAAAGAGCACATGTGCTCGTGGTCAGGAGATGCTTTCTTTATTTTTAATATCAACACCTGACCCACTTATCTTTTATTTTTTCTATTGTTTTTTTCATGTGTTAAGCGTCTTTACGCAAATTTGGCCTTAAATACCCATTTCTTGATTTTTCGGGAAGCCATTGGGACGAAAAATCTTTTTGGTCGCAGTGGTTACAGCCTTCTCCACGCTGACGAGCGCCAACAGCGCGAAACGCGTTCGTGGATGGCTTTTCTTGATTTATCAAGAAATTGGGTTGGCCAAATATCTCGGAGCAAGCTAAATAAACGTTTAGTTTATTTTTGCTCCACTAGATGGCGCTCTGCCATCTAAAAAGCACATGTGCTCGTGGTCAGGAGATGCTTTCTTTATTTTTAATATCAACACCTGACCCACTTATCTTTTATTTTTTTCTATTGTTTTTTCATATATATATATATGATAATTTAAACCAACAACCCTATATTAATACTTATAACAAGATGTTGTATATAGAAACATATCTATTAATAAATTATACGCATAATTGACATGTGTCCTTGCATCACCATATGTAATGTACTGAGGATGAATAAATAAAACTATATAATAGATTAAAAACTGAGTTAAAAGCAAGATTGAGAGAATCACAAAGTAACTTCTAAAGATAGATTGGAAGCCGACAGACCGGTGCCAGTGTCGATTAACGGACACGTGCAGTAAGACAATACTTCCTGGTCCCCTTCCTGGTCCAAAGAGTTGTATAAATAGGACCCCACGTAGCAACAGCGAGTTAGACAGTAGTCGTCACCATCAGCACGTCGCCGGTTGTCACCAACGCATCGACCATGTAAAACAGTAAGAAATCTAATCTATCTCCATCTTGCTCTTGGCTCGCTTTTTATCTATTCAAGGAACTTTCCTTCTACAACTGTGTCGCTTCGTTTTTTGTGTGTGTGGACATTCCCAAGCTTTTCCACTCTGCCTCGACCACGACTGCCTGTACTTTGTGAGAACTGTTAAAGGTCCTACAAGGTGCAGAGAGGTACTGGAAAACTCTCCACGCCCTGACTGTCCCTCTCGGTTACTACAGGTTTGACCCTCGGTTGCCACAGCTTATAGCGAGAGTCGACGAGGTACTACAAGAGTCAACCAGAACTTTCAACATATTATTACATATATATGTTATATAAAAATGTTATTTTATTTAAAATTATATTTCATCGATTCAAATACTCTGTTTAAATCTACCGCCTGAGGTCACGCTTTCTCTATAAATACTCATTGTTGTTGTTCCCCGTTGGTCGGCTCAAAACCTTTGTACATTATGTAAATAATCTTTTGTTTTCCTTATTCTACTCGCCTTAAGCCAGGCAGTACTTTTATCAAATTATGTTCTTTTATATATTACTTTATCACAATTAAAGCAATTACTGATCAAAACCATTTTATTATTATTATTTCAAGATTTTAAGCACGACTGCATTTCCATACCATAATCTTCAACATGATCTAAATTCAAGCAGAAAATCTCATTCTATTTATATAAGATATACAGGGTGATCCAAAAGTCCCGCACAACTTTAAAAATTAATAACTCCGCGAATATTTGCGCTAGAGCAATGCGGTAAACACCATTGTGTTCAGGATGCAATGGGATTTTTTATGGCAAATAATGAAAATTTCGAAATTGATTTTAGTTACAACTTTATTCGCTAGATGGCGCTCTACCAGAATCAGCGATTCAGCGGCCAAATTGTTTGATAAATTGAAAATTGAACGACACGTATTTTTCCTTTTTGAATACCAGGAAAGAACCCTAATAATATCAAATGATAAATCAATAAAACACCATTTCGCCAAAAGTTAGAAGAATTGGTTGACGATTTTTAAATACAATCTGAGATATGTAAAATAGGTATATGCAAATTAAAACATGAAGCAAAAAATATTTATATTTTAGATTGAGTTTTGTGAAATAAATTGAATGTTTGAAAATAACTACTGATATCAATACACGATTTTTGAAATGTTAATATAGTACCAAAAATTATTATGGCACTACTAATAGATTTCTTGCTATAAGAAATGTATAGTTTCTTGACTAATTGTCGACACTTGACTATTTAACTGGATATTTGTCATGATCCAAAAATGAAATATAGAGGGGAGTGACAAAATATATTTGTCGTACTTTATTCCAAATTTACTATGGGTTTGTCAAATGTTATCATTGTTTATTATACTGTACATAATTTTGAAAATGTATCCCCTCAAAAAAAAAAAAAACATTTTTAAATCGACCTTTTGCGTTGAAAAACGTGGTAGTAAAATCATTTTGTATTATTTTTTGTGCAAAACATCTAGAGTTGGGGGGGATACAGAGATTATTCCTTATGCTATTTCTTCTAATGAGCGAAAAGCGATAAACTAAACATAAGGGGTAAAATTGTGTATACCAGTGTTATTCGAGAAGTTATAACACTTTGGCCTGCACGACATAATATAAAATGTGGGCAAATGACAAACAAAAAAATTACTGTTCACAGAAAAAAAAGAGTTAAGATGTGAGGACAGCATTTATTATTCCCATAACCCAAAACAAAGAGCTGCAAAATATAACACATGAGGTAACTGCCTTCTCTTTTGTATTAGGTCACAATCCTTTCTCAATGTAGCGCCCTTCATTCTCAAACACCGCCTGCAGACGATAAATGACAGAATGGTCACAATTAAATAGTTGAAATTTATAAAACGTGCCATCTGATAGAAGCCTTCAACATGGCCAATGTAGTAGGCCGGCATCGATAAAAACGCGACTTAATGTACCGCCATAACCGAAATTGTAAGGCGTCAAGTCTGGTGATCTTGGAGGCCACTGGTATATAAAGTGGCGACTTATCAACGAATTTCACCGAACGTATCCTTCAGCAATTGTTTGGCACCGCGGGAGATATGAGGAGGTCCTTCATCTTACATGGATGTTATTTCGCTTAGTGCTTGTCTGTCCTGCAATATGGGAATAACCTTTTCTCTCAAAAGTTGAACATAACGTTCACCAGTTACAAAAACGATTTTAAAAGTTCTTCCATTGATTTTTTCAAAGAAAAATGTCCCAATAATAAAAGAAGAAATGAACCCACACAAAACTGTAACTCTGTGCTGATGAAGTGGTATTTCTGTAAAAATCCTAGGGTTTTCTGTTGCCAAAATGAGGCAGTTTTGAATTTTGATTTCTCCCTTTAGATAAAAGTGAGCATCATCTGTTCTTAGAACATTTGACAGCCAGTTTCCATCAATATCAATTTGCCGGAAACCCCCATGCAGCGAATTCTTGACGCTTCTCAAAATCGCTGACTTTCAACTCGTGAAAACTTTGAATTTTGTTAGGATATTTTTATAGAAAAATTCTAAATGTGTGTTCTCTCCAAACTGTTCCATACGAAATCCCCGTTTTTCGAGAAACTTGTCTAGCACTTACTTCTCCATTCGTGGATAACGTTTCAATAGCTTCAGCATTCTGCAAAACCGTAACAGCCACTGACTTGCATGTCGATGGTCTTCCACTCCGAGGTTTTGCTTCCAGAGATCCAGTTTCCTCAAAACTTTTAATCAATCGCTTTAGAGAGTAGAAACTCATTGGTCCTTTACCGCTTCGAATATCTTTAAAGGAACGAAACGCTCGTAAAGCTTCAGTGACAGATTTTGAATCACAATTAAAAAAATTCACCAAGAGTGCTTTATCCTGTAGTGACGGCATTCCAGGGGAAAGGGGAGAAGTTCGACCACACCTCCTTGCGGTCCCCCCTGGACCCTTAGAATATTTGACCAAATTCTGGTTCGTTTCCAAGATGACTAACGTTGCAACGGCACCCATTTTCAAATGAAGAGCAAAACTGATATCTCCAGTAATGCTACCGCGTCCGGGGTAACCGCCGCGTAAGGAGCTGCAGCTCGAGCTCATGATGAGAAATCTACTACGAGGACACAATTCAATCTACTACAACTCAATATAAATGGTACCCAGAGTAAAATAAAGAGCTGACTTGTCTTCTCTGTGACAACAATGTACATATTAATTGTCCTCAGGAGACAAAATTGAATCAGAATCTGAGATTCAATATCAAAGATTATAAAACACTACGAAAGTACAGACCGGGAAAATTCGGAGGAGGACTTGCCGTTTTGATTAAAACTCTAGAAATCAAATTTAAGGAAATCACCTATAATCAGAGTAAGCCTAGAGAAAGCACGACAGAAGCTCAGGTAAAAGAAATATATCTTACAGATAAAACAATTCCAATCATAAATGTTTATGACCACGATAATACTAGCATCAATACAGGCCAGATAGAGACATTAAGTGAAGCGTCTTCGGATATCGCAATCATACTTGGTGATTTTAACGCCGAAAGACCAACTTGGGGATCACCTGTCCAGGATAACAAAGGTCAGCAGGTTGAGGACATGCTAACCGACCTCGACCTTACGCCGTTAAATAACGAAAAGAACACCATCTATCCAAGTCCACAGGCACAGAATCCGCAATAGACATCACAGCGTTAAATTACAACATCGTACCCACAACACAATGGAAAATTCTGAAAAGTGCAATCAGTGACCACAGACCAATTTTAACAACCCTAAAATTCAAAATTGAGAATTTTCAACAGAATAAAAGAACACTGGAAAAATATTTACAGAAAAGCTTGAAGAACTGTGCAACGAATAATTAAATCACAGAACGATTGACAAAAAATTGGAAAAATTATCTTTGAACATATCCAAAGCTGCAAAAGTATCGATACCTAGAGGTAGACGTAAAGACCTGTGAATACTTTACTGGAAGGACCACAATATCGAGGCAATGATTGCAGAGAGAGACAATAAAAATGAACTTCTTTAAACAAATAAAATAGAAGAAATCATAAAGGAACTCATTGAAATTAGTCACAAAATAGAACAAGAAATTTGGATATTCAAACAAGAAAAATGGGCAGAATTCTGCGAAAAAAAATGGATCCAAAAAAGGAAAGCCATCACTGGAATATAATTAGTGTTATAAAACAATCAAAACCAACACTAATCCTCCAATACTCTAACCGATATGAACAGCGAGAACGAACAAACAGATGGCTGACATAATTGCTGAATATCTTTCAAGCACTTCCAGACTCAGCTATACGAATGAAGGCAGGACTCTAAAAAATAATATAAACAGGTTAGTTAAACAAGCAAGAAATTACCATCAACAAGATATTTATTTACTCGAGAGACTTCACACTGAATGAGCTAAATTCATCAATAGGAAAGTTAAATCCAAGATGTCACCTGGAGATGCTCTAATCTTTGGTCAAATGATTAAACACTATTGAGACGAAGCTAAAAATCAACTCCTACGAATACTGAACATTTCATGGCAAACTGGTAAACTACCAAAGAATTGGAAGATATCAATTATAGTGCCAATACTGAAACCAAACAAAGATGCTAAGGAATGCAAGAACTATCGGCCAATTGCTCTTATCAGCATACTTTGTAAAATAACAGAATGAATTATCCACTCTAGGCTCATAGTCTGGCTCACTAACAATAATAAAATAAACTTCTACCAAACTGTCTAAAGATCCAGACACTGTACAACTGATAAACTGTTCTACTTCTGTCAATCAATAATAGATTTCTAGGAAAAAGCGCCAGAGAAGACAACGGCCGTATTCCTGGATATGACCTCAGCTTTTGATCGAGTGTAGAAATTATTTGAAAGGCTGCACAACATCGGAGTAAGAGGAAAAAACCTTAATCTGGATTGCAGACTTCTTAAGGGGAAGAAGGATAAAGGTTCGGGTCAATGGAACATTTTCCAAGGACCGAAGAACATGGGCTGGTGTACCTCAGGGATCTGTGCTCAGTCCTCTACTCTTCTCGCTATATATTAACTGTTGTTTATGTAAATAGAAGAATATTATTTGTATTATTTAAAGCCTCATTATGTAAAAATATATGTGTATATAAATTGGACATTTTTTGTTGGCCAAACGAAAAGAATCTAAGGCTCTTTATTGGACACGACAAAAACAACAACGGCATTCCAGAGTAAAATAAATCATCAGAGATAGATAAATATTTTTCAAATGAATTAAAATAAATATAATCGATACTGAGAGAGAGTTGAATTTTAAAAAATAAAAATTTATTATTTTCGAAATATAAATAGCTGAGAGGATTCCAGCAAACCGCATCTAAAATATAAGTTTTTTTTTTTTTGCTACATGTTTTAATTTGCATATACCTATTTTACATATCTCAGATTGTATTTAAAAATCGTTAACCATTTCTTCTAACTTTTGGCGAAATGGTGTTTTATTAATTTATCATTTGATATTATTAGGGTTCTTTCCTGGTATTCAAAAAGTAAAAATACGTGTCGTTCAGTTATATTTTTCAATTTATCAAACAATTTGGCCGCTGAATCGCTGATTCTGGTAAGGCGCCATCTAGCGAATAAAGTTGTAACTAAATTCAATTGCGAATTTTTCATTATTTGCCATAAAAAATCCCATTGCATCCTGAACACAATGGTGTTTACCGCATTGCTCTAGCGCAAATATTCGCGGAGTTATTAATTTTTAAAGTTGTGCGGGACTTTTGGATCACCCTGTATATATATATTAAAAAACGAAATAAAAAAATAAAAGATAAAAAGATCAGGTGTTGAAATCAATATAAAAAATGGCATATCCTGACCAGGAGCACATGTGCTTTACAGAAGGCAGAGCGCCATCTGGTGGAACAGAAATCAACTAAACATTGATTTAGCCTGTTCCCTGATATTTGGCCAACCCAATTTCTTGATAAATCAAGAAAAGCCATCCACGAACGCGTTTCGCGCTTTTTGGCGCTCGTCAGCGTGGAGTAGGCTGAACCACTGCGACCAAAAAATAATTTTTGATCCCAATGGCTTCCTGAAAAACCAAGAAATGGGTATTTAAGGCCAAACTTGCGTAAATACGCTTAGCACATTAAAAAACGAAATAAAAAAATAAAAGATAAAAAGATCAGGTGTTGAAATCAATATAAAAAATGGCATATCCTGACCAGGAGCACATGTGCTTTACAGAAGGCAGAGCGCCATCTGGTGGAACAGAAATCAACTAAACGTTGATTTAGCCTGTTCCCTGATATTTGGCCAACCCAATTTCTTGATAAATCAAGAAAAGCCATCCACGAACGCGTTTCGCGCTTTTTGGCGCTCGTCAGCGTGGAGTAGGCTGAACCACTGCGACCAAAAAATAATTTTTGATCCCAATGGCTTCCTGAAAAACCAAGAAATGGGTATTTAAGGCCAAACTTGCGTAAATACGCTTAGCACATTAAAAAACGAAATAAAAAAATAAAAGATAAAAAGATCAGGTGTTGAAATCAATATAAAAAATGGCATATCCTGACCAGGAGCACATGTGCTTTACAGAAGGCAGAGCGCCATCTGGTGGAACAGAAATCAACTAAACATTGATTTAGCCTGTTCCCTGATATTTGGCCAACCCAATTTCTTGATAAATCAAGAAAAGCCATCCACGAACGCGTTTCGCGCTTTTTGGCGCTCGTCAGCGTGGAGTAGGCTGAACCACTGCGACCAAAAAATAATTTTTGATCCCAATGGCTTCCTGAAAAACCAAGAAATGGGTATTTAAGGCCAAACTTGCGTAAATACGCTTAGCACATTAAAAAACGAAATAAAAAAATAAAAGATAAAAAGATCAGGTGTTGAAATCTATAAAAAATGGCATATCCTGACCAGGAGCACATGTGCTTTACAGAAGGCAGAGCGCCATCTGGTGGAACAGAAATCAACTAAACATTGATTTAGCCTGTTCCCTGATATTTGGCCAACCCAATTTCTTGATAAATCAAGAAAAGCCATCCACGAACGCGTTTCGCGCTTTTTGGCGCTCGTCAGCGTGGAGTAGGCTGAACCACTGCGACCAAAAAATAATTTTTGATCCCAATGGCTTCCTGAAAAACCAAGAAATGGGTATTTAAGGCCAAACTTGCGTAAATACGCTTAGCACATTAAAAAACGAAATAAAAAAATAAAAGATAAAAAGATCAGGTGTTGAAATCAATATAAAAAATGGCGTATTTACGCAAGTTTGGCCTTAAATACCCATTTCTTGGTTTTTCAGGAAGCCATTGGGATCAAAAATTATTTTTTGGTCGCAGTGGTTCAGCCTACTCCACGCTGACGAGCGCCAAAAAGCGCGAAACGCGTTCGTGGATGGCTTTTCTTGATTTATCAAGAAATTGGGTTGGCCAAATATCAGGGAACAGGCTAAATCAATGTTTAGTTGATTTCTGTTCCACCAGATGGCGCTCTGCCTTCTGTAAAGCACATGTGCTCCTGGTCAGGATATGCCATTTTTTATATTGATTTCAACACCTGATCTTTTTATCTTTTATTTTTTTATTTCGTTTTTTAATGTGCTAAGCGTATTTACGCAAGTTTGGCCTTAAATACCCATTTCTTGGTTTTTCAGGAAGCCATTGGGATCAAAAATTATTTTTTGGTCGCAGTGGTTCAGCCTACTCCACGCTGACGAGCGCCAAAAAGCGCGAAACGCGTTCGTGGATGGCTTTTCTTGATTTATCAAGAAATTGGGTTGGCCAAATATCAGGGAACAGGCTAAATCAATGTTTAGTTGATTTCTGTTCCACCAGATGGCGCTCTGCCTTCTGTAAAGCACATGTGCTCCTGGTCAGGATATGCCATTTTTTATATTGATTTCAACACCTGATCTTTTTATCTTTTATTTTTTTTATTTCGTTTTTTAATGTGCTAAGCGTATTTACGCAAGTTTGGCCTTAAATACCCATTTCTTGGTTTTTCAGGAAGCCATTGGGATCAAAAATTATTTTTTGGTCGCAGTGGTTCAGCCTACTCCACGCTGACGAGCGCCAAAAGCGCGAAACGCGTTCGTGGATGGCTTTTCTTGATTTATCAAGAAATTGGGTTGGCCAAATATCAGGGAACAGGCTAAATCAATGTTTAGTTGATTTCTGTTCCACCAGATGGCGCTCTGCCTTCTGTAAAGCACATGTGCTCCTGGTCAGGATATGCCATTTTTTATATTGATTTCAACACCTGATCTTTTTATCTTTTATTTTTTTATTTCGTTTTTTAATGTGCTAAGCGTATTTACGCAAGTTTGGCCTTAAATACCCATTTCTTGGTTTTTCAGGAAGCCATTGGGATCAAAAATTATTTTTTGGTCGCAGTGGTTCAGCCTACTCCACGCTGACGAGCGCCAAAAAGCGCGAAACGCGTTCGTGGATGGCTTTTCTTGATTTATCAAGAAATTGGGTTGGCCAAATATCAGGGAACAGGCTAAATCAATGTTTAGTTGATTTCTGTTCCACCAGATGGCGCTCTGCCTTCTGTAAAGCACATGTGCTCCTGGTCAGGATATGCCATTTTTTATATTGATTTCAACACCTGATCTTTTTATCTTTTATTTTTTTATTTCGTTTTTTAATGTGCTAAGCGTATTTACGCAAGTTTGGCCTTAAATACCCATTTCTTGGTTTTTCAGGAAGCCATTGGGATCAAAAATTATTTTTTGGTCGCAGTGGTTCAGCCTACTCCACGCTGACGAGCGCCAAAAAGCGCGAAACGCGTTCGTGGATGGCTTTTCTTGATTTATCAAGAAATTGGGTTGGCCAAATATCAGGGAACAGGCTAAATCAATGTTTAGTTGATTTCTGTTCCACCAGATGGCGCTCTGCCTTCTGTAAAGCACATGTGCTCCTGGTCAGGATATGCCATTTTTTATATATATATATATATATTTATAAATGACTGCGGCGTATAATTATAAAGCTATACAACCAGTTTAACCGCATAAGTTTCTTTTTATTTATGAAAAATCATTTTTAATTTCAAAGAGAAATAATTTAATATTTCTAACTTTTGGATGACGTATGAAAAGGTTGAATATATGAAGAGTGATGGTCTATATATGAATGGATGACGTATGGAGGGTGAAAAAATATGACGAGTAATGGTGAACGGAAAATAAAAGTGTCCAGGAGCGGGAATCGAACCCACAGCCTTCTGCTTACCGGGCAGGTGCCATGTCCAATAGGCTATCCTGGACGATATTTCCCGCTCCTGGACACTTTTATTTTTCCGTTCGCCATTACTCTTCATATTTTTCACCCTCCATACGTCATCCATTCATATATAGACCATCACTCTTCATATATTCAACCATTTCATACGTCATCCAAAAGTTAGAAATATTAAATTATTTCTCTTTGAAATTAAAAATGATTTTTCATAAATAAAAAGAAACTTATGCGGTTAAACTGGTTGTATAGCTTTATATTGCCACGTTTTTATTTTTAAAACGCTAATTTTAGTTTAGTAAAACTTTATTTTTAAAGTTTATTATTTTAAAAGTGAAATGTTTGTTAATGAAATAGACATTTTGCCTAAACTCATTTATTGCTGCTTTCTTTTACAAGCCATTTGTTTATGTGTATTTTTACATATCGTTTTTATTGAGTTTTTACTAATTTAGTATGTACATCATTGACTTTTAATGAATGGAAAATAAAAATGAAAATAAACACATGAAAAATTAAAATAACATTTTAAAGGAAATTATGTACAATTGAAAATTGTTTTTGTAACGTCTCATATTCCCCTTCTTGAAGCATTTACTCTCGGGTAATAAATGGTCGAAGTTGAGATATGTGAACGCGTCTTGCTTGCTTTTGGTCTTTCAGAGAGATATCGTAGGTTACATCAGATATCTTTTTTTGAATGACAAATGGTCCTTCATATTTTGGTGATGTCTTGATGAGACGAGGGTCGTTGAAGGCAATTTTTCTTATGACTAAGTCTCCTTCTTTAAAGACATACTTGGGGTGATGGCTATCGTGTTTAATCTTCCACTTACTTCTAATTTGTTCTGTCCGCAGGCTAGCTTTCTTCCTGGCTTCTTCAATTGTAATTGGAGTTTGGTCGGCAAATTCGGGTACATTACCGATTCCATACATTAAGAAAAGCGGTGAAAAACCAGTCACGTCATGTGGTGTGGAATTATAATTTTTGACAACTTGCGGTAACAATGAGCTCCATTTACATCTAGGTTTCTCTAGAACAGCTATTCTCAGTTTTGTCATTATCGTATCATTAATTTCTCACAAATGCCATTGCACTGAGGATGATAAGGCGAAGTATATGTGTGTTTAATTCCTTGTAAAGAAAGAAATTTGTTGAACTCTTTTGATATAAAATTTTTGCCATTATCTGTTAAGATAGTATTGATCGAATTAACAGATTTGATTATCTTATCAAGACATTGAGTGACAGCTTGAGCAGTGTTTGTTATTGTGGGATATGCCCATAGATAACGAGTTGCGTGATCAACAAAAACTTGAATGAATTTATGCTTTGTGTTAGCTGCTGCTGTTCCCAGTACAATAGTGTCACAACCGATCATTTGTAATGGTTGGATATTTGACGTTGGAGTGATCATTTCTCCTAAAGTTGGTTCATGTCTGACCTTCACTAGTTGACAAGATTTACAAGATCGAACATTAATTCTTGATATCAGTTGTTATTCCTTTCCACCAATAACATTGAGTTATAAGTTTGCATGTTTTGGTTATTGATGGGTGACTCAATGAATCGTGATATTCTTCCAATATTTTTTTGGTAAGCGAGTTTGGGACAACTGATTTAAAAACTCCTTTTTGTTTGATCATTACCACACCGTCGTGAGTGTGGGAATTTTTCAAGAAACTCAAATCTGAATTTTTGTTGGTGTTCTTGAAGTTCTTGAGTTGCAATGTTAACAACTGGGAGTCTTGATAAGGCGTCAACATGAGTTTGTTGCTTTCCAGAACGATGAACGATGTTACATGATTTCGAGGATAAACTAAGAATCCATCTAAAATACTTAGGTTTCGGTTTCTTCATGGTGAAAAGCCATTGGAGCGCCGCATGATCAGTGATGATTTCAAATGGTTGGTTTTCTATGTATACATGAAAGTGATCAGTTGCTTGTATCACGGCTAGGCATTCCATCTCATAAGCAGAATAATTCTCTTGGTGTGGTTGCAGTGTTTTGGAGTAATAAGCAATTACATGTTCCTCATTGTCTGGACCAATTTGTGTTAGGATTGCTCCAATTCCATATTTGGAGGCATCTGTATAAACTCTAGAGGGGTAGTGCGGGTTGTAAATAGCAAGGACAGGTTTTGTAGATAGTGCCATTTTAAGTTTAGCGAACGACTCCTCTACTTCCTCATTCCAGATGAAGGGCTGATTCTTCCGAGTGAGTCGAACCAAGGGGAATGAAATTTTAGAAAAGTCCTTCACAAATTTTCTGTAATAATTTGCCAATCCCATGAACTGACGAACTTTCTTTACAGTATCAGGTCTTGGAAAGTCTTGAATAGATTTTACTTTTCCTGGATCAGGTTTTAATTGATTGTGACTGATGATATGTCCGAGGTATTTTACTTCAGTTCTTCCAAAAATACATTTCGACAATTTTAATTTCATGTTGTACTGTCTTAATTTGTCAAAAACTTTACTAAGAAGCTCTATGTGCTCTTGCCATGTTTTCGTGTACACCAATATGTCATCTTGGAAAGAGCAAGTTCCTTTCCATAATAATTCACCTAGAATATGTTGGATTATCCTTTGAAACGTTGAAGCAGCATTTTTTAAACCAAAGGGCATCACTAAAAACTCATAATGACCATCGTTTGTGACAAATGCAGTTTTTTTGAATAGATTGCGGGTCCATTTCGATCTGCCAATAACCCCATGCAACATCAAGGGTAGAGAAGAATCTGGATCCATGCAATCGATCAAACATGTCCTGTATGTGAGGTAGGGGTTGCCTGTCATCCAGCGTGATCTCATTAAGACGTCTGTAATCAATGCACATCCTTTTATTTCCATCCTTCTTGGGAACCATAACAACAGGAAATGCCCAAGGAGAATCTGAAGTTCTTATTAACTTGTGTTCGAGAAGTTCTTTAACTTGTTCAGCTATCTCTTCATACTCTTTTAGAGGACGACGATAGGGTCTAAGAGAAATTGGTTGTTCACTTTTCGTGATGATCTTATGTTGTATAGCTACTTTTCCCAAATCAATAGCATGCTGAGAAAATACATTCCTATTGTGTTCAAGTAATTCTTTTAATTCATGTTCTCTTATATCTTCTAGATGATTTACAAGAATTGGATTTTGTAATCCATCAAATTTGGTGTAAATTGTTTTGTCTCTGACATCTATTAAAAGATTAAAAAGAGATGCAACATCTAATCCGATCAAGAGTGAATATTTAAAGTTCTTCATTACATGGAGAGTTACAGGTTTAATTAGTTTATCTATTCTTACCTTGGTCTGAAGTCTTCCACATGTCCTGGTAACACCATCCGCTTGGCTGATGTGAATGTCTGAATTTGGTTGAAGTTGAAGACGGGTTCGCTTGAACAATCGCCAATTGATTATTGATACTGTTGCACCAGTATCCACAAATGCTTGCGCAGGAATTCCATTTACTTCAACACTTATGTTGATAAGCTTGAAAGCTCCTTGTGTAGGGGTATTTGTCAAAGTACTTACATTCAACAATTCCGGGGCTCCGCATACTTGTTTCACTGAAGTGTTTTGATTAGGCCTATCCTTTTTATAATTAGGATCATAATCCTCACAATCTGTGACCCAATGTTTAATTTTTATTCCCTTTTTCGAACATATTGGACACCAGAATGGGCAAACATTTTTTCTATTATCATTATTTTTTGTCGCGAGATGTATTTTGTTTTTAGGCTTAAACTGAATTGAAGCCCTATTTTGTTCAATTGAAGCTGCGATATGAAACCATTTTGTGGCGTCAGTTGGCTGTGCAGCCACAATTAAATCTTTCCAATCATTTGGAAGTCCGTCTGTTAATAAATGTATTTTTTCCTCCTTCGTTAGATGGGTTTGATTTAACAGGCGAATTTTATCTTGAAAATAATTTTCTATTGATTCTTCTCGTTTTAATCTTCGATGTGATGCTGAGACAATTGGATTTGCGTTGTATGAACCAAATCTTTGAATCAACTTTTCCTTTACAACTTCCCATCTTTTTATTGCAGGATTTGAAATAATCTCGTCTGCATACCATTCAAGTGCTGAATCTGTCAAGTAGTACATAAGATTTTTGATTTTTTCATCTTCTTTTAAAGAATTATTTTCAAAATCATATAATTTGATCCATGACTCAGGCCTAATTGCCGACTTCGAGCCGTTGAACTTTTGCAACCGGTTGTTTGGATTTTCCGCCATTTTCTTTTTCCGTATCCTGTCGGCTGCGCCAAATGCCACGTTTTTATTTTTAAAACGCTAATTTTAGTTTAGTAAAACTTTATTTTTAAAGTTTATTATTTTAAAAGTGAAATGTTTGTTAATGAAATAGACATTTTGCCTAAACTCATTTATTGCTGCTTTCTTTTACAAGCCATTTGTTTATGTGTATTTTTACATATCGTTTTTATTGAGTTTTTACTAATTTAGTATGTACATCATTGACTTTTAATGAATGGAAAATAAAAATGAAAATAAACACATGAAAAATTAAAATAACATTTTAAAGGAAATTATGTACAATTGAAAATTGTTTTTGTAACGTCTCAATATATATATATATATAGAAAATTTGCCGGGAGGAAATTAATCCATGGAAGCAATGGTCGCCTCTCCCGTCAAAATTAACGTCAGAATCTGACGCCATCTATTGACCGTCGCCGCAACTAGCGGCATCGGGTCGGTGACAAAGCCACAGCAAAACACCTCTTTGGTAGATTGTGAGGATTCCATTAGATCCCGTGTGGATCTCATGGAATAATGCTTCTCCAGGTCTGCCTGACCAGCAAGCTTCATGGCGAAGTATTTGGCGAAGGATGCCTCGCTGAATTCTGGGTAGAGATCCGTGAGGGTTTGCCTCACCTGGAAGTAGCTCTGGGTGGCAAACCGGAGTTTCCTGAAGAGTTCCAGGGGTTGGCGCGTCAGGTAGCCCGGCAACTTGAGTAACTTATCGGGGGCGTCTACGTGGGCGTCGTCCATCTTCCGGTCGTAGGACTGGAAGAATTGGCGGGCGCCGTATGTCCCATCGAAGGGTGGCAGATCCGTCTCCGCGCGCTGGGTCGACCCGATTTGCGTGAGGACGGTGGCCAACTGCAGTAAAATCTCCGCTAGGGGGCGTGGTTCACCTACTCCGGGGGCTTCCTCCCTTGTCACGTTGCCCCCATTTTTCGCATCTTGGTCTTGCTCGTTTTCCATTATATATCCTGTCGACTCTCTGTAATATTATCGTTTCGGATTGGTTGTTGTTTGGATTGAGACCCTTTTTTGTTTGTTGATTGTTGTAAGACCCTGTTGACTTACTTGAGGGGGTTGACTTGTGGTGATTGATGTCGCAGTCGTTTGGCTGAAATGGTAGGGTTTCTCACAGGGGAAATAACGAGAGGGACACAGAATGGGATTGAAAATAGTACCAGGCGATTAAGGGAGAGAAGGGTTTTGAGAGATGAGTACTTGACTATTACATTCTGAACATAGAAGTTAACTGGGTAAGAAGGGCTGAGACACGTCTTGCTCCTTGTGGTAGCGAGCTCCCAACTGACTAACTTGAGTCCGAGATTTGCATCGTTAACTCTCTATTGCTCTCATTGGTTGAAATCGTCTACGTGGTTACATTTGGTTGGCTGTTAGCTATTCCTGCTAGACTCTGATTGGATATAGGTGCTTCCATTGTCTTTTTCATGATTACCATCCTCCAGGAAGAAGAAGGTCTTTGAACCTAGTTTAAATGGTTCCTGGGTAATAACCCTTACTTCCTGGATAATGAAATTCTGGTAATGGTTGTTCTCTCTCCAGTTCGTTAGGCCTAGCTTTTATTAAAACCTTTTGGATCATACATTGCATATATTGTGGTGGGGTTACATCTTGGTTATACAAATTATGACATATATATATGTAATAAGTTGAGGTCTGGTGTAGCCTCTCGTAGAATCCTGTCGATTAACTTTGTGATGATAAAGTGTTGACTCTCGCTATACTGTGTTGACCAAGAGGAACAGACAGGATGGGGAGTTTTCCAGTACCTCTCTGCACCTTGTAAGCCCTTTAAAAGTTCTCACAGAGTACAGGCAGTCGTGGTCGAGGCAGAGTGGAAAGCTTGGGAATGTCCACACAAAAAAAGAAGACACAGTTGCACTAAGAAAGTTCCGTGCACAGATAAAAGTTGAACTAGGAGCGAAAGATGGGGATAGAAGGTTTCTTACTAGTCTACATGATGGACGAGATTTCTCTGAGGTACGACCGACGGGGGCTCACACAGATGCTGCACTCACTGTCAAGTGACTGTAAAGTGACTGTATTTATAGGTTAAAGACGGGGGGGGGCCTTATATGAAAGGGGCCGTTTCTGAGAAAGGGGGCTTTTCATGTCACCCAGATGTGAGAGGGGGCTTTGCATTCCACCAGCTGTGAACAGTGTGGGTGGTCTGGTCCATTTTTAGACCTTGTTGTGGGAATTCTAAATCTATCTCGATTTTGACGTTATGACTTCTATCTCTTGCTTAGCTCAAATCTTAATCTATTACAGATTTTTATTTATTTATCCTGTTTGTATAAATTGCATTACATATGATGATGTAAAGACACATGTCAATAATGCGTATAATCATTTACAGAGGTGTTTCTATTATACAACATTAAAATCTTGTCATAAGTTATATACAATATGGGTTTGTTGGCTTAAATTACTATATATATATAAATGTGATAGTATGGCGTGGGCGGTGGAATTAAAGATAAATGCCAACATTAGTTTAAAGTATAAATAATATAGATATAAAATTTGAGAATATTATAAATCGTGCCAGAGAGTCGAGTTTTATTTCCCGTTATTCTTTCCTAAACCGCCATCATCTTTATTGTTAACTGGAGAAGATAGATATTGTACACAAGCCAGTTTTTAACACACATAAATATTTTAATAATTCGTGGTAAACAAATTTTGCTTAAGTAATGTATAACATCATATAATCTCCAATTTTACTGTCAGTAATGAATACTTAGAGAAGGCTGACAGGTTTATTATTTAAGACCATGGCATCGGGTTGGAATGAACCTGAATAAACTGCAATAGAATTTGGAATGTTTTTAATGAAGCAGGGATTGTGGCATCAAGGAAGGGAGGTAATGGTAATTTCCATATAATATTTTTTATCATTTTCTATCCTCCGGCCGTCAGCCTCTCCATCATTGGCTGGAAGTGACGTCAAGTGATCACCGTGCTCCATCAGAATACCTTGTATCTATCCTTCCCTTATAATCCCGTCCTATATATTTAGATAATGTAGATTCGAGAGTGAAACTCCATCAGCGACCATTTTGTTGAGGGACAACCTTCCTGAGCGACCACATTCATGGAACGTTTACTGTTTCGAATTGATTTGAACTAATATACACTCATGGAGAAAACTTAAGGAAATAGAAAGGCTTCGATGTCGCCAGCCATCTGTTTCTTGAAGGAGAAAGTGAAAATTTTGATACAATTTCATTTCTGTACTATTAAAAAAATATATATCTGGTATCTCAACATATATGACTCAATTTTATTTTTAGAATGCGTTTCTATACCAATGCCTGTGGGTCCGGAGACCTGTCACTGGTCCACCGCTACTGGTCCTGTAGGCGGATCAGGCCTGTCATCGTGGAGGCCTTCACCATCATTCAGAGGCCTCCTGACCTGCAGGGCTGGATCTTCGGGAATGTGGAAGACGACGCCCTGGCCATCCTCGCGTCTGCCAAGACGCGTATATATGGGCATTTGCTGGACCTAGAGATGCGGAGGTCTGAGAGGACCCTCTCCTGGTCTGGAGGAGGACCCTATCAAGGTGGTGGAGCCTTCCTCACTCATAAATCATTGTAAATTCTCCAATTATTTTTCATTTATTTATTTTAAATGTAAAAGTGTACTTGTATCACTTGTATGTATACTTGTAAATGTACTTGCATTATTGACTAGATGTCAATAAAAGTGTTTTAATCATATACCACTGGAGCTCTCACATACTGCTGTCTTACTAGAAATCTGCCAAAGCAATAATCAGTCCCACCTTTAGTATTGGATATCTTCTTGGCAGGTTGCCTGCACTCTTTCGATATCAGCATAAAGGTTCATTATGGATGTTTGAAACGTCTGGCTTCAACACTTTGAATCGCTCTCCACTCAATCTGTCTTTCCCAGGAAAATCAATAATACAGAATGGTAACCAGAAACTATCATCCCATGACGATTGGCGACAGTAGTGCGCTCCAGTAGCCAGGATTAATTAATCCAATAAATGACAATAATTGTGCTGGAAATATTTTAATTCTATTTACCATTATTTATTTCACTCCCACGCACACGAACAAAGTGTACCTAGAAGAGAATTAAATTTATAAATTAATTGTCATCTATCGATAACATTTGTAACAAATATATTTACTGGAAATGTGTTTCTTTTTAATAATATCATCAGATATTATCTCTACAGACCTTTTTTACTGCAATGATAAAAGTTATTGAATGAGAGGGATTGGTTCATCAGTTTGAGAACCCTCTCATTCATTAACCTTTATTATTGAAGTAAGGTCTGTACAGATAATATTTGATGATATTATTAAAAGAAATACATTGCCAGTACATTTAATTGTTACAATTTTTATTTGTTAGAAGAGAATGTTATACATATATATTTTCTATTTTTAAATATAATTATTTATATATTATATATGTTTTTTTTGCCCAGATTAATCTATTGGCTTGATTGTCTTTATATCATTTTCTCTGTACATAAATTTTATGTTGCCATTGAGTTCTATCATTGTTTTCCCAGCGTGTATCCTATATTTCTGCTTGGAGAATCTGTATAGGACTAAAGGGTCTTAATAAAGCGTTTGTTGTTGTATATTATATATGTTTTTAGATTTTGAATAAAGATTGTATTCTTTTGTAATTACCTATTTATAATTTTCTTTGAACTGCCTACTTATAATTTGCTCCCAGGATGTAGATATGTTAGCTAATATGACAAATATAAACACGTATACAATATAAAGTTGCGGGACGCTCTCCCAGTACGTCTCAAGTGGCACCAGAACCAGGGGAAAGTTGAGAATTAACTGAAGAAAGCTCGGCGTCCTGCATGAAGCCGCGGAGGCAGAGAGGAACCAAAACGGCGACCACGAGGGCCGCCGTGAGATGACAATTGCCCTAGACTCAGCGGGCCTGTCGTGAGATGACAATTGCCCTAGACTCAGCGGGCCTGTCGTGAGATGACAATTGCCCTAGACTCAGCGGGCCTGTCGTGAGATGACAATTGCCCTAGACTCAGCGGGCCTGTCACATTTTTTCCCGGTCTCTGTGTGCCGATGATTTATGTACCAAGAGGGGCACCTCTCCCCTCAAATAACAATGGTATACAGGTTAGATTTCTGGATGACTTTTCCAAAACTGGTGATGTGGATTATTATCACTAGTATCAATGGTGATGAACAAGTGCATCGTTCTGATGCATAATTAAAGGGAGAGATGCCTCTCTTGGTATATAAACAAGTATTCACCATATATCGCATAGCATTCAAAATAAAAATATAACCGATGATATAATTCCTTAATATGAAAATCTATAAACGTCTAGGGCGCCTCTCCCGTCAACATAAATGTCAAAACTAGACACCATCTTAGACGGATCAATTTCCTCCCGGCAAAATTCCCATCTATATTCTGGCCATAGATTTGACCCAGCCACTTTGCCAGCTAAACACCTCTTTGGCAGATTTTGAAGATTCTTTTATAGACCCCGTGTGGATCTCATGGAATAAAGCCCGCCCTAGGCTAACGAAGGACATTAGCTCAAAACCATGGTCTCCATGTGGACGCTTCTCAGTTTGAAGCTGCTGGTGTTGTGGCTTTGTCACCGACCTGATGCCGCTATTTTGCGGCGACGGTCAATAGATGACGTCTAGTTTGACGGACAGAAGAGGCGCTCTATATTTTATAGATCAATATCCTCCCGGGAAAATTTCCATCTATGAAAATATATTTGTTGATATAATATTAGACAATTTATTTCCTATAGATGAAAAAAAAATCAGTTTTCGCCTTGTTTTACAAACTTTGTATTCTCATTTTGTGTCAAAAGAAATTGCTGCTAATTTTAAAATACAATTTTATTTTAGGCACGTCCATAATCAAGAAAATATTTCTTTCAATATTGCACCGCGCGCGAGCCGATATGAGTAATTGTTACTTTTCATAATTTATTTTTTGATCTCAGTCTGTATTAGAATTCTAAAAAATATTTATACTTTCATTTCTTAAATTAAGATGGCGCGTTATTGACTTATAATATCGGGACTGTTTTTTATTAAACTATATAATATGATAATTATATATACATATGTCGTAAACCCGGGTAAGCCAACAAGTGAGTTGGAAGCAGTCGGGATTGAGTGGCAAAGCGTGCAGAGTGGGAAATCCGCACGGGACAGTAAGGACAAAGTTTGGAATCAAAAGACGCTCTCCCAGTACGTCTCAAGTGGCACCAGAACCAGGGGAAAGTTGAGGATTAACTGAGGAAAGCTCGGCGTCCTGCATGAAGCCGCGGAGGCAGAGAGGAACCAAAACGGCGACCACGAGGGCCGCCGTGAGATGACAATTACCCTAGACTCAGCGGGCCTGTCGTGAGATGATAATCGCCTATAACTGAGCGGGGCTGTCCGAAAATATCTACTGTAACCTAACTAACTGTCAACATCCGGACCAACGCCCTTTTTGTCCCTCTCTGGATCCCCCGGTTGTCCAGTGGCAAGCTGGTATCACTTTGAGACGACTAGAAAAGACGTCATACTTTATTACTTACATATCACATTGTTTAAATTACGATATATATATTATATATATTTATAAATTTAATTTATTATTATATATTTGTTATGAACCTATATATTTTCGGAAGAGCTTTGCTCAATGCAATACCTTGAAATTATATGTATTTACCTCTACAGACCAATAAGCTTATGTCCATAGGTTCCCTAATATACCCCTAAGCTGCCTTCCATAGTGAATACAGGCTATATAACAAAACCAATCCAATACAATAGTAGAGCGGTCTAGAGATTAATTTCCAATAATCCAAACTTCAATCCAATCAGAGAACAGCTCCAATTAAAGACGTATTCATGGGTTGTCTCTGATCGGAGGTTTTATTGTTTTTTTATTAATTAGATGCAGCTATTGAATACACTGGAACCTCTAATGAAAGACTGCTGCTTAAATATGCAAAATTCTAGTTTCTCCTGGTGAAAATCGTTTACCGGAGGCTTGATAAGTCCATAATAAGTTTATTAACAAAATATGGTATTTTATAGCTTGCTAATTCTAAACATATAAAAGCCATCTCAATCAATATATGTCTCTTTGGACTAATATGTCTTAATTATAAACACAAAAACTCACACACTAATACACGCACGACTAGTAAAGAGAATAAATTAGTAAAATTTACTTAATGTAACACACCGACCTTCCAGAAGAGATCAGGAGTAGTCGTGTTTATTTTTAAAATGTCTGTCATCCATGAGAAGTTCTACTGTAGTGTAATTTGATTGGTTGAATCATTTTATTCGCGATCGAACGTTGTACTGTACGCATTACATCCCAAACACGATGCGACGCCAGTCATCTCTGTCTTGAGCTCAGTGTACCATCTCGGTGACCGTCAAACCAGTTAGTTCCACCGTTAATTGGTCCACGAAGTGTATCGGCGGGCGTAAAGGTATGCGTCGCCCAGACGTCTTTCCGGTGAGTATAGTGTACTCCATTCCCTTGCGTCGCGCGATGTGACCGAAGAATCTCAAACAATTCCGTTGTATACGCCGTAGAATTCGGTCATCTTCCGAAATCGATGATGTAGTGTAATATTTAGAGAATAATCCGGATATATATCGTGGTGAACGTAGATAGAGATTATTTAAAAGGAAGTAAAAACTTCCAAACTTCAAACAATGACGTGTTCAACCTATCAGCCAGCCAAACAACAAAACCCAAACTTCACACTCTCAGGTGGGAGATAGCGTGCGAGTCACGTGACCTGCCAGGATATTATGGGAAATCGATGTCCACCGCCGCTTCCTGAATCATCACGATTTGACTTTAATTGCCTCGAGGCTTCTTTTGACATTTCTACCTCACCACTGCCGAAATTAATATCCAACCGCTTTTCTGATTTTTAATATTTTGAACTCAAAAAGGTTATTCTTTTTTATCGTTTCTTGAGAGAGAGAGAGGAATGAAGGATTAAAGAAAAATTAAACTTTTTTTTGGAAATCGCAGTATTCAGATTGCATTTTATAATTGAAAATTTGGTTTTGAACGAATTTAAAAAGACCTGGAAAGTTTTCGTTATAGAGAGTTGCTGGATCATGGCAGCGACGGTTGGCTCCGGCAACACTGAGCTGACGTCACACTTCCTGTTGACGTAACCCTACCTGCGGCGTTGCCATCGCCATGTTCCTTCTCTCCATGTGTGTTTACTTTTAATCTATATATATTCCCTTTACCTTATAGTTAATTAAAGTATAATTAACGTTGAGCGCTGTGTGTAATCAATTGGAATACAACAAAGATTATGAGACTGAAGAAGCGCAAGGCCTAAAACGTGAAACTGAAGAAGCGCAAGGATTAAAACGTCAGACTGAAGAAGCGCAAGGATTAAAACGTCAGACTGAAGAAGCGCGAAGCCTAAAACGTGAGTAACCAAATTTCCTTTGATTACTTGGACCATCCTTTTTTCTACTTACCAAATATTTTGTAAAATGGCAAACACAACGATTACAAAATTAAATGGTGCTAATTACTCCAGCTGGAGCTTCCAGATGAAACTCGTTCTAATCGAAAACGATTTGTGGAGTTTGATCAATCCAGGAGAGGCTAAGCCTGACCCTAGTGACCTTGTTGCAACAAAACTCTTTTTGTCGCGGGAGGGTAAGGCGTTTGCAAAAATTTGCCTCGGGATTAATGATGAACAACAATTGCATGTTCAACATTTGAATACTCCGAAAGAGGTCTGGGAGGAACTGGAAAAATTATACGCACCAAAGGATAGTAGATATCGAGCCGTACAACTAAGAAGGCAGTTATATGGCGAAAGGTTGACTCAGCACAGCAATATGGAAGGGTATATGGGGAAGATAAACTACATTGTAAACGAACTGGCCCAAATTGGCGACAAAATTGATGATGGCGATTTGGCTATGGTTCTTTTGGGTGGATTACCAGAGGATTGGGACACCGTTGTCTCAACCATATGTAACTTGCCTGATTCAGACTTCACGACCGTCACAGTTAAAAGACGGCTGTTGGCAGAAGCAGAAAGGCGTTCGTCAAATCTACCAAAAGATGTGGGCGCCATGGTCGTTAATGCCTCTTCGAAGCCCATTGAAACAGAAAAACAATTTAAAGCAAAGGTTGTTTGTTTCAAATGTGGAGGTAAAGGCCATTATGGAAGGGAATGCAGGAAGAAAGGAAAGAATGAACAAAGACCAAAGAGGTTTGACCAAAACAAAGGCGTAAATATGTCGGCAATGTGCAACACTTTGTTTGGAGCTACCGCCGAGACCTGGATCATAGATTCTGGAGCGACGCACCATATGACTCCCAAGAGAGATTACTTCACATGTCTGAAAGAGTGCGCAAGCAATATTAGTTCGATCACTATTGCGAATGGCTCTTCTATAGAAGCATGTGGTATCGGTACTGTCAGTGCCAATATTGTTGGACACAAGGGAGATGCCAGCAATATGGTTGCCCAGAACACCTTGTATGTTCCAGATATGCGTCACAGTGTTCTGTCTGTGCTCCAAATGATAGAAAACGGTAGAAAGGTTGTCTTCAACAAGAGTGGTTGCTACATTATGGACATGAAAGGTAAACTCTTGATAGAGGGAAAGAAGTTGGGTAGACTTTACTACGTTCAGACTACTCCATCCTCTCCGATAGATCAGAATGATCGTGTTTCTCTTGCATCTGAATGCAAGGAAGAGCTTACACTGGAACTTTGGCACAAAAGGCTGATGCATGTAAACGCATATACAATAGCAAAGATGGCCAAGAACCAAAGCGTAAGAGGACTTGATTGCAGCCCGGCAAAGCCAGAAAAGTGCGAAGACTGCTTGATCGGCAAGTCTTACCGTCTGCCATTCCTTCAACACTCACACAAGGAGGAAAAAGAAATCATGCCGTTGGACTTGGTGCATGCGGACTTGATGGGTCCACTCGACGTATTGAGCTGGGGAGGAGCCAAGTACGTCTTAACCATCATCGATGAATCTACGAGATATACAAGTGTATTTTTCCTGAAAAACAAAGGCGAAACCCTGGAAAAGTCAAAGAGTGGATTCAAGAATCTGAGAAACAAACCAGCCGGAAACTAAAAAGAATACGTACGGATAATGGCTTGGAATTTTGTTACAAAGAATGGGACACTTTCTGCACGAGCGTCGGAATAGTTCATGAACGCACTATGACGTATACACCTCAACAGAATGGTGTGGCAGAAAGAATGAATAGGACACTCCTAGATCTTGTCAGGAGCACTATATCTGGAAGTGGTCTGCCAAAGGCTTCCTGGGCGGAGCTGACTTACACCGCAGCCTATGTCAGAAACAGAGTTCTCAACAATCACAATGGTGAAAGCACGCCATATGAACTGTGGACAGGGAATAAGCCTAGTCTTAAACACCTAAGAGCTATTGGCTGTCAAGTATTTGTCCATATTCCAAGACAAGTCCGTAAATCCAAACTCGAAAGGAGAGCTGTCAAAGGTAACCTTGTTGGATATGCACTCAGAGGACGTGGCTACAGAGTGTGGATTCCTGAGATGAAGAAAGTGGTGGAATCTCGGGACTGTGTCTTCAAAGAGAGTGATGTATCGAGGAACGACAGCAACCGGGAGGTGCTTCCATCAGTTGAACACTACAGCTATGGGACACAACGGGATATTGAAGAGAATCCAGTGTCTTTATTAGATCAAGAAGACGTGATACCTACAGAAGAGGACAGCCATAATCAAGATACTGTAAAGCCTTCTCCTACTCGATCTCATCCAATGATCCTAAGGAACCAGAGAGATGCTCAGAACTCAATTGAACTTCTCAGTACTGAAGTAAATAAGGGAGATCCTACTTCGTATAAAGAAGCTATCCAAGGTCCTGAAGCTGAGCATTGGCTTGAAGCAATCGAAGAAGAATTGAATCCTTGAGAAAGCACAATGTTTGGGAACTAACAGAACTTCCAAAAGACTCTGCCCCAATTTCTTGTAAGTGGGTACTACACAAGAAGACCAACGCCGAGGGGTCAAGTAGTAAGATACAAGGCCCGACTTGTGGCAAAGGGTTTCACTCAACAAAAGGGAATCGATTATGATGAGATCTTACTCACCTGTTTCTAGTTTGAAACGACTAGACTGCTCACAGCAATAGGTGTTGAAAATAACTGGTTCATAGACCAGTATGACGTGAAAAGTGCTTATCTCTACGGCAAGCTTGACAGAGTGATCTACATGGAACAACCAGAAGGGCTTTGTTAAACCTGGTGAGGAACATCTTTACTGCCAACTCAAAAGGTCTCTGTACGGACTGAAGCAAAGCGGCAGATGTTGGAACAGTGCCTTGATGATGGTTGAAGAAAAAGGGATTGTGAGGAATCCAGTTGACCCTTGTGTCTACAAGCTCAAGCTGAACGAAGGAATGATAATCTTATCATTATACGTGGATGATATTCTTACTCGTGACGGAGAATCAAGAAGTGAGAGAAAGTGCATTGAACTGCTGAGAGGTCACTTCGAAACAAAGTACATCGGACCAGTATCCTACCTGCTTGGTGTCAACTTCACTCGATCAAAGGGTGGATGCGTAACTCTAACACAAAGAGCCTATATAAAAAGTCTACTGGAACGGTTCAATCTTCAGGAAGGAAGAGAAGTCTCAACGCGATGGAAACCAGACCAGAACTTCATGAGGAAGAGAGTGAGAAAACTGCCAAGACCCCCTACCGTGAACTAATTGGTGGACTGCTCTACATTTCACAGCGGACAAGGCCAGACATTGCCTATGCGTAAGTCAATTGGCTCGCTATTGTTCAAAGTACACTAGAAAACACTGGGTTGCTGCGAAACGAATTTTAAGATACTTAAAATCTTCAGAGCATCTAGGCATCACCTATAGACGGACTGGGGAACAACTGTGTGCCTATTCGGATGCAGATTGGGGAACCAACCTGGAAGACAGAAAGAGTACATCGGGTTACGTAGTGATGTTTGCAGGCGCTCCAATCCTATGGCGAAGTTCAAAGCAAACTGTCACCGCCCTCAGCACAATGGAGGCGGAATACATTTCCCTATCATCGTCAGTCAGGGAAGTGACATGGATCAGGGAGTTCCTGAACCATTTGGATATATCACATAATATGGTTGAGCCAACTCCGGGTGGTGCGATAACCAAGCGGCTATAGCACACGCCAAGAGCTACATCAGCCGATCCAAGACCAGACACATCGCCATCAATATCACTTTGTCAGAGAGAAGGTGGATGACGGTGTGATTAAACTGGACTATGTTTCAAGTGGAAAGAAACCTAGCGGACATTTTGACCAAGCCACTGGGGAAACCCACACGAACTTCATCGTTCGAGACTCTTAAGCGGCGAAGTGATCCATGAATAGGAGGTCACTTCGAGGGAGGAGTTTGCTGGATCATGGCAGCGACGGTTGGCTCCGGCAACACTGAGCTGACGTCACACTTCTGTTGACGTAACCCTACCTGCGGCGTTGCATCGCCATGTTCCTTCTCTCCATGTGTGTTTACTTTTAATCTATATATATTCCCTTTACCTTATAGTTAATTAAAGTATAATTAACGTTGAGCGCTGTGTGTAATCAATTGGAATACAACAAGAGTTTCTCGTTATATAGGATGAAGAGAGAAAACTACACTCATGGACAAACTTATGGAAGTTGTACCTTTAAGCATGTGTATATCGGACTTCTCGGACAATAATTATGATAGATTTGATACACAGTGACATTTATTGAAGACACATGAGATAACCAAGTGTGAATAAAATTGCCTCTGTCTCCTTAAAAAAAAAAAAACAAACAATAGACGACCAGCGACAGCGCAAAGACTTTTCAACTTCCTTATGTTTCGTCCAGGAGTATGTATCCTATTTGCATATAGAAATGAATTCATTATAGTTTCCACCGTATGTCATATATATTTGATTTTAACACAATACACACACTATATCTAGCGTCACATATAGCTGTCAAAAATGAGCATTTTCATAAACAGCGTATCACCATAATTTTTAAAATTCAACTTTGGAATGACTAACTTCTAAAAGAATTGAATGGAAAAAATATGAATAATATTACTGGGAGTGCGTAGTTTATCTGGTAGTGGAGCCTCTTGATTTAGACAATGACAATTAAAATAATTTTTTTGACATCTTGTCAATACATGCAAAAGTGCACAGTCTGCACTATTTAAAAAAAATATATATATATGCATCAATGAACATGGCGCTTCTCAGCGGTGCAGAGCTTGGAGGAGAATCGCCAGCGGGTCTCCAGCGACACCACGCATTTCGGAGGCTGAGGAGATGGTGATGGCGTGGTCCTTGAGACCAACTGGAAAGGTCCAGGACTGCAGGTCCGGCGGCCGGCCGATGATGGAGAACACCTCTCGGATGACAGGGCGAACGGCGCTGCAGGACCCAGTTGCGGTAGGCCAACTCTTGATTTAGATATGCTCCTGGTGGAGTGGAGGCGTAATAGAAATATACAACGTTAAAATAAACAATTCTTTTTATGCCAAAAATAGTTCATTGCCCCATTCTTTTCTTATTTAAAACGGCCCGATTATCCCACACCCTAGTGGAT
>CP092877.1:24097799-24142471 GCA_030710605.1 Cordylochernes scorpioides | reverse complement strand
CAATACCCTATTTATAACAATAGCATTATTATTGCAAATTCATAAAGTTCTTCATTTTACCTGCCCCAATGCTATTTGAATTAATATAACTCTAGATGTGTATAACATATTTTAACATTATTCAATTATATTATTCATTATTATTATTTTGTGTTTCATTTAACCATCATAAGCAATGACGTCAGCCATCAACAACTGATTATTATTTCTTTTTTTATTATTCAAATCGTAATCTTCATCATCTCTAGGCTTATTACACACATATAATAACTTCAACCATCTTTCTCATCATTTTAAAACTTTTAATATATTGACAACGTCAATAATATTTTTTAATAGTTTAAGATATTTTTAAATTTATATATTTTATCTATTTCGTTTTTCTAAATTTAACGTTGACCTCTCCTAACTTCCCCTGCCCATACCTTCTCATGCATTACCCCAAGGGCTTCCTGTTCGCCAATTTTTTTTCATTGATTAATCCAACTGAGAAATCCTTCCTCGCTATATCATTCCCAATAGCGAGTTCAGGATACCCAGCTAGATTATTTTTCTTATCACCCGGGTCATCATTATCAACCATCATTTATTATTATTATTTTTTTTTTATTACCATTCAAGTCGGGTGAAATCATCATTGACAACAGAACAACCCTTGCAGCTACCTTCCCCTTCTTTATTCCCCAATCTCATATATTCCCCTCAAGAGATTAGTGCTCGCCAGAAATATATTTTTTGATTAATCCAACTGGAAACATCCTTCCTCGCTATATCGTTCCCAATAGTGAGTTCAGGATACCCAGCTAGATTTTTTTTTACCCGGTTCATCATTTTTTTGTATCATTTTATCATTTTTTTCATCATACAAGCCGGGTACCATCATCATTGGCAGCAGTACATCTCTTGCGTTTACCTTTCCCTTTCAACATTCTTCAACCTACCTACCTCTCCCTGCTAGTCTGAACTAATGATGCAGACGGAACATCTTGAACGTTCTGTTAATGAAAACAGTACTTCACTAACACAAGTTCGTACTGCATTTCAGAACTCATTAAGCTATTTCTTTACAGGAACATACTCAGACATCTCATATACCCTCATCAACCCTCTGCGTCAACTTATAATCTTAGTTCAACTTGATAGCTCTATGCTTTCCTTTTTGTTATTTTTCATTCAATAGTTTCTCTTTTTTTTTTTCTATAAGTAAATTACTTTTACGGCATTTCTAATTTTATTTTGCTTATTTTCTCAATTTTATCATTTATTCTCATGTATTTTTCTTTCATCATATTCTATATCTTATTGAGACGTCATCATTATATTATTGTCCTATTTTATACTCCTATATTTATAATAATTTTAACTAATTTGTGCCCAAATTATTTCTGTTGATTTTATAATAGGTTTGTTAGGTCATCATTCATGTTATTTCATTTCCCCCAAACAAACCTTCATCACCGGGGGCACATTCTATCGTATATTTTAAACTGTATAATAATGACAATTTTAGTGTATGTCACATATCTTCCTATTAGGTAGAGTTGATACCTTATAAGATCCTACCCTTCTGTACACCGTAATGTACACAAATGTACACCGTTTCTATTTGCTACTACCCCCATATTTTGTATATATGTTATATATTTTTTATTAATATAACCTGTACACCATTATTTGTATTTAAACTAAAATTGGTGACGTCAAGATAAATATCCAAAGAGCGGTCAGCTGGTGGCAGGGAGGCCCAGCCCATGTGGGGCCCCCAGGGACTCTTTATAGACGACCCCTGTAAACAGGACAGGTTTTGGCAGGGGGTCAGCAGCAGATGGTTCTAGAGTGTGTTTCTCGGCAGGCCGCGGCAGTCTGTCTCTCCATGCCTCGGTGATAGGCCTTCAAGTTTGTGTCATGGCCTCTACCTCTGTCCCGTGGGCTGTCCCCGATCACTCTCGGTGCTAACATTTACTCCTGCCTCTGCTTCTTGTTGTCCGCGTGTGGGAAGAACATCAACACTCGCCTCACGTACACGACTGCCAGCTTATCCATACGTCGGCAGGATCACATTTGCAACAATATTACATATATATATACTACTCTGAACAAATAATTTTGACACTTTGGTCATAAGTTAAAACACTTTATTATTCTACCAACTTCAAATTGTCCTATTCAAAGTAATCCCCATTAGCCGCGATGCACTTCAGCCACCTTTTTTTCCAGTCGGCAAAACACCTCTGGTAGTCTGTTCTCGGGATCGCCTTCATGGCCTTCTTCGATTCCACTTTGATCTCTTCTATGCTCTGAAATTTCCGACCCTTTAACTTTTTTTGAGCTTTCCAAAAAGGAAGAAGTCGCAGGGGGCCAAATCGGGACTGTAGGGGGGTTGGGGGACACAGAGGTTGAGTGGTCCTGCAGGAACTTCGAGATTTTGAGGGCTGTGTGCGCCGGCGCGTTATCTTGGTGGAGTATCCACGACTTGCTCCTCCACAGCTCCGGCCGTTTCTGCCTGATCGCTTCCCTCAAGCGCATCTAAACTCCCAGGTAGGAGTCAGCAGTTATTGTAGAGCCTTGTTGTTGAAATTCATGATGAACGATGCCCTGGTAGTCGAAGAACACCGTCAACATGACGTTGACTTTGCTGGGAGCCTTCCTCGCTTTCTCTGGTCTCGGCTCATTTTTGAAGCGGCACTCCGATGCCTGTTGAGTAGTTTCCGAATCAAAGCCGTGAATCCATGTTTCGTCTCCAGTAATGACCCTCTTCAGCAATTCGGGGTCGTCGGTTGTCGCTTCGAGATTGAGACTGGCCGTTTCTTTCCGGGCGTTCTTTTGATCAAAAGTCAGATCCTTGGGAACGAGAACGGCGTTGAGTCTTCTCACTCCCAAAATGTCCTTCATTATCGATTGAGTCGACCCGAATGATATCCCTGCTTCTTCGGCGACCTCCCTGACAGTTATTCGTCGGTCTTCACGCACCAATTCCAACACCATGTCCACCTTTTCAGGCGTGGTTGATGTGGACGGTCCCCCTGAAAGCTCGTTGTCGGCGGTCTCTTCCCGACCCTCCTTGAAGCGCTTGTACCACTCGAAAACTCGTCTTCGGCTCTTGACGGCATCCCCGTAGGCTGTTTGCAACATCCAAAAAATTTCGGCACCCTTGAATCCGTTTTTCACACAGAACTTGATGCAAATTCGTTGATCCTCCATTTCGGTGACTAACGAAATCGAAGCACGGGCAAAATGGCTTCACTTCGAACAGCCTCTGCTCGCGCTGTTGTGGCGCGTGATTTTTGAAAATTGGCAGGTCTCCAAGCCAAGGGCGACGCTTGCGTTTGCCACAAACCGGGAGAAAATATATAGTTTTCAGGATTTTATGAG
The DNA here is from genome assembly GCA_030710605.1 of Cordylochernes scorpioides. Classification (NCBI taxonomy): domain Eukaryota; kingdom Metazoa; phylum Arthropoda; class Arachnida; order Pseudoscorpiones; family Chernetidae; genus Cordylochernes; species Cordylochernes scorpioides. Next base: position 24,139,099 of record CP092877.1, on the reverse strand, counting down.
CAAAGTGTCGAAACCTTTTGATCAGAGTAGTATATTAATCGATTTATCCGAATATTATTTTCTCTAAAATTTCTCTGTCCTCAAATTGTTCGTATATTACCATAATTCTACCTCATTCTCAGCCCAATGTTACCTTTAAAGTTACTACATGTATATATACACACACATATATGTGACGATCCGTTTGAATCCTGTCGACTCTATGTGGGAATCGTGTTGTCTCTGTCGGATTGCTGTGTAGAATCGTGTCGACTCTCTGCTGGATCCTTGTGTAATCCTGTCGACTCACTGTCGGATCCTGTCAAGTTGTGTAAGATCCTGTCGACTCTCTGTCGGATTGGTGTTTACCTCTTTAACAATCCTGTCGAATCCTGTCGACTCTATGTGGGAATCGTGTTGTCTCTCTGTCGGATTGCTGTGTAGAATCCTGTCGACTCTCTGTCGGATCCTTGTGTAATCCTGTCGACTCTCTGTCACGACCTGTTTGAATCCTGTCGACTCTATGTGGGAATCGTGTTGTCTCTCTGTCGGATTGCTGTGTAGAATCCTGTCGAATCTCTGTCGGATCCGTTCGAGTTGTGTAAGATCCTGTCGACGCTCTGTAACAATCCTGTTGAATCCTGGTGAATTGCGTGGTTGGGTGGATTTGATTGGATTGGTGATTGATGGCGCAGTCTTGGTCGAATGGTGGTTTTCTACAGGGGAATAACGAGCACACCTGGATGGGATAGAAAATAGACCTTGCGAAAGGGAGAGTGATGAGACTGGAGGAGGTACTTGGCCTTTCACATGATGGAGCGGACACCACCTTGGTTGGAGCCTATGTTGAGCACACCTTGCTTCTAGCATGGTCACCTTCTTTTTTTTTTAACTTCTTGTCCGAGATCATCTTCATTAACTCTCTCGGCTTCTCATTGGTGGAGAACCAATCATCTCTGATGATTCGCTATCAGTTGGTCATGCTTAAAGGTGATTGGTTGTTGATTTGTCATGCTTAAAGGTGATTGGTTGTTGATTTGTCATGCTTAACTGTGATTGGCTTAGTACCTCCATTGTCGCCATGATTGCAATCTTCTAGGAAGAAGAAGGCCTTTGAACTTAAGTTTTATGGGGGTCCAGGGCAGTGACCTTTACTTCCTGGATGATGCAATCCTGTTAATTGTTATTTCCCTTTTCGCGAAGCCTAACTTTTATTAAATCTTTTGACGATACATTGCATAGATTGTGGTGGGGTTACATATTGCTATATACTGATTATCACATATATATATATATAGATATATATAAAAGGTTACTAAATATATATACTATATTTTTCATCATTTTATTATTTTTCATGTTGCAAATGTGATGATCCTTTCGACATATGGATAAACTGGCAGTCGTGTACGTGAGGCGTGTGATGATGTTCTTCTCACACGCGGACAACAAGAAGCAGAGGCAGGGCTAGATGTTAGCACAGAGAGTGATCGGGGACAGCCCACGGGACAGAGGCAGAGGCCATGACACAAACTTGGATGCTTATCCCCGAGACATGGAGAGAGAGAGTGTGTGCGAGACAGAAGCCGCCTGCCGATGGCCACACCCTAGAACATCTGCTGACCCCCTGCCAAAACCTGCCCTGTTTTCAGGGGTCGTCTATAAAGAGTCCCTGGGGGCCCCACATGGGCTGGGCGTTGGCTTTTTCCTCCCCTCTGTCCCTGCCACCAGCTGACAGAACACTCTTTGGATCTTTATTTTGACGTCAACATTTTTAGTTTTACATACAAATAGGGGTTTACAGGTATAATTAATAAAGATATAGCATATATACAAAATACGGGGGTGGTAGCAAATAGAAACGGTGTACATTTTAATACAGTTTAAAATATACTATCTATATAGATAATACCGTAACAGAGTTTTCCATTGTAAAGTCCTGAGCTATCTCTTCCGAAGATTCTGAACTACACATAACAATCTATATACCAAAATTTTCGTTATTTTTTTCTTCGTATGATAGGCCTGTTTTTATTTTCCTAATGTTAACAGTTATTTTTATTTTTTAATTTAATCTATTTTACAATCGTAGATTTGTTGCATTTATCATCATCAATTCATTTGTTTTGAAATGCGTAAAAATGTGTTTTGAAATAATATATATTTCTGATTCATTTGCTTATAATTATAATTTGTAAGTACTTTGTTATAGTTTTTCATTTAAATATATAAATTTTTCGAATTGTAGATTGAATTATTACTTTTATTCTATAATAATTATCTTTATAAGTATTTGTTATAGTTTTTCATTTGAATTTAGCACAATTTTTGTATCTGGTGATCTTTTTTGGCATCTTTTCATCTCTCTTTGGCATCTTTTTTTTTCTCATTAATAAGACCTAATCCAAATAATTTAATAGTGTGTGACGTTTCAGCAACAGCATCAGACAAAAGAATAAATGAACTAAAGAATAAAATCTCATTTTTTCTTTTGTCTGATGATGGTGACATTTGGATTAGGTCTTATTTTTTTGTATTAATTTGTTATAGTTTTTCATTTGAATTTAGCTCCATTTTTGTGTCTTATTTAATAAATGAACTAAAGAATAAAATCTCATTTATTCTTTTGTCTGATTTTTGTGTCTGATTTTCTTTTTTACATTATCTTTCATAATGCCTGATTTGATTACTTGATCTGTTATAGTTTTTCATTTAAATTTAGCTCCATTTTTGTGTCTGTTGTTTTTTTTCTTCTCATAAATAGGCTGATGCTGTATTTGTGTACTCAATTGTTGCTTTTTGTGTCTGGTTTCTTTTTTGCTGTATTTTTTTGGAATCCTTTTTTTTTTCATCAATTGTTTCCTCACATGCTTGGAATTTTCTTTTTATGCCTGTCCTGGCTTTCAGTTTTATAATTTTCCTCTGCTTGGTTCTTATTTTACCTTTTTTTTTTCAGCGTCTTCTGTCATGCCTCGAAAAGGCCGTGGAAGACTCACTCCCCTAACAGCTAGGCGTGCTAATATGACTCGCCGCAGACACAAAACCCCAATTGCTATTTCTCTTGTTGACTTTTTTACCAATGCCTATAATTTTTCACCTGAAAGATTTTTTATTTTGTTTGTTATTCAATAAATTATTATCACTTATTTTTGTTCTTCTTTTTACTTACTTATTTTACTGGGGTTTGGTGGAAGGATGGTCTAAGCCGTTGGTTTTCGACCGCTACGACCCGGGTTCGATTCCCGCATTAGGCACTTTTTTCTGAAAAATTAAAAAAAAAATGCTCCAATGGCTTCCGATTCTTGCAAAAGTCCAACCCCACCAGCAAGCGCAAGTAATCAAACGGGGCTCTGGCACATTTGTAAATGCAAAGTCGAACTGCTTTTCACATGTTTAGACATGTGGTGTACTTACAGTTAAAGCAGTCGCCTACTCTACCCACCATGATTATCAAGGCCTGTACCACGTGTACTAGGGATAAGCAAAAAAAAAAATATTTTACTCATTGATCTATACATACAATTATTTGCATACAATTATTTACATACTATTATATGCATACAATTATATACATACACTTTTCTACATTTTTGCACTCTGCAGTCTAATATGTTGTTAATAATAGGGGTTTTAGACAAATATCAACTGTTGAAATTTGATTTTCCAAAATAGTTGAATTATCTAAAGTGTCGAATTAGTTTGTCATATGATAGGCCGTAGGTCGAGACTTCCAAAAATGGTCGAATTATCGTGTGTTGAATTAATTAGATTATATTGTATATATAAAAATATAGAATTGTTGTTTTTAATGAGGTCTTTCAAATGAATTTATTCCTTTAATATGTTGTCATATCTGCAATTTTTTTTCATTTCCAAAATATTTATTTACACTTTCACCAATGCCTATAGGATCTTTGCGATGGAACAGGTATGGTGTTCTAGCGCATGTGCTCTCATGTCCTTGAAGCACATATACTGACAGTACCCAAAGTTGAACACACTGTATAATGTCTGAAATATATGACTATAAAGAGGGCTCAAGGCCAAACCTTTGCTACAAGATCCTGTGTTTACGCACAGACGACTTTATGTGACTTTTTCAAGTGTGCGAACTTTGGATAGCATACATGTAAAGTTGAACCCAAGTATATATAAAATGTAGTTTTTAATGAGGTCATTTAAATGAATTCCTATTATAAATCGTCTCTTCTGATTTATTTTATCCTTTTTTTCATTTCCAGAATATATATTTACACTTTTCACCAATGCCTAAAGTTTCTCACCTGAAAGAAAAAAAAACTCCGCCTTTGCCGGTCCCAAGCCAGGATGAAAAAGGAGGAGGGGGAGCAGTAACAAGCTCACTAAAAAAACCTGGGCTCAGCTGGCCCGGCTGATAGTACCTTGTAAGGGCTCCTAATCCAGGGATACATTCTTTTGGAGCTAAGTCAGTGGCCTGCCACTGAGTAGTGCTCCCAGTCTTGATGACAAAGGCAGACGCATTCTACTTCACCCAATCATGATGGTTGTTAATTTCAAGCTTTACAAGCTTGACACTCTAATATGATTGAGTGAAGTTAAGAAAGGAGAAGAAAATATTTTTTGTATTTTTTTTGGCAATAATCTATTTATTATCAATTAATTTGATTTTGGTCTTTATTTATTATTCCCCTGCTCTATACATACATTTTGTACATTTACAATGTCAGCCGTTTTCTCTGTAATACCTTTTTAGCAGTGAAGTTATATTTGAGCAACAAACAATTGTTAAAATTTAAAATGGTCGAATTATCGATAGTGTAGGTATGGTGTTCTAGCGCATGTGCCCTCATGTCCTTGAAGCACATATACTGACACTATCCAAAGTTGAACACTCTGTATAATGTCTGAAATATCTTTGTCCCCTTCGGATACCAACTTTGGCTTCATTCTAGAGAGGCTTTATGTTTTACTAAGGTTGGCTTTTGCTATGACTATAAAGAGGGCTCAAGGCCAAACCTTTGCTACAAGATCCTGTGTTTACGCACAGACGACTTTATGTGACTTTTTCAAGTGTGCGAACTTTGGATAGCATACATGTAAAGTTGAACCCAAGTATATATAAAATGTAGTTTTTAATGAGGTCATTTAAATGAATTCCTATTATAAATCGTCTCCTCTGAAATATAGTTTGTAAATTTATATTCTGATTTATTTTATCCTTTTTTTTCATTTCGAAAATATATATTTACACTTTTCACCAATGCCTAAAGTTTCTCACCTGAAAGAAAAAAAACTCCGCCTTTGCCGGTCCCAAGCCAGGATGAAAAAGGAGGAGGGGGAGCAGTAACAAACTCACTAAAAAAACCTGAGCTCAGCTGGCCCAGCTGATAGTACCTTGTAAGGGCTCCTAATCCAGGGATACATTCTTTTGGAGCTAAGTCAGTGGCCTGCCACTGAGTAGTGCTCCCAGTCTTGATGACAAAGGCAGACGCATTCTACTTCACCCAATCATGATGGTTGTTAATTTCAAGCTTTACAAGCTTGACACTCTAATATGATTGAGTGAAGATAAGAAAGGAGAAGAAAATATTTTTTGTATTTTTTTTTTGGCAATAATCTATTTATTATCAATTAATTTGATTTTGGTCTTTATTTATTATTCCCCTGCTCTATACATACATTTTGTACATTTACAATGTCAGCCGTTTTCTCTGTAATACCTTTTTAGCAGTGAAGTTATATTTAAGCAACAAACAATTGTTAAAATTTAAAAGGGTCGAATTATCGATAGTGTAGGTATGGTGTTCTACCGCATGTGCTCTCATGTCCTTGAAGCACATATATTGACAGTACCCAAAGTTGAACACTCTGTATAATGTCTGAAATATCTTTGTCCCCTTCGGATACCAACTTTCGCTTCATTCTAGAGAGGCTTTATGTTTCACTAAGGTTGGCTTTTGCTATGACTATAAAGAGGGCTCAAGGCCAAACCTTTGCTACAAGAGCCTGTGTTTACGCACAGAAGACTTTATGTGACTTTTTCAAGTGTGCGAACTTTGGATAGCATACATGTAAAGTTGAACCCAAGTATATATAAAATGTAGTTTTTAATGAGGTCATTTAAATGAATTCCTATTATGAATCGTCTCCTCTGAAATATAGTTTGTAAATTTATATTCTGATTTATTTTATCCTTTTTTTTTTCATTTCCAAAATATATATTTACACTTTTCACCAATGCCTAAAGTTTCTCACCTGAAAGAAAAAAAAACTCCGCCTTTGCCGGTCCCAAGCCAGGATGAAAAAGGAGGAGGGGGAGCAGTAACAAACTCACTAAAAAAACCTGAGCTCAGCTGGCCCGGCTGATAGTACCTTGTAAGGGCTCCTAATCCAGGGATACATTCTTTTGGAGCTAAGTCAGTGGCCTGCCACTGAGTAGTGCTCCCAGTCTTGATGACAAAGGCAGACGCATTCTACTTCACCCAATCATGATGGTTGTTAATTTCAAGCTTTACAAGCTTGACACTTTAATATGATTGAGTGAAGTTAAGAAAGGAGAAGAAAATATTTTTTGTATTTTTTTTGGCAATAATCTATTTATTATCAATTAATTTGATTTTGGTCTTTATTTATTATTCCCCTGCTCTATACATACATTTTGTACATTTACAATGTCAGCCGTTTTCTCTGTAATACCTTTTTAGCAGTGAAGTTATATTTGAGCAACAAACAATTGTTAAAATTTAAAATGGTCGAATTATCGATAGTGTAGGTATGGTGTTCTAGCGCATGTGCCCTCATGTCCTTGAAGCACATATACTGACACTATCCAAAGTTGAACACTCTGTATAATGTCTGAAATATCTTTGTCCCCTTCGGATACCAACTTTCGCTTCATTCTAGAGAGGCTTTATGTTTTACTAAGGTTGGCTTTTGCTATGACTATAAAGAGGGCTCAAGGCCAAACCTTTGCTACAAGAGCCTGTGTTTACGCACAGAAGACTTTATGTGACTTTTTCAAGTGTGCGAACTTTGGATAGCATACATGTAAAGTTGAACCCAAGTATATATAAAATGTAGTTTTTAATGAGGTCATTTAAATGAATTCCTATTATAAATCGTCTCCTCTGAAATATAGTTTGTAAATTTATATTCTGATTTATTTTATTCTTTTTTTTTCATTTCCAAAATATATATTTACACTTTTCACCAATGCCTAAAGTTTCTCACCTGAAAGAAAAAAAACTCCGCCTTTGCCGGTCCCAAGCCAGGATGAAAAAGGAGGAGGGGGAGCAGTAACAAACTCACTAAAAAAACCTGAGCTCAGCTGGCCCGGCTGATAGTACCTTGTAAGGGCTCCTAATCCAGGGATACATTCTTTTGGAGCTAAGTCAGTGGCCTGCCACTGAGTAGTGCTCCCAGTCTTGATGACAAAGGCAGACGCATTCTACTTCACCCAATCATGATGGTTGTTAATTTCAAGCTTTACAAGCTTGACACTCTAATATGATTGAGTGAAGATAAGAAAGGAGAAGAAAATATTTTTTGTATTTTTTTTTGGCAATAATCTATTTATTATCAATTAATTTGATTTTGGTCTTTATTCATTATTCCCCTGCTCTATACATACATTTTGTACATTTACAATGTCAGCCGTTTTCTCTGTAATACCTTTTTAGCAGTGAAGTTATATTTAAGCAACAAACAATTGTTAAAATTTAAAATGGTCGAATTATCGATAGTGTTGAATTACAGTTTGTTATATGATAGGCTGTAGGTCAGGACAACAAAACATGGTCGAATTATCGAGAGTGTCGAATTACAGTTTTTTATATGATAGGCTGTAGGTCAGGACAACAAAACATGGTCGAATTATCGAGAGTGTCTAATTACAGTTTTTTATATGATAGGCTGTAGGTCAGGACAACAAAACATGGTCGAATTATCAATAGTGTCAAATTAAATTTGTTATATAATAGGCTGTAGGTAAGGACAACAAAACATGGTCGAATTATCGAGGTTATATTTTATATATAAAACTATAAATGTAGTTTTAATGAGGTCATTTAAATGAATTCATTCCTTTTATATGTTGTCTTATCTGTGATATAGTAGTATTGTTTGCAATTTTATTTGCTGATTTGTGTCTTTTTTTTTTCACTCAAAATATATATTTTTAAACTCTTCAACCAATACCTATAGTTTCTTTCTTGAAATTGCTTACCAAACACGAGTCAGTGTTTCCTCAGTGTTAACAGTGTGGAGTGTAAGATTGTGGAGGAGAAAAATAACTTCCTATTGAATTTTTCAATAGCCTTACTCCCAGAAGAATGCCTCCACACCAGTTATACTCTAGGTTGGTGCTATTGTTATGCTTCTGAGAAATTTTAATCTTAAGCAGGGTCTTTACAATGGTACATGTATGGTGATACAGTGCATGTGCTCTCATGTCCTTGAGGTACAAATACTGACAGGGGCCAATGTTGGACACACTGTATTGGTGTCAAAACATCTTTGGCTCCTTCAGATATCAACATTCCCTTCATTCTGAAGAGGCAAGAGTTTCCAATAGGGTTGGCTTTTCCTATGACTATAAATAAGGCTTAAGGCCAAACCTTTGCTAGAATGAGTTTCTTGCTACAAGAGCCTGCATTTATGCATGGACAGCTCTATGTGGCTTTTTCACGTGTGTGAACTTTGGATGGCATACAAGTAAAGTTGAAGCACAAATACTGACCGGGACCAATGTTGGACACACTGTATTGGTGCCAAAAATATATTTTGCTCCTTCAGATATCAGCCTTCCCTTCATTCTTAAGAGGCATCAGTTTTCACTAAAGTTGGCTTTTGCTATGACTATAAATAATATTTGGGTTCTTGCTACATACGCATGGACAGCTCTATGCGGCTTTTTCACGTGTTTGAACTTTGGACAAAATACATATAAAGTTGAACCCATGTATGAATAAAAACAGAAATTAATTTTTAATGAGTCCTTTAGATTAATTCCTTTTATAAGTAGTCTCCTCTGCAATATAGTTGACAACCTCTTTTTTCTGATTTATTTTCATAAACCTTTTACTAATGTCTATAGTTTCTTACCTCAAAGGAATTTTTTTTTGTATTAGTTGTTTGTTGATACACTATTATCAATTATTTAGATTTTGGACTTTTCTTTATTCAATAAATTCTCCCATTTCTCTATACATAAATTTTGTACATTTTCAGTGGCTGTCATCGCCTCTGTAATACCTTTTTACCGGTAAGGTTGTATTTAAACAACAATCGACTGTGTAAATTTGATTTTTAAAACGATCGAATTATCGGAAGTGTCGAATTATTGATAGTGTCGAATTACAGTTTGTTATATGATAGGCTATAGTTCAGGACATCAAAACATGGTCAATCTATACTTTTAAAGTCTCTGCAGGCCCTTTGGGTAAACCCTGGGCGTTGCCCGGGTCACTATAAATATAAGAAGGCATTTCCTGACCACGAGCACATGTGCTTTTTTATAATATATATATTATAAAAAAGCACATGTGCTCGTGGTCAGGAAATGCCTTCTTATATTTAATATATATATATATATAAATAGTAAGTAACTTTGAATATAACATTGAGCTGGGAATAAGGGAAAATTATGATAATACGCGCAGTTTGAGAACAGAAAAATTTAAAGAAAAAATATTTGAATAATTGGTTGGATTTTTGTTGGCACTAAATATTCAGAGAGATGGCGTTATTCTATACATAATATGACCTTTTATTGAATGAACACACATTCTAGTAAATATATAATTTTAAGTAAATAAAATGTAATTATTTATTCACTTCCACCATAGTCAATAATCAATTATAATATATTCAAACTAAACAATTTACTTTTTTCCATCGCTAATCCCTATTATATTGTAGCGGAGATAAATAAAACAAGGGCAAGTTTGGGGATAATTAATTTATTATAAGGGGTATTTATAGGGAGAGAGAGAGAGTGTACAACTTACCCCAAGTTAAAGATAATCCTAATGAGCGACGTCAGCTCCCCCCGCCGACCAGATTCCGAGAACCCCTCACACCCGGTGTCCAGGGATGATTGACAGGCGTCCCATGGGGCCTCTCGTGGTTGGAGCCGCTGAGCCGCTTGACCCTACTCCCTCCTTAGAGAAAACAGCGACCCGCTGATTAGCTTGTCTCAGCCCTTGTTTTGGAAGGAAATCTATCACGGCTGGTGTTCCCTAGTAGAATAGAATGTTGTTCTTCAGGGTCCAGGTAGGGCTTCATCCGAATGACATGGACGATATCCTTGGCTTTCCGTGATCGGGAAGAGGGGTCCACGGGCTCTACTTCATACGTAACTTCTGAAAGCTTCTTGGTCACCTTGTAGGGACCGAAGTATCTCTTCAGTAGCTTTTCTGATAGTCCTACTTTTTGGATGGGAGTAAAACCCACACGAGATTATCCTTCTGGTAATAGACTGGAGTATGTTTCTGGTCGTATAGTCTACGGTCTTTCGCCTGTGATTGTAGATGGCGTGATCGGGAGGGTTGACGCGCTTCCTCAGCTCTGGTCACAAGTTCTCCAACGTAGTCGTCAGATATCTCATCTGGTAGGTAGGGTAGTATGGCATCGATGTAGGTCTCGGCCTCGCGGGCGTGGACAAGAAAGAACGGGGTGTAGCCGGTCGCCTCCTGTTTAGCAGTGTTGTAAGCAAAAGTTACATAGGGCAAAACTTGGTCCCAGTCCTTCTGAATAACACCTGTGTACATGGACAACATGTCTCCCAGAGTTTTGTTGAACCTTTCAGTCAGGCCGTTGGTCTGGGGATGGTAGGCCGTTGTAAATCTGTGCGCAATTCCGCACAGAGCATTGATCTCTTTTATTACTTGAGAAATGAAATTTCTGCCGCGATCTGTTATCATTTCTCTAGGAGCTCCATGCTTCAAGATGACGTCTTCAACAAGGAACTTAGCTGTTTCGATTGCTCCTCCGTCTGGGATCGCTTTCGTTATGGCATACCTTGTCATATAATCGGTGCACACAATGATCCAACGGTTTCCATCTTTAGAAACTGGAGATCAACCCCGACTTTATAGAATGGCTTTTCTACGGGCGGTATGGATACAAGTTGTCCAGCCGGACGTCGAGGTAATTTCTTCCTTCGTTGACACTTCTGACAATGGCTTACATATTGGCGAACAGTTCTATAAAGGCCAGGCCAATAGAATCGTTTCTTCACTTTGTTATATGTTCGGGCGAAACCCAAATGCCCAGCTGTAGGAGCATCATGTAAATCTGCCATAACTTCCGATCTTAAGTGCTTATGGATCATCATAAGCCAGGGTCTACCAGTTGTGCTCTAGTTTTTCTTGTATAAGATGCCGTCGATAATGTTGAATTCCCTTCTGGTGCAGCCCGAGTTTAAATTATCGATTTTTTTAGCTAAATCCGGGTCTTTAGTCTGCTCTATATCGACGTTGGTTAGTGACATCACAGCACTTGGTTGATCGTTCTCAAGCGGGCTCTTTGACAGACAATCGGCATCCTTATGCTTGCGTCCGCTCTTGTAGATAACGGTCACGTCAAATTCTTGCAACTTCAGCGCCTATCTTGCCAAACGGCCAGAAGGATCTTTCTACCCTACCAACCAACATAGAGAATGATGGTCAGTGACAACCGTGAATGGTCGACAAAACAAATATGGGCGGAATTTGCTAATAGACCAGACTACAGCAAGGCATTCTTTTTCTGTTGTAGAATAGTTATTTGCAGCCTTTGTCAAGCTTCTAGATGCATAAGCTATAGGCCGCTCCTTTCCACCTTGTATTTGTAAAAGAACAGCTCCAATACCATGTCCGCTTGCATCCGTGTGTAGAAGGGTATCAGCGGATTCATCAAAGTGTCCCAAGAAGGCTCTGAAATTAGAGCTGTTTTAAGGACTTCAAACGCTTTCTCTTGAGCTACATCCCAATAGAATTGTTTTTCAGGCTTCCATAGGTCATGCAAAGATCTAGCTTTGTCGGCAAAGTTCTCAATAAATCTTCGGTAATAGGAACATAATACAAGAAAGCTCCTCAGTTCAGAGTTATTCCTTGGCCTAGGAAATTTAGAGACGGCTTCAACTTTATCTGGATCTGGATGAATTCCATTGGCGTCAACAAGGTGTCCCAAAATCTTTATCCTTCTTGATCCAAAAAGACACTTTTTGTAGTTTAAGTTTAGTCCAGATTTCTGGATGCAACCTTAATACAAGTTGTAGACGACGTAGATGTTCCTCAAAGGTAGGTGCGTAAACTACGATGTCGTCCAGATAGCAAGGGCACATGTTCCATTTAAAACTGCCCAGAACACTATCTAGCATCCTTTCAAACGTTGCTGGAGCGTTGCATAGACCGAAAGGCATTACTTATAACTCATACAGCCCATCTGGAGTGATGAAGGCAGTTTTCTCCCTGTCTTTTTCGTCCACTTCAATCTGCCAATACCCGGACCGAATGTCCATCGTGGAGAAGTAACTAGAGCCAGCTAAACTGTCCAAGGCATCGTCAATGCGTGGCAGAGGGTAAACATCTTTTTTTTTGTCATATTATTTAATCGACGGTAATCTACGCATAATCTCCAGGTCCCATCTTTTTTTCGAACTAGAATAACTGTAGATGACCAAGGACTTTCAGAGGGCTTCACGATGTGATTTTCAATCATCTTGTTCACTTCATCTTGAATTAGTCGTCGTTCACTTGGTGCTACTCTATAGGGCCGCTGTTTGATAGGAGAGTGGTCTCCTGTGTTTATCTTGTGCTTCACAGTACTGGGGGGCTTAATAGGAGTACTCCCAAAGTAAAATATGTCAATAAACTCGTCAAGGCATGAAACAAGCTGTAACCTTTGAATTTCAGACAGCCCTGGATCTAGAGTAAGGTTTATCTTCTGTGACCATTCACGTGACTTTAGATGCGTTTCTTGTAACTTATCGCTGGATTCAATAAGACTGCAGATATTCCCATTCTCATAACTTTCCATGGAGCACATATTCATTCCTGATGGAATCAGTTGCGGCCAAGACGCTCCATTCGCCACCCAAATGCTACCTCGGCCGTGTCGAAATGTAACCAATGAGTTTGGTATAAGAACTTCCTTTCTTAATAATAAGTCCTTAGAAGTTGAGACTAAAACATCTCTAACACTACATATTTCTTCGTTTATCGCACTGATCTTCTTTATTGATTTAGGCGGGATGACAAAGTCGTCGGAAGCAAACAATCTCTGGTTTTTATCCTCTCGAGATTCCAGGACGGAGGTTGCCCCGAGATGGATTTCATTTCTGCCACAATCAATGACGGCCTAGGTGGCCTTGAAGAAGTCCCATCCAAATATGATCTCATGGCTGCATTCCACCATAACAACGAATTCAAATGAGATATTCAGACCATTAACTTCTATGTTCAGGACACATTTTCCTAGGGTCTCTATTAAATTTTTGTTTGCGGCTTTAAGAATGGGACCTGGTTCTTTAATGAGAAGTGTCTTTAGTTCGTGTCGAAATTTGTCTGAAATAACAGAAAAGTCTGCTCCTGAATCCACCAATGCTTTAATTTTGCGTCCATTTATTTCGACCATAACAAAATTTTCTTTTAATTTAGCGGCGATATACCCTGGAGGATTTTCCTCAATGGCGACCTCACCCCCGTTAGAAGCCGATCCACTTAGGTTTTCACATTCTGAGGCTTGGGAGAACGGCTGAAACGACGGGCTGGCGACTGGGATTGTCTTCGGGCTGGCGACCTTGCACGGCTTGGATGTGGGGAAGAGCTCCGGTAGAAGTACGTCGAGGTTTGGGGCGTTACATAGTCGTCGTCGGCGTCATATCTCGGGGGTCGACTCGAAAATCCAACATTTCTTCCTTCTACGCCATTCCTTGTCCTGGCTTCAGCGAAGACCTGACGTCGTTCCCTACAATGACGGACGACATGTCCGGGTCGTCTGCAGTGGAAGCAGATAGGTTTGTCGTCGTAGGTTCTCCAATGTTCCGTCTTCCTGGGTTGGGTTGGTCGGTCGATATTATAATAGGACGTTCGTGGTTGTTGTTGTACCACGTTGACTTGGTTGTAGTAGGTTGTAGAGCACGGCTGTCCTCTTCCCTCACAGTCTGTTCCATGGCGTTCACCTCTCGGAGCGGACTGATCACTTCAGGTGCTGAGAAAACCTTTTGTATCTCTTCTCTAACGATGCGGCGAATTAAGCCGGCCAAGTCGTCTGAGTCGTCAACACACGAAATGGGCATTACGTTTGACAACCTGGCGAATTTCGTACGGCCGATCCGGCGCTGCTTGACTGTTGTCAGATGACGGCAGAACTTCAGGATCTCATCTACCGTCTGTGTGTCGTTAGCTATGTCACGTTATCTAAGTGTCGTTAATGCGAACTCGAGCGTCGTTATTTTATAAAATAAGTCGACACGAGCCCCTGTAAAATTGTTGTAAAATATGTTTTTTAGATTTTACGGTAAAGTAAACATCTCAGACTATAATCCTCAAAGTTTATTTCCCCCTCTCAAAAAAATTCCAATAAAAAATATCCCTGAGAATTAAATCATCCCCCCCTAAGTTCAATTTGTTTCTTCCAGAATTCTTCGCCTCAACTCGGCCAATTTCCTTCTTCCAACTTTGACCAAATTTCTCCAGAATTTACAATTGAGACAATTGTTATCAAAGTTAGAACAAATCTTCCATGTTTTTCTTTTTTTTTTACTCATTGGAGACTTCTTATTCTATGTGCGTATGTGTAGGAGGGGGATGAGATCAATAATTACAGTTGAACCTCCCATGAGCGACCGTCAAGGACTCTATATTTCAACGGGGCCTGGACACATGGTCGACAATCAGCACCCGGGTTCGAATCCCACATTGAGTACCTTTTATTTAAATAATGTAACAGGTTTCTGAAGATGAGTTTCTTTTATTTCTATTAGCACATTCTCAAGCTTTCGGGTATTTGCGCTCTTCTACAGAGTATAAAAAGAATAATAATAATAAACGCTGTTAGAGACACTAACAAAATTTAAACATATATATTGTCGCGCGTGACCCCTGCGGTTCTTCGCGACGACGCCGCTTCTTCCTTCGTGGGTCACCTACCCGGGCTCCCAAGGACGTCCGAGAACCACCACTAAAGTGGAACTCCTTTCCTCTGGCAGTATCTCTCGGCCTTACCACTGGTGGGGGGGCACGAGAGACTTACCAGAAGAGTAGCAGCAACGATGTGGCGATGGCGAGAGTAACAATAGCAAGCGGCATCAAGACTTCTAAAACTACTTCCTTTATTGTCATTTCTAATAAACATTACATATAACTGGAATAACATTCAATGGGTATTTACATTATTTTATGTCCTAGGGCCAATAAAAGTGTATTTACAAATATTTTCTCCAGGAAACAGGAACACAGCAGTCGGCGATATCTACATTAGTTCCAGACGGAAACAGGCGAAAGCGCCATCTATTGGTGGAGGTTGTAGTTATTTTGAGGCCTTATACACGACAATATTTATATGTGAAAAATAATATAAAAAAGGTCAGGTGTTAGTATTAAAATAAAAAAAAGGCAGATCCTGACCACGATCACATGAGCCTTTCGTGGATGGCTTTTCTTGATTTATCAAGAAAATGGGTTGGGCAAATATCAGGGAAAAGGTAAAAATCAACCTTTGGTTGATTTCTGTTCCTCTAGATGGCGCTCTGACATCTAAAAATATTATTTGCTCGTGGTCAGGATATGCCTTTTTCGATATATTCATATAAATTTGTCTAAATTTTGCATATTACTCTTGATGGTAAAATATTTTATTCAGGTAATTTTTATTAACATAATAACTATTGATGGAAATTTTGCCGGGAGGAAATTGATATAAAGAGACAAGGGTCTACTCTCCCGTCAAAATAGACGTCTAAAATCAGACGCCATCTATTGACCGTCGCCGCAAATAGCGGCCTCGGGTCGGTGACAAAGCCACAACACCAGCTTTGGCAAACTGAAAAGCGTCCACCTAGAGACCATGGTTTCGGGCTAATGGCCCTCGTCAGTCTAGGGCTAAAATCTATGGCTAAAATATAGATGGAAATTTTGCCGGGAGGAAATCGATATAAAGAGACAAGGGTCGCCTTTCCCGTCAAAATAGACGTCTAAAATCAGACGCCATCTATTGACCGTCGCCGCAAATAGCGGCCTCGGGTCGGTGACAAAGCCACAACACCAGCTTTGGCAAACTGAAAAGTGTCCACCTAGAGACCATGGTTTCGGGCTAATGGCCCTCGTCAGTCTAGGGCTAAAATCTATGGCTAAAATATAGATGGAAATTTTGCCGGGAGGAAATCGATATAAAGAGACAAGGGTCGCCTTTCCCGTCAAAATAGGTGGACGCTTTTCAGTTTGCCAAAGCTGGTTTTGTGGCTTTGTCACCGACCCGAGGCCGCTAGTTGCGGCGACGGTCAATAGATAGCGTCTGATTTTAGACGTCTATTTTGACGGGAGAGGCGACCCTTGTCTCTTTATATCAATTTCCTCCCGGCAAAATTTCCATCTATATTTCAGCCATAGATTTGGCCCAGCCACTTTGCCAGCTAAACACCTCTTTAGCAGATTGTCAAGATTCCATTAGATCCCGCGTGGTTCTCATAGAATAAAGTCCGCCCTAGACTGACGAGGGCCATTAGCCCGAAACCATGGTCTCTAGGTGGACGCTTTTCAGTTTGCCAAAGCTGGTGTTGTGGCTTTGTCACCGACCCGAGGCCGCTAGTTGCGGCGACGGTCAATAGATGGCGTCTGATTTTAGACGTCTATTTTGACGGGAGAGGCGACCCTTGTCTCTTTATATAATAACTATTGTTAATTTAATCGTAAATATTGTCATATTTAATAAAGTTTGATTTAGTTTTCTCCTAAAAATTGGCTTTAATCCTCTGGCAAGTCCACATTCAACAGTGAGTGCAAGTAACCAAACAGTGTTCTGGCAGAGTGCAAAGTCGAAATATTTTCTATCATATGTAGACATGTGGAGGTGTACTTACTGTATAAGAAAGGAACTCCATTAATCATGCTTTCATGGCCTGTATTTCTGCCTATTCTTGGGATAATACGATAACTGTTTTGAAGAAGGAAGTATACCTTTTTTTTTGCTTATCCCTAGTACACGTGGTACAGGCCATGATAATCATGGTGGGTAGAAGTAGGCGACTGCTTTTACTGTAAGTGCATTACATGTCTACACATGTGAAAAGCAGTTCGACTTTGCACTTACAAATGTGCAAGAGCCCCATTTGGTTACTTGCACTCGCTGGTGCGGTTTGACCTTTGCAAGAATCGGGGGTCATTGGAGCATATTCTTTTTTTTAAATCAGAAAAAAAAGTGGCTAATGCGGGAATCGAACCCTGGTCGTAGCGGTCGAAAACCAAAGGCTTAGACCATCCTTCCACCGACCCCCAGTAAGTATACGTGAGACATACTATCAGGACCTTTATAAGATGTACATATATAAAATAGCTCTAAGATATAAACAGAGGAAATATAAACTCTATCTTGCGACATTAACCAAGCTTAAGAGGAAACGGTCGATGAGGAACAGTGCAAACAACTTGAAGGATCAGTCATTGAAATCGCCAACAAACAGGTTATAAAGTTGTTTATAAAAGTGCTAACATTTCTGAAATACCATTTTAAAATATTAAAATAAAATTTTGTAGAATTTTCTGCATCAAATGTTTAATGAAAAATATGAGGTTGTCCCAAAAGCACGTAAACATATAATGATTTATATTTTGCAAGTGTTTACGAAATTTTGGGACAACCTTGTAATTCTGAAACTTGGTCCACCTGCTGATTGGCCACCCTTGATATAGAAAAAATTAGAGATTAAATCATTGTTATATGAGAATTCTTTTATAATTATACCAAGGTTACAAATATTACCAAGGTTGTCCCAAAAGTTCGTAAACACTTGCAAAATATAAATCATGTTTACGAATTTTTGGGACAACCTTATATTATAATATACAACAAATGAAAACATTAGGACGCGGAAGTTTCTTTTAAAAAATAAATCAAACTTCTACTGTCCTTACTGCGATGAAAAAAATTTGGGAGGGCTTGGCTCATCAGTGGTAAACCCTCCCAGCGGTTTCGCTAATTTGCCTGACCTTAATCTACCAGATCGCTTCTTCAGAGCTCTTATACTGTATTGGACCATTCTGCTTTTATATGCTACACTGAAGGGTAGAATCTTAGAAATGATATTTAAGCAAACTATGGAATAAGCTTTTAGGACAGTAGAATTAAATTTAAATGTTCTAATATATCATTTGTACAATACTTCTTTTGAACAAATATAATGTTCATGAACAAATGAAATATGTGTAATACAACATGTGTGGATTATTAACTCAACCTATTGACATTCCAAACGTTCCACTAACCAGGACAGCAGCTTGTGCCGGCAATATTAGCTACCAGAGTAACATGTGTTCTCCCGTCAAGTCCAGGATAAATAACCTACGCGCAATAATAGACGCTGCGATGTCATCTTATTTGTCCCAGCTGTATAAATGAAGTAGTTGTCAGGACTGTGGAGTCTATGTCAGCCTCAATCCCCATTTTGCTGCCTTTAACACTCACTCGTAATTTCACGAATGGTATTCAGTTGTATTCACACTCCAAGCTGTGAAAAAAATTAAAATAAAAGCCCGAAACGCGTTCATGGATGGCTTTTCTTGATTTATCAAGAAAATGGATTGGCAAAATATCAGGAAACAGGCTAAATAAACGTTTAGTTGATTTCTGTTCCACTAGATGGCGCTCTGCCATATAAAAAGCTCATATGCTCTTGGTCAGGATATGCCTTTTTTATTTTAACTCCAAACTGGGTGTCTCATATGTAAATATATATTAAGTATTTAAAATATAAACGAAATTACACATACATTTTATAGAAATATATTGTTTTTGATCATTGATATAGGTAAAAAGCAAATATTGTTTTGCATACATAGAAAATTATTAACGAGAAGTGAGGTTGTGTAAATAGGAAAAGCTATATTTTGTTTAAATCGGGGGTGGCCAATCTTTTCAGAATGTGGGCCAAATTTCAAAATCCTATTTCCTGCCCGGGCTACGAACTTAATTTATTTATATATATTTTTCTATTGTTTTCTCATATATATGTATATACTTCAATCCCACATGATGAAGCTATTACAGAAATTTCAGCATTCTTGAATGCCCACCCCAACCTACCATTATCTATACCAAAGGAAGCCCTCATAGACTTACTCAAACTGTGCCTATCATTCAGCTACTTTAACTACAAGAATCAATACTTCAAACAGATCAAAGGCCTCCCGATGGGCAACCCAATATCTTCAGCTCTGGCAAAAATTTTCATGAATAATATTGACAAATTAATAATAGATAATAAGAAGCTGAAAATAACATTCTGGAAAAGATATATTGACGATATTCTTCGCATAACCGAAAACAACAATACAACAAGCATTCTGAATTTCTTGAACAATATAAAACCATTTCTTACATTTACACATGAAATAGAAGGAAAAAACTATTTATCATTCTTAGATATAATTCTCTCTAGAAACAGCTCTAAAATAGAAACAGGCATTTACCGCAAGCCAACTCACACAGGTGGTTACTTGAATATCAGCTCATTCGGCCCTATTAACCATAAAATATCTGTCATAAAAACCCTATCAAAAAGAATATCTACTCATTGCCCTAATAATCTAGAAAAAATACAACAAGAAAGAATAATATATATATATATATATATATTTAATTAAAAAGGCATATATTGGATAAAAAAAAAATTATAACACCTTGATAAAGGTTGGCGTTCAGCCAGCTGAAATATTGGTAAAATAAATAATTTTTTGATCCAATATATGCCTTTTTAATTAAAGATTTATCTATGGATTGCTCTATTTTCAATATATATATATATAACAAATTACTAATTTTCAATTCTTTTATTTTAAATGTATATATTTTATTATTCTCTATATATTAATATTTTATATATTATTTTATTATTATTAATTATATTTATTAACATGCATATTGTAGATTTTAGATATTTTAAATTTTATAGCAGTTGTTCAATACTCTTGAATTGATACGCGAGCTTCTCAAAACAATCTTGTTCCCCGAAGAAGTTTGGCGAGTTGCCACATGAAATATCGGAAATAAAACTTTATGATTCAAAATAGGTATTTTTAAATAATATATATAAATGCCAAACGAGGTATTTCTTCCTTTTAATGTTCATCAGAACGATGCACTGTGAATCACTTTTGTAAAAAAACTTTGCTAATGATGATAAAGTAATACCAAAAAAACACTAGTTTTGGTAAATTCAGACAAAAGGCCAATCTGCATACCATGGTTTCGGGCTTTGGTTTTCATCAGTACAGGGAGAGGTGCTTCGTTTGGTATATGAATATTGTCAAATAGCTCCATCCAGATGGGACAACTGTCAATCATCCCTGGACCCCGGGAGGGGGGACCACAGGTGTGGGGGCTTCTGGGAAGCTGATATGTAAATAAGGAAAACGGGACGGTGGCTAACGCCGTTCATTAGGATTAACTTTTAACTTGGGGTAAGTTGTACAAAACTCTCTCTCCCTATAAATACCCCTTATAATAAATTATTTATTCCCAAATTTGCCCTTGCTTTATTTATCTCCGCGACAATATCATCCTCCCGCCACTTTATGTTATATTTATATAAACGTCTGTTTCTGTTTATACGAGTACCTTATGGTAAATTATTTTGTTGGTAAAAACGCAGAAACTTGAAGAATTCTAAAATTGGTAAAAATAAATCTGTAATCCCATTGTGGTTACAATTAAAAAGTATGAAAAGGTAAATTTTGAGTAAATTGTGTTAATGTATTCTGTCGTGGCTCCTATGGATGGAAACATTTTCCATAAAAAAGAAAAAAAAGAAAGCCAGTACCTGTTGTAGAGAACGATGTCCGGCAGCCAGAGCTTCTCACAAGGCACTCTGATCTTGCTGAGGTTCCCAAAATCTTTGGGATCCCACTTGAGGAAGTCATCATACCATTCCTGCATACCACAGCACACATCGTGGTTTGCGATAAACATCTTAGAATTTCTGATAGTAAAGTGCACGCACATTAACATAAATCTCTAAAGAAATATATTTACCAATGGATATTTCAAGACATGGTTTCGCGGTATACTTTATCCCAAGAGGTGGTTCGCGAAGTTATTTAAATGTCCCGTGAGTTTTCGAATTGTGTCGCGAGAGTTCTTCAAGTGTCTCGCGAGATTTTTAAAGCTTGTTCCGAGAGTTATTTAAAATGTATCGCCAGAGCTCTTCAAATTTTATCCCTGGAGTTCTTCAAAGTTTGTTCCGGAAACTTTTCGAAGTGTGCCCTGAGAGTTCTTCAAAGTGTGTCACCAGAAGTTTTAATATTTGCTCCCGGAGTTCTTCAAAGTTTGTTCCGGAACCTTTTCGAAGTGTGCCCTGAGAGTTCTTCAAAGTGTGTCACCAGAGGTTTTAATGCTTGCTCTTGGAGTTCTAAAAGGTGTGTCACCAAAATTTTTCAAAGTTTGTCCCGGGAGGATTTTGAAGTGTGCCCCGAGAGTTCTTCAAAGTGTGACACCAGAGTTCGTCAAAGTTTATACCGAGAGTTCTTCAAGTGCGTTACTATAGAATTTCAACTCCTCCGATGGAGTTCTGTGTCTCCAAAGTTCTTCAATTGTTCCGAGAAAAAGTTCTTCAAGTCAGTTGCCAGAGTTCTTCAAGTGTTCCGAGAGAAAGTTCTTCAAGTGCGTTACCAAAGTTCTTCAAGTGTTCCGAGAGAAATATCTTCAAGTGCGTTAACAAAGTTCTTCAAGTGTTCAGAGAGAAATATCTTCAAGTGCGTTGTCAGAGTTCTTCAAGTGTTCCGAGAGATATATCTTCAAGTGCGTTAACAAAGCTCTTCAAGTGTTCCGAGAGAAAGATCTTCAAGTGCGTTACCAAAGTTCTTCAAGTGTTCCGAGAGAAAGATCTTCAAGTGCGTTAACAAAGTTCTTCAACTGTTCAGAGAGAAATATCTTCAAGTGCGTTGTCAGAGTTCTTCAAGTGTTCCGAGAGAAAGATCTTCAAGTGCGTTACCAAAGTTCTTCAAGTGTTCCGAGAGAAAGTTCTTCAAGTGCGTTAACAAAGTTCTTCAAGTGTTCCGAGAGAAATATCTTCAAGTGCGTTAACAAAGTTCTTCAAGTGTTCAGAGAGAAATATCTTCAAGTGCGTTGTCAGAGTTCTTCAAGTGTTCCGAGAGAAATATCTTCAAGTGCGTTAACAAAGTTCTTCAAGTGTTCCGAGAGAAAGATCTTCAAGTGCGTTACCAAAGTTCTTCAAGTGTTCCGAGAGAAAGATCTTCAAGTGCGTTAACAAAGTTCTTCAAGTGTTCAGAGAGAAATATCTTCAAGTGCGTTGTCAGAGTTCTTCAAGTTTCAGAGAGAAATATCTTCAAGTGCGTTGTCAGAGTTCTTCAAGTGTTCAGAGAGAAATATCTTCAAGTGCGTTGTCAGAGTTCTTCAAGTTTTCAGAGAGAAATATCTTCAAGTGCGTTGTCAGAGTTCTTCTGCTCTGAGAGAAAGATCTTAAAGTATATATAAGGCGAGAGTCTTCCTGTTTGTCATCAAATTACTCGGTTTGTATAAGAGGTACTCTTAACGTTTCCTTAACTACCACTCTTGTTTTGAAATAAATATTTGATACGCGAATAATAAACAAAGAATTAAAATTTAAATGAAATTCATATAACTATAATATTTACAAATCTATTTAAATATATGACTAGAGGGTATATTTAGAGTATTTTAAAGAGAGGAGGAATAGTACATGTTCTTGCGATGAAAATCAACAAAAACGCTATGCCATTGGGTCACGAAAATGTGTCACGAAAATACGACATGAGAGATAATTCTATGACAATAATAAAAATAACAAACGACCTACCAGGATTTGAGCCTGGTATCTTTTGATCCACAATCAGGGATGTATTAACGTCAACTATATTTATATAAAGTCAAATATAAGAAAAGATACTGCCTATATGGGTATGAATAAAATGGAAAATATGCGGGCAAAATAGTAAAGAAATAGAAAAGAAAAATCCAAGAAGTATACAGAAAGTAGACGAAAAGTAGATGAAGATAAGAAAAAAAGAATCTAGAGTAGAAAATCAGCATATAAGAAATATACAATAAGTACAAATATAAAATTTCGACATCTAGGTGGTTTGGAAATATATCAACATTTTGAGTACAACATTTGTGGACACACAAAAGAATGATAGCAAGTTATATATATAAAATATTTCAATAAAAAAGTTCTTTAAAAAGCTTGATTTAAAATAACGATTCTATTTTTTAGTCTATATTACGTGTACCTATCACATGTTCCACTATTACTAATAAATACAAAATTTCACCTCTGAAAACTAATTACTTTTAAAAACGATATTTATAGTTTAAAAGAAATTCGATATAAGAAAATAGTTTATTTTCAGGATAGAATGACTTTAAAAAAAGGGAGTTCGAAATTTAATTTATTAAACTTTTGTGAATTTATAAAATTGATTTTAACTCAATTCTTTCCGAGAAAATTGATTTGAGATTGTGTTTTGGAAATATGATTTTTTTCTCAGATTCCTTGATATGAGCAATTGAATAAAAATTGCCAAAAGACACTTAATAGAGGCTGTCTCATAAAGAAAAATTTCGTCTATTTCTTACCAGCGACAGGTCGCCTTCATAGGGGGAATTTTCGCTTATTGCCTACCACCGGCCGCCTTCATAGGGAAAATTTTCGCCTATTGCCTACCAGCGGCCGCCTCCATAGGGAGGATTTTAGACTATTGCCTACCACCGGCCACCTCCATAGGGGGAATTTTCGCCTATTGCCTACCACCGGCCACCTCCATAGAGGAAATTTTCGTCTATTGCCTACCACCGGCCACCTCCATAGGGGGAATTTTCGTTTATTGCCTACCACCGGCCGCCTCCATAGGGGGAATTTTCGCCTATTGCCTACCACCGGCCGCCTCCATAGGGAGGATTTTAGCCTATTGCCTACCACCGGCCACCTCCATAGGGGGAATTTTCGCCTATTGCCTACCACCGGCCACCTCCATAGAGGAAATTTTCGTCTATTGCCTACCACCGGCCACCTCCATAGGGGGAATTTTCGTTTATTGCCTACCACCGGCCGCCTCCATAGGGGGAATTTTCGCCTATTGCCTACCACCGGCCGCCTCCATAGAAGGAATTTCCACCTATTATATACATTAAAAATAGTATTTTATGTTAAACACTATTACCCAATCTATTTATATATTTTATACACACGTATTTTTAATAATATATCTTATAAATATCATAATATGCCATTCAAATGTGTGTGGTAGTTTCATCAGAAGCTGTAAGAGGCGCTAATTACGCATGATATTTACGAATAGATTATCAATTTTATTGATTGTGCGTCACCTATCTACTTTCTATCGTGTCAAAGTTTCAACCAGATTGTTCAAGTATTGTGAAGACGCATGCAGAATACACTTATATAAACAGTCTGATAAATTATTTATATTAAAAACAAAAAAGGCATATCCTGACCACATGAGCATTTTAAATGGAAGAACGCCATCTAGTGGAACAAAAATAAACTAAAAGTTTATTTAACTTGTTCCGTGATATTTTGCTAACTCAATTTCCTGATAAATGGATGGATCAATAAAAACGATAAAAGTTTATCGTTATCGAAAAAAAAACAAAGAAGGAAACAAAAGTATATAAGTATTCACTTTCAAATTAAACTCTGTTTTTATATATTTTTTAAAATCTCAAGAAAAGAAACGATTTGGCAACATTTTTTTCGTTTGGATGATGCACCGCGACCTGGCGCCCTGGTTAAGGTTAGTGAGGATGCAACAACCTGGGCCATTGACGAGATGATACAGAACGATCGTAACATGAGCATTAGAGTTATTTCTGCCGAACTTAACCTTATTTATGGTAGTGTCCAAAAAAAGCATTGCAAACCATTTAAAGTTCAGAAACAAAATGGATGCCTCGGCTGCTCACAGAAGAAATGACGGAAAAACGTCTTAACGCTTGTAGGTAGCTTTTGGAACGTTATGAAATTGAGGGTGAAGGTTTTCTTGATAGAATAGTGACTGGAGATGAATCATGGATACACCATCACATTCCTGACTCTAAAAGATCAAGTGAAAAATGGCATCGCAAGGGTTCACCAACACCAAAGAAACCAAGGATAATAGCTACTGCTAGAAAAGTACTCTTGACTATTTTTAGGACAGTAAAGGATGCATCTTAGAATATTATCTTCCTAAAGGCCAAACAGTTAATAGCATAGTTTATTCTGGGCTCCTTGAAAAACATTTAAAGCTAAAAATTCGTTCTAAAAGGCGTGGTTTGCTGAGCAAAGGTGTTTGCCTACAGCATGATAATGCTCGGCCCCACGTGACAAATCTCACCATTGAAACCATCAATAAATTAAATTTTAAAGTTCAAAACCATCTCCCTTACTCTCCTGATTTAGCCCCGAGTGATTATTATTTATTTGGACACTTAAAAATATTTTAAAGGGGCATGACTTTCAAGACTGATGATAAGGTTAAAAATGCGGTGCATGGATGGCTTGCCCAACACACACAAGATTTTTTCTTAAAGGGAATTTACAAGCTACCTGACCTTAGGAAGAAGTGTATAGAAAAAGGAGGGGGTTATGTAGAGGATTAATTAGCCCTGAGTGATTATTAAAAAAAAAAAAAAACTTATCGTTTTTTATTGATCCACCCTTGTGAATCAAGGAAATCCAACTACGTACACGTTTCGGGCTGTAGACTCTCGTCAGCGTGGTGCAGGCTGTACCTCAACGACCAAAATTTGGTCCTATAGGATTCCTGAGAAACCAAGAAATGGGGTTTTAAGGCCAAATTTGCGTAAATACGCTTTTCATGTGAAAAATTACATATAGTCAATAAAAATTACATCTCAATATTGTTACATCATGATTAATGGCGTATTTCTTATATTATTTTTAATATATTTGAAATTTAAATTATATATTTATTTATTTTTATATTCTATGATATTTATTTAAAACAGATTATTTAGATTATCATCATTTGTATTTAGGTACACGTGTGACTTCACTGCTCTCTTTGATGTGAGAAAATAAATAAATCATTCTGGAGGCTACTTAAAGAAGACTTATCTCGTTATTCCCTTTTATAAAGTTGTAGGATGGTTGAAACACGCTCTGGTAAGATGCAAGACCCAGCCCAGGAAAGAATCAAGGCTGAAGAGTCTGCCAAGCCACAACTTGGTGCAACAATATTCACGGTAAAATTTGCGTAGATGGGTTTCGGCTCTAAAAATCATTTACTGCAATCAAATTAAACGAGTCGTTAAGTAAGATCTGGAGGAAAGCTCTCGTTTAAATTCTTATTTAACCATTCTACTGTTGAAAGATCAGCGATTAATTAACACTTAAAGATAATTAAAGGGAGTAACATTCTGTTTCCTTGTAATTGTCCTAATTTGATGACTAATTATTTTTGTTTGCAATAAACAATTTACGTTAATTATAGACGATCAAACATTAAATGTCTCATTCCCTCTCTTCCAATGTTTTAATGACCCTGCCTACGTCATTGTAAGGAACTGATTTAAATAGGCCTGCCTGCTGGTGTTCCCTAAAATATTTAGTTGAAGTACCGGGCGTTGCCCTGGGGGCAGGCTTTGCATCTCTGCAAAACCATGTCATTCTATAATCTTAGCAGGAATAAGTCAAAATGTTTCATCTTTTATCTCTCTTATGAGAGCATCAAGTCCTACCACACCTTCCTACGGTCCCCCCTGGACCCTTTGGAATATTCGACCAAATTCTGATCCGTTTCCAAGGTGACTAACGTGGCAACGGCACCCATTTTCAATTGAAGAGCAAAACCGATATCTCCATGCTGTGATATAGATGCATGGGGACATCTGAGGCTCTTCATTGAACACGACAACATCAACAAGATAAATCAATCCGCCTTTTTCTCATCTAACATGATCCAGGATGGTATCAGAATCTTGACTTTAATTTTAATTTAAAAATGATCTTTATATTTGCCCGATGCTCTTTAATATTGGGGTTATCCTCTCTTCTACTTGAAGAGTTTAGGCTCGAAAGTCATTCTATTTCTTTTAACGCAAGAACTCTCTAAAATAAAATAGGCATATCCTGACCGCCCACATGGACATATTTAGATAGCAGAGCGCCATTTAATAGATTATAAATAAACTAAAGGTAGATTTAGATTTCTCCATAATATTTGGACACCCTTTGATTTATCAATAAATAGATATTTACCCAAAAATAGATCGTGAGGTGGTCTTGTTGAAAAGTGACTCGCACCTCGGCTGTCGCTTAGCAACGGCCACTTCCCCCAGACATTACGTAACTGTATATAGGTTTCAGATTTGCTTGCTTGTTGACTGCCACCGCTTACCTCTTTTAACTCTCTTTTGTTTGTCATCTAAATATAATCTTTTTGATAATTAAACATACTTTCTGAGATCCAACCTCTGTTTTATTCTTACATGGTAGCAGAGCGTGGTTGGTATCAAATATTTTTTGTTTAAGCTGAAATTCGTTTGCTTGCTCAAGATGACAACTGAACTTCCACAAATTCAAAAATTCAACGGCGATAATTTTCATCTATGGAAATTTCAAATGAAGATTATTCTAGAAGCAAAAGATCTTCTCAGTGTAACTGATGGCTCTGAGGTAAAACCTGAAATAGAGGATATTGCAAAATTCTCTAACTGGAAAAAGAAAGATGCAAAATCCAAAATGCTGATCACTACTGCTCTAGAGTTTAAATATCTTCAACAGATTGTTAACTGCCAGACTTCAGCAGAAATGTGGAAGAAATTATCAACAATATATGAACTGAAATCTGAAACAAACAAATATTTGCTGCAACAAAGATTTTTCGAATATAAAATGAATCCAAATGATAACATTGCTACTCACATTTCCAAAGTTGAAACTCTGGCACAACAAATGAAAGATCTAGGTGAGCCAATCTCTGATGTTGCCCTAATTACAAAGATAATTTGCAGCTTGCCTGATAAATACAAGAATTTCATAACAGCATGGGATTCAGTTTCATCAGAAGAAAAGACACTAGAAAACTTGACGGCAAGATTACTGAAAGAAGAAAGCTTACAGGATCATTGGGATTCTTCAGGAAATTCTAAACCAGATAATGCCTTGATGACTTTTTCAAAGTTCAACAGAAATTCAACAGCTTCCAACAAACAGCAGCAGCATCAACAATCCATTAAAGATAAAAAGAAGAACACACACTGTGGATATTGCAAGAAGAAAGGACATTGGTGGAAAGAATGCTATAAAAGAAAGGAAGAACAAAAAGGACAACAGCCAAGTTCTTCATCCAGAGATGATAGCTGTGCTTTTTCAGCTGAGACAAGTGCCTTCCTCGCTGAAACAAAGGATTCCTGGATTGCAGATTCTGGAGCAACGGATCACATGACTTTCAGAAGAGAATGGTTCTCTACGTTCGAAGAAATACCAGAAGGTGTTCATCCTGTGTGCCTTGGAGATGGAAAGCAGATCTATGCAAAAGGTAAGGGAAATATTGATATTCTCTCTTATGTTGATAGTCAGAAAATTAATGCAACTCTTTTGGATGTTCTCTATGTACCTGAATTGGAGACTAATCTTTTCTCAATATCTACTGCAACAAAACATGGTTTGACGCTCATTTGTAAAGGAAATCAGATAAAATTGACTAAAAATTCGAAAGTGCTAATTACTGGAATAAAGGACAATTCAAATCTTTATAGAATTTTTATTAAAGCAAAGCAATCTTCACAAACTCATGTTGCTCAGTTAAGTCTAGATATATGGCATCAAAGAATGGGTCATGTAAATCCTATAAAATTAACCCAAATGTTTGAAAATAATGTTTTTGAAGACGACATTAAAATTAGAGAAAAGCCTGATTCTTTACTATGTGAAGCATGCATCTATGGAAAACAAAATAGAAAGGTTTTTCACGCGTCAACAAGTCCAAATTCGACCTATCCAGGAGAGCTGATCTATTCAGATGTTTGTGGACCAATGAGTAAAAGATCACCAGGTGGATCATTATATTTTGTATCATTCAAGGATGATTTTTCAAGATTTAGAGTGGCCTACTTCATTAGGCATAAATCAGATGTTCTTGAGAAATTTAAAGAATTTGTAAAAAGAGTTAGGACTGAAACTGGAAATAAAATAAAAAGATTCAGAACAGATAATGGCACAGAATTCTTAAATAAGAATTTTTCTGATTATCTAAAATCTCTAGGAATTGTTCATGAACTCACTGCTCCATATACCCCAGAACAGAATGGAATTGCTGAAAGAGATAACAGAACAATAGTTGAATCAGCTAGATGCTTGTTACATGGAAGAAAAATGCCGCTTGAACTGTGGGCTGAAGCCGTAAACACAGCAGTCTATCTCTTAAATAGATGTACTACTAAAGTATTGGGAAATTCTACACCTTATGAAATATGGTACAAGAGAAAACCCTCCATCTTACATTTGAAAACTTTTGGATGTAACGCTTATGTGCATATACCAAAAGATAACAGAAAGAAATTAGACAAAAAGAGTATTCGTACATTTTTTGTTGGATATACTGAAACTAACAAAAATTATAGAATGTGGGATCCTATTGCTAGAAAAATTATCATAAGCAGAGATGTAATATTTACTGAAGCTAATACATCAGAAAATATTCAGGATAACCAACAAGAGCAGGTAACTATATACAGTGAAGAAAGTGTTGATAACACAAATATCAGTTCCAAACCAGAAGAATCATGTCGATACCCTCTCAGGAATAGAATCAGAGAAAATGAACAAACATCAACCAGCTGTACAAGAGCTATTTCATATGCTTGTTATGTCCATGACCAAGAACCATTGAACTATGAAGATGCAATTGTAGGACAAAACTCAAAACAGTGGAAACTAGCTATGGACGATGAATTCAATTCCTTGATGAAAAATCAAACATGGACGTATGTGACACTACCATCAGACAGAAAAGCTATTGCATGCAAGTGGGTATACAAAATAAAGCAAAATGCAGATGGATCAAATAAAATGTTTAAGGCTAGACTAGTTGCGAAAGGTTATTCACAAAAACCAGGACTTGATTATGGTGAAACTTTTTCTCCAGTAGTAAAATTCGATTCAATTAGAACAATCTTATCACTTTGTGCATCACTTGATATGGAAATGATTCAGTTAGATGTAAAATCTGCCTTCTTGAATGGTGATTTGGAAGAAGAACTTTACATGGAACAACCCCAAGGTTATGAAAACCCAGATTTTCCAAATCATGTTTGCTCTCTTCAGAAAAGCATCTATGGTCTTAAGCAATCCCCCAGAATGTGGAACAAGAAATTTCATGAGTTTTTAATTAAGTTTGATCTCAAACCTAGCATATCAGATTCATGTGTCTATACAATGAAATGTAAACAGGCTTACATATTACTTGCAATATATGTAGATGATTGCTTAATCTGCAGTGTAAATAAACAACATTTAGATGATATAGTACAGTACTTAAATTCCAATTTTGAAATAAAAACTTTTACTGCCGATTATTTCCTTGGCCTACAAATATATCGAGATAGAACAACTAAAATGTTATTTCTGCATCAAGCCTCATACATTGAAAGAACACTTGAACATTACAACCTTCTTGATATTAAGTTACAATCTGTACCTTCTGATCCTTACTCAAAACTAACAAAAGAGATGTGCCCAAAGGATGATCAGGAAATTGAAGAAATGAACAAGATTCCATACAGACAGACAATTGGTAGTTTAATGTACCTCATGACTGGAACTAGACCTGATATTGCCTACGCAGTCAGCAGGGTTAGCCAATTTATGAACAACCCAGGACCTTCACATTGGACCGCAGTAAAGAAAATATTTGGATACTTAAAAGCTACGAAAAACATCGGTATTTGTTTTGGTGGGAGTTCCTGCACTACATCTCTGATAGGTTTTTCCGATGCTGATTTTGGTGGAGACCTAGACACAAGAAAATCAACCACCGGATATGTGTTCATGTTGAATAATGGACCTATTTCTTGGTGCAGTCAAAAACATGCAATTGACCTTCTTTATGTCTGCTCCAATGATTTTGCTGCAGACATATTTACGAAAGCTCTACCTCCAGAAAGGCATAAAAGACTAAGGAGCCAACTTGGACTGTTTGAAACAACGGAGTGCTCGTCAGGTGGGAGTGTTGAAAAGTGACTCGCACCTCGGCTGTCGCTTAGCAACGGCCACTTCCCCCAGACATTACGTAACTGTATATAGGTTTCAGATTTGCTTGCTTGTTGACTGCCACCGCTTACCTCTTTTAACTCTCTTTTGTTTGTCATCTAAATATAATCTTTTTGATAATTAAACATACTTTCTGAGATCCAACCTCTGTTTTATTCTTACAGGTCTCTTATTGGGAGTTGAATTAAATCAGGTTAAGCTATTTCGATTCAAAATTTCCAGGGAGGATATTGATATTGTAAAATTGATGACAAGCTATCCGAGAGGCCAAGATTCTAGAGTAAAGTAGGGGAAGGATGGGTGAACTCCATCTTCTCCAGCTGCCATGTGTGAGGAGGGCAGGCGTCAAAAAACAGAATCCACGTGTGGGGGACAAGAGGAGTCTGGTCACATCTGCGACGAGTAGAAAACGTGAGGAGTTGCCTCCGAGGCGTGTGGATGATCCTGCAAAACGGTGCCAGAAAAGCCTGACATCGGAGCGGCCTACAAGGCGATGTAGTCCAGGCTGGACGTGGACATTGTAAAACGGAACGTTGCACAAGAGTGACATCCACGACTCCAAGGATCCTTCTGACGGTGAAGTTGAAGGAAAGTCCCACTAATTGTATTCCTTCTGTTTAATGCGACTTATAATAAAGCGCTAACTTTTGCTGCATCCTTACGAACCTCCGTGTGCATCTTTGTGACATCCTGATTATACAAAGAACACGAACAGCATCTAGGTACGACGTAACAATATATAAAATAAAGGTCCCCTGCCGAAATAATGTGAGTGCCAAGCTGGTGTTGGGATACGGACTCAATGATGCAGAGAGGGTCGATATATTAGACGTCTATTTTGGCTCTGTTTTTACTTTTTTCAAAAATTTTATTTTGTAACAGTAGCAGCCTCTGAGGAAGGGGTTCACTCTTAATGGTCACTCTTGAGATATCATATTTGAGAAATTTCTAAAGCACGGCAGAAGAAATGACATAGGGAGATTTCTCTCTAGAGACTAACAGCAGAAATTGTTTATGAGTAAATAGTAATGATCTCCCCCTTTCACTCTATTAATTAACTAAACAAATTCCACTTTTTACCTTGATGATCTCTATCGCAAGTCTCTTAATTAGTCACCCACATCCAAATTAGCGCTAACCAGATTTTTAAAAGGTCATAATTGGCCCGGCTTATCTCGAGAGAAAGGATAATTAACATAATTTCTCTCCAACGAGGGCTTTCTCATTTTTTACCTCTCCATTCTCAAATCCCTGATCGTGAGGCAGGTTGTCCTGGATAATTTCCTTCTTTTTTGGTTGTTTTCCAATTTGTTTTGAAAAATTCAGGCAATTTTCTGCTTGATGCTTCAATTATTTCCTTATCGTTCTCTCAATTATTCCAGCCAATGGTATGTTATCGTGTTCTGGTATTATATGGACTCTCCATTTGCTTTGTACTCGCAGTAATATGGTATTATAGACTCATAATATCTATATTTAATATTTGATATAGAAGACCTTCGTGAAATTATCCATATCAAAAGAAAGCCATTATCCTAATCGCGATTAGAAGAAGTTTTTCTTTTGATAAAAAGGAAAACTCATTCTAAACGCATTTACTATGATTGTTGATATATTTTGAATTATATAACAAAACAAATATCTTTTAAGAGAAACTGATCATTATATTATGTTGATTTTAGATATTGCTAGACATTTCTTTCTTTATTACACAGTTCTCCGTTCTCGTTTTTTTCGCTCTTTTCCCTTGTTAATATCATATGACTATTATTTACGGCCTAAAATTATTTTAAATATATGCATAGACAAATGTAAAGACATACATGTATGACAGCGCAAGTATCCCTAGGGGGACATAGCGCTTTAAATCGGAATAAATAAATAATGACTCTCTTTTAATATTTAATAGAGTTGGCATTTTCACGTATGGAGAATTCCTCAAAGTTAAAAAAAAAACAATGTACATATTCTTGCAATGACTAACCAGCAAAGACGCTTTGTGATTATGTTCCGAAAATATTTTAAGAATTTGTGACACGAATATTTATAACATTTTATCATAAAAATGTATCACATGAAAATATTTGAAAATAATGGGTTTACGGACTCTAGCGCTATTAATAAAAACAAGACTGTTAAGATTTGAACCTGTGAGACGGTTAATTCTATATATAAAATGAAGTGTGTGTGTGTGTGTAATATAAATTATTGTGTGTGTTAAAAACAGACTTAGAATTTAGTGAGATGGTATAAAATTTAATCAAGAAAACTTTGATAAAATATATAAGCCAAGAAATAAAAACAAATTGTAATAAATGAAATGGAAAATGGATGTTAATTTTCAGGGGCTAAAAGTGAACTGAAATAATACATCTTGATATTCAATTGCAAATTTAGATTTAAAATTAGTTGTGCTCACAGTACAAAGTGTTCATCGTAGTGCAGTCGAAAAGTTCGCACTGGTTGATGTAGCCATGGTTACGCCCTTGGTGATGGCACAGGAAGGCACAGTCGTGAGGGGGGAGAAGTTCTCGTCGTCAGGTGAAGTACGGATATTTATCGCGAGCACGTTGGATTTGTAATGGCGAGTGGGTTGATAGGTTTGTGGTCATGGGAGTTAGGCCATGTCTTTGAGGCTGGGAGCGGTGATGTCTCGGATGGGTTCCGTGAGTTGTGCCACTATATCCGTGGCTGAGGGTGACATGTTGGTGATCTCCGACGTCGCTCTGTTCTCCAGGTTCCATCCTCTTTGCGTTGTCCTCGGTATAATCCTGGCGGCTGATTGATGTCGTACCACAAGCACTAGTAGTCATAGGCCTCGTGGTCAGCGGTCAATGGGTAACACAAAGGACGAGGCAGGTTGGATGTCACCTCAGAGAGAGGTCAGTGCTGAAGACGCTGACAAGGTCCAGTAGGATGTGATCTACATGAGAGGGCGAGATGATCTGCTGTTGTTCGCCCGTTTGTCGGCATCCAGATGCGGTCATAGAACTGATTGGAAGTTTCCTGGGAGCATTTGAATAATATTAACGAAATTGGACCCTTCGAACCCTGCCCTGCCTTGGGTGCCGCTGTCTCAATAAAACTTTATTATTTTATTTGTTATTAATTAATGGTCAAGCTGGCGTGCTGAATTGTATTTACTTTTTGGGACTGTTATACTATTTATAATTATGGTACATAAGAAAATCTAGTGTATATTTAAATATATTACTGCATATATTATATAGGATAAAGAAGAGAGGAGAGGGAGATAAATTTATCTTAAAGATATATTTAAATAAAGATTTCCTGTGTGGAAGTGTAAGGAGAGTGAAAAGAGAGTTCGTTAGTAAGAACAGCCTTAGTCGCGACCACATGTCCTGCCTTCTAAAAATGGACATTCGACGGGTCACGCCCCGTTTTCCCCTTTGCGGTCACTATTTGACGATCAAGGGACAGTTATTTCTGAGGTCTTCTTGATTCCAGTTGTTCCCAGGGTAGTCCTTGGACTCTCTATTTCCTCTCCGTCCTACACCTCACAGGTTTTTGCTCCTGAGTCTTGCCTCCTGTGTGCGTCCTTAGCATTTGCCACTATTGCGACTGCTTTGCAAATAATGTTGTAACGCGTGGAGCCGACAAAACGTCGCAGTGGGCTCCTCATCCAACATGCAGACATGGGCCAGAGTGGGAGCGCACTAGCCTGAAGATAAATGAAGACCACACGCGTAGAACATGGTTACCTCGGCTTAGAGGGGGCAGCACCCAGGGAGGTGAGGTGGACTATGGAAGTCCTGGGATCGCTGGTTAATCTGGCAGCATGGCGACCTGGCTGCTGTCTATACTGTGCTCCTCCCTGTGGGCTCAGAAGGAACCCAGCTTATATGATAATGATGACGTCAGAGAGGGCGGAGTTTTTTGGGCATCCGTGTCCAATCAAGGAATGGCCTGATAGGTGTTTACGTTCTCTTATCTTCTTGGACAATTCCAATGATCTGTTATTCGACCTTACTGGGTTCCGCGCCCTTCTTTTCCGATAGTAGATTTTGTTGAACTCCATTTTGAAGTTATATCAGGCTTGGGGCTTCTTGTTGTTTCTATGTAGGATATTCCTATGTCTAACATTGTATATGTATATCATATATAATAAGACATATATATATATATATATATATATGTGATGATTTAAGACCATGGAATTGTTGTAAATAGTCTAGATATCTACTACCACATGTTCCACCCCATGACTGTATATAACTTCTTATGTACTGCAAATAGAAAGCCTCAACTAACATCAATCTGTACCGCGTAAGAATCTAATAAAGTATAGCAACTGTACAGATAGAAGGAATGGAGACTAACAGGAGAAAATTAAGGTTAAAACTAATCAGGCTTAGGTGAGAGTAGAAGTAAGGCCTAGCAAAGAGGCTTAAAGTCAGCACCACTATTAATAAAATTACAGCCAATTTTATGATCGCGGAAATCATAAAAGTTGAGCTTAACGACCAGTATTTCCTGGGCAAGGCCGGACATGTCTTCCGACAAAGAAATCAGCACGGACCAATTAGAAAGTAACACCTAAGTAGGTCAACCAATAGAAAACGGCCACGTGACACCTTTCGACCAATGGGAAAGAAGATAGGTCTTGGTGTTAAATCGAGAACCTAGGTTAGGCAGTCTGCGCTTGGATCCCACCAAGGTAACACTTGCTCTAAAGATCTCTCTCTCCGCTCATCCCATTCCTTCTTGACGTCAGACGCTTCTTAGTGGAATCTCTGTTTGTTTATTTCACCTTTGGCCCAGCTGTGTCGCCTTCCACCACGACTGCACGGTAGAGTTGACATCGAGGGTCGTCCAGCATCAGGTAACACTGGTCCCAGAGGTCCCAAGATATCACATATATATATGTCACTAATATGTAATATTGTTGCAAATGTGCCGACGAATGGATGAACTGGCAGTCGTGTACGTGAGGCGTGTGTTGATGTTCTTTCCACACGCGGACAACAAGAAGCAGAGGCAGGGCTAGATGTTAGCACCGAGAGTGATCGGGGACAGCCCACGGGACAGATGTAGAGGCCATGACACAAACTTGGATGCTTAAAACCGAGACATGTAGAGAGAGAGTGTGTGCGAGACAAAAGCCGTCTGCCGATGGCCACACCCTGGAACATCTGCTGAATCCCTGCCAAAACCTGTCCTGTTTACAGGGGTCGTCTATAAAAATGTCCCTTGGGACCCTACATGGGCTGGGCGTTGCCTTTTTCCTCCCCTCTGTCCCTGCCACCAGCTGACAGAACACTCTTTGGATCTTTATTTTGACGTCAACATTTTTAGTTTTACATACAAATAGGGGTTTACAGGTATTATTAATAAATATATAGCATATATACAAAATATGGAGGTGGTAGCAAATAGAAACGGTGTACATTTTAAAAGAAGGGTAGGATCTTTTAAGTAATTGGCTCTAACTAATTGGAAGATATGTGACATATACTAAAAGTGTCATTATTATACAGTTTAAAATATACTATATATATATATATAAATGTGATAGTATGGCGTGGGCGGTGGAATTAAAGATAAATGGCAACATTAGTTTAAAGTATAAATAATATAGATATAAAATTTTGAGACTATTATAAAATCGTGCCAGAGAGTCGAGTTTTATTTCCCGTTATTCTTTCCTAAACCGCCATCATTTTATTGTTAACTGGGGAAGATAAATATTGTACACAAGCCAGTTTTTAACACGCATATATATTTTAATAATTCGTGGTAAACATATTTTGCTTAAGTGATGTATAACATTATTATAATCTCCAATTTTCCTGTCAGTAATGAATATTTAGAGAAGGCTGACAGGTCTATTATTTAAGACCATGGTATCGGGTTGGAATGAACCTGAATAAACTGGAATAGAATTTGGAATGTTTTTAATGAAGCAGGGATTGTGGCATCAAGGAAGGGAGTTAATGGTAATTTCCATATAATATTTTTTATCATTTTCTACCCTCCGGCCGTCAGCCTCTCCATCATTGGCTGGAAGTGACGTCAAGTGATCACGTGCTCCATCAGAATACCTTGTATCTATCCTTCCCTTATAATCCCGTTCTATATATTTAGATAATGTAGATTCGAGAGTGAAACTCCATCAGCGACCATTTTGTTGAGGGACAACCTTCCTGAGCGACCACATTCATGGAACGTTTACTGTTTCGAATTGATTTGAACTAATATACACTCATGGAGAAAACTTAAGGAAATAGAAAGGCTTCGATGTCGCCAGCCATCTGTTTTTTGAAGGAGAAAGAGGAAATTTTGATACAATTTCATTTCTATACTATTAAAAATATATATATCTGGTATCTCAACATATATGACTCAATTTTATTTTTAGAATGCGTTTCTATACCAATGCCTGTGGGTCCGGAGACCTGTCTCTGGTCCACCGCTACTGGCCCTGTAGGCGGATCAGGCCAGTCATCGTGGAGGCCTTCACCATCATCCAGAGGCCTCCTGACCTGCAGGGCTGGATCTTCGGGAATGTGGAAGACGACGCCCTGGCCATCCTCGCGTCTGCCAAGACGCGTATATATGGGCATTTGCTGGACCTAGAGATGCGGAGGTCTGAGGTCTCCTGGTCTGGAGGAGGACCCTATCAAGGTCGTGGAGCCTTCCTCACTCATAAATCATTGTAAATTCTCCAATTATTTTTCATTTATTTATTTTAAATGTACATGTGTACTTGTATCACTTGTATGTATACTTGTAAATATACTTGCATTATTGACTAGATGTCAATAAAAGTGTTTTAATCATATACCACTGGAGCTCTCACATACTGCTGTCTTACTAGAAATCTGCCAAAGCAATAATCAGTCCCACCTTTAGTATTGGATATCTTCTTGGCAGGTTGCCTGCACTCTTTCGATATCAGCATAAAGGTTCATTATGGATGTTTGAAACGTCTGGCTTCAACACTTTGGAATCGCTCTCCACTCAATCTGTCTTTCCCAGGAAAATCAATAATACAGAATGGTAACCAGAAACTATCATCCCATGGAGATTGGCGACAGTCGTGCGCTCCAGTAGCCAGGATTAATTAATCCAATAAATGACAATAATTGTGCGGGAAATATTTTAATTCTATTTACCATTATTTATTTCACTCCCACGCACACGAACAAAGTGTACCTAGAAGAGAATTAAATTTATAAATTAATTGTCTTCTATCGATAAAATTTTTAAAAATTAAATTTACTGGAAATGTGTTTCTTTTTAATAATATCATCAAATATTATCTCTACAGACCTTTTTTACTGCAATGATAAAAGTTATTGAATGAGAGGGATTGGTTCATCAGTTTGCGAACCCTCTCATTCATTAACCTTTATTATTGAAGTAAGGTCTGTATAGATAATATTTGATGATATTATTAAAAGAAATACATTGCCAGTACATTTAATTGTTACAATTTTTATTTGTTAGAAGAGAATGTTATATATATTTATTTTCTATTTTTAAATATAATTATTTATATATTATATGTTTTTTTTTGCCCAGATTAATCTATTGGCTTGATTGTCTTTATATCATTTTCTCTGTACATAAATTTTATGTTGCCATTGAGTTCTATCATTGTTTTCCCAGCGTGTATCCTATATTTCTGCTTGGAGAATCTGTATAAGACTAAAGGGTCTTAATAAAGCTTTTGTTGTTGTATATTATATATGTTTTTATATTTTGAATAAAGATTGTCTTTTTTTTTGTAATTACCTATTTATATATTTTCTTTGAACTACCTAATTATAATTTGCTCTCAGGATGTAGATATGTTAGCTAATATGACAAATATAAACACGTATACAATATAAAGTTGCGGGACGCTCTCCCAGTACGTCTCAAGTGGCACCAGAACCAGGGGAAAGTTGAGGATTAACTGAGGAAAGCTCGGCGTCCTGCATAAAGCCGCGGAGGCAGAGAGGAACCAAAACGGCGACCACGAGGGCCGCCGTGAGATGACAATTGCCCTAGACTCAGCGGGCCTGTCGTGAGATGATAATCGCCTAGAACTGAGCGGGGCTGTCCGGAAATACCACTGTAACCTAACTAACTGTCAACATCCGGACCAACGCCCTTTTTGTCCCTCTCTGGATCCCCCGGTTGTCCAGTGGCAAGCTGGTGTCACTTTGAGACGACTAGAAAAGACGTCATACTTTATTACTTACATATCACATTGTTTAAATTACGATATATATATTATATATATTTATAAATTTAATTTATTATTATATATTTGTTATGAACCTATATATTTTCGGAAGAGCTTTGCTCAATGCAATACCTTGAAATTATATGTATTTACCTCTACAGACCTATAATCTTATGTCCATAGGTTCCCTAAATACCCCTAAGCTGCCTTCCATAGTGAATACAGGGTATATAACAAAACCAATCCAATACAATAGTAGAGCGGTCTAGAGATTAATTTCCAATAATCCAAACTTCAATCCAATCAGAGAACAGCTCCAATTAAAGACGTTTTCGTGGGTGGTCTTTGATCGGAGGTTTTATTGTTTTTTAATTAATTAGATGCAGCTATTGAATACACTGGAACCTCTAATGAAAGACTGCTGCTTAAATATGCAAAATTCTAGTTTCTCCTGGTGATAATCGTTTACCGGAGGCTTGATCAGTCCATAATAAGTTTATTATCAAAATATGGTATTTTATAGCTTGCTAATTCTAAACATATAAAAGCCATCTCAATCAATATATGTCGTTGGACTAATATGTCTTAATTATAAACACAAAAACTCACACACTAATACACGCACGACTAGTAAAGAGAATAAATTAGTAAAATTTACTTAATGTAACACACCGACCTTCCAGAAGAGATCAGGAGTAGTCGTGTTTATTTTTAAAATGTCTGCCATCCATGAGAAGCTCTACTGTAGTGAAATTTGATTGGTTGAATCATTTTATTCGCGATCGAACGTTGTACTGTACGTATTACATCCCAAACACAATCCGACGCCAGCCATCTCTGTCTTGAACTCGATGTACCATCTCGGTGACCGTCAAACCAGTTAGTTCTTTTAATTGGTCCACGAAGTGTATCGGCGGGCGTAAAGGTATGCGTCGCCCAGACGCCTTTCCGGTGAGTATAGTGTACTCCATTCCCTTGCGTCGCGCGATGTGACCGAAGAATCTCAAACAATTCCGTTGTATACGCCGTAGAATTCGGTCATCTTCCGAAATCGATGATGTAGTGTAATATTTAGAGAATAATCCGGATATATATTGTGGTGAACGTAGATAGAGATTATTTAAAAGGAAGTAAAAACTTCCAAACTTCAACAATGACGTGTTCAACCTATCAGCCAGCCAAACAACAAAACCCAAACTTCACACTCTCAGGTGGGAGATAGCGTGCGAGTCACGTGACCTGCCAGGATATTATGGGAAATCGATGTCCACCGCCGCTTCCTGAATCATCACGATTTGACTTTAATTGCCTCGAGGCTTCTTTGACATTTCTACCTCACCACTGCCGAAATTAATATCCAACCGCTTTTTTGATTTTTAATATTTTTGAACTCAAAAAGGTTATTCTTTTTTATCGTTTCTTGAGAGAGAGAGAGAGAGGAATGAAGGATTAAAGAAAAATTAAACTTTTTTTGGAAATCGCAATATTCAGATTGCATTTTATAATTGAAAATTTGGTTTTGAACGAATTTAAAAAGACCTGGAAAGTTTTCGTTATAGAGAGTTTCTCGTTATATAGGATGAAGAGAGAAAACTACATTCATGGACAAACTTATGGAAGTTGTACCTTTAAGCATGTGTATATCGGACTCTCGGACAATAATTATGAAAGATATTC
>CP092877.1:24061097-24097699 GCA_030710605.1 Cordylochernes scorpioides | reverse complement strand
GATACACAGTGACATTTATTGAAGACACATGAGATAACCAAGTGCAAATAAAATTGCCTCCGTCTCCTTAAAAAAAAATAAAATAATAGACGGACCAGCGACAGCGCAAAGACTTTTCAACTTCCTCAAGTTTCGTCCAGGAGTATGTATCCTATTTGCATATAGAAATGAAATTTCATTATAGTTTTCACCGTATGCCATATATATTTGATTTTAACACAATACACACACTATATCTTAGCGTCACATATAGCTGTCAAAAATGGAGCATTTTCATAATTAGCGTATCACCATAATTTTTAAAATTCACCTTTGGAACGACTAACTTCTAAAAAAATTGAATGGAAAAAATATGAATAATATATACTGGGAGTGCGTAGTTTATCTGGTAGTGGTGCCTCTTTATTTAGACAATGACAATTAAAATAAATTTTTGACATCTTGTCAATACATGCAAAAGTGCACAGTCTGCACTATTTAAAAAAATATATATACGAGGGCCATCCAATAAATAAGTTTCTCTATTTTTTTTTTCTGCGAACGAAACGTTGTAAAAATTAGTTAGTATAGAAGAAATGGTCACTAGGATGCGTTGGAAGCTGCTGACCTTCAAAATCACGCTACTCGTACGCGCAAGTCCGTAGCGCTTCAGTTTCCATGGAGCTACCACTGGTGAACGTGTCCACTTGCGAACTCCGTTCTGTAATTCGTTTTTTTCACGGCGAAAAATTAAAATGCGGTCAATATTCATCGCAATTCAGTGTCAGTGTATGGTGAAGAATGTATGATTTTACACAAATAAATTTACTGGCAATGCGTTTCTTTTTTAAATCTCTACAGACCTTACTGCAATGATATGATTTAATGAATGAGAGGGCTTGGCTCATCAGTAGTGAACCCTCTCAGCGGTTTCGCCAAATTAATCTCTAGACCGCTCTACTATTGTATTGGACTGGTTTTGTTATATACCCTGCATTTTTATGGAAGGCAGCTAAATGGTGTTTAGTGAACTATGGACATAAGCTTATAGGTCTGTAGAGGTACATACATATAAATTTCAAGGTATTGCATCGAGCAAAGCTCTTCCGCGCAAAACATGTGTTCATAACCATTATATATTAGTAAATTAAATTTTATTGCCCTCTATCGTTAAAATTTTACACAAATAAATTTACTGGCAATGCGTTTCTTTTTTAAATCTCTACAGACCTTACTGCAATGATATGATTTAATGAATGAGAGGGCTTGGCTCATCAGTAGTGAACCCTCTCAGCGGTTTCGCCAAATTAATCTCTAGACCGCTCTACTATTGTATTGGACTGGTTTTGTTATATACCCTGCATTTTTATGGAAGGCAGCTAAATGGTGTTTAGTGAACTATGGACATAAGCTTATAGGTCTGTAGAGGTACATACATGGTTCGCCGATGGCGTTCATGGTTCTTAGAAGGACGGCAAAACGTGCATGATGACGAGCGAAGCGGCAGCCCCGTTACTGCTACGGACAATGCAGCCGTTGCTGCTGTTCGGAATGTGGTGGAAGCAGATCGCCGAGTCACCATTGACGAAATAATGATTCGACTGCCTCCTGGAATCGAAATTAGACGCTCTTCGATTGGAACAATCATGTCAGATGTTTTGAATTTTCTCAAAGTCTGCACAAGATGGGTTCCGCGTTTGCTCTTGGAAAATCACAAGCAACAACGGATGGAGGCAGCCCGAGCTTTCCTGGAAATGCATCAAAGAGATGGAGATCAACTGTTTTCCCGTATTGTCACTGGAGATGAAAGCTGGGTGCATCATTTAACTCCAGAAACAAAACGACAAAGCATGGTGTGGAAGAAGCCTGAGGAAAGTGCACCAAAAAAGGCGAAGGTCACAATCTCTGCAGGCAAAGTTATGGCTATGGAAAACTTCAAATGGGAAATTTTCACACATCC
The DNA here is from genome assembly GCA_030710605.1 of Cordylochernes scorpioides. Lineage (NCBI taxonomy): Eukaryota > Metazoa > Arthropoda > Arachnida > Pseudoscorpiones > Chernetidae > Cordylochernes > Cordylochernes scorpioides. Next base: position 24,095,760 of record CP092877.1, on the reverse strand, counting down.
ACCTTATTCTCCGGAACTTGCCCCAAGCGACTTCCATCTCTATCCAGCACTCAAGTGGCACCTTGGAGGCAAGCACTTTGCGAATAATGACGAAGTGCAGGCGGAGGCGAACCACTGGCTACGAAGACAGGACACGGCTCGGTACAACAGTGGTATCTAAAAATTGCTACAACGGTACCAAAAATGTTTGGACAGAAATGGTGATTATTTAGAGAAGTAGTCTATGAGTTGTATATTGAAAATAAAATAACTGCATAATTGTAAATATTGTCGTTTATTTGTTAAAAAAATAGGGAAACTTATTTATTGGATGGCCCTCGTATATACATCATACTATGTACAATGAACATGGCGCTTCTGCCAGCGGTGCAGAGCTTGGTGGAGAATCGCCAGCGGGTCTCCAGCGACACCACGCATTTCGCAGCTGAGGAGATGGTGATGGCGTGGTCCTTGTTGCCAACTGGAAAGGTCCAGGACTGCAGGTCCGGCGGCCGGCCGATGATGGAGAACACCTCTCGGATGACAGGGCGAACGGCGCTGCAGGACCAGTAGCGGTAGACCAACGAGACCAACTCTTGATTTATATATGCTCCTGGTGGAGTGGAGGCGTAATGGAAATATACAACGTTAAAATAAACAATTTTTTTATGCCGAAAATAGTTCATTGCCATCCTTTTTCTTATTTAAAACGGCCCGATTATCCCACACCCTAGTGGATAGGAAGTTTCTAAGAGGCCTGCTAGAAGAAGAAAGGCCTTGTTGAAATATCGAAGAATTCTTATAAAATATTTGACCTGAAATAAGCACATAATCATCATCAATAAATTTAATAGGGTTTTATTGCTTTAAATTTCGTAATAGAACGTAGAGATACATATTTTGTTTCGACACTATAAAATTGATTATAAAGAGGCTTTATCAGAATCAACAAGTTTCCAAGGATAAATGCCTTCTTTTATTACCAAAACTTCGAGATTTCGGGTACAACGACTCTTCTACAGGAATATCGAATATGAAATGAATCTTATAGCTGTTCAATAGATATATACACACAAGTGATATTTACATAACTTCAAATGACAACAATTAAACATATATGACTTAATTTTACAATTGAATACAAATTAGAAGAAAACTAAAAGTTCTATTGTCAACAAATTAGGAGAAAGATTAAAAAATATGAATCTAGATTCTGCATTGAAGAGGCTTTATAGTCGTATAGTTGTGATGTAACTCAGTGAAAAAGCCGCTTTAATTTAGCTCGAAATCTATCTTATAACATAGATTAATATAAAGCTCCCCTTTGCTAATCCTCGCTAGAATCTAAAAGAGATAGTACGTCTATAGATCACAACACCGGCTTAAGACGTCATCCGTATTCGATCCAAACACGTGACGGCGCAATAAATCAAAACCCCATAGGTCGAACGGAAAGAAGAAGGCCACAAGAAAGGGGTGTCAAGAAGAAATCCTTGAAGGCGCCTCATCCATCACAGCGCCGATGTGGTCTGGTGATTTGTTAAGTGGCCTCATTACGTAAATTGGCCCTTTTTTTAGTCTTGAGGCTTCAGTCAACCTGTTGACATCTTGTGTGAGATGATCGGTATGGAGCATCATTCTGTAGAAGGCAGAGTTCTGGAGTACATGTGATTGGCAGGTTACAGTAGAATATATATCACATTGGAGAACTGGTCTTTACAGGTTAAAATAGGCGTATATATGAATGATTCAATTGGAGTAACGCAATGTGCTTTGATTTAATAGGCTTTCATCAGATTCAATAAAGAATATGATAAAAACCTATTGATCTAAACACACAATATGTCTAAATATTTTCATTTACTTTTTAATATTGTATATTATCGTTCCTTCTCTATTAATTTTATCTCATTTTGTTAAAGATAATTCTTCTTCTCTATAGGACTAGAGAGTGAATCAAACTTTGCGTGTAAATTATTTATTTTGAGTCTTTGGGTGCCTTATACTTTATGAATCTGTTGTTACAAAAGAAATAATTCAATGAAATAAGAACTCATCACCCCCCACCCCCTCCAAAAAAAAAAAAGATAAAACATTTTAAAACGAATAATTAAAATGAAAAATGAATCTACAAATACTATGATTTATTTAAAATAAAAGAGAAATTTGCATTTAGATGGCTAATACAATGCATGAATCAAATGTAAAAATAGAAGGAGAAATGTTATTTTACCAATCTGTAGCTACCGAATTCTTAATTTTACTTCTAATACAATTATAAGATAAATAAATTGAAGTACTCGGGTAAAAGGAGAAGGTTCTTGTATATTTGCTGGTTTTACTTCTTGGTTTACAATTTGATTACGCGAATGAATTTTAAGGATTTATCAAAGAAAAATATTCCTTTAAGGTTATGAAGAACCTTTTCTTGATTTGGCATTTTACATCTTTCTATTGCTTTTAGGCCTAATCTGGCTATTTGGTTTGTGCATTGTGGTGTAGAATCCTTTAATTATTCAAATCTAGGTTTTGATTAATTTTCTTCATGTGTTTTTAAATAAGTGGATTCAAATATTTATATAGTTATTTTGTTGTATGACCTATAAAAATCCATATAATAAAATGAAATAAAATATAAAAATTAAAGTTTAAGCTGTGAATTCTTAAAGTTGTTAAACGTGATGCTGATTTGCTTCGTTGACGACACAGAGAGGCTGATTTGCAGCAGCGTCAGCCAAAATATGCAGACGCCCTTTCTATGGCTAATGCTGTTAAACTTTGGCAGATACTGTAAGAGAAGACTACAGCGCGTGTCACAATTAAGAGTGCATCCTAAATTAATTTAATCAAGAAACCACGCAAATATTCTTCAAATGTTCTACCAAACTTTGGTAAAATGAAGATTTAAGAAAATAAGACGATATATATGAAAAGTGGTTTCTATTCACGACGAAAATATTTTCTTTGGAAAGAAATATATTTTTTTTTTAGAAAAAGAAGATGGGCGGTCGGCTCGTCGAAATATCGAAGAATATTAATAAAATATTTGATAAAATATAATTTATTCATTAAAATATGTTGTAATGTCTGGAGCCGAAAACGTCCTTGTAGGCTCTTCATCCAACTTGCAATCACGAGCCGGAAGTGGAAGCGCACTAGCGCGAAGACAAAAGAAGACCACACAAATAGGAGTATGGTTATCTCTGCTTAGGGATGGTCCCCGGGTAGGAGAGACGGTCAACGGGGTGGTCCCGGGAGCGCTGATCAATCAGACAGCATGACGACCTAACCACATGACTCCTGATTCTTCTCTGCCGACTGTGTTGCCTACGTCCTGTCTACCGTGTTAGAATATTAGGTTAAAAATACTAGAGGTGACAACCACTCATTGTCCGGTTGAAAAAATTTATTTCACCATCAAATAGTTCTCTTTTATACAGCGAGGAGTTTTACATATTGAAAGATCGCCATGGATTTGCATAGCGTTGAAAGATAAAATGATATTTACATGAAAATAGTTACAACATATCAAATAGACAAAATTCATAGTATATGATAATCCATCACATATCACAACACGTTTCCCCTTCCTCAAACCCCAAGCCTTTGTGGTTTCTTCAGCTCTCTACCGAACCTAGAGAACCGGGGCATTACAGATGAGTTCTCAGAGGGCACAGCTATCCCATCACGTGGTTGTTGTTGTATTGGAGTTGTAGATGGTCCTGCGACTGGCTCCTCTTCAGTAGTTCTCTCCCAACTGCTGGAGTCCGCCGCTACTGGAGACGATTCACCTGAGAACGAGGTCCCCAAGGAGGGCGATTCCCCTTTTCCGGATGGTCCATTTTTTGGTCTTAGAAATTGTTGATTTCTGAGGAATTCCCTTCCAGATGGTGTTTCGACTTTGAAACTTTGAGGCGAATTCCCGTGAGCTGTAATCTTCACTGGTGTCCATGCCTGTTTTGGAGACAGTTGGCACCAGGCCTCCTCTCCCACGCTGACCTTAGGGTAGATTTTACTGCTTCTGTCGTAATACCTTTTCATCGAAATTTGTCTTCTTTTCTTTGCATTCTCTATATGTCTTTGATTGGTTTTGCACGGGCCATATAGCGGGGTGATTCTTGGGATGAGGCAGCGGAGACTTCTAGACAAACATAGTTGTGCCGGGGACGGTAGGTCATTCTTTGGAGTATTTCTGTAGGTCAGCAGGGCCAGGTATGCGTCGGATCCTTGATCTTTACATTTGTTCAATAAAGTCTTTATTGTTTGGATATTCCTTTCTGCCAGTCCATTGGATCTATGAAGGTGTGGACTTGAGAAAATTTGCCTTATGCCCCATTTTGTACAGAAGTCTGTCATTATCTCTGAGTGGAACGGGGGTCCATTGTCGGACATAATAGTTTCCGGGATTCCAAATCGTGCAAATGTCTCTCTTAATTTGTTTCTGACATTGGTCGCAGTAGGCGGGTTTAATGCATAAACCTCCGGGTAACCACTAAATCTGTCCACAATTAATAAATGAGGCTTTCTTTCAATATAAAATATGTCCATAGAGACTGTCTGCCAAGGATAATCCGGAATTGGAAATGATCTTAACGTCTCCCGTGTTTTAGATTTCTGGTATTTTTGACAAATGTCACAACTTTTAACTCTCTCAGCTATGTCCATGGACATTCCTGGCCAGAAAAGAGATTCACGTGCCAAACCCTGAATTGCTGATATCCCTTGATGAGATTTATGTAATAATTCGAGCATGTAGTTTCTTTGTGTTCCAGGAACCACTATTGCCGATCCGACACATAATAACTCATTCCATAGGTAAATACGGTGTCTAAAATCATAATAGGGTTTTACATCTTCATCTACATCTTTTTTGCTTATTGGCCACCCTTCAATAACGTGGTGGATTATTTTTAACAGCGTTGTATCTTCTCGGGTATCCTTCTGTAGAGTAATCAGTTTTTCGTCCGAGATATTGGCAGATATTAATTTGACCATTCTTCTGTCCTCGAAAAAGGGAGTTGGGAGTTCGTCTATGGGATGAGTATCCCTGGATAGGGTATCTGCGAGAATTAAACATTTTCCAGGCCGATATTGCAATTTAAAATCAAAAGCAAAGAGTTTCATAACTATTCTCTGCAGTCGAGGCGATATATCAGTTAACGGTTTTTGGATAAGTGGTAATAAAGGCTGATGATCCGTCTGGATTATGAATGTGTGTCCTAATAATAAATATTCGAACTTTTTGCATCCGTAATAAATGCTCAATAATTCTTTTTCAATCTGTGAGTACTGTTTCTGAGAATCGTTGAATGATGCGGATGCAAACGCCAGCGGTCGATTCTCTTGCAGCAGAGCAGCTCCCATAGCATCCTTGCTGGCATCACATTGTAAAACTAACGTCTTAGTTTTGTCGTAATGGCCCAACGAAGGAGCGTTTCGAACGCATTCCTTAATGTGATGGAATTCGATGTCTTGTCTAGGGCCCCAGTGCCAGACCACATTCTTTTTTAATATTCCTCTTATGTTAGACGTTGACGCGGCTAGATTCGGAATAAATTTTCCTAAATAGTTGTAAAGACCCATGACTCTCTGAAGCGACTTTTTATCTTCTGGCTTTTTGAGGTTGATCACTTTGTCGACCTTATTTGGCTCTGGATCAATTCCATTTTTCGAAATCATGTGGCCCAAAAAACTAACCTCCTTTTTGCATATTTGAGCCTTAGTCAAGTCGAATTTGATATTGTTTCTCCTTGCAATTTCTAGTATACCTTTCAATTTTTCATTATGTTCTTCAATGCTATCTGCGTATATCAGCAAGTCATCTACATATGTGACGTTCCGAAAACTGTTCTTAAAAATATTTGTAATCATTTCCACGAATATTTGCGCCGATATGTTCAAACCAAATGGTAATCGGTTATATCTGAACTTTTCGAATGGTGTAGCCATCACCAACAGATCTCTGCATTCGTTGGCAACCGGAACATGCCAATAGGCCGATTTTACATCTAACACGGTATAATAATCAGCCTTGGGAATCTGATGTAATAATTCAGATGGAGCCGGAGTCTGGAAGTGTCTTCTCACCAGGGCCTGATTCAATTTGCGTGGATCCAAACATATTCTAATTTGGCCCGATTTTTTCTTCACTACGACCATAGGGTGAGACCACTCTGTTTAATGATAAATCTTCGTAATTATTCCTTGCTTTACCATCTTTTCCAATTCAGACTGAACTTCATTTCCTAGGCTTGCCGGGATGCGTCTTGGAAGGGCACGTACAGGCGGATACTCAGGTTTTGTATACATTTTACATTCAGAGTTTATCACTCCAACTCCTTGAAACACCTCATGAAATTGTTCGAGTATTTTTTTCGTTTGATCATGTAAAATCATTTGATGCGAGTTTATTTGATTGATTCGTTTCAAAATCTCAAGCTTCTCGCAAGTGTCGCCTGTGATGAGTGTCTGCGCATCGACATCCGCAATAATAAATTCACATAAGCTTTTCTTTTCACCATATTGGCATAACACTTCACATTTCCCCACGATAGGTAATTCCGAATGTCCATATGCATATGCCTTTAACGACGTGGGCTTGATTATTGGCTTTGCTGGCCACAAGCTTATCACTTTCTGAGGAAGCACATTAATCTGCGCACCAGTATCCAAATGTACAGACGTCTTATTGCCATTTATACTTATCACAGCGGACCATTTGTCCGACCGAACGGTCTTAACAAGAACCTTATTTACATTGATACCTCCTTCGAAGGATTTGTCGCCTTCATTTTCCGCTATAAGGTTTCTTATGCGTCTGGTCCTACAAACTGCTGCGAAATGGTTTAGTTTCCCGCATGCGTTACATGTCTTTCTGTATGCTGGGCAATTACCATATGTGTGTTGCTGTCCACACCACTTGCATTCATTTCTAGTGCTTGCAATACTGGGTCCTGCTTTAGCTTTTTCTACTCGACTTCTATTTTTCTCCCAGGTATTTTTGTTAATCTTCTCAATCATGGCCTGTTTTTCTTCCCATGACGCTATTTGTACGCAGACAGACTCGGCAATCGTGGCTACAGAAATTGCTTTTGGTAGGGTCAACTGGGGATCTTCCAACAACTTCTTTTTTACTTCCTGATCTATCATTCCAATTATGAAACGATCCCTGATGAGAGATTCAGCCAATTCTTCGAATTCACATTCCTGGGCGAGTTGTTTTAATTCCGTAACGAATTCAGTTATACCTTGCCCTTCCTTTTGAACGCTTGTGAAAAATTTGTTTCTAATTTGTATTTTATTTTTAAAGGGTTTGAAATGTTTTGAGAACATGTCGAGCATCTCTTTAATACTTGGGTAAGCTTCATTCTCTGTTACTCTGAATGTTTTATATATCGACACCGTTTTTTCACCAAGAATATGTTTCAAAATGGCTCGTTGACGTACCAATGGCATGCTCTCCAAGTCTGCAGCTATAGAAAAAATTTCAAATGCTTCACGCCAAGTTTCCCATTTCTTCTCACCATTATATGGCACAAATTCGGCAGGTGGCTTTATATTTTCCATGTTTTGTAATTCTGCTCTTTTCTTTTAGAGACCTAGACAAAGCTCAAAAACAAAATATCGGCTGTCGACTGCGCCATGTTAGAATATTAGGTTAAAAATACTAGAGGTGACAACCACTCATTGTCCGGTTGAAAGAATTTATTTCACCATCAAATAGTTCTCTTTTATACAGCGAGGAGTTTTACATATTGAAAGATCGCCATGGATTTGCATAGCGTTGAAAGATAAAATGATATTTACATGAAAATAGTTACAACATATCAAATAGACAAAATTCATAGTATATGATAATCCATCACATATCACAACATACCGCTGCTATTGTGATATCTACTGCCTGTGCTGACCTGTCTTGGGATCAGAAAAAAACAGCTTCTATGCTAGTAGTGACGACAGAGAGCGGTTTTGTTTTTCAATCAAGGACTTGCAGGGCCGATATGTTTACATCCTCCCTTAGTTGCTTGGACAATGTCAACGACACGTTATACGACCTTTCCCGAGTTTACTGCCCTTCTCTTTCCGGGTATAATTTTATTTGACGCCATTTTGAAGTTACATCATTTGAATATTATATTTGTGTGCGTACGACATTGTATATAAAACACGACAAATATACCCCCGGTGAATGAGAGTTTTACTACTGTGAAACAGGATGAAGCGTAGTAAATTTATCATTATAGGGAAATAATTTGGAAATAAGTTGGGGCTCAGTTAAGGTAATATAAGAAGGTTAAAATATACGAAAAGGCCATATATATCGAAATATTGAAGTGATACTAAAACGCGAATTGCCTATACTATTTCAGTATATTAAAACAATATAAGGTAATAAAAATGTAGTAGGCAAAGATACGGTGAGACATTAAGTAGGTAGAAGATATGAATCAAGCGGAAAAATTATTAGTTGCGATTTTTTTTTTTAAACAAAGTTATCCTTAGTTAACGTGCTTCGATGAAAAGTGATGCAATGCGAATCTGGTGGTACGGACCATTGTTGCCATTATTCCATTATCATAACTTCGAAGTCACTCCGTCCGTGATAATTTGTCTGACTATCAGGGGAAGAGAAAGGTGGAAAGAAATTTGAAGATTTCGATAATGGACAAAAGTTTCTTAAATTAGAAGAGGGTCCTGGACGAAGATTGAGATGTTAGCCGAAATCAAATTGATTAGGCCGCGGTTAAGAGGTTTAGGGACCTAGAGGTTCGTGAGAGAAAAAAATGAGTGAAACAAAAAAGAAAAAAAAGCTTTGTGCGCTTGAAGTGGGCCGTAAATAAAAGACAATTTTTAGACTTTTCGAACCGAAATGCATGAATAAGTACCAATGGAAGAGAATTCGTCTAGACATAGATCGAATTTCGAGAGGCCGGGCGGCCAACTGCCTGGTCCTAGGTTTCATCTTGCACTACTTCCACGGATACGTTCCACCTGAAACGACCATCGGCCGGCTGCAGGCACTGCTGGCGGGCTTCGTGTGGGGTACGAGCCGAGTCTTGTGGCCTCTGGGAGGCTGCGCCCAGTGTCCTTGAGCTGGGGACCACTGGATTCTGCATCCTGAAAATCTGAGGTCCATGCGTCTTTGAAGCGACAACAGGTTCATGCGGTCGCCAAACCTGCTAGCTACTGAGCTCTGAGTACAGGCTACTGTCGCTGTCTTCTCCGATGGCGCCCTTGCCTTAGCGCATTCAACGCGGGTCGCGCTCTTGGACCCGCAGCACCTGGGGCCTCCAGCTATGTATTATGTGGAGCAGATGCGAAGAGGCACGAGACCATAGTTCTGCGGGAATCGACGACACCCATTGCTCGCCTTACTAGCTAGAGGGCGCGCCGGGTACTGGAGCTCCTTGGGGACAAACCGAGAGCGTCATCAGGACACTCAGCAGGGCCCAGTGTCGACACCACCTCCCTACGGGTCCGTCATTTCCAGTAGCTCCGCCGTCTCAACCGCGGAGCGTTCTGTGTCCATTAGGCGGACCTCCTTGACAACTTCCAGCCCTGCCGCATCATCGCCCGCAGCGAACCATTCTTTACTTCCCCAGGGGACTCCGGTCAAAGAACCTTCTGCTCCAGCGTCGAACGCCAGCCGGTTCACTCCACTATAACCGCTCTCTTCGCTTCAAGCCAGAAGAGCAGAGTGAAGACCCTTGCGCCTGCTCCTACCATCACTGAAAATGCATCTAAACCTACATCATTCAACCACCCTGCGTCAGAGGTTTGCTTCAGAACAGATGTCCTCCACACCAACAGCCCAAGTAGACAAAACTCTCGAGTCTGTACCCTTCACCAGCATTCCGGAATCTTTCAGTAAGGCCCAGACTAAACAGCTTCCTCAGATCGTTGAGGATATGGTTAACGAGCTATTTTAAAAACTGGGCGCTCGTTCAGTCCTGCCTTCTCTGGGTCATGAAATGTTAATGTTAGAATGGGCGGTTTTGTACCGCCCTGAAAAGGAGGATGTCCTCGTGTGTCTTACGCCTGAGGAAAAGATTATTCTCGCAGAATTCCTCGACCATGCAATAGAGAGTGTCGGGGACAGCAACCACTATATGAGCCAGAAGCTGGCCGAATTGAGGGCGGATTGTGAAGCTGATGAATTCCAGACGTCCCTTTAGTGAGGGATCAGTCTGTTGCAAATAATTTAAATTTGATTTTGGTGTTTTTAATTTTTATTTTTTTTAACTACTGTCTATTTCTTTTGTTATGATAGTTTAATGAGTGCCAATAAAATTAAGATAATTATCCATTGTCTCTCTATACAATATATAATCGGCGAAATTATCTCCAAAATTACCAGAAATTTGAAAAAGAAGGCTCAAAGAAAATAAAAAAATTCTCGTAAATTACTTTTAGAGGATAGGAATAATAATGTTTTAATAATTTCAAAGGTATGTCTTTTTTATTCTCTATTTTAACCTTTTTTTTCATATTTGTAAGCGTTCTTGCAGAGATTTCGCCTTGAAATATATTTTCTTCTTTCATAAAGAAGCGCCAAGAATTCTGTAGCCTGCCCCACGTGACGAGGGCTAACAGCCCGAAAATTGTGGATGGCTTGATGAATCAAGATAGAACATTTGGCCAACATACTGATAAATAAAATTTAAATTCACGTTCATCTGATATTTATTTCGATAGATTGAACTCTGTGATTTTAAAATGCACAATTGAATGGTCAAATATAACTTATCTTAAAGATAGAGTTAGCCTTGCCGACATTTATTATTCTTTGAATAACAATATTATTCGGTCAGTAGCTTATTTACAATTTTTTTTCTGACGAAAACAAATGTAATGTTCCTTCGAATAAATAAATAAATATGCTTTATTAAATTAATAAACTAATTTGTATTATATATCTTTTTAATGTCAAACGTACACCTTTTTAATAGATTCATAACAACAACAATAATTACAGTGCTGCCAAATCCAAACAATCAAAAATAAATTAATTAAACAGAGTATATTATAATATTATGATAAGGTATATTACAACAAAAAACGTTGAAACGTCGAAAAAAATAACTCTACTGGCTAAAGGGTCTCTTATTTCAAGAAAAAAAAAAAAAGACTTGATCATTTTGAATTGCTGTTCTTCGTTATCTTTTCTCTCTTCATGATATTTCTACACATGGGATGTGGTGAGAGCGACAATTTACCTGAATCATCGCGTTACTGTCACATCAATAATGTCTTCTGATCTGATTTAACCTCAGAAGAGCGACCAGGAGTATCTATTCTTTTAGGCTCGGTCTTTCATGAGAGGTTCTCTAGTAATCAAATATAAACTAGTAGATTCTCGATCCATATTCAAAAGAAAATAATATATCTTTTGTTTTTAATATTTTCCTTAATAAATAAACAAGAAAACTTTATAATAGGATTAAAGAGATAAAATAAAAAATACAATTTTTTAATTCAATGATTAAATATACAAATGTGTTTTTGTTAGGGATTATTTCAACTATATTGAATTTTTAAAGAAACAATACTTTATGAATATTAAAATGTTTATTTTAAAATATGGAATTCATGTGTTAGACTATTTTAGTTTTAAAGAAAAGGACCCTGAAAATTATTTTTGACTCAGAATTCGTAATTTAATTGCCTTTTTTTATATTTTCAAAAAGATAATCTAGATAAAAATAGAACTGGGATATTTAAATTATAAAAAATATTATTTTTTTGTATATTATCTTGCTATGTATTTTATAATTATATTTCACAGTGGTTTCAAAAGATAAAAGTCGAAAGTAATATAATGGTATATTATTATTATCATATTAAATTTTGCATATAACGGGTGGTTATATTCAAATATTGGCAATGTGGTTTATTCAATTATGTAGCACAATATTGTAACGTTTTTGTGTGTTAAATGTTAAAATATGTTTTCACATTACTTATTTACATTTGTTGTTGTTTTATAATAATGAAGAAGCAAATTGCATTGTTGTTGTTTATTATCGTTTGTTAAAAAAATAATAAATACATTGCATGTGATGATGATAACAAAAATAACTTTTTAATTCAATATACAAATTTCAGTGAATAAAAAACAAAATAATTAATTATAAAATTCACAAACGTGACATATTCCTCGGCTTGAAGGATTTATTTTCGTAAAATAAATGGCTTTAGTTGTGAAACATGAACTTTAACTAAGGAGGAATCTTCTCTTGACAATTCGCATGTAACACTTGATATCATTCTTGATATTCGAAATTAAAAATTCACAAAAGTGACAATATATACTTATTCTATTATTTTATTATATAATTCTGTACCAACAGCGCTGACCTTAAAAGCAATGGATTCGTTAAGAACGCTATTCACCATTATTATACACATTGAAAAGTCAAAACAATATACTTTTTTTTGCTTATCCCTAGTACACGTGGTACAGCCCATGATAATTATGGTGGGTAGAAGTAGGCGACTGCTTTTACTGTAAGTGCACCACATGTCTAAACATGTGAAAAGCAGTTCAACTTTGCACTTACAAATTTGCCAGAGCCCCGTTTGGTTACTTGCACTCGCTGGTGGAGTTGGACCTTTTGCAAGAATCGGGGGTCATTGGAGCATTTTTTTTTTTTCAAATCAGAAAAATGTTCTCAATGCGGGAATCGAACCCGGGTCGTAGCGGTCGAAAACCAAAGGTTTAGACTTTCCTTCCACCGACCCCTATAAATGTTCATATACCAACCTATGCTAGTTTAATCTATGTTTTTATATTATTTATTTATATATACATTCACATGATGATGAGAAATAATTCTATAAAATAGATAAATATTTAAATAGTGTACTTTACTATATATATTGATATATGAAGATAAAGGTTGCCTCTCCCGTCAAACTAGACGCCATCTATTAACCGTCGTCGCAAACTAGCGGCCTCGGGTCGGTGACAAAGCCACAACACCAGCTTTAACAAACTGAGAAACGTCCACCTAGAGACCATGGTTTCAGGCTAATGGCCCTCGTCAGCTTAAGGCGGACTTTATTCCATGAGATCCACAAGTGATCCAAAGGAATCGTCACAATATTGCAAAGAGGTGTTTAGCTGGCAGTGGCTAGGCCAAAAAATTCCATATATATATATTAAAAACAAAATAGACATATACTGACCGCTCACGATCATTTTAGATGGCAGAGCGCCATCTAGTGGAACAAAAATCAACAAAACGTTGATTTGATTTGTTCCATGATATTTGGCCAACCCATTTTCTTATAAATGAAGAAAATCCATCCACGAACGCGTTTCGGGCTGTTGGCCCTCTACAGGCGTGGTGTAGGCTGTACCCCAATGACCAAAAATATGTTCAAAGAGGTTTCATGAGAAATCAAGAACTGGAACGAGTCAACCCAACGTTTGATTGATTATTTTCCCACTAGTTGACGCTCTGCCATCTAAAATATTCATGTGATCGGTCAGGATATGCCTTCTTTATTTTACCATCAACACCTGACCCTTTTTTTCAATTTCTTTTACATGAACAAGGTATTTACGCAAATTTGGTCGTAAATATCCAATTATTGTTTTTCTTATTTCTTCATTTGCAATCTCTCAAGAACTTTAAGCATTTATAATTCCATTTGATAGAAGAGATCCTAATCTTATGATATCAGAAATGAAATAACTGAGATTCTTCGTATTATAGGGTGGAAGGTATATAAGGTCTCTTTTTTTATAAAGGAGATAAGTATTATACATATCTATGATGATAGTTATTGTATAAATTGATTTAAATCTCCTGGACAAAAATTAAACAATACCACAGGTTTATAGATATATGAATATCTTTTCATTTTATTAAAGTAGTCTAAAGCTTTCAGGTATCTCTGCCCTTCTACAGGAGAACATGAATAAAAAAATAAAACGCCGCCTGATGTTAAACTATTAGTATCAGGCGGTGTTTTATTTGTTTATTATGTACTAGACGAATGGCCCGGGCAACGCCCGGGGTTTACCCGAGTGCGAATATATTTTAAAAATGTTGTCTTGGGTGGTCGCTATAGACAGGGTGGTCTGTATAGACAGGTGTATGTATCACACAGCCGATAACAGGGTTGTCTAGGGTGGCCGCTATAGACAGGGTGGTCTGTATAGACAGGTGTATGTATCACACTGCTGATAACAGGGTTGCCTGAAGTGACCGCTATAGGCAGGGTGGTCTGTATAGACAGGTGATTGTAACACACTGATGATAACAGGGTTGCCTAAAGTGACCGCTATAGACAGGGTGGTCTGTATAGACAGGTGGATGTATCACACAGCTGATAACAGGGTTGTCTAGAGTGGCCGCTATAGACAGGGTGGTCTGTATAGACAGGTGATTGTAACACACTGATGATAACAGGGTCGCCTAAGGTGACCGCTATAGACAGGGTGGTCTGTATAGACAGGTGGATGTATCACACAGCTGATAACAGGGTTGTCTAGAGTGGTCGCTATAGACAGGGTGGTCTGTATAGACAGGTGTATGTATCACACTGCTGATAACAGGGTTGTCTAGAGTGGTCGCTATAGACAGGGTGGTCTGTATAGACAGGTGTATGTATCACACTGCTGATAACAGGGTTGCCTAAAGTGACCGCTATAGACAGGGTGGTCTGTATAGACAGGTGAATGTAACACACTGATGATAACAGGGTTGTCTAGAGTGGCCGCTATAGACAGGTGTATGTATCACACAGCTGATAACAGGGTTATCTAGAATGGCCGCTATATACAGGGTGGTCTGTATAGACAGGTGGATGTATCACACAGCTGATAACAGGGTTGCCTAGAGTGGCCGCTATAGACAGGGTGGTCTGTATAGACAGGTGGATGTATCACACAGCTGATAACAGGGTTGCCTAGAGTGGCCGCTATAGACAGGGTGGTCTGTATAGACAGGTGGATGTATCACACAGCTGATAACAGGGTTGTCTAGAGTGGTCGCTATAGACAGGGTGGTCTGTTTAGACAGGTGGATGTATCACACAGCTGATAACAGGGTTGCCGAAAGTGACCGCTATAGACAGGGTGGTCTGTATAGACAGGTGGATGTATCACACTGATGATAACAGGGTTGCCGAAAGTGACCGCTATAGACAGGGTGGTCTGTATAGACAGGTGGATGTATCACACAGCTGATAACAGGGTTGTCTAGGGTGGTCGCTATAGACAGGGTGGTCTGTATAGACAGGTGATTGTAACACACTGATGATAACAGGGTCGCCTAAGGTGACCGCTATAGACAGGGTGGTCTGTATAGACAGGTGGATGTATCACACAGCTGATAACAGGGTTGTCTAGAGTGGTCGCTATAGACAGGGTGGTCTGTATAGACAGGTGTATGTATCACACTGCTGATAACAGGGTTGTCTAGAGTGGTCGCTATAGACAGGGTGGTCTGTATAGACAGGTGTATGTATCACACTGCTGATAACAGGGTTGCCTAAAGTGACCGCTATAGACAGGGTGGTCTGTATAGACAGGTGAATGTAACACACTGATGATAACAGGGTTGTCTAGAGTGGCCGCTATAGACAGGTGTATGTATCACACAGCTGATAACAGGGTTATCTAGAATGGCCGCTATATACAGGGTGGTCTGTATAGACAGGTGGATGTATCACACAGCTGATAACAGGGTTGCCTAGAGTGGCCGCTATAGACAGGGTGGTCTGTATAGACAGGTGGATGTATCACACAGCTGATAACAGGGTTGCCTAGAGTGGCCGCTATAGACAGGGTGGTCTGTATAGACAGGTGGATGTATCACACAGCTGATAACAGGGTTGTCTAGAGTGGTCGCTATAGACAGGGTGGTCTGTTTAGACAGGTGGATGTATCACACAGCTGATAACAGGGTTGCCGAAAGTGACCGCTATAGACAGGGTGGTCTGTATAGACAGGTGGATGTATCACACTGATGATAACAGGGTTGCCGAAAGTGACCGCTATAGACAGGGTGGTCTGTATAGACAGGTGGATGTATCACACAGCTGATAACAGGGTTGTCTAGGGTGGTCGCTATAGACAGGGTGGTCTGTATAGACAGGTGGATGTATCACACAGCTGATAACAGGGTTGTCTAGGGTGAACGCTATAGACAGGGTGGTCTGTATAGACAGGTGGATGTATCACACAGCTGATAACAGGGTTGTCTAGGGTGGTCGTTATAGACAGGGTGGTCTGTATAGACAGGTGGATGTATCACACAGCTGATAACAGGGTTGCCTAGGGTGACCGCTATAGACAGGGTGGTCTGTATAGACAGGTGGATGTAACACACAGCTGATAACAGGGTTGTCTAGAGGGGGGCGGGCAGGGAGGTCACGTGTTTGCTGCTGGCCAATGGGCGCGCATTCTATCCGTGAGCTTCAGACAGACAGACAGAATAAGGCAAATATATAAGTAGATATTATGTTCTCCTGTAGAAGGGCAGAAATGCCTGAAAGCTTTAGACTACTTTAATAAAATGTGAAAAGATATTCATATCTATAAACCTGTGGTATTGTTTAATGGCAGTTATTGTGCCAGTATACTGATTGTTATTGTGCCAGTATACTGATTGTTATTGTGCCAGTATACTGATTGTTATTGTGCCAGTATGCTGATTGTTATTGTGCCAGTATACTGATTGTTATTGTGCCAGTATACTATTGTTATTGTGCCAGTATACTGATTGTTATTGTGCCAGTATACTGATTGTTATTGTGCCAGTATACTGATTGTTATTGTGCCAGTATACTGATTGTTATTGTGCCAGTATACTGATTGTTATTGTGCCAGTATACTGATTGTTATTGTGCCAGTATACTTATTGTTATTGTGCCAGTATACTGATTGTTATTGTGCCAGTATACTGATTGTCATTGTGCCAGTATACTGATTGTTATTGTGCCAGTATACTGATTGTTATTGTGCCAGTATACTGAGTGGAGTTGAGATTTTTTTTTTTTTTTTATAGAGATCGATCATGTCGCCCTCTGGGATAGCATAGATGAAAATTCCATGTTTCCATCTCCAACTCAAAATAAAGACAATGTTAGTCGATGCGTTTATCTTTTTATTTATATAATATCAAACTGATTTGGAGTTAAGAAACCAGTATATTTACTGCAAGAATTTAGGAAGAAGCCGGTGGTAACATTGAATCAATGATTGTTTTGTATGATTGTGTTCCTGGGTTCGAATCGAAAAAGGAATTTTACCAATTTATCTCCATTCACCATCTTTACAACATACCATAAAAGTGAAAGTTAATAAATCTTCACCTTTCATTCGTCGAAAATGTGATGCTCTAGTTTATGTATAAATATAATAATTTGAAAAAGGAAAATAAAATTCAGGTAAAAAATTCTTTTTAATTTTATTTTTGCAAGCTTTCAAACAAATATATACTGCTCTTCGACAGGCAAATACTTTATCTACAATCTCTAAATGATCTCTATAAAAAAATAATTGAAAAATTTTGTTATTGGCATGTGTTCTCGCGGGCGTTAATTTCTGGGTAACTATTGCACACATTAGTATAATAGTATTGATAATTATTTCTAATTATTTTCCTCACCATATTTTTCTTATAATACAATATAATTAGGCTTATGATTGTAGAACTACATTTGACAATTATCCCGCAAATATTTCATTTGAACGAAAAATCGAAATTTATTTTAAGGAGAAATAACGATTATTTCTAACCTTAGGGATGAAGTATATGAAAGGATGAATTATGAAGAGTAATGATAAACACGGAAAAATAGTGTCCAGGGATGGGAACTTTTTTCTTATTACAAATAAATCAACTTCCAATATGCTTATTACGAAGGAAAACAGGACAGTAGGATGTTGTTTTATTTGTAAAAATAATATTTGAGCTACCTATAGTTCTAATTTACCTATATAGATGGCGCACAATTACATTAATTTACACAGCACCACATCAATAAATATTACATAAGTTGCTAATTTTGCTTTCAATCAGAATCGAAAATAACTTTTTGAAAATATTTATTGCATCACATCGTTTATTGTATAGAGGTAATATTCTAACCTATGTTCCAGAATAAATTTATCTAACTTCTTTCGGGGTTTTCAAACCAGAGACGTGGACGTGGGCAAATTGACACCTCAGAATTGAGACACACTCCATCATTTAGATGTCTTCTCGAAATATCGCAACATTTTCACTATCCAAGCATTTTTTGAATATCCTTATTTTGAGGGTGTTTTTATCTCTGTGCTCATTTCGGGTTAAAATTGGTGAATGGAGAAATGTTTTCTAAGATAGAAACAGATATGACAGTTGTGGAGAAAGAATTGAGAACGTCTTGGGCTATATTTTAGGTATATTTAGTTGATCTAAATATCTTCGGATTTGCTCGAAAATAGTTTTATTTATTAAAATAATGTTTGGAAATGATTTTATATTAAAGCCATCATTCCTATTAAAAGAAAAATAATTTGTAAATTGGAGATGAGAGTGGACGTACCTGGTCCAACCAGACGTTGGTGGTCAGGACTTGGTTCTTTTCGTCCTGCGACAACAACCATCCATATCAACACATCTGGGACTACAATACTAGCGTGGACACATGTCCGCAAATTGCCACTACTGCACAACAAAATCAAATTATCAACAAAACTCAACATTTTTTATATTTTATAATATCATGATTTCTCAATTAATATAACTACGGAAATATCTTTATTTACAGGGCTCTGCTAACCAGAATGGATGATTTTTGAGCCCCAATGGACGCATAAAGCGAAATATATATATACATTGCACTGTTGGAGGGAGCTGTTGGGTGGCCAGGGGATCATCGCCAGGAATATGGTCATTCTAATATAACTACAAACTATTTGAAAAATATAACATATATATTTTTATTTTATATTTTATGTAAAATGATTGGATGTATATAGAGTGTAAGAGGAGAGTGAAAGTATCTTATTTATAGAAATAAACGGTTTATACCTTATAGTGTTCGTCAAGTGCTATTTTTGTTGGGTAGAGAACACAACATATATAAAAAATTATATTTCAATTCGAATTATATTTTATAGAATAACTTTAAAGTCGACTGCCAGAGATGTCACGGATTTACATTTTATAAAACCTTTGTTGTTATTTCTTTAGGCCGGCACAAATATTTTTGTAAATATGTAAATTCGTAATCACAAGCCTTTTATTTTATTTCTTTTTCACGTCTTAAGTCAGATATTACTTCCTTATAAATTACCATCAATCTTTTATATATATTCAACTATAACAACAAAGCGCGCTATCCCGCTATATTTGAGAAAAGAGGGGCACCCCTGGGAATCCGACTATGTTTTTAACGGACCGGCGGTGTAATCGGATACCTTCCTCTTGTCTGGCGCCGGCTGTCACTCAATCTAATTTTATTATTTCGTTTTGGTATTACACTATAGTTATATTTCATATGGGGGTATAAGTATAAATTGAAATATATTAAAACATATATATATATATATATATATATCATCTATGTATCTTTTATATGTAATTATGTATATAGGGAATGTACATTGACAGGAACATTTTCTTCATTATGAAAATATAAAATGTTAGTTTTTTTTTTTTTTTTTTCAGAACTAATTTCCAACTTATTATTATCACACCATAATTCGATAGTATTTAATGTTATTCAATTATTATTTTTAGTGCTGTAAGATCTTTATTCCAGAATTTTAATCATATATAATCCACATAACAAATAAATTCACAATTAGGCAGTTCAATTCGATCAGCAAATCATTCAATAAAATTGTCCATAAAAGTGGAGATAGCGGACCACCCTGAGGACATCCCTTTGTAATTGTCTTTGAAGTTGTTATATTGCTGTAATTAAAATATATTTTCCTGGAATTTAAAAACAATTGTAGAAGTTTATATACTTTGAGTCAAAAGTAGATCCATTAAATAAATCTATATAAAAAAGGCCTTACTGGATTTGTAAGGAAAAAAAAAATTTTTTTTCCTCAAAATATTTCAAAAGATTGCTCCCTCTTTATCAATTTATTTAACAGTAAACTTAATTTACAAATTACACAGGTCTACAAAAAAACTTTTTTTTTTGCACAAGAGAACCTGATGGTGTTTCTAGTGTAACTTTTCATGCTGAACTCAAAAATATAATCAGAAATTTCCCATCACCCATGGTTTTTGCCTGACGGTCTTGTTTTATTATTGGGATAAATACATGCATCCAACATGAAAGAGACTTACGAAAACATTAAACTGCTTTTGAAAAAGATAGAATATGAAAGATACGGTTGGAAAATATGCAGCGATTTGAAAGTCGTTGCTCTCTTGCGTGGATTACAGCTTGGATATACAAAATTTTGTTGTTTTCTGTGTGAGTGGGATAGCAGAGATAGGGAAAGGCATTACATTAAAAAAATCTGGCCAAACCGTAAAATATTTACTCCAGGATATAAAAATATTGCAAATCTACCCCTGATCGATTCAGAAAATATTTACTTACCACCATTACATATTAAACTGGGATTAATGAAGAACTTTGTCAAGGCAATGGATCGAAAGGCCAGTGGATTTGCCTACCTAAAACAAAAAAAAATCTTGTATAAGTGAAGCGAAGATTAAAGAAGGCATTTTCGTTGGACCTCAGATTCGAGAATTGCAGCAGGATGGAAATTTTCAAAATAGTTTGAATGAAGTTGAAGCAGCAGCATGTAATTCCTTTAGAAACGTTTGCAAAAACTTCTTAGGAAGTGTCAAGGTTGAAAATTACCGAGACATAGTTAATGATTTGTTGCTTTCCTACAAGGCACTGGGATGTAACATGTCCCTCAAGATCCATTTCCTGCATTCACATCTAGATTTCTTTCCAGACAATCTTGGCGCAGTTAGCGATGAGCATGGTGAGAGGTTTCATCAAGCTATATCAAGCATGGAGAAGCGGTACCAAGGTAAATGGAGTCCCGCTATGCTTGCCGACGACTGCTGGGCACTCAAGAGGGATCTACCACAAGCAAAGTATAGAAGAAAATCCACTGTCACTGCTTTTCAATAATAAATATGTTTCGTTCATATATGCCTATATATTAGCAATATTTCCAAATTTCAAGTAGGTGTATCTCAGAAATATTGTGTAATAGAAAAAACTAATGGTATATTTGGATTCAGGACATGTAGATAAGATGCTATTTCTTTGTGGACAAAGAAAAATATTTTTTGATAAACCAGTTATGTGACATTGTTTGCAATTTTTACTGTATTTATCCCAATAAAAGACCGTCACGCAAAAACCATAGGTGATGGGAAATTTCTGATTAGATATTTGAGTTCAGCATGAAAAGTTACACTAGAAAACATAATCAGGTTCTCTTGTGCAAAAATCTTGTTGACCAGTGTTATTGTAGATCACATGAAAGCAAAAGATTGTAGAAGTTTGAACAATTTTTTGGTAAATTATCTAAGTCTATTCTTTTGATGATATCTAGCCACCACACATTGTCAAAAGCAACCGAGCTATCTATTGCATCTGGTGCAGTCATTTCCTTTTGTTTATGCTCCATTATTACCTATATTATTGAATTCAAAGCAGAGATAGTTGACTTAGACGTGATAAATCCATGTTGTCTAGGGCTTAACAGATTGTTCTGATTATAAAAACAATATTTTTTTTTTGAGATTTTTTTCAATAATCTTTGAAACATTTGTTAATAAGGATATTGGATGGTAGCTTTTTGTTAATTCATAATTGGTTTTATTTGGCTTGGTTATTATTCTAAGTGTGTTGTTGTTTTCCATTTTTTTGGGAAGTATCCTATTTGAATGCATTTGTTAAATAAATAGTGTAATATCGAGAGAATTAATGTAAAGGCATTTTTAATCATATTATTACTAATATAATCTGGACCAGAATATTTCTTTACATCAATTTTGTCGATTAACTCTCCTATTTCTCTCCTATAAAGTAGGTTGAAATCCTCTGAAGAATATAAATAATAGAATCAAAGCGGTCATCACATGCTATTAATTTTCTAACAGTTCGGCAGATACGTTTGTTTTTCTTGTATATATGCTGATTTTTCTCAAAATGGACATGTATATAAGATGCAAGATCAGTCGGATATGATGACCTGAAGAAGGGTTATTGACCCGAAAGCTCGCCTTCATTAAAACTCAAAAGATACGCATCCTCGCACGCTTTGATTCTATTATTTATATTTCTCTCCTATAAATATACAATGGATTGGAGTTAGTAAATTACTATCAGTTTAATTAAATAAATTGTGATTTGATTTTTATTTTATTTTATTTTCTTAAAAAGGTCACGTCTGCAAACCATTGGCTAAATACTCATGAATTCTAATTCTCAGCCAATAATTCCATTTTCTCTTTAAGCGAAATAATATCATAAAATAACACATACATATGTCGTAAACCCGGGTAAACCAACAAGTGAGTTGGAAGCAGTCGGGGTTGAGTGGCAAGGCGTGCAGAGTGGGAAGTCCGCACGGGACAGTAAGGACAAAGTTTGGGTTCAAAAGACGCTCTCCCAGTACGTCTCAAGTGGCACCAGAACCAGGGGAAAGTTGAGGATTAACAGAGGAAAGCTCGGCGTCCAGCCTGAAGCCGCGGGGGCCGTCGTGAGTTGATAATTGGACCTAGTACTGAGCGGGCCTGTCCGAAATATCCACCCGAACCTAACTAACTGTCAACATCCGGACAAACGCCCCTTTTTCTCCTTCTCCGGATCCCCGGGTATTGATATTCATTAGTCAGTCTTATGTGGGTCATCCTCCCCTCCCCTGGAATGGCAAACTGGTGTCACTTTGAGACGACTGGAAAAGACGCCATACTTTATAAATTACATATCTTGTTTAAATTACGATACATATATATATTTTGAAAATAGAGCAATCCATATTTAATTCATTAGATAAAAAAGGCATATGTTGGATTTAATAAAATATTTATTTTGCCAATATTTCGGCTGGCTGAACGCCAACCTTTATCGAGGCATTACATCTTTGTATACACCTGGTGTACGTCGATAAAGGTTGGCGTTGAGCCAGCCGAAATATTGGCAAAATAAATCTTTTATAAAATCCAATATATGCCTTTTTATCTAATATATATATACTAGACGAATGGCCCGGGCAACGCCAGGGGTTTACCCGAAGGCGAATATATTTTAAAAACGTTGTCTTGGGTGGTCGCTATAGACAGGGTGGTCTGTATAGACAGGTGTATGTATCACACAGCCGATAACAGGGTTGTCTAGGGTGGCCGCTATAGACAGGGTGGTCTGTATAGACAGGTGTATGTATCACACTGCTGATAACAGGGTTGCCTGAAGTGACCGCTATAGACAGGGTGGTCTGTATAGACAGGTGATTGTAACACACTGATGATAACAGGGTTGCCTAAAGTGACCGCTATAGACAGGGTGGTCTGTATAGACAGGTGGATGTATCACACAGCTGATAACAGGGTTGTCTAGAGTGGCCGCTATAGACAGGGTGGTCTGTATAGACAGGTGATTGTAACGCACTGATGATAACAGGGTTGCCTAAGGTTACCGCTATAGACAGGGTGGTCTGTATAGACAGGTGGATGTATCACACAGCTGATAACAGGGTTGTCTAGAGTGGTCGCTATAGACAGGGTGGTCTGTATAAACAGGTGTATGTATCACACTGCTGATAACAGGGTTGCCTAAAGTGACCGCTATAGACAGGGTGGTCTGTATAGACAGGTGAATGTAACACACTGATGATAACAGGGTTGTCTAGAGTGGCCGCTATAGACAGGTGTATGTATCACACAGCTGATAACAGGGTTATCTAGAATGGCCGCTATATACAGGGTGGTCTGTATAGACAGGTGGATGTATCACACAGCTGATAACAGGGTTGCCTAGAGTGGCCGCTATAGACAGGGTGGTCTGTATAGACAGGTGGATGTATCACACAGCTGATAACAGGGTTGCCTAGAGTGGCCGCTATAGACAGGGTGGTCTGTATAGACAGGTGGATGTATCACACAGCTGATACCCTAAAGTGACTGCTATAGACAGGGTGGTCTGTATAGACAGGTGAATGTAACACACTGATGATAACAGGGTTGTCTAGAGTGGCCGCTATAGACAGGTGTATGTATCACACAGCTGATAACAGGGTTGTCTAGAATGGCCGCTATATACAGGGTGGTCTGTATAGACAGGTGGATGTAGCACACTGCCGATAACAGGGTTGTCTAGGGTGGCCGCTATAGACAGGGTGGTCTGTATAGACAGGTGTATGTATCACACTGCTGATAACAGGGTTGCCTGAAGTGACCGCTATAGACAGGGTGGTCTGTATAGACAGGTGATTGTAACACACTGATGATAACAGGGTTGCCTAAAGTGACCGCTATAGACAGGGTGGTCTGTATAGACAGGTGGATGTATCACACAGCTGATAACAGGGTTGTCTAGAGTGGCCGCTATAGACAGGGTGGTCTGTATAGACAGGTGATTGTAACACACTGATGATAACAGGGTTGCCTAAGGTTACCGCTATAGACAGGGTGGTCTGTATAGACAGGTGGATGTATCACACAGCTGATAACAGGGTTGTCTAGAGTGGTCGCTATAGACAGGGTGGTCTGTATAAACAGGTGTATGTATCACACTGCTGATAACAGGGTTGCCTAAAGTGACCGCTATAGACAGGGTGGTCTGTATAGACAGGTGAATGTAACACACTGATGATAACAGGGTTGTCTAGAGTGGCCGCTATAGACAGGTGTATGTATCACACAGCTGATAACAGGGTTATCTAGAATGGCCGCTATATACAGGGTGGTCTGTATAGACAGGTGGATGTATCACACAGCTGATAACAGGGTTGCCTAGAGTGGCCGCTATAGACAGGGTGGTCTGTATAGACAGGTGGATGTATCACACAGCTGATAACAGGGTTGCCTAGAGTGGCCGCTATAGACAGGGTGGTCTGTATAGACAGGTGGATGTATCACACAGCTGATACCCTAAAGTGACCGCTATATACAGGGTGGTCTGTATAGACAGGTGGATGTAGCACACTGCTGATGACAGGGGTGTCCAGAGTGGCCCGCTATAGACAGGGTGGTCTGTATAGACAGGTGGATGTATCACACAGCTGATAACAGGGTTGTCTAGAGTGGCCGCTATAGACAGGTGTATGTATCGCACAGCTGATAACAGGGTTGTCTAGAATGGCCGCTATATACAGGGTGGTCTGTATAGACAGGTGTAGGTATCACACAGCTGATAACAGGGTTGTCTAGAGTGGCCGCTATAGACAGGGTGGTCTGTATAGACAGGTGATTGTAACACACTGATGATAACAGGGTTGCCTAAGGTTACCGCTATAGACAGGGTGGTCTGTATAGACAGGTGGATGTATCACACAGCTGATAACAGGGTTGTCTAGAGTGGTCGCTATAGACAGGGTGGTCTGTATAAACAGGTGTATGTATCACACTGCTGATAACAGGGTTGCCTAAAGTGACCGCTATAGACAGGGTGGTCTGTATAGACAGGTGAATGTAACACACTGATGATAACAGGGTTGTCTAGAGTGGCCGCTATAGACAGGTGTATGTATCACACAGCTGATAACAGGGTTATCTAGAATGGCCGCTATATACAGGGTGGTCTGTATAGACAGGTGGATGTATCACACAGCTGATAACAGGGTTGCCTAGAGTGGCCGCTATAGACAGGGTGGTCTGTATAGACAGGTGGATGTATCACACAGCTGATAACAGGGTTGCCTAGAGTGGCCGCTATAGACAGGGTGGTCTGTATAGACAGGTGGATGTATCACACAGCTGATACCCTAAAGTGACCGCTATAGACAGGGTGGTCTGTATAGACAGGTGAATGTAACACACTGATGATAACAGGGTTGTCTAGAGTGGCCGCTATAGACAGGTGTATGTATCACACAGCTGATAACAGGGTTGTCTAGAATGGCCGCTATATACAGGGTGGTCTGTATAGACAGGTGGATGTAGCACACTGCTGATAACAGGGGTGTCCAGAGTGGCCGCTATAGACAGGGTGGTCTGTATAGACAGGTGGATGTATCACACAGCTGATAACAGGGTTGTCTAGAGTGGCCGCTATAGACAGGTGTATGTATCGCACAGCTGATAACAGGGTTGTCTAGAATGGCCGCTATATACAGGGTGGTCTGTATAGACAGGTGTATGTATCACACAGCTGATAACAGGGTTATCTAGAATGGCCGCTATATACAGGGTGGTCTGTATAGACAGGTGGATGTATCACACAGCCGATAACAGGGGTGTCTAGAGTGGCCGCTATAGACAGGGTGACCTGTATAGACAGGTGGATGTAACACACTGCTGATAACAGGGTTGTCTAGAATGGCCGCTATAGACAGGTGGATGTAACACACTGCTGATAACAGGGTTGTCTAGAGGGGGGGGGGGGGGGGGCAGGGAGGACACGTGCTTTCCGGCAGCCAATGGGCGCGCATTCTATCCGTGAGCTTCAGACATACAGACAGACAGAATAAGGCAATTATATAAGTAGATATCTATATTAATAAAATGGAAATTTCATAAGTGGTGTTCGCTAAAAACTTTCGTTACAATGCATCAATTCCGACCAAATTTTCAACATTTATGTAAAACGAGATGGAGCAGGTTTTGCTTAACATCAAAATATTTTTCCTAACTTTAACATGCGTAACTTCGCTGTTATCGATTAAATACAAAAAATCAACAGAGTTAATTTTATTTATATATAAATACAAAATTAAATTTCAACAGAGTTAATTTTTTTACATACTGGCTAATAATCTCAATCTAAAAATATAATATAAAAAGCCAACAATGAAGAGTGAATGTAAGATAAAAAGCCAACAATGAAGAGTAAATGTAATATTAAAAGCCAACAATGAAGAGTAAATGTAATATTAAAAGCCAACAATGAAGAATAAATGTAAGATAAAAAGCCAACAATGAAGAGTAAATATAATATAAAAAGCCAACAATGAAGAGTGAATGTAAGATAAAAAGCCAACAATGAAGAGTAAATGTAATATAAAAAGCCAACAATGAATAATGAATGTAAGATAAAAAGCCAACAATGAAGAGTAAATCTATATATATAAAATTGAATGTCTGTCTGTCTGTACTCTATAGATTCAAAAACCATACATCCAATCGCCGTGAAATTTTGGGATATTATTAGGTATATCACCAGGAATGTTTTTGAAAAATAATTTCATGAATATCTTGAATATCCTTAGAGTTATTTGCAGATTTGTAGATTTAACTCGCAAGCAGCGCCCCCATTGTGACGATGATAACAAGTTTTCTTATCACTAAGTTTGTTATCTTAAATATTATTTATCAAAAGTAAGATTATCTCAGGATGACACGGCAATTTATTTGAGACAAGAATAATGATACAATTCCAAGGCGAAGATACTATTCCTTTAACTTCCAATTACCGAGGGAACCAATTAATATTGATTTTATTCAACTTATCGAGTATTTTTCAAGGGACCAGGAAAAAATGTTCACTAGATAAAAATATGATTTTCTAATGTAGAAAATTAGGAAAGACAAAATTCAGGATGACACGGCACACAGGGACCGGGAAAAAATGTTCACTTTATCGAGAGATTCAAATTTACGAGTTTCAAATTATCAAAATATATCTTTTTTTTAAAATAAGTTTTTAGAGAATTGTTTTAACAAATGTTCGCTAGACAAACCTTTACTCGGGTAAAACCCCGGGCGAAGCCGAGTACGTTTTATAAGTTTATAGAGAATTGTTTTAACAAATGTTCGTTAGACAAACATTCACTCGGGTAAAACCCGAGCGAAGCCGGGCACATCCGCTAGTGTTATATAAAATTATTTTATTTTAAGATTATAACTCTTAGAACAAACTACTCTGTAAAGTCGACTGCCAGATGTCGCAGCTTTCCCTATATAAATTTATTGTTGTTGTTTCCCGTTGGACGTATTCTCACGTGGTCTAGTGGCTAGGATATCTGGCTTTCATCCAGAAGGTCCGGGTTCAATTCCCGGCGTGGGAATTTTTCTTATCCATTCTGGTTAGCAGCCCCGTAAATAAAGATATTTCCGTTTCCCGTTGGCCGGCTCAAACATTTTGTAGATATGTAAATATATGTCTTTTAATTTCTTTTTTACGCCTCAAATCAGGTATTTCTTCTTAAATTGTTTCATTAGCACAATTAAAGCAAATTTTGATTTAAGCTATTTTATTATTCTTACCACGACTGCAATATCATAAAATGCCTATACTGCATAATGATATCATAAACTACTCATTTACTGCATACTATTGCCAAAATGCTTATGTATCCTCAAAATAATCAGCATCAGCAAGTAATAATTTTATATCTCAATAATATTCTAAAATCAACAGAAATTTATTATATATAAATATTTTATGATATTATTTCGTTCAGAATGTAATTTTTGTTATATATATGGCAACGTGTTTAAAGTTGCGTAGGCCGCAGCCTTCCCTGAAAACCTCCCACGCACCAGAATAACGAAGTCAATTTCGGCCAATACTTAAAAAAACATCTTATTTCACTTTAGAATTCGATATATATATTTTTTCCGATGTGGTTTGATTTTCAAATTTGATATCTTCGATAAATTCGATAAAATTTCAATTCCATTGATCGCTAAGAACTAACTCTCTCCCTCTATAAATGACTTGTATGTATTCAGCACATGGGGAATTTATATTGGATTTGTAGATAATTATATATAAATTTAGGTTTGATAAAGAAATAAATCGAAAAAAACATTAATGGGATATCCCTTTTTCCCTTTTAAAACATAATTCTTGGTATTAGCTCGCTCTATAAAATACTACGTGCGGTAACTATTATTTATTTAAGTAACCCAGGTTCCTGGAGCGTACAGAAGTCGCCAACTACCCGGGATGTCCTTCTGACCTAAGTCTTCTTGGATTTATATACAATGCCAGTGGAAGTCCAATTAATGAGGTGTCGCCAGGCAGATTTCTTTCTTGGGAGATTTTCTAGGGATGCTGGACATATGTTGGTGATACCTAGGAGAGTGGCTGTCTGGAATCTTTGGTATTGGAAGGTTGGGCAAGTGAAGAGTAGGTGGTCTACGGTTTGGTCTTCATCTTGGCAGTGGGGGCAAATTGGGTCTTCTTTCGATACCGTTGCAAGGTCTGCCTGAATGTAACCATGGCCGGTCAAGATTGTTGTGGAGGTAGATCCATGCTTGATGTTTCACATAGGTAAGTTTCACACATCGCCCCTCAAATATCTACAAACCCTATGTTTGCGTGCGGAAGAATAAAAATGTAATAATTTTTCATTGTCGTGATGGTTGATGTTAATATAAATTGTTTTACGCAAAATTATTTCATTCTCAAAATGACGCGCCATATTGTTTACCTATCCAAAGAAGTATCATGAAAGAGTAAATGAAAGGATATTCATTAAATCCAATTGCAGTTAACAGCAGTACATATCTCCCACTGTTTGGGTAGAGACTTATACCTAGGTAGAAAATAAATATCTTGGCCATTAATGCTACCAATCTCCATATGTCTTCTTCATTGCATTGTCTGATGTAAATGACTCTGTATGCTCGGCTTCAACGGCCAGAACAAGTGAAAGAAACTCCGCCTTTGCCGTTCCCAAGCCCGGATGAAAAAGTAGAAGAGAGAGAAGTAACAAGCTCACTGGTGGGCTCAGCTGACCCGGCTTATAGTACCCAGTAAAGGCTCCTGATCTAGGGATTCAGGATGAGCAGCGTTTGTACTTCATGTTAGGAGTAGCTGCACATGGCGTCTTTTCCTCATGTCAGAGGCAGCCATTTCTTTTGGAGATAAGTCGGCCTGCTAGTAGTGCTCCCAATCTTAATGAGAAAAGCAAACGCATTATATATATGATGGTTGATGGTATGATGTTGTAATATCATATATTATATATATGATGGTTGTTAAATACCACATCATTGATTGTACTGACTCATTCATTGTTGAGCTCTACTTATCCCTATTAGACACCATCAAAAGTTTCAAGCTCTAAGCTTGATACCCTAATATGATTGAGTGGAGATAAGAAAGAAAAACGAGAAAGACAAGTGGAAGTAAAAAGGTCTTAAGTCATAGGTGCTGTAAGAACATTACTGCTTCGTCGTAGACGGGCGACATTGTCCTTTGAATCTTTTTTGGGGTTCCTCTTCTCTAACCACAAATCCTATCGCAACTTTCAGTGGTTTAGAAGGATTAACGATACGGCGCGTTATTTGTAATAAATGGATTTTGTCTAAACGACTATTATTAGCTTAAAGTTATATGTCTAAAGAAGATAGGAAAATCTCCTTCCACACACAAATACGTTTTTTTTCGCTACGTAGGAATCAGGAAGGATCGAGAAGAGGGCTTCTCAACTTACCTATTTACCGCCGCAAGTAGCTGTAAAATAATAATAAAAAAAAAAACTAATTAATCGTCAATATAAAAATTTAAAAGTAATATATGAGGTTATTTTTATTATATATGACCTTTTGTAGGAAGCATTTTGTTTCAAAACACACTTTTCTACTATATATCAAAACAGAAAATAAAAAGCTAGAGAACACAGTGTCTCTTCTTAAGAATTTATATATTTATTCTATCATAAAATCTATGTTACAGATTTAATAATGAATATTTGGTATGTGCTTATCCTTACCTACACTGATTTTATAATTAATGAAAAAAAAAGCAATAAATTACGATTTTTGTAAATTACCGAAAGATTATCAACCTTCCTTTATAATACATATTGTTATAGAAATATGTGAACAAAAAATAAAGTTTCAACTATTTTCAACCCGCATGTTCCTTTTAAAAATAAAACAAATTCCTACTACCCTTATTGAAATGATAAAAAACAAGAAAGGGCAATAGAAAAATGTTTTATCATTGCAGTATGGGTAGTGGAAACTTGTTTTATTTAAAAAAGAATCATACACGCGTACCAGTCAAAAATAATTTAAATTTCTTATAACATATGACGCCCTAATGCATCATACAAAAGAAAGTATTTGAAATTTCTTGCATTAAAAAAAAATTATGATGGGTTTTATATGGATTATACAGAAGATTGGTATAAGGGGTTTAAAGATAATGTTGTTCTATCATTTTGTTCCTTGATATTTGCCCATCCGAGAGTGTATTTATGGCAAGAGCAGGCCCATCTCACCGATCTCAATCCATCGCCCCAACAGATGGACCTATCAGCCACGAGAGTACGATCTATAGTGATTAGAAAGAACTGTTCTAAATGGCTCTTTCCACCACTTATCCTCAACAACATCCCCTCTACCTGGGCTTCATGGCTGTGCTATGTGGTAGCTACAATTCACAAGAAAAGGTAACGCAACGATAACAAAAATTAAAACGAATTTATCTTTTTTTATAACCATTATATGCATTGAATTGATTCAGAATTCTGATAAGCAGCTATTTCAATAGAGAAAAGGCATTTATAATGGATAATCAAATTTAAACAGAAATAGAAAATTAATTTTTATTATATCTAAGTACAAGGTTGGGTGTGTGTGTCCCAAAAGTTCGCAAACACTTGCAAAAAATTGAATTCGGATATATATATTTTATAATCTGTATATAGCAATATGTAACCCCAACCCTATCTATGCAATGTATCGTCAAAAGATTTAATAAAAGTTAGGCCTCGCAAAAAGGGAATATAAATTAACAGGATTGCATCATCCAGGAAGTAAAGGTCACTGCCCAGGACCCCCATAAAACTTAAGTTCAAAGACCTTCTTCTTCCTGGAAGATTGCAATCATGGCGAAAATGGAGGTACTAAGCCAACCACAGTTAAGCATGACAAATCAACAACCAATCACCTTTAAGCATGACCAACTGATAGCGAATCATCATAGAGCACGTGGAAGGATCTCCACCAATGAGAAGCCGAGAGAGTTAATGACGTTGATCTCGGACAAGAAGTTAAAAAGAAGGTAGGTGACCGTGCTAGAGGCAAGGTGTGCTCAACTTAGGCTCCAACCAAGGTAGTGTCCGCTCCATCATGTGAAAGGCAAAGTACCTCCTCCAGTCTCATCACTCTCCCTTTCGCAAGATCTATTTTCTATCCCATCCAGGTGTACTAGTTATTCCCCTGTGGAAAACCACCATTCGACCAAGACTGCGCCATCAATCACCAATCCAATCAAATCCACCCAACCACACAAATCACCAATTCAACATAATCCGACATAGGATTCAACAATTCACCAGGACTCACCAGGATTCAAACGAACGGGTATTTACAGTGAGTCGACAGGATCTTACACAACTTGACAGGATCCTACAGTAAGTTTACACAACGACAACCTTATCCTACAGAGAGTCGACAGGATACAATACCGATTCTCACATATGAATATTACTAGCCGAATGACCCGGGCAACGCCCGGGTTTTACCCGATTAAATTCTTTTATTCAAATACTATTCGTTACAATTATAAATTGGAGCCGTGGATGTCATTCTTGTATAATATATAAATGAGTTTTAAAAATTGTAAAAAAAAAAAAAATGCATCGGCCGGGAATCGAACCCGGGCCGCCCGCGTGGCAGGCGAGCATTTTACCACTGAACCATCGATGCTTATGAGAAATGGCCATATTTGGGTATTTATTCCATTCACAAAAGCAAACGGTGACAGAATTAAGAATTGATTGATGACTCTGATTCTTGTATATTTTAATTATGTTAGCATAATGAATTAGTCAGTATTCCCATGGTCTCCAGCGAAGAGGTGTGAATTGACTTTTTGAAAATATACATAATTATAAAGATAGAAGCTTCTATAGAAATAACTAAAATAAGCCGAAATAGCTCAGTTGGGAGAGCGTTAGACTGAAGATCTAAAAGTCCCTGGTTCGATCCCGGGTTTCCCTTTTTTTTTTAATTTTTAAATTTTTACTTACCGTAGCTTGACACGTGACTTAACGTGACAGAATTGTGCATGACTCTGATAACTGTATATATTAATTTGAGCTTTAAGATTATTTTCTATAATTATTATGCCTTGTAATTTTTAAAATATTATTTTATTATATATAATTATTTTTTCAAAACAAAGATAGTTTTTGTAACGCTTCCTTTGTATGGGCTTAGCGTAATTACAAAATCAATCTTTACATTAAATTGCTAAAAACATTTTGCATAGATATTTTTCATTTTAATTCATTAATCGAGATAACTATAGCATTTTCACTCACATGTAAATGCTTTCAACATATATTTAGATTATTAAAATCATAAGATATGAAAAATATGTTTGTGCTTGTATATAGAAATTGATTAAATAAATGACTGAAGAGCTCAAATTTATTTAAAAATACAGTTAAGAGAACAAAAAGGAAGACATTTCATACATCTCTCTCTATTTATAAATTTATATAAATTAAAAATACATATTTATTTTTCAATAAATGTATAATAAAATGATTTCATAGAAGGATGCACTTCCTAAGGAGTGACTTCCATAGGGTAAACATGTGAGAATTCCTTAGACATGCTGCCATCAGCAACACAACATATAAACACAGACTATATAGCAATGCTGGAAGGCCAGAAAAGACCAAAAAATGCGATATCTATTATACACGTGGTAATCGAATTAATCATACCATTTGACTATTATTACAACTACGACCTGCAATAAATAGAGATTTACTAAGAGCTAAAGAGCTAGGAGCTTTCACGCGATCAAAAAGCCTGTAGTTGAAGTGAGCAGTTTATTTTTTTTGTCGTTTTTTTGGCTTTTAATGAAGCTACATAGTGTTAGTCTAAGTGATAATATTGGCCAGATAAATTTCCTAGAAATTCTATTGGTATTTTTATAATTGTATGATTTGTATTTTTGAATAAATTAATTCCATATAGGACTGAAGCATGGGTGGTGAGCTCTCCCAGTTAAATAAACCAGGCCGCTTAATTTGGCTGCTTGGCCTATGTAGCAAGCAATCTAGTGAAATTAATAGAAAAGGTATCTACAGAAACTTTGGAAATTAACTTCTCAGGAACTTTATAAATTTTGCCATTAAAGAGAGAAGCGTTCATAACTCAAGGCATATCAATCAATGTTCTTCCACAATTGCAAGACAAAGACGAAAATACAACATATTACATACCAACAGATATACTTGTACATACTTGTACAACATATATGTTGGTAACAGGTGGAAATAATAATCACATCCAGATTTAAGTTTCTTTTATAAACTTTTTATTCAACTGTAAATACAAAGCGCGATGTCCCGCCAAGGACACTGGCGCCCAAAGGAAAGCAATACAAGAGAGAGAGAGAGAGAGAGAGGGAGAGAGGGAGAATCTATTTTTATATCCAAAAACATATGCACAAGGCATTTACCATTCTTGAAATTGTTTTCAAACAAGCATAATGTATACATAGGTAATATAGTTTAAACACACCTCAAAATTAAGAAAAAAGGGGGAAAAAATCATATATACAGCACATAGTTACAATTATACCTATAACACTTGAGATTATTTAA
>CP092877.1:24046843-24060997 GCA_030710605.1 Cordylochernes scorpioides | reverse complement strand
AATTAAAAATAATTTTTTACCTGAATTTTATTTTCCTTTTTCAAATTATTATATTTATACATAAACTAGAGCATCACATTTTCGACGAATGAAAGGTGAAGATTTAGTAACTTTCACTTTTATTAATTTAATTAACTTTATTAACATCATGAAACGCGATATCCCAAACTCAGGGATATTTGCGCCAATACATTTCACTGCATTACAGCAATTCGGCTATATACAATCCTGTTCAATTCATTATTTTACATAAATTAACTAAAGAAAATTGTCCAAAGAGAAAAACAAACAACAAAGCAAAACACACAGAGCAAGCATCGCAGTTCTTTTTTTTTTTTTCTAAGATTCCTTCTCTTTTTTCCAATTCAAGAGAAAGTTGTATATGTATTTACAAAATTGATCAAAATTTTTATACTTTTCTTTTTTGTCTACAAATTCATCAAGCTGTCCAATACGACCAAATCTATTTTCCCTAAAATCCCGGAAAATTGGGCACTCCAGAAGTAGATGTCTCGCGTCTTGAATTTCACCTCCGCAGAAGCATCCTGGTTCCTTCACGGCGCCGATAGTTGCCAAAAATTTCCCAAAATTGCCATGATCTGTAATGAATTGGATATTATAAAAATTTGGACGGAAAAATCTTGGAATTCCTAATACGAAAAAGCTTCTGAAAATTTCATTAGTGTTCTCAAAAATTTCATTCATTTTTGCGTGTAAGAATGATTTGACTATACTTGGAGCATGGGGTTCGTAAGTAGTTAGATCTTCAATGGACATTTGAGCTAGATCAAATTTGATTATTCTGGATTCTATATAATCTGTTAGGAGTGGAATTTTTGCCAAGCTATGCACACAGTTTGATGAAGTGGTTTAATGGTACTTTTATGGTATGTTGTAAAGATGGTGAATGGAGATAAATTGGTAAAATTCCTTTTTCGATTCGAACCCAGGAACACAATCATACGAAACAATCATTGATTCAATGTTACCACCGGCTTCTTCCTAGATTCTTGCAGTAAATATACTGGTTTCTTAACTCCAAATCAGTTTGATATTATATAAATAAAAAGATAAACGCATCGACTAACACTGTCTTTATTTTGAGTTGGAGATGGAAACATGGAATTTTCATCTATGCTATCCCAGAGGGCGACATGATCGATCTCTATAAAAAAAAACAAATCTCAACTCCCAATGGGCTCCATGTTGAAACCTCGTGACACGACCACATCGTATTTATCTACAGAGATAATTTAAGACGGTAAAATGAAATTTGCAGCTATAGTAAAGCTGAAGTATACTGGCACAATAACAATCAGTATACTGGCACAATAACAATCAGTATACTGGCACAATAACAATCAATATACTGGCACAATAACAATCAGTATACTGGCACAATAACAATCAGCATACTGGCACAATAACAATCAGTATACTGGCACAATAACAATCAGTATACTGGCACAATAACAATCAGCATACTGGCACAATAACAATCAGCATACTGGCACAATAACAATCAGTATACTGGCACAATAATAATCAGCATACTGGCACAATAACAATCAGCATACTGGCACAATAACAATCAGCATACTGGCACAATAACAATCAGCATACTGGCACAATAACAATCAGTATACTGGCACAATAACAATCAGCATACTGGCACAATAACAATCAGCATACTGGCACAATAACAATCAGTATACTGGCACAATAACAATCAGCATACTGGCACAATAACAATCATAATACTGGCACAATAACAATCAGCATACTGGCACAATAACAATCAGCATACTGGCACAATAACAATCAGCATACTGGCACAATAACAATCAGTATACTGGCACAATAACAATCAGCATACTGGCACAATAACAATCAGTATACTGGCACAATAACAATCAGTATACTGGCACAATAACAATCAGAATACTGGCACAATAACAATCAGCATACTGGCACAATAACAATCAGCATACTGGCACAATAACAATCAGTATACTGGTACAATAACAATCAGTATACTGGCACAATAGCAATCAGTATACTGGCACAATAACAATAGTATACTGGCACAATAACAATCAGTATACTGGCACAATAACTGCCATTAAACAATACCACAGGTTTATAGATATGAATATCTTTTCATTTTATTAAAGTAGTCTAAAGCTTTCAGGCATTTTTGCCCTTCTACAGGAGAACATACTATACATAATAAACAAATAAAACACCGCCTGATAATAATAGTTTAACATCAGGCGGCGTTTTATTTTTTTATTCATGTTCTCCTGTAGAAGGGCAGAGATACCTGAAAGCTTTAGACTACTTTAATAAAATGAAAAGATATTCATATATCTATAAACCTGTGGTATTGTTCAATTTTTGTCCAGGAGATTTAAATCAATTTATACAATAACTACCATCATAGATATGTATAATACTTATCTCCTTTGTAAAAAAGAGACCCTATATACCTTCCACCATATAATACGAAGAATCTCAGTTATTTCATTTCTGATATCATAAGATTAGGATCTCTTCTATCAAATGGAATTATAAATGCTTAAAGTTCTTGAGAGATTTCAAATGAAGAAATAAGAAATCAATAATTGGGTATTTACGACCAAATTTGCCTAAATACCTTGTTCATGTAAAAGAAATTGAAAAAAAAAGGGTCAGGTGTTGATGTTAAAATAAAGAAGACATATCCTGACCGCTCTGGCAGAGCGTCAACTAGTGGGAAAATAATCGATCAAACGTTGGGTTGACTCG
This sequence comes from Cordylochernes scorpioides, assembly GCA_030710605.1. Classification (NCBI taxonomy): domain Eukaryota; kingdom Metazoa; phylum Arthropoda; class Arachnida; order Pseudoscorpiones; family Chernetidae; genus Cordylochernes; species Cordylochernes scorpioides. Next base: position 24,058,210 of record CP092877.1, on the reverse strand, counting down.
TTCCAGTTCTTGATTTCTCATGAAACCTCGTTGAACATATTTTTGGTCATTGGGGTACAGCCTACACCACGCCTGTAGAGGGCCAACAGCCCGAAACGCGTTCGTGGATGGATTTTCTTCATTTATAAAGAAAATGGGTAAGCCAAATATCATGGAACAAATCAAATCAACGTTTTGTTGATTTTTGTTCCACTAGATGGCGCTCTGCCATCTAAAATGATCGTGAGCGGTCAGTATATGTCTATTTTGTTTTTAATATATATATGTGGAATTTTTTGGCCTAGCCACTGCCAGCTAAACACCTCTTTGCAATATTGTGAAGATTCCTTTGGATCACTTGTGGATCTCATGGAATAAAGTCCGCCCTAAGCTGACGAGGGCCATTAGCCCTGAAACCATGGTCTCTAGGTGGACGTTTCTCAGTTTGTCAAAGCTGGTGTTGTGGCTTTGTCCCCGACCCGAGGCCGCTAGTTTGCGATGACGGTTAATAGATGGCGTCTAGTTTTGACGGGAGAGGCAACCTTCATATATCAATATATATAGTAAAGTACACTATTTAAATATTTTTCTATTTTATAGAATTATTTCCCATCATATCATGTGAATGTATATATAAATAAATAATATAAAAATATAGATTAAACTAGCATAGGTTGGTATATGAACATTTATAGGGGTCGGTGGAAGGATAGTCTAAAACTTTGGTTTTCGACCGCTACGACCCGGGTTCGATTCCCGCATTGGGCACTTTTTTCTGATTTGAAAAAAGATGCGAATTTTATAATTAATTATTTTGTTTTTTTATTCACTGAAATTTGTATATTGAATTAAAAAGTTATTTTTGTTATCATCATCACATGCAATGTATTTATTATTTTTTTAACAAACGATAATAAACAACAACAATGCAATTTGCTTCTTCATTATTATAAAACAACAACAAATGTAAATAAATAATGTGAAAACATATTTTAACATTTAACACACAAAAACGTTACAATATTGCTACATAATTGAATAAACCACATTGCCAATATTTGAATATAACCACCCGTTATATACAAAATTTAATATGATAATAATAATTTACCATTATATTACTTTCGACTTTTATCTTTTGAAACCACTGTGAAATATAATTATAAAATACATAGCAAGATAATATACAAAAAATAATATTTTTTAATAATTTAAATATCCCAGTTCTATTTTTATCTAGATTATCTTTTTGCAAATATAAAAAAGGCAATTAAATTACGAATTCTGAGTCAAAAAATAATTTTCAGGGTCCTTTTCTTTAAAACTAAAATAGTCTAACACATGAATTCCGTATTTTAAAATAAACATTTTAATATTCATAAAGTATTGTTTCTTTAAAAATTCAATATAGTTGAAATAATCCCTAACAAAAACACATTTGTATATTTAATCATTGAATTAAAAAATTGTATTTTTTATTTCTCTCTTTAATCCTATTATAAAGTTTTCTTGTTTATTTATTAAGGAAAATATTAAAAACAAAAGATATATTATTTTCTTTTGAATATTGATCGAGAATCTACTAGTTTATATTTGTTTACTATATAGAGAACCTCTCATGAAAGACCGAGCCTAAAAGAATAGATACTCCTGGTCGCTCTTCTGAAGTTAAATCAGATCAGAAGACATTATTGATGCGACAGTAACGCGATGATTCAGGTAAATTGTCGCTCTCACCACCTCCCATGTGTAGAAATATCATGAAGAGAGAAAAGATAACGAAGAACAGCAATTCAAAATGATCAAGTCTTTTTTTTTTTCTTGAAATAAGAGACCCTTTAGCCAGTAGAGTTATTTTTTTCGACGTTTCAACGTTTTTTGTTGTAATATACCTTATAATAATATTATAATATACTCTGTTTAATTAATTTATTTTTGATTGTTTGGATTTGGCAGCACTGTAATTATTGTTGTTGTTATGAATCTATTAAAAAGGTGTACGTTTGACATTAAAAAGATATATAATAAAAATTAGTTTATTAATTTAATAAAGCATATTTATTTATTTAATCGAAGGAACATTACATTTGTTTTCGTCAGAAAAAAAAATTGTAAATAAGCTACTGACCGAATAATTGTTATTCAAAGAATAATAAATGTCGGCAAGGCTAACTCTATCTACAAGATGAGTTATTTTTGACCATTCAATTGTGCATTTTAAAATCACAGAGCTCAATCTATCGGAATAAATATCAGATGAACGTGAATTTAAATTTTATTTCTCAGTATGTTGACCAAATGTTCTTTCTTGATTCATCAAGCCATCCACAATTTTCGGGCTGTTAGCCCTCGTCACGTGGGGCAGGCTGTCGAGCCTACGGAGTTCTTGGCGCTTCTTTATGAAAGAAGAAAATATATTTCAAGGCGAAATTTCTGCAAGAACGCTTACACATATGAAAAAAGGTTAAAATAGAGAATAAAAAAGACATACCTTTGAAATTATTAAAAAGTCATTATTCCTATCCTCTAAAAGTAATTTACGAGAATTTTTTTATTTTCTTTGAGGCTTCTTTTTCAAATTTCTGGTAATTTTGGAGATAATTTCGCCGATTATATATTGTATAGAGAGACAATGGATAATTATCTTAATTTTATTGGCACTCATTAAACTATCATAACAAAAGAAATAGACAGTAGTTAAAAAAAAACAAAAATTAAAAACACCAAAATCAAATTTAAATTATTTGCAACAGACTGATCCCTCACTAAAGGGACGTCTGGAATTCATCAGCTTCACAATCCGCCCTCAATTCGGCCAGCTTCTGGCTCATATAGTGGTTGCTGTCCCCGACACTCTCTATTGCATGGTCGAGGAATTCTGCGAGAATAATATTTTCCTCGGGCGTAAGACACACGAGGACATCCTCCTTTCGGGGCGGTACAAAACCGCCCATTCTATCATTAACATTTCATGACCCAGAGAAGGCAGGACTGAACGAGCGCCCAGTTTTTAAAATAGCTCATTAACCATATCCTCAACGATCTGAGGAAGCTGTTTAGTCTGGGCCTTACTGAAAGATTCCGGAATGCTGGTGAAGGGTACAGACTCGAGAGTTTTGTCTACTTGGGCTGTTGGTGTGGAGGACATCTGTTCTGAAGCAAACCTCTGATGCAGGGTGGTTGAATGATGTAGGTTTAGATGCATTTTCAGTGATGGTAGGAGCAGGCGAAAGGGTCTTCACTCTGCTCTTCTGGCTTGAAGCGAAGAGAGCGGTTATAGTGGAGTGAACCGGCTGGCGTTCGACGCTGGAGCAGAAGGTTCTTTGACCGGAGTCCCCTGGGGAAGTAAAGAATGGTTCGCTGCGGGCGATGATGCGGCAGGGCTGGAAGTTGTCAAAGAGATCCGCCTAATGGACACAGAACGCTCCGCGGTTGAGACGGCGGAGCTACTGGAAATGACGGACCCGTAGGGAGGTGGTGTCGACACTGGGCCCTGCTGAGTGTCCTGATGACGCTCTCGGTTTGTCCCCAAGGAGCTCCAGTACCCGGCGCGCCCTCTAGCTAGTAAGGCGAGCAAAGGGTGTCGTCGATTCCCGCAGAACTATGGTCTCGTGCCTCTTCGCATCGTGCTCCACATAATACATAGCTGGATCTGGATTTCTGCAGGAGGCGCTGGAAAAAGGCCCCAGGTGCTGCGGGTCCAAGAGCGCGACCCGCATTGAATGCGCTAAGGCAAGGGCGCCATCGGAGAAGACAGCGACAGTAGCCTGTACTCAGAGCTCAGTAGCTAGCAGGTCTGGCGGCCGCATGAACCTGTTGTCGCCTCAAAGACGCATGGACCTCAGATTTTCAGGATGCAGAATCCAGTGGTCCCCAGCTCAAGGACACTGGGCGCAGCCTCCCAGAGGCCACAAGACTCGGCTCGTACCCCACACGAAGCCCGCCAGCAGTGCCTGCAGCCGGCCGATGGTCGTTTCAGGTGGAACGTATCCGTGGAAGTGGTGCAAGATGAAACCTAGGACCAGGCAGTTGGCCGCCCGGCCTCCCGAAATTCGATCATGTCTAGACGCATTCTCTTCCATTGGTACTTATTCATACATTTCGGTTCGAAAAGTCTAAAAAATTGTCTTTTTATTCACGGCCCACTTCAAGCGCACAAAGCTTTTTTTCTTTTTTGTTTCACTCATTTTTTTCTCTCACGAACCTCTAGGTCCCTAAACCTCTTAACCGCGGCCTAATAAATTTGATTTCGGCTAACATCTCAATCTTCGGCCAGGATCCTCTTCTAATTTAAGAAACTTTTGTCCCTTATCGAAATCTTCAAATTTCTTTCAACCTTTCTCTTCCCCTGATAGTCAGACAAATTATCACGGACGAAGTGACTTCGAAGTTATGATAATGGAATAATGGCAACAATGGTCCGTACCACCAGATTCGCATTGCATCACTTTTCATCGAAGCACGTTAAGTAAGGATAACTCTGTTTTAAAAAAAAATCGCAACTAATAATTTTTTCGCTTGATTCATATCTTCTACCTACTTAATGTCTCACCGTATCTTTGCCTACTACATTTTATTACCTTATATTGTTTTAATATACTGAAATAGTATATGCAATTCGCGTTTTAGTATCACTTCAATATTTCGATATATATGGCCTTTTCATATATTTTAACTTTCTTATATTACCTTAACTGAGCCCCAACTGATTTATTCCAAATTATTTCCCTATAATGATAAATTTACTACGCTTCATCCTGTTTCACAGTAGTAAAACTCTCATTCACCGGGGGTATATTTGTGTCGTATTTTATATGTTATATATACAATGTCGTACGCACACAAATAGAATATTCAAATGATGTAACTTCAAAATAGCGTCAAATAAAATTATACCCGGAAAGGAAAGGGCGGTAAACTCGGGAAAGGTCGTATAACGTGTCGTTGACATTGTCCAAGCAACTAAGGGAGGATGTAAACATATCGGCCATGCAAGTCCTTGATTGAAAAACAAAACCGTTTTCTGTCGTCACTACTAGCATAGAAGCTGTTTTTTCTGATCCCAAGACAGGTCAGCACAGGCAGTAGATATCACAATAGCAGCGGTAGACAGGACGTAGGCAACACAGTCGGCAGAGAAGAATCAGGAGTCATGTGGTTAGGTCGCCATGCTGTCTGATAGACCAGCGCTCCCGGGACCACCCCGTTGACCGTCTCTCCTACCCGGGGACCATCCCTAAGCAGAGATAACCATACTCCTATTTGTGTGGTCTTCTTTTGTCTTCGCGCTAGTGCGCTTCCACTTCCGGCTCGTGATTGCAAGTTGGATGAAGAGCCTACAAGGACGTTTTCGGCTCCAGACATTACAACATATTTTAATGAATAAATTATATTTTATCAAATATTTTATTAATATTCTTCGATATTTCGACGAGCCGACCGCCCATCTTCTTCTTTTTCTAAAAAAAAAATATATTTCTTTCCAAAGAAAATATTTTCGTCGTGAATAGAAACCACTTTTCATATATATCGTCTTATTTTCTTAAATCTTCATTTTACCAAAGTTTGGTAGAACATTTGAAGAATATTTGCGTGGTTTCTTGATTAAATTAATTTAGGATGCACTCTTAATTGTGACACGCGCTGTAGTCTTCTCTTATAGTATCTGCCAAAGTTTAACAGCATTAGCCATAGAAAGGGCGTCTGCATATTTTGGCTGACGCTGCTGCAAATCAGCCTCTCTGTGTCGTCAACGAAGCAAATCAGCATCACGTTTAACAACTTTAAGAATTCACAGCTTAAACTTTAATTTTTATATTTTATTTCATTTTATTATATGGATTTTTATAGGTCATACAACAAAATAACTATATAAATATTTGAATCCACTTATTTAAAAACACATGAAGAAAATTAATCAAAACCTAGATTTGAATAATTAAAGGATTCTACACCACAATGTACAAACCAAATAGCCAGATTAGGCCTAAAAGCAATAGAAAGATGTAAAATGCCAACTCAAGAAAAGGTTCTTCATAACCTTAAAGGAATATTTTTCTTTGATAAATCCTTAAAATTCATTCGCGTAATCAAATTGTGAACCAAGAAGTAAAACCAGCAAATATACAAGAACCTTCTTCTCCTTTTACCCGAGTACTTCAATTTATTTATCTTATAATTGTATTAGAAGTAAAATTAATAATTTGGTAGCTACAGATTTGTAAAATAACATTTCTCCTTCTATTTTTACATTTGATTCATGCATTGTATTAGCCATCTAAATGCAAATTTCTCTTTTATTTTAAATAAATCATAGTATTTGTAGATTCATTTTTCATTTTAATTATTCGTTTTAAAATGTTTCATCTTTTTTTTGGAGGGGGTGGGGGGGTGATGAGTTCTTATTTCATTGAATTATTTCTTTTGTAACAACAGATTCATAAAGTATAAGGCACCCAAAGACTCAAAATAAATAATTTACACGCAAAGTTTGATTCACTCTCTAGTCCTATAGAGAAGAAGAATTATCTTTAACAAAATGAGATAAAATTAATAGAGAAGGAACGATAATATACAATATTAAAAAGTAAATGAAAATATTTAGACATATTGTGTGTTTAGATCAATAGGTTTTTATCATATTCTTTATTGAATCTGATGAAAGCCTATTAAATCAAAGCACATTGCGTTACTCCAATTGAATCATTCATATATACGCATATTTTAACCTGTAAAGACCAGTTCTCCAATGTGATATATTCTACTGTAACCTGCCAATCACATGTACTCTAGAACTCTGCCTTCTACAGAATGATGCTCCATACCGATCATCTCACACAAGATGTCAACAGGTTGACTGAAGCCTCAAGACTAAAAAAAGGGCCAATTTACGTAATGAGGCCACTTAACAAATCACCAGACCACATCGGCGCTGTGATGGATGAGGCGCCTTCAAGGATTTCTTCTTGACACCCCTTTCTTGTGGCCTTCTTCTTTCCGTTCGACCTTTGGGGTTTTGATTTATTGCGCCGTCACGTGTTTGGATCGAATACGGATGACGTCTTAAGCCGGTGTTGTGATCTATAGACGTACTATCTCTTTTAGATTCTAGCGAGGATTAGCAAAGGGGAGCTTTATATTAATCTATGTTATAAGATAGATTTCGAGCTAAATTAAAGCGGCTTTTTCACTGAGTTACATCACAACTGTACGACTATAAAGCCTCTTCAATGCAGAATCTAGATTCATATTTTTTAATCTTTCTCCTAATTTGTTGACAATAGAACTTTTAGTTTTCTTCTAATTTGTATTCAATTGTAAAATTAAGTCATATATGTTAAATTGTTGTCATTTGAAGTTATGTAAATATCACTTGTGTGTATATATCTATTGAACAGCTATAAGATTCATTTCATATTCGATATTCTTGTCGAAGAGTCGTTGTATCCGAAATCTCGAAGTTTTGGTAATAAAAGAAGGCATTTATCCTTGGAAACTTGTTGATTCTGATAAAGCCTCTTTATAATCAATTTTATAGTGTTGAAACAAAATATGTATCTCTACGTTCTATTACGAAATTTAAAGCAATAAAACCCTATTAAATTTATTGATGATGATTATGTGCTTATTTCAGGTCAAATATTTTATAAGAATTCTTCGATATTTCAACAAGGCCTTTCTTCTTCTAGCAGGCCTCTTAGAAACTTTCTATCCACTAGGATAGTGGGATAATCGGGCCGTTTTAAATAAGAAAAAGGATGGGGCAATGAACTATTTTTGGCATAAAAAGAATTGTTTATTTTAACGTTGTATATTTCTATTACGCCTCCACTCCACCAGGAGCATATCTAAATCAAGAGTTGGCCTACCGCTACTGGTCCTGCAGCGCCGTTCGCCCTGTCATCCGAGAGGTGCTCTCCATCATCGGCTCGGCCGCCGGACATGCAGTCCTGGACCTTTCCAGTTGGTCTCAAGGACCACGCCATCACCATCTCCTCAGCTCCGAAAATGCGTGGTGTCGCTGAGACCCGCTGGCGATTCTCCTCCAAGCTCCTGCACCGCTGGAGAAGCGCCATGTTCATTGATGGCATTATATATATATATATTTTTAAATAGTGCAGACTGTGCACTTTTGCATGTATTGACAAGATGTCAAAAAAATATTTTAATTGTCATTGTCTAAATCAAGAGGCACCACTACCAGATAAACTACGCACTCCCAGTATATATTATTCATATTTTTTCCATTCAATTCTTTTAGAAAGTTAGTCATTCCAAAGTTGAATTTAAAAATTATGGTGATACGCTGATTATGAAAATGCTCCAATTTTTGACAGCTATATGTGACGCTAAGATATAGTGTGTGTATTGTGTTAAAATCAAATATATATGGCATACGGTGGAAACTATAATGAAATTTTCATTCTATATGCAAATAGGATACATACTCCTGGACGAAACTTAAGGAAGTTGAAAAGTCTTTGCGCTGTCGCTGGTCCGTCTATTGTTTTTATTTTTTTTTTAAGGAGACAGAAGGCAATTTTATTCACACATGGTTATCTCATGTGTCTTCAATAAATGTCACTGTTTATCAAATATCTATCATAATTATTGTCCGAGTCCGATATACACATGCTTAAAGGTACAACTTCCATAAGTTTGTCCATGAGTGTAGTTTTCTCTCTTCATCCTATATAACGAGAAACTTTGTTGTATTCCATTTGATTACACACAGCGCTCAACGTTAATTATACTTAATTAACTATAAGGTAAAGGGAATATATATAGATTAAAAGTAAACACACATGGAGAGAAGGAACATGGCGATGCAACGCCGCAGGTTAGGGTTACGTCAACAGAAGTGTGACGTCAGCTCAGTGTTGCCGGAGCCAACCGTCGCTGCCATGATCCAGCAAACTCCTCCCTCGAAGTGACCTCCTATTCATGGATCACTTCGCCGCTTAAGAGTCTCGAACGATGAAGTTTCTGTGGGTTTCTCCCCAGTGGCTTGGTCAAAATGTCCGCTAGGTTTTTTCCACTTGAAACATAGTCCAGTTAATCACACCGTCATCCACCTTCTCTCTGACAAAGTGATATCTGATGGCGATGTGTCTGGTCTTGGATCGGCTGATGTAGCTCTTGGCGTGTGCTATAGCCGCTTGGTTATCGCACCACACCGGAGTTGGCTCAACCATATATATGTGATATATCCAAATGGTTCAGGAACTCCCTGATCCATGTCACTTCCCTGACTGACGATGATAGGGAAATGTATTCCGCCTCCATTGTGCTGAGGGCGGTGACAGTTTGCTTTGAACTTCGCCATAGGATTGGAGGCGCCTGCAAACATCACTACGTAACCCGATGTACTCTTTCTGTCTTCCAGGTTGGTTCCCCAATCTGCATCCGAATAGGCACACAGTTGTTCCCCAGTCCGTCTATAGGTGATGCCTAGATGCTCTGAAGATTTTAAGTATCTTAAAATTCGTTTCGCAGCAACCCAGTGTTTTCTAGTGTACTTTGAACAATAGCGAGCCAATTGACTTACTGCATAGGCAATGTCTGGCCTTGTCCGCTGTGAAATGTAGAGCAGTCCACCAATTAGTTCACGGTAGGGAAGGTCTTGGCAGTTTTCTTCATCTTCTTCCATCATGAAGTTCTGGTCTGGTTTCCATCGCGTTGAGACTTCTCTTCCTTCCTGAAGATTGAACCGTTCCAGTAGACTTTTTATATAGGCTCTTTGTGTTAGAGTTACGCATCCACCCTTTGATCGAGTGAAGTTGACACCAAGCAGGTAGGATACTGGTCCGATGTACTTTGTTTCGAAGTGACCTCTCAGCAGTTCAATGCACTTTTCTCTCACTTCTTGATTCTCCGTCAGAGTAAGAATATCATCCACGTATAATGATAAGATTATCATTCCTTCGTTCAGCTTGAGCTTGTAGACACAAGGGTCAACTGGATTCCTCACAAATCCCTTTTTCTTCAACCACTCATCAAGGCACTGTGTTCCAACATCTGCCGCTTTGCTTCAGTCCGTACAGAGACCTTTTGAGTTGGCAGTAAAGATGTTCCTCACCAGGTTTAACAAAGCCCTTCTGTTGTTCCATGTAGATCACTCTGTCAAGCTTGCCGTAGAGATAAGCACTTTTCACGTCATACTGGTCTATGAACCAGTTATTTTCAACACCTATTGCTGTGAGCAGTCTGTCGTTTCAAAAACTAGAAACAGGTGTGTAAATCTCATCATAATCGATTCCCTTTTGTTGAGTGAAACCCTTTGCCACAAGTCGGGCCTTGTATCTTACTACTTGACCCCTCGGCGTTGGTCTTCTTGTGTAGTACCCCACTTACAAGAAATTGGGGCAGAGTCTTTTGGAAGTTCTGTTAGTTCCCAAACATTGTGCTTTCTCAAGATTCCAATTCTTCTTCGATTGCTTCAAGCCAATGCTCAGCTTCAGGACCTTGGATAGCTTCTTTATACGAAGTAGGAGGATCTCCCTTATTTACTTCAGTACTGAGAAGTTCAATTGAGTTCTGAGCATCTCTCTGGTTCCTTAGGATCATTGATGAGATCGAGTAGGAGAAGGCTTTACAGTATCTTGATTATGGCTGTCCTCTTCTGTAGGTATCACGTTTTGACTAATAAACCACTGGATTCTCTTCAATATCCCGTTGTGTCCCATAGCTGTAGTGTTCAACTGATGGAAGCACCTCCGTTGCTGTCGTTCCTCGATACATCACTCTCTTTGAAGACACAGTCCGAGATTCCACCACTTTCTTCATCTCAGGAATCCACACTCTGTAGCCACGTCCTCTGAGTGCATATCCAACAAGGTTACCTTTGACAGCTCTCCTTTCGAGTTTGGATTTACGGACTTGTCTTGGAATATGGACAAATACTTGACAGCCAATAGCTCTTAGGTGTTTAAGACTAGGCTTATTCCCTGTCCACAGTTCATATGGCGTGCTTTCACCATTGTGATTGTTGAGAACTCTGTTTCTGACATAGGCTGCGGTGTAAGTCAGCTCCGCCCAGGAAGCCTTTGGCAGACCACTTCCAGATATAGTGCTCCTGACTCAAGGAGTGTCCTATTCATTCTTTCTGCCACACCATTCTGTTGAGGTGTATACGTCATAGTGCGTTCATGAACTATTCCGACGCTCGTGCAGAAAGTGTCCCATTCTTTGTAACAAAATTCAAGCCATTATCCGTACGTATTCTTTTAGTTTGGCTGGTTTGTTTCTCAGATTCTTGAATCCATCTTTGACTTTTCCAGGGTTTCGCCTTTGTTTTTCAGGAAAAATACACTTGTATATCTCGTAATTCATCGATGATGGTTAAGACGTACTTGGTCCTCCCCAGCTCAATACGTCGAGTGGACCCAT
>CP092877.1:23986058-24046743 GCA_030710605.1 Cordylochernes scorpioides | reverse complement strand
TTATTTTTGCAAGCTTTCAAACAAATATATACTGCTCTTCGACAGGCAAATACTTTATGTACAATCTCTAAATGATCTTTATAAAAAAATAATTGAAAAATTTTGTTATTGGCATGTGTTCTCGCGGGCGTTAATTTCTGGGTAACTATTGCACACAATAGTATAATAGTATTGATAATTATTTGTAATTATTTTCCTCACCCCCATATTTTTCTTATAATACAATATAATGCGGCTTATGATATTGTAGAACGACATTTGACAATTATCCCGCAAATGTTTCTTTTGAACGAAAAATCGAAATTTATTTTAAGGAGAAATAACGATTATTTCTAACCTTAGGGATGAAGTATATGAAAGGATGAATTATGAAGAGTAATGATAAACGGAAAAATAAAGTGTCCAGGGATGAGAACTTTTTCTTATTACAAATAAATCAACTTCCAATATGCTTATAACGAAGGAAAACAGGACAGTAGGATGTTGTTTTATTTGTAAAAATAATATTTGAGCTACCTAGTTCTAATTTACCTATATAGATGGCGCACACTTACATTCATTTACATAGCACCACATAAATAAATATTACATAAGTTGCTTATTTTGCTTTAATCAGAATCGAAAATAACTTTTTGAAAATAGTTATTGCATCACATCGTTTATTGTATAGAGGTAATATTCTAACCTATGTTCCAGAATCAATTTATCTAACTTCTTTCGGGGTTTTTAAACCAGAGACGTGGACGTTGGCAAATTGACACCTCAGAATTGAGAAACACCCCATCATTTAGGTGCCTTCTCGAAATATCGCAACATTTCACTATCCAAGCATTTTTTGAATATCCTTACTTTAAGGGTGTTTTATCTTTGTGATCATTTCGGGTTGAAATGGGTGAATGAAGAAATGTTTTCTAAGATAGAAACAGATATGACAGTTGTGGAGAAAGAATTGAGAACGTCTTGGGCTATATTTTAGGTATATTTAGTTGATCTAAATATCTTCGGATTTGCTCGAAAATAGTTTTATTTATTAAAATAATGTTTGGAAATGATTTTATATTAAAGGCATCATTCCTATTAAAAGAAAAATAATTTGTAAATTGGAGATGAGAGTGGACGTACCTGGTCCAACCAGACGTTGGTGGTCAGGACTTGGTTCTTTTCGTCCTGCGACAACAACCATCCATATCAACACATCTGGGACTACAACACTAGCGTGGACACATGTCCGCAAATTGCCACTACTGCACCACAAAATCGAATTATCAACAAAACTCAACATTTTTTATATTTTATAATATCATGATTTCTCAATAAAAATAACTACGGAAATATCTTTACTTACAGGGCTGCTAACCAGAATGGATTGTTTTTGAGCCCCGATGGACGCATAAAGCGAAATATATACAAATCACTATATACACTGCGTGACATTGAAAATGGAACACCAAGAAATAGTGGCCAGAAGTGATGAAACTCGGCAGACAGAGAGAGGCAGGGACGAACAATAAGTGATCTTTATTTCAAAATGATAGTCATAATACAGAGCGAGAACGGCGTCGGCTTAGTAGCAAGTAGGACCACCGCGGACGGCGATGCACGCAGCAACACGTCTAGGTAGAGAGTCAATCAGAGTACGGATGGCGTCCTGAGGGATGGCTCTCCATTCCCTCTCAACCATTTGCCACAGTTGGTCTTCTGAACGCGGCTGTTGCAAGGCATGCAAACGGCGTCCAATGATGTCCCAGACGTGCTCGATTGGTGAGAGATCAGGAGAGTACGGTGGCCAGGGAAGCATCTGTACATCTTGCTGAGCTTGTTGGCTAATGCGAGCAGTGTGCGGTCGGGCGTTATCCTGCTGATAAAGGGCATTGGGTGCCCCCTGAAGGTAGGGGAGTGTCACCGGTCGCAGCACATCATCAACGCATCGTTGGGCCGTCATAGTGCCCTGAATACGAAGTAAAGGTGACCTGGAATAATACGCGATTGCGCCTCAAACCATGATTCCACGTTGTCGCACGGTGGGACGTTCCACAATTGCTGCCGGATTGGACCTTTCTCCACGTCGACGCCACACGCGTACACGGCGACTATCACTGGACAGGCAGAAACGCGATTCATCTGAGAACACGACCCTGTGCCATTCCGTCATCCACGTCGATCTAGCCCGGCACCATTCCAAACGTTGGCGCCTATTCGGTGGGGTCAATGGCAGTCTTCTTAGCGGACGGCATGAGTGCAAGCCATTAGCAACCAATCGACGGGAAATGGTTCTGGTCGAGATGGAATGATCTAGGGTGTCTTGCACATGTTGCAGGATGGCGGTACAAGTGGCTTGTGGGGCCGCCACTGCTTGTCGAAGGATACGCCGATCCACATGTGCTGACGTCACTCTGGTTGCACCGACATTCCTATAAATTGCCAGATTTCCTTGTTCCAACCATCTTTTCCACAGTCGGTGCACCGTGGACGCACCAAGGTGTGTATCAGCTGCGATTTGACGTATGGACCAACCTGCCCTTTTCAGTCCGATCACCATGCCCCTCGTAAAAGCGTCTGTCTGCTTGAACTGCCTCCGTTTACGATGACCTGGCATTCTCTGTTATTACACGTGTCTTTTGACACAAGAACGAAATTTCTACAATGATTTTCCTTGAAGAAATAACGACACGAATACTGTCCTTTCTGCAAGTTCCTTCCCTTATATCTTACTCAATGTGCGCACGAGAGCTGCGCATTTTACATCATTTGCATAACTCGGTTAGGCGCGTCTACCCTGAAATATGCATAATTTTCTGGCTACTATTTCTTGGTGTTCCATTTTCAATGTCACGCAGTGTACTTGCACTGTTGGAGGGAGCTGTTGGGTGGCCAGGGGATCATCGCCAGGAATATGGTCATTCTAATATAACTACAAACTATTTGAATAATATAACATATATATTTTTATATAAAAAAATTATATTTCAATTCGAATTATATTTTATAGAATAACTTTAAAGTCGACTGCCAGATGTCACGGATTTACATTTTATAAAACCTTTGTTGTTATTTCTTTAGGCCGGCACAAATATTTTTGTAAATATGTAAATTCGTAATCAAACCTTTTATTTTATTTCTTTTCACGTCTTAAGTCAGCTATTCCTTCCTTAATTCCTCAATCTTTTATATATATTCAACTATAAAAACAAAGCGCGCTATCCCGCTATATTTGAGTAAAGAGGTGCACCCCTGGGAATCTGACTATGTTTTTAACGGACGGCGGTGTAATCGGAGACCTTCCTCCTGTCTGGCGCCGGCTGTCACTCAATCTAATTTTATTATTTCGTTTTGGTATTACACTATATTTATATTTCATATGGGGGTATAAGTATAAATTGAAATATATTAAAGCATATATATATCATCTATATATCTTTTATATGTAATTATGTATATGGGGAATTTACATTGACACACACACAGGAACATTTTCTTCATTATGAAAATATAAAATGTTAGTATTTTCAGAACTATTCACTTATTTATCACACCATTATTCGATAGTATTTAATGTTATTCAATTACTATTTTTAGTGCTGAAAGATCTTTATTCCAGAATTTTAATCATATATAATCCGCATAACAAATCTGTTAAAAATTAGCAGAGTTTTTATTATTAAGGAAATGTTTTATTGAACATTTTAACAACAAATATCTTCAAAGAAAAAAAAAAAGTGTGGGTAAGCCTTTTTAGAACCAACAACAACAAGAGTAATGACAAGAGTGCCAGATCATTAAAAATAAAATATCTCAAACGTCAATCAAAATAAAATCACGGACACAAAGAAAAAAATATTTTAACACCCCCCCATGTCTGTGATTTACATACAAAGTCCAAGTTTGGTATAGTTTTGCTGGAGTGCAGGAGCCTTCAAGTTCTTTGTGAATAGATCTGCAGGGTTCTCCTCCGTTGGAACATACACAAAGCTCAGCTTACCATCCTTGATTAGATCTCTGATAAAGAAATGTCGAATGTCAATGTGTCTACTTCTTTCTGAAACAACTTCATTTTCAGCAAGGAACATAGCACCTTGATTATCTATATATATCTTCAGATGAGATTCCTTAAAATCACCAACTCCAATTCTTCCATAAAACTTGTGAACCATAGAGCTTCCTTTGCTGCTTCACACATTGCATAATATTCGGCTTCTGCTGTTGAGAGAGCAACACATTTTTGATTTCTGCTGCACCAGGAGATGGCTGCTCCTCCCAACACAAAGATATACCCGCTATAGGATTTCCTGTCTTCTTTATCACTGCCCCAGTCTGCATCCGCAAAAGCTGCTAACTTCTTTCCAGTCTTACTGAATACTAATTTGAGGTCCTTGGTCTTCTTTAAATATCTCAAGAGGTGTTTTACAGCATTCCAATGCTTTTGCAAAGGGGAACTATTAAACTTGCTGAGGTAAGATACAGCATATGCAATGTCTGGTCTTGTCATTCCTGCTAACCAAAGCGAATTCCCAATAGCCTGTTGATAAGGGGCACGGCACGCTTCCTTTCCTTCAGGCCCTTCTGTAAACATTCCAGGATCTAAAGGTGTTGAGGCTTCTTTCGCATGCTCCATTCCATACTCCTTAAGGATTTCTTCAATGTAATGAGTCTGATCAAGTTCAAGATTTGAATCCTTGTTTCTTTTAATCCTTACAGAGAGTAGATCACTCACTTCACCTAAGTCCTTGATGTCCACTTCTCTTTGAATGCTTGATTTGAATTTCACATAGGCCTCAACTGAGGAAGTAGTAACTAGTAGATCATCTACATAAACTCCAAGTATGATGTCCTTACTAAAGTAGACGCATGGATCCATTCTAGAGCGTTCAAGTCCAATTGAAGTTAAAATCTGGTCAAGTTTTTCATTCCATTCATGTCCTGATTGCTTCAGTCTATAAATACTCTTCTTTAAAAGACAGACTTCATTGCTGGAATTTTCATGATTCAGACTTGACTCAGGTAGTTCCATATAAACAGTTTCATGTAATGGTGCATTTAGGTATGCAGATTTGACATCCATTTGGAATATGTTCCATTCACGTTCAACAGCCAGAGCTAAAAGGAACCTTATAGACTTATGTTTAATTACAGGGCTGTATTTCTTCCCAAAATCAACATTTGGTATTTGGTGAAAACCACGTGCAAAAAGTCTTGCACGATATTCTCTTAAGTTTCCATACGAGTCAAATTTTCGCTTGAAAACCCATCTCGAATCAATAACTCTTTTGTTAACTGGCCTTGGAACAATCTTCCAAGCTCCCTTTTCTTCCAATCCTTGTAGTTCCCTTTGAATGGCCTCAGACCAATTTGTAGCTTCAAGTCCACAAAGAGCTTCTTCAATGGTACTTGGTTCTTCTGTACTGGGTGGAGGATTCTTCATGATGTCGCATTTGATTTTGGTTTCTTCTCCTTTTCTTAATTCTTTCCGAACGGCGCAAAGATTGCGATCGTTCATCTTTATTTGTTTCTTGCTCCGACTTATTTGTTGAACCAAACTTTATCTTAGTTTGTAGATCTTCTTCTCTCTGATGAACCAGTTGTTCTTCATAAAAGTCTTCCTCTTCTGATGTAGTGGAAAATTGATCCAGTTCAAAACCTTTTGTTGAATCATTAGGTTTCTTACATGGAAAAATGTCCTCAGAAAATCTTACATTTCTAGTGACATATATTTTGTCATTTCTGAAATCCCATACTTTATATCCTTTAGTTCCTTCTGGATATCCTATGAGTACACACTCTTTAGCCTTGGGGCTGAATTTAGACTTGCGATGGCAATGATCAATGCTGCACCATGATTTGCATCCAAATACCTTAAGATATCCTATTTTGGACTCTCTTCCAGACCAAAGTTCTTCAGGAATTTTGTTGTCAATTGCTTTACTTGGAGACTTATTTCTCAAATAACAAGCTGTGTGGATTGCATCTCCCCAAAAGGTAATTGGGATACCCGATTCTGTCAATAAACATCTAGCAGTACTTAACAGTGTTTGATTCATTCGTTCAGATACTCCATTTTGTTGAGGGGTTCTTGGAACAGACAATTGTCTTCTGATGCCATTTTTGATAAGAAGCCAGTCAAAATCTGAGTTGCAATACTCCTTTCCATTATCGGATCGCAATGTCTCGATTCTTCTTTCATGAAAGTTTTCTACAAAGTTCTTATATTCCTTAAATTTCTCCAAGACTTCATTTTTATTTTTCATGAAATAGACCACGGTGTAGTGTGAAAAACCATCAATAAAGGTAACAAAGTAGTTTGATCCTCCCTTGGATCTTGGATTTATGGGACCAACAACATCAGATTGGATTAGTTCCAGGGGATAAGAAGCCCTTTTGTCTTTATTACTAGAAATAGAAAATGGCAATTTCTTCATCTTGGATTCCATGCACACTGTGCATTGGTTGTCACTTCTTTTTTCTCCAATATTCATTTTTGCAACAGCTTCCTTATTAAGATGTCCTAAACGTCTATGCCAAATGTCCTCTCTAACTTTGGTAATCCTGGCACTATTATTGAATTCTTCAATGTAGTAGGTGTTTCCATTTCTTGGAGCTGTTACCAATAATTCACCTTGTTTTTATTTAAAACCTTGACATTCCCATTTTCAAAAATAACAGTGTTGCCAAGTTTCTCAATTCTTCCAACAGATAATAGATTCCCTTCGATTTCAGGAACAATGAGAACATTCTTCAGGAAAAGACTTCCGCCACCATTTTTGTTATTTACCTTGAATGTGATATCTCCCATTTCCGTGACATGAATTGATTGTTTATTTTCTGTTTCGACTACTGAGGAGATTTCCTGAATATTGGTTAGCTTGCTTATATCAGATACCATGTGTTCTGTTGCTCCACTGTCAAGATACCATAAATGAGATTCTCTGTTGCCTTCCCTGAAGAAAAATGCCTTTTGTTTTGAGATTCTATCAGGATTAGAAAGCAACCTCTTCGCTTGTTCTTTATTTTCAGTGAAACGAAATCTTTCCTTTACTGCAGGGTTGAATCTACAATTCCTTGCTATATGTCCCATTTTGCCACAGCAAAAACATTTGACAGCTTTGGCTTGAGTATTCTTCTGATAATTGTGGGATGTGTTAGCTTCTTGGGTTTTCTCTGCAGGATGATACTTTCTTCTTTCATGAAAGTTGGCTGTTTTTCTTTCTTGATCACAAAGGCCCTTGAGGTGGTTTCTTCTTCAATGGTGTCATGCCTGAGTTGTCTCTTTTCTTCTAGTAACAGTTTAGCCATGACTATTTTCGTTGAAAGTTTTTCTTCATTTTGTTCCAAATTCAGGATCATTGGTTCATAGGTCTTGGGCAACCCCATTAGTATTATGAGTGCCAATTCTGTATCCTTGAAACCATGTCCTCCTTTCTCCAGTTTTCTGTGGATGTTCATTATCCTTGCCATATAATCTTTCATTGATTCATTCATTTTTGTGATATTAAATATATCTCTCAGTAATTGCAGAATGTGAAGCAATCCATATTTGGTGTGTATTTCTTCTAAAATATTCCATGCTTCACTTGCTCTTTAACAATCTCCAATATCATCTAAAAATTTGTCTTCTACAATTAAACAAATCTGTGATATTGCAAGGTTGTTGTTTTTCTTCTGAGCTGCAGTTAGAGTTTCGTCAAAACCTGGATCAACAGCTTCCCATACACCTTTTTGTATTAGGGTAGCCTTAGCCCTTAATAGACCAAGCATGTTAATTTTCACCATTTAATTTCGTTATTTTAAAGTCTTCTAAACTCATTGTAAAAAAATAGATATTCAAGAAGTATATTCACCCCAAAAGATGTTTCTTCTTCTTCAAAAGGATAGGCAAATCGTCTTTTGTTTTCCGCAAATGCGATGCGATCGGCGTCGTCTTCAAAAATTGCGCAATAAGCGATCGCGAGATTTGCAAAAACAAACTTTTCATTTATAATTACCGTCTTCTGTTATGCTGGCCATAACCTTTGTTAAAGAATTAGCAGAGTTTTTATTATTAAGGAAATGTTTTATTGAACATTTTAACAACAAATATCTTCAAAGAAAAAAAAAAGTGTGGGTAAGCCTTTTTAGAACAAACAACAACAAGAGTAATGACAAGAGTGCCAGATCATTGAAAATAAAATATCTCAAACGTCAATCAAAATAAAATCACGGACACAAAGAAAAAAATATTTTAACAAAATCAATTCATAATTAGGCAGTTCAATTCGATCAACAAATCATTCAATAAAATGTCCATAAAAGTGGAGATAGCGGACCACCCTGAGGACATCCCTTTGTAATTGGCTTTGAAGTTGTTTAATTGTCGTAATTAAAATATATTTTCCTGGAATTTAAAAACAATTGTAGAAGTTTATATAATTTGAGTCAAAATGAGATCCATTAAATAAATCTATATAAAAAAGGCCTTACTGGATTTGTAAGGAAAAAAAAATATTTTTTCCTCAAAATATTTCAAAAGATTGCTCCCTCTTTATCAATTTATTTAACAGTAAACTTAATTTACAAATTATTGTAGATCACATGAAAGCAAAATATTGTAGAAGTTTGATCAATTTTTTTTGTAAATTGTCTAAGTCTATTCTTTTGATGATATCTAGCCACCACACATTGTAAAAAGCCACCGAGATATCTATTGCAGTCATTTCATTTTGTTTATGCTCCATTATTACCTCTACTAGACGAATGGCCCGGGCAACGCCCGGGGTTTACCCGAGTGCGAATATATTTTAAAAACGTTGTCTTGGGTGGTCGCTATTGACAGGGTGGTCTGTATAGACAGGTGGATGTATCACACAGCTGATAACAGGGTTGTCTAGAGTGGTCGCTATAGACAGGGTGGTGGTCGCTATTGACAGGGTGGTCTGTATAGACAGGTGGATGTATCACACAGCTGATAACAGGGTTGTCTAGAGTGGTCGCTATAGACAGGGTGGTGGTCGCTATTGACAGGGTGGTCTGTATAGACAGGTGGATGTATCACACAGCTGATAACAGGGTTGTCTAGAGTGGTCGCTATAGACAGGGTGGTCTGTATAGACAGGTGGATGTATCACACAGCTGATAACAGGGTTGTCTAGAGTGGTCGCTATAGACAGGGAGGTCTGTATAGACAGGTGGATACATCACACAGCTGATAACAGGGTTGTCTAGAATGGTCGCTATAGACAGGGTGGTGGTCGCTATTGACAGGGCAGTCTGTATAGACAGGTGGATGTATCACACTGCCGATAACAGGGTTGTCTAGAGTGGTCGCTATAGACAGGGTGGTGGTCGCTATTGACAGGGTGGTCTGTATAGACAGGTGGATGTATCACACAGCTGATAACAGGGTTGTCTAGAGTGGTCGCTATAGACAGAGTGGTGGTCGCTATTGACAGGGTGGTCTGTATAGACAGGTGGATGTATCACACAGCTGATAACAGGGTTGTCTAGAGTGGTCGCTATAGACAGGGTGGTCTGTATAGACAGGTGGATGTATCACACAGCTGATAACAGGGTTGTCTAGAGTGGTCGCTATAGACAGGGTGGTCTGTATAGACAGGTGGATGCATCACACAGCTGATAACAGGGTTGTATAGAGTGGTCGCTATAGACAGGGTGGTCTGTATAGACAGGTGGATGCATCACACAGCTGATAACAGGGTTGTATAGAGTGTCCGCTATAGACAGGGTGGTCTGTGTAGACAGGTGGATGTATCACACAGCTGATAACAGGGTTGCCTAGAGTGGCCGCTATAGACAGGGTGGTCTGTGTAGACAGGTGGATGTATCACATAGCTGATAACAGGGTTGCCCAGAGTGGCCGCTATAGACAGGGTGGTCTGTATAGACAGGTGGATGTATCACACAGCTGATAACAGGGTTGCCCAGAGTGGCCGCTATAGAAAGGGTGGTCTGTATAGACACGTGGATGTATCACACAGCTGATAACAGGGTTGTCTAGAGTGGTCGCTATAGACAGGGAGGTCTGTATAGACAGGTGGATACATCACACAGCTGATAACAGGGTTGTCTAGAATGGTCGCTATAGACAGGGTGGTGGTCGCTATTGACAGGGCAGTCTGTATAGACAGGTGGATGTATCACACTGCCGATAACAGGGTTGTCTAGAGTGGTCGCTATAGACAGGGTGGTCTGTATAGACAGGTGGATGTATCACACAGCTGATAACAGGGTTGTCTAGAGTGGTCGCTATAGACAGAGTGGTGGTCGCTATTGACAGGGTGGTCTGTATAGACAGGTGGATGTATCACACAGCTGATAACAGGGTTGTCTAGAGTGGTCGCTATAGACAGGGTGGTCTGTATAGACAGGTGGATGTATCACACAGCTGATAACAGGGTTGTCTAGAGTGGTCGCTATAGACAGGGTGGTCTGTATAGACAGGTGGATGCATCACACAGCTGATAACAGGGTTGTATAGAGTGGTCGCTATAGACAGGGTGGTCTGTATAGACAGGTGGATGCATCACACAGCTGATAACAGGGTTGTATAGAGTGTCCGCTATAGACAGGGTGGTCTGTGTAGACAGGTGGATGTATCACACAGCTGATAACAGGGTTGCCTAGAGTGGCCGCTATAGACAGGGTGGTCTGTGTAGACAGGTGGATGTATCACATAGCTGATAACAGGGTTGCCCAGAGTGGCCGCTATAGGACAGGGTGGTCTGTATAGACAGGTGGATGTATCACACAGCTGATAACAGGGTTGCCCAGAGTGGCCGCTATAGAAAGGGTGGTCTGTATAGACACGTGGATGTATCACACAGCTGATAACAGGGTTGCCCAGAGTGGCCGCTATAGACAGGGTGGTCTGTGTAGACAGGTGGATGTATCACACAGCTGATAACAGGGTTGCCCAGAGTGGCCGCTATAGACAGGGTGGTCTGTATAGACAGGTGAATGTAACACACTGATGATAGCAGGGTTGCCTAGAGTGACCGCTATAGACAGGGTGGTCTGTATAGACAGGTGGATGTATCACACAGCTGATAACAGGGTTGCCTAGAGTGGCCGCTTTAGACAGGGTGGTCTGTGTAGACAGGTGGATGTATCACATAGCTGATAACAGGGTTGCCCAGAGTGGCCGCTATAGACAGGGTGGTCTGTATAGACAGGTGGATGTATCACACAGCTGATAACAGGGTTGCCCAGAGTGGCCGCTATAGACAGGGTGGTCTGTATAGACACGTGGATGTATCACACAGCTGATAACAGGGTTGCCCAGAGTGGCCGCTATAGACAGGGTGGTCTGTGTAGACAGGTGGATGTATCACACAGCTGATAACAGGGTTGCCCAGAGTGGCCGCTATAGACAGGGTGGTCTGTGTAGACAGGTGGATGTATCACACAGCTGATAATAGGGTTGCCTAGAGTGGCCGCTGTAGACAGGGTGGTCTGCATAGACAGGTGGATGTATCACACAGCTGATAACAGGGTTGTCTAGAGTGGTCGCTATAGACAGGGTGGTCTGTATTGACAGGTGTATGTATCACACAGCTGATAACAGGGTTGTCTAAGGTGACCGCTATATACAGGGTGGTCTGTATAGACAGGTGGATGTAACACACTGCTGATAACGGGGTTGTCTAGAATGGCCGCTATAGGCAGGTGTATGTATCACACAGCTGATAACAGGGTTGTCTAGAGGGGGGCGGGCAGGGAGGTCACGTGTTTGCTGGCAGCCAATGGGCGCGCATTCTATCCGTGAGCTTCAGACAAACAGACAAACAGACAGAATAGGGCAAATATATAAGTAGATTATTGAATTCAAAGCAGAGATAGTTGACTTAGACGTGTTAAATCCATGTTGTCTAGGGCTTAACAGATTGTTCTGATTATAAAATTACGATATTTTATTTTTGAGGTTTTTTTCAATAATCTTTGAAACATTTGTTAATAAGGATATTGGATGGTAGCTTTTTGTTAATTCATAATTGGTTTTATTTGGCTTGGTTATTATTCTAAGTGTTGTTGTTTTCCATTTTTTTGGGAAGTATCCTATTTGAATGCATTTGTTAAATAAATAGTGTAATATCGAGAGAATTAATGTAAAAGCATTTTTAATCATATTATTACTAATATAATCTGGACCAGAAGATTTCTTTACATTAATTTTGTCGATTAACTCTCCTATTTCTCTCCTATAAATATACAATGGTTTGAAGTTAGTAAATTACTATCAGTTTAATTAAATAAATTGTGATTTGATTTTTATTTTATTTTCTTAAAAAGGTCACGTCTGCAAACCATTGGCTAAATACTCATGAATTCTTATTCTCAGCCAATAATTCCATTTTCTCTTTAAGCGAAATAATATCATGAAATAAAAAATAAAAAAACACATACATATGTTGGGACACCTCGTGACCATTATATGCCAAAGTAACCCAGAACCCCACCTAACCTAACCATATCCCACCTATGTCCATCTAAGCCACAAACCTCTGGTGATTGCGAGGTGTCGAGATGGAGCCTGAAGCCACCTTTAGCCTTTGCAGCACTGAGCCAGAGACCGAGATCCCCTCCCTGGTGATCAAGCCACCTGACCTGTGGGGGATGACCTGGTCCCACCAACATCAAGCTAGTCTGAGATGGACTCAGACACCCCTCCCTGGTGATCAAGTCACCTGACCTGTGGTGGATGACCTGGCCCCACCAACACCAGGATAGTCCAAGATGGACTCAGACACCCCTCCCTGGTGATCAAGCCACCTGACCTGTGGGGGATGACCTGGTCCCACCAACATCAAGCTAGTCTGAGATGGACTCAGACACCCCTTCCTGGTGATTGAGCCACATGTCTGATGGTGGCTGACTTGACCACAAGCCAGTCCAAGATGGACTCAGACGCCCCTTCCCTGTAGTCAAGCCACCGACCTATGGTGCTTGACCTGGCTCCACCATCTTCATGCAGAGCACCAGCTCCACCACGAGCCCTGAACCTTTTCCAAGCTGACCCCAAGATGCCCAGAATCAACAATAATAATTATACTTTTTAAATCATTTTTTAATTCAATATTTTCATAATTTTTTTATTTTTTTTGTGAATATATCTTTAATAATTTTATATTTAATTTATTTTATCATTTTTTTAAGATGCCTTTTTTTAATTTTTTATTTTCATAGAGAGAAAAGTGATGATAGCCTTGGGGGGTGAGTTCAGCAACACTGGGGACAAGGAGGCGGGATATTGACATTCTTGGAGATTGACAATTTTGATATTGACATTCGGATTTTTACATTTTTTTTTTTAAAAACAAAAATTAGATCCTTTTTCTGAGAAGCAAAAAAGACTTGGAGTTGCGGAGGGCGGAGGGCCGCTGGCTGCGGCCTTTGCCTGCCCCTTTTGAATGGTGGACATGGCTGGGATGAAGAGGTAGGTCGGGGATATCTGGCTTTGGCATAATAGGCCTTTTGTAAAAAGTGTTTATATATAGTTTTAAAACTCCTCCCTTTTAACCTTATCTACAGTTTTTATATATATATATATTTTTAGATAATAAATGGCATATATTGGATTTAATAAAATATTTATTTTGCCAATATTTCGGCTGGCTGAACGCCAACCTTTATCGAGGCATTACATTTTTGTATACTTTGTATTTTTAATCGTATATATGTGCGTGATTTCATTAATTGATATAATAAAAAAATGTTGTACATTGAAGGATTTTATTAGTCGAAATAAAAATTTTCTAACCAAAATAAATTGATTGGTTAATTTCCCCATCAACATAATTGCTAGCCGGCACAGCTTTAGGTCTCTACATGTGCCATAGATGAATTAAATTTGTGGTCTGCCTTTCTGCAGCCACTGGCGCCCTATTTGGACATGTAGAGATCTGGAAATAGTAAAAGCATAAAATCATCATTGTTTTTTTTTTACAATGACTTTCTTCTTCAATTATACCTAAAAAAATATATGAAATGCTCTCGAACTCATCAATGTCGCCCGCCGCGGGGCTCGAATTATGTATATAATTTTCTTCTATTATATTCTAAATTATATACATAGTGAAACGCCATTAGGGCTAAGTAGAACGCGATCCTGAGATTAATAAGAATCAATACCCAGGGAAATGAGGCTAATAAAATTTTTCAATGTACACAGAATAATTATTTTTAGGTAGATATTTATATATAACTTGTAAATTTATTTTTACAAGCAAGTTTGTGTTTTGAATTATTTAAAGTGATAAAAATTATCCAATATCCACTCTGTAGTAAGTAAACAAATCTAATGCTGCTTTCAAAACTATTGTTTTGTTGAGTTTAATTTTAATTTTTGTGTTTTAATAAACATTTATATTTAATGCTTTATACTATTTATGGTATTATTATATATGGGAGTTACGTAAATAACAACCGTTATTTTTATTTACAATATTATAGCTTCGTCGATTGGTATATTTAATGCTGTGTTTATAATTTTAAAGAATGTAACGTATGTAACAAAGAACAAAGCTAGGCCTAGACGAAATTCGAGCCATGATTGGAAGCTTAGTTTAAATTTAGGACTCGGTGCAGAAAAACAACATCTGGAGTCACCAGATGTGCTGGGATCAAATATGAATTTTGGCGCTAGGAAATGATAATTTTAACAGAAAATACACGTTTATATTTTCAAATATTATTGAAAATACACTAATAATAAACATGTTTCATACATTTATTATATACAATATTTTATTTAAATTCTTTTCTGTTTGTAACATTTAGATGTTTTAAAATATATTTACTTAGAAGAAAATATGATGTTAATAATTTTTAATTTATTTAATATGGAAACTATGACACTGTCATAATAAACATATAACAGATGTCAAATTCAAATGACTTACCATTATATAAGAAATTGGCAGGGAGGTTTTCCTATTATATGGTTACATATATCCAGATTTAATATTTTAATTCATGAAATACATTTCATTAAGTTTACCTTTATTTATAAACCAGTTGATAGATTAAACCAATTAGAAGCTTATTTATTTTTAGGCCTAAATGTCTTTTTTTTCATCTCTATTGGTTGAAACAATTTTCTAAGGCAATTTATTGAATAAAAAGGCATGTTTTCTTTTTAAGTGTTTGAAATAACAAAAGCTATAATTATTATTATCTTAATAAGGTATTTCAGGAATATTGCATATGAGTGTATGAAAAAAAATACATTTCTTGACATTCTTTTTGGTTAATAATGATTTTTACTTATAGAAGTGTTAGCATGTCTATGGTCTGCCCTTGAGGTACATGCTGACCTACATGATTAAGCTTTTCATAGTATAAAGGAAATATTTACATGGTATGAACAAGTTAAATTTAGAGTAAAGGGTTTTTATATTTATATAATTTTTTTTAGGGTAATTTCTAGATTTTTTGAATTTTTTTTTGTGGGTAAATTTATCAAAATGTAAGAGCATTTGTGCATCCTTTTTTTTTAACTCAGCCTTTTTTTTGTAATTTTATAAACTTTTATTTTAGTATAGATTTAAGACCTACTTTTATGATTAAAGAGATATCCATTTCTTCAACTAGGAGCTAAGATTTTGTGTCTCGGACAGTGAAGCACCTAAAAGACGAGATTTAAGCTCTCTTGGTATCCATCACTGTGAGCAATCTTTATGAAGCAATGTTGAATTAGTTGGATAGTCAGTGTTGTGGTTTTTTTTTTAAATAGGATTCTAGGATTTATAATATGGTCTAAATTTAAGGATTTCCTTTTTTTTGTTGTTTTCTCTTTGTCGCTTATTGTAAACACAGGACGGACGGGATACAGGCCCTCTAGATAGCTTTTACAGTAAATGATAATATTTTTTTAGGTTAAATAGATAGGATTAGATGAATATTTGAAGATAGGATTTCTATTTTTTTTATGAACTTGCACACTTTTCTTTTTTTTATGTTAGAGTACTATTTTGGGTACCGAATGACCAAATTGGTGGTAATTAGTACAAGTTTATTTTCTTTTGTGAGTTTATGGAGGTGGACCATAACTAGATTTTCTTTGGTATAAAGCACTTGTGCTTATCTCCCTGAATTTAGTTTTTGAATAGTTGTTTTGTTTGTTTAATGTTCAGGCAGTGCTTTTGATTTCAAGTTTAGTTTGAATGCATCCGCAAATGTTTTCTTTTTTTTTGTATGAATGAAGGATAGTGAATGAGATATCAAACTTCAAGCCAGCAGTATGTTAGACCTGGACAAATTAAAATATTGGTGTAGGATAGGATCTTGTAACTTTATATAAAATGTGTTAGGACCTTAATAGTTTGATCTACCATCAGGGATTCGTAAACTCACTGACAATCTGATATGTCTGCTTAGGCAGAGTTTCCTCACTTCATGTGGAGGTATAAATTTGATTTCAATTTTTTTTTCTTTGTTTATATATGTTAGGTTCAAACTTATCTATTTTTTTTAACTGAATTTTTTTACCCTGGATGAGATATAGGCTCTCCAGCTAAGTTTCTCTTTCTGTGAAGAAAGCATTCGCATGGTTGTGGGAAATGTCATTTGTCATGTGCTCTGGGAGCACACACTGGATGTCAAGGGAGAGAGTCCCATGATTCCTTTTCTTCTGACTGCTCTGGGAGCAGCAGTTGTGTTGAGACCATGTGAAGGTCTTTGTCCTCCGCCTGAAAGCCCCGAAGGTGTGAGAAGCTCTAGCTTTGGGCAGCTAGAGGACAAGTGGCATAATCCCATGTAAACTAACAAGTACCTGAGTGTCAGTTTGTGATTATAGATTTGGTCTTGAACCTGGAATACCGGTTCGAAAGAATTTTTTTTTTTAAGTTTATTATAAAAAAGTAGGGAAATTTTTGTGTGTGTTTTAAGGTCATTTAAAAAAAAAGGTGAGGTATATATACCTTAAGGTTAAGCTATAGGTTTGGTCTAATATTTTGTGAAGCAGGATTTTTTTTTTTAACAAAGGATGTTTTCAGTTATGTATGGCCATGCGAGGTCAATGTACCGAATAATTTAGGTAGACAACTAGTCTAACCATGTAAAAGGTTTCAGTTCAATTTTTAATCAAAGATTCAATTGGTTTTAACAGAATGAGTTGTGTGTGGGATCAAAGTGTTTTAAATTACTGATTTGAATTACCCTATTAAATATTAGTAGAAAGAAGCGCATTAGATTTGAAATTTGTCTTTTCCCCCCCTGATAGCTTTATGTATTTTAGGACTTTTTTTTTTTTTTGGCTGTTACATTATGAAAAATGCATATATTGGATAATTGTTATTATTTGAAAAAGAAAATGAATTGTATTTGCATACGTGTATACCATAATATTTTTTAAATTTGTAGATTTATGATTTTAGAATTTTTGAGGTTTTTTTTTTTTAATGCACATTCATCACTTCACCTTAGCACCCAGGGTGGATTTGAGTGATTAATTAATATTTGAGTATAGATATACTATTTTTTGTAGTAAATATTTTCTTTTATGTAATTTTTTTTATTTTATTAAATTTCCTCACTCGGTGTTGGAAATTGATTTATCTTTTTATTTTGTAAAATTAATTTTTTGGCAGGGAGGGTTGTTGGGACACCTCGTGACCATAATATGCCAAAGTAACCCAGAACCCCACCTAACCTAACCATATCCCACCTATGTCCATCTAAGCCACAAACCTCTGGTGATTGCGAGGTGTCGAGATGGAGCCTGAAGCCACCTTTAGCCTTGGCAGCACTGAGCCAGAGACCGAGATCCCCTCCCTGGTGATCAAGCCACCTGACCTGTGGGGGATGACCTGGTCCCACCAACATCAAGCTAGTCTGAGATGGACTCAGACACCCCTCCCTGGTGATCAAGTCACCTGACCTGTGGTGGATGACCTGGCCCCACCAACACCAGGATAGTCCAAGATGGACTCAGACACCCCTCCCTGGTGATCAAGCCACCTGACCTGTGGGGGATGACCTGGTCCCACCAACATCAAGCTAGTCTGAGATGGACTCAGACACCCCTTCCTGGTGATTGAGCCACATGTCTGATGGTGGCTGACTTGACCACAAGCCAGTCCAAGATGGACTCAGACGCCCCTTCCCTGTAGTCAAGCCACCGACCTATGGTGCTTGACCTGGCTCCACCATCTTCATGCAGAGCACCAGCTCCACCACGAGCCCTGAACCTTTTCCAAGCTGACCCCAAGATGCCCAGAATCAACAATAATAATTATACTTTTTAAATCATTTTTTAATTCAATATTTTCATATTTTTTTTATTTTTTTTTGTGAATATATCTTTAATAATTTTATATTTAATTTATTTTATCATTTTTTTAAGATGCCTTTTTTAATTTTTTATTTTCATAGAGAGAAAAGTGATGATAGCCTTGGGGGGTGAGTTCAGCAACACTGGGGACAAGGAGGCGGGATATTGACATTCTAGGAGATTGACAATTTTGATATTGTCATTCGGATTTTTACATTTTTTTTTTTTTAAAACAAAAATTAGATCCTTTTTCTAAGAAGCAAAAAAGACTTGGAGTTGCGGAGGGCGGAGGGCCGCTGGCTGCGGCCTTTGCCTGTCCCCTTTGAATGGTGGACATGGCTGGGATGAAGAGGTAGGTCGGGGATATCTGGCTTTGGCATAATAGGCCTTTTGTAAAAAGTGTATATATATAGTTTTAAAACTCCTCCCTTTTAACCTTATCTACAGTTTTATATATATATATATATATATTTTAATCGTATATATGTGCGTGATTTCATTAATTGATATAATAAAAAAATGTTGTACATTGAAGGATTTTATTAGTCGAAATAAAAATTTTCTAACCAAAATAAATTGATTGGTTAATTTCCCCATCAACATAATTGCTAGCCGGCACAGCTTTAGGTCTCTACATGTGCCATAGATGAATTAAATTTGTGGTCTGCCTTTCTGCAGCCACTGGCGCCCTATTTGGACATGTAGAGATCTGGAAATAGTAAAAGCATAAAATCATCATTGTTTTTTTTTACAATGACTTTCTTCTTCAATTATACCTAAAAAAATATATGAAATGCTCTCGAACTCATCACATATGTCGTAAACCTGGGTAAGACAACAAGTGAGTTGGAAGCAGTCGGGGTTGAGTGGCAAGGCGTGCAGAGTGGGAAGTCCGCACGGGACAGTAAGGACAAAGTTTGGGTTCAAAAGATGCTCTCCCAGTACGTCTCAAGTGGCACCAGAACCAGGGGAAAGTTGAGGATTAACATAGGAAAGCTCGGCGTCCAGCCTGAAGCCGCGGGGGCCGTCGTGAGATGATAATAGGACCTAGTACTGAGCGGGCCTGTCCTAAATATCCACCCGAACCTAACTACTGTCAACATCCGGACAAACGCCCCTTTTTCTCCTTCTCCAGATCCCCGGGTATTGATACTCATTAGTCAGTCTTATGTGGGTCCTTCTCCCTTCCCCTGGAGTGGCAAACTGGTGTCACTTTGAGACGACTGGAAAAGACGCCATACTTTATTAATTACATATCTTTGTTCAAATTACGATACATATATATATTTTGAAAATAGAGCAATCCATATTTAATTCATTAGATAAAAAAGGCATATGTTGGATTTAATAAAATATTTATTTTGCCAATATTTCGGCTGGCAGAACGCCAACCTTTATCGAGGCATTACATCTTTGTATACACCTGGTGTACGTCGATAAAGATTGGCGTTCAGCCAGCCGAAATATTGGCAAAATAAATCTTTTATTAAATCCAATATATGCCTTTTTATCTAATATATATATACTAGACGAATGGGCCGGACAACGCCCGGGGTTTACCCGAGTGCGAATATATTTTAAAAACGTTGTCTTGGGTGGTCGCTATAGACAGGGTGGTCTGTATAGACAGGTGTATGTATCACACAGCCGATAACAGGGTTGTCTAGGGTGGCCGCTATAGACAGGGTGGTCTGTATAGACAGGTGTATGTATCACACTGCTGATAACAGGGTTGCCTAAGGTGACCGTTATAGACAGGGTGGTCTGTATAGACAGGTGGATGTATCACACAGCTGATAACAGGGTTGTCTAGAGTGGTCGCTATAGACAGGGTGGTCTGTATAGACAGGTGTATGTATCACACAGCCGATAACAGGGTTGTCTAGGGTGGCCGCTATAGACAGGGTGGTCTGAATAGACAGGTGATTGTAACACACTGATGATAACAGGGTTGCCTAAAGTGACCGCTATAGACAGGCTGGTCTGTATAGACAGGTGGATGTATCACACAGCTGATAACAGGGTTGTCTAGAGTGGCTGCTATAGACAGGGTGGTCTGTATAGACAGGTGATTGTAACACAATGATGATAACAGGGTTGCCTAAGGTGACCGTTATAGACAGGGTGGTCTGTATAGACAGGTGGATGTATCACACAGCTGATAACAGGGTTGTCTAGAGTGGTCGCTATAGACAGGGTGGTCTGTATAGACAGGTGTATGTATCACACTGCTGATAACAGGGTTGTCTAGAGTGGTCTCTATAGACAGGGTGGTCTGTATAGACAGGTGTATGTATCACACTGATGATAACAGGATTGCCTAAAGTGACCGCTATAGACAGGGTGGTCTGTATAGACAGATGAATGTAACACACTGATGATAACAGGGTTGTCTAGAGTGGCCGCTATAGACAGGTGTATGTATCACACAGCTGATAACAGGGTTATCTAGAATGGCCGCTCTATACAGGGTGGTCTGTATAGACAGGTGGATGTATCACACAGCTGATAACAGGGTTGCCTAGAGTGGCCGCTATAGACAGGGTGGTCTGTATAGACAGGTGGATGTATCACACAGCTGATAACAGGGTTGCCTAGAGTGGCCGCTATAGACAGGGTGGTCTGTATAGACAGGTGGATGTATCACACAGCTGATACCCTAAAGTGACCGCCATAGACAGGGTGTTCTGTATAGACAGGTGAATGTAACACACTGATGATAACAGGGTTGTCTAGAGTGGCCGCTATAGACAGGTGTATGTATCACACAGCTGATAAAAGGGTTGTCTAGAATGGCCGCTATATACAGGTTGGTCTGTATAGACAGGTGGTTGTATCACACAGCTGATAACAGGGTTGCCTAAAGTGACCTCTATAGACAGGGTGGTCTGTATAGACCGGTGGATGTAGCACACTGCTGATAACAGGGGTGTCCAGAGTGGCCGCTATAGACAGGGTGGTCTGTATAGACAGGTGGATGTATCACACAGCTGAAAACAGGGTTGTCTAGAGTGGCCGCTATAGAC
The DNA here is from genome assembly GCA_030710605.1 of Cordylochernes scorpioides. Lineage (NCBI taxonomy): Eukaryota > Metazoa > Arthropoda > Arachnida > Pseudoscorpiones > Chernetidae > Cordylochernes > Cordylochernes scorpioides. Next base: position 24,025,461 of record CP092877.1, on the reverse strand, counting down.
AGGTGTATGTATCGCATAGCTGATAACAGGGTTGTCTAGAATGGCCGCTATATACAGGGTGGTCTGTATAGACAGGTGTATGTATCACACAGCTGATAACAGGGTTATCTAGAATGGCCGCTATATACAGGGTGGTCTGTATAGACAGGTGGATGTAACACACTGCTGATAACAGGGTTGTCTAGAATGGCCGCTATAGACAGGTGGATGTAACACACTGCTGATAACAGGGTTGTCTAGAGGGGGGGCAGGGAGGACACGTGTTTTCCGGCAGCCAATGGGCGCGCATTCTATCCGTGAGCTTCAGACATACAGACAGACAGAATAAGGCAATTATATAAGTAGATATCTATGTATATTAATAAATTGGAAATTTCATAAGTGGTGTTCGCTAAAAACTTTCGTTACAATGCATCAATTTCGACCAAATTTTCAACATTTATGTGAAACGAGATGGAGCAGGTTTTGCTTAACATCAAAATATTTTTTCTAACTTTAACATGCGTAACTTCGCTGTTATCGATTAAATACAAAAAAATCAACAGAGTTAATTTTATTTATATATAAATACAAAATTAAATTTCAACAGAGTTAATTTTTTTTACATACTGGCTAATATTCTCAATCTAAAAATATAATATAAAAAGCCAACAATGAAAAGTGAATGTAAGATAAAAAGCCAACAATGAAGAGTAAATCTATATATAAAAAAATGATTGTTTGTTGGTCCGTTCGTAAGTGATAATCTTCTACATCGCTCAACCGATCGTGATGAAACTTTGGGAAGTTGTTTAGTATACTACCGGGATGGTTTCTGGCTAATTACTCTTTAGAAATAACCTTTCGTTGCATTTTTATTTACAATAAAACGTAAATTCACTCGCAATCAGCGCCCCCTCGCGGCAGGCGTATGACCTGAAATAGCCTCGCATGAGCGTATTTGTAACGTCAAGCTTAGCCTATAGGTTAGGTACACAGCTTCGTACCCCTGCAACCTAGGTTCGAGGCTCAGCGTGGGTGTTTTTTTTTTTTTTCATTTCTTTTATATTATTGTAGCAAATTATTAAAAATATTATTTTATTTAAAATGTAGGCTTTTTAAAATAAAAATTAACATAAACAATTTTTAAATAATATTTATAACAAACCTAGGTTCGAGGCTCAGCGTGGGTGTCTTTTTTATTTTCATTTCTTTTATATTATTGTAGCAAAGTCTTTTTTACAGCATTATTATATTTTAATTGGTTTATTTTAAATATGTTTGTTATGAAGGCTCTATGTAATACTATTTAGAGCACATTTTACATTTTAAACACCTAAGCACCCCTCTTTTTAATATTGTAGCAAAGTATTAAAAGTATTATTTTATTTTAGATGTTTGCCATGAAACTTTGGGAAGTTGTTTAGTATACTACCGGGACGATTTCTGGCGAATTATTTTAAAATAATATTTATAACAATAATTATAGACAGGGTGACCTGTATAGACAGGTGGATGTAACACACTGCTGATAACAGGGTTGTCTAGAATGGCCGCTATAGACAGGTGGATGTAACACACTGCTGATAACAGGGTTGTCTAGAGGGGGGGGGCAGGGAGGACACGTGTTTTCCGGCAGCCAATGGGCGCGCATTCTATCCGTGAGCTTCAGACATACAGACAGACAGAATAAGGCAATTATATAAGTAGATATCTATGTATATTAATAAAATGGAAATTTCATAAGTGGTGTTCGCTAAAAACTTTCGTTACAATGCATCAATTTCGACCAAATTTTCAACATTTATGTAAAACGAGATGGAGCAGGTTTTGCTTAACATCAAAATATTTTTCCAAATTTGTGCATATATAAATATTTTACAAAAATTGTGAGAACGTTCTATTAGAATATCTCAAAAACAAAAAAAAAACAATACATATAAACAAGTTCACTGACATTTATTAATGCAGTGATTATAATCAATAATCAATATTTACAATAAAGGGCTAGATTATATAAATATTATTTTATTTAAAATGTAGGCTTTTTAAAATAAAAATTAACATAAACAATTTTAAATAATATTTATAACAAACCTAGGTCCGAAACAAAAATTGTGAGAACGTTCTATTAGAATATATATATATATATATATATAAAACACTACATATATCCGTATTTCTTTCACAATATTTATTACTTTTAAGATGATTATTATAATTTGGGCTGTTTTTAATTTTAACATTATATGTCCAACTTTATATTATTTAGCACAGAATATTAGTAGGATAAGATAATTGCCGTGTTATGTTACAGTAGGTCCTAATTGTCATACATGTGATTAACCTGCTACCAAGAATAAAAGTAAACATTTGAAACCTTTACTGGCCTTTCAAAGAATCACTCTGAACTGTTATTTTCGGCTTTTTTGCGTTTCTCTCCCTACGGAATTATTAAATTAACAAATAGCGATTACTAATTTTTGAGTGCGTTTGAAATTTAATATCATTTACATTGGAACTGTGTTCACCTCTTGACCTCTTTACATTAAAATACCAAATTACCAAACCGAAAATATTGTTTATCTACTCGCCCTTACACTAGAAGTGAATAGAATAGTAAAAATATGTATTTTTGTTTCGTTGTAGGTCATTGCCTTCTATCTTCGGACGACTCATTTGTCACCAAACGTTGAATTGTAAGACGTTTTTGAAATGCCACGAAAAAAGAACAACATTGGAAGATCAACCAGAAATGCGCGGCAAGTGTCAGCCAGTAGAGCTGCTGCAACACCCGAAGAGCGAGACACACGACGGGAAATTGATCGAGTCAGAGCGTCTACTTCAAGAGCTGCTGCAACACCCGAACAGCGAGACACACGACGGGAAATTGATCGAGTCAGAGCGTCTACTTCAAGAGCTGCTGCAACACCCGAACAGCGAGACACACGACGGGAAATCGAACGAATCAGAGCGTCTACTTCAAGGGCTGCTGCAACACCCGAAGAGCGAGATGCACGACATGAGGCACAACGCTCACGCCAGGCTCGATCACGAACGAGGATCGCTCTAAAAAAAGCTGCGTTCAACTACGATAAACAATACGATTACAAAATGCATCAAGATTTGGTCATTGGTCCAATGGATAAATTGTGTCTACACTGTCATGCATTGAAGTTTCAGAAGGAAACGCCCGGGATGTGTTGCTCCAATGGGAATGTCAATTTGCCTCCGATGGTTGAGCCGCCACAGCCACTTCTAACATACGTAGCTGGAGCAACTCGGGAGTCGAAACATTTCCTTCAGCATATTCGGAAGTACAACTCATGCTTCCAAATGACATCGTTTGGAGCGACGCATATTGAGCGTTTTGGAAATTTCGAGCCCACATTCAAAGTGCAAGGGCAAGTGAACCATCAGATTGGTTCACTTCTTCCAGTACCCAATGAAGATCCGAGGTTTTTGCAGATTTATTTCATGGACAACGTGGAGGAGGAGATTGATCGACGATGCGCATTCAGTGAAGCAACAAGGCGGGAAATTAGTATAATATTAATTTAACATATTACAACTTAGCCACAGCAACGCGTGGCCGGGTTCGCTAGTGTAATATAAAAAGCCAACAATTAAGAATAAATGTAAGATAAAAAGCCAACAATGAAGAGTAAATATAATATAAAAAGCCAACAATGAAGAATAAATGTAAGATAAAAAGCCAACAATAAAGAGTAAATATGATATAAAAAGCCAACAATGAAGAATGAATGTAAGATAAAAAGCCAACAATGAAGAGTAAATGTAATATAAAAAACAATGGTTGCCTGTAAAGTCGGTTTTACGGGCGAAGATTTTACGTGACAACGGTAGAATATTTATTGATATGAATATAATTAAATTGCACAATAGGAACAAGGAATTGAATGAAAATAAGAATTGCACAAATTTTAACTTTAGAAATATATTTTGTTTACTAAAACATTGTACATGTAAACTTAAACTTAACTAATTCCTATTTGAGTGATTTTGTTGAGGATAGGACGATGATAGGAGAAATATGAAATGAAAGGAAGTGTTTCTGCTGTAATGTGTCTTGCGAAAGTCAAGTCGATAGTTGTTCCTTTTAACGTAGTTGACTTAGAAACGTTTGATACGCAATCAAGATTATACGTATTTTTCATGAAATTAAGAAACGAGTTGTCAGGCTTTACGTTTTTGTTAAAATCACCACACAGAAGAATCGGTATACTAGAATCAACTTGCACGAACGGTGGCACGTACTGGCTGTTGTGAATGTACGGACCGAGTCCTTGCCATAGTAACATTCCAATATCCTGCATACTAGCTCCTGGATGAATATATACAGCACCGAGTATAAACTTGAAGCTAGTATTAGCGGCGAAGCAAGTAACTTCAGTCATGCACATGTCACCCTTGGTTTTAATGACACGAGTTACGTCTGTAATCGCAACTTGGAACACTTCCGCCGTAGATGTCGATGATAATTTACGATAGATCGCCACTCCACCAGCCGCGTTGGTATTTGAAAATCAAAACACTTATTCAGATCGAAGGTTCAAATTTTTGCTAAATAAATTTGAAATTAAATAAAATTTGTAATTGTAAATGATGAAGTTGTAAATTAAAACATTTACTTAAATTAGATGTTAAAATTCTTGCTCAACACAGTTTAAATAAAGTTTTCTTATATCTGCCACCTTTTCTTAATATTTGTAATTTTAAAGAATCAATTCGAAAATCAAAACATTTATTCAGATCGAAGGTTCAAATATTTGCTAAATAAATTTGAAACTATTTAAAATTTGTAAAATAATAATTAATTAATTAATTAATTTTAAACTAATAATTTACTTAACACTATCAACATTTATCAATAGTATGACATAACCTATAAACTCAGTTTCTCAACTTTTGTGTCAATCTAACAATTAATCAATCAATCATAGTTTACGATAATGAAATATCAGTGTACAATTATTTACCTTTATTGTTGTAGTTGTTGTAAATGACGAATCTAAGCACTCCACATTTTCACTACAGACACAGCTGACGATACTTTAACCACACGTGTGAACTTGTATTATGACGCTTTCTTGTTTTTCCAACGCCAAGAACGTTCGAGAAAGACAAAGACAGAGACAAGCATGCGCCGATTCAATGCGCCTAATTCTCTAGCGCTGCGCGCGCAGCACTCTCGTTCGATGACTCATCGTAACGTTACCGGGCGTTACACTTTTTCATAAGTGACTCCCAGCCGCAACCTAATTTAAGACGTTGTCACGTCAAAAGCCAACAATGCAGAATAAATGTAAGATAAAAAGCCAACAATGAAGAGTAAATATAATATAAAAAGCCAACAATGAATAGTGAATGTAAGATAAAAACCAACAATGAAGAGTAAATGTAATATAAAAAGCCAACAATGAAGAATGAATGTAAGATAAAAGGCCAACAATGAAGAGTGAATGTAAGATAAAAAGCCAACAATGAATAGTAAATGTAATATAAAAAGCCAACAATGAAGAATGAATGTAAGATAAAAAGCCAACAATGAAGAGTAAATCTATATATATAAAATTGAATGTCTGTCTGTCTGTCTGTCTGTACTCTATAGATTCAAAAACCATACATCCAATCGCCGTGAAATTTTGGGATATTATTAGGTATATCACCGGGAAGGTTTTTGAAAAATAATTTCATGAATATCTTGAATATCCTTAGAGTTATTTGCAGATTTGTAGATTTAACTCGCAAGCAGCGCCCCCATTGTGACGATGATAACAAGTGTTCTTATCACTAAGTTTGTTATCTTAAATATTATTTATCAAAAGTAAGTTTATCTCAGGATGACACGGCAATTTATTTGAGACAAGAATAATGATACAATTCCAAGGCGAAGATACTATTCCTTTAACTTCCAATTACCGAGGGAACCAATTAATATTGATTTTATTCAACTTATCGAGTATTTTTCAAGGGACCAGGAAAAAATGTTCACTAGATAAAATGATGATTTTCTAATGTAGAAAATTAGGAAATACAAAATTCAGGATGACACGGCACACAGGGACCGGGAAAAAATGTTCACTTTATCGAGAGATTCAAATTTACGAGTTTCAAATTATCAAAATATATCTTTTTTTTTTAAAATAAGTTTTTAGAGAATTGTTTTAACAAATGTTCGCTAGACAAACCTTTACTCGGGTAAAACCCCGGGCGAAGCCGAGTACGTTTTATAAGTTTATAGATAATTGTTTTAACAAATGTTCGTTAGACAAACATTCACTCGGGTAAAACCCGAGCGAAGCCGGGCACATCCGCTAGTGTTATATAAAATTATTTTATTTTAAGATTATAACTCTTAGAACAAACTACTCTGTAAAGTCGACTGCCAGATGTCACAGCTCTCCCTATATAAATTTATTGTTGTTGTTTCCCGTTGGACGTATACTCACGTGGTCTAGTGGCTAGGATATCTGGCTTTCACCCAGAAGGTCCGGGTTCAATTCCCGGCGTGGGAATTTTTCTTATCCATTATGGTTAGCAGCCCCGTAAATAAAGATATTTCCGTTTCCCGTTGGCCGGCTCAAACATTTTGTAGATATGTAAATATATGTCTTTTATTTTCTTTTTTACGCCTCAAATCAGGTATTTCTTCTTAAATTATTTCATTAGCACAATTAAAGCAAATTTTGATTTAAGCTATTTTATTATTTTTACCACGACTGCAATATCATAAAATACCTATACTGCATATTGATATCATAAACTACTCATTTACTGCATAATATTGCCAAAATGCTCATGTATCCTCAAAATAATCAGCATCAGCAAGTAATAATTTTATATCTCAATAATATTCTAAAATCAACAGAAATTTATTATATATAAATATTTTATGTTATTATTTCGTTCAGAATGTAATTTTTGTTATATATATATGGTAACGTGTTCACAGTTGCGTAGGCCGCAGCCTTCCCTGAAAACCTCCCACGCACCAGAATAACGAAGTCAATTTCGGCCAATACTTAAAAAAACATCTTATTTCACTTTAGAATTCGATATATATTTTTTCCGATGTGGTTTGATTTTCAAATTTGATATCTTCGATAAATTCGATAAAATTTCAATTCCATTGATCGCTAAGAACTAACTCTCTCCCTCTATAAATAACTTGTATGTATTCAGCACATGGGGAATTTATATTTTATATTGGATTTGTAGATAATTATATATCAATTTAGGTTTGATAAAGAAATAAATCGAAAAACATTAATGGGATATATATCCCTTTTTCCATTTTAAAACATAATTCTTGGTATTAGCTCGCTCTATAAAATACTACGTGCGGTAATTATTATTTATTTAAGTAACCCAGGTTCCTGGAGCGTACAGAAGTCGCCAACTACCCGGGATGTCCTTCTGACCTAAGTCTTCTTGGATTTATATACAATGCCAGTGGTAGTCCAATTAATGAGGTGTCGCCAGGCAGATTTCTTTCTTGGGAGATTTTCTAGGGATGCTGGACATATGTTGGTGATACCTAGGAGAGTGGATGTCTGGAATCTTTGGTATTGGAAGGTTGGGAAAGTGAAGAGGAGGTGGTCTACGGTTTGGTCTTCATCTTGGCAGTGGGGGCAAATTGGGTCTTCTTTCGATACCGTTGCAAGGTCTGCCTGAATGTAACCATGGCCGGTCAAGATTGTTGTGGAGGTAGATCCATGCTTGATGTTTCACATAGGTAAGTTTAACACATCGCCCCTCAAATATCTACAAACCCTATGTTTGCGTGCGGAAGAATAAAAATGTAATAATTTTTCATTGTCGTGATGGTTGATGTTAATATAAATTGTTTTACGCAAAATTATTTCATTCTCAAAATGACGCGCCATATTGTTTACCTATCCAAAGAAGTATCATGAAAGAGTAAATGAAAGGATATTTATTAAATACAATTGCAGTTAACAGCAGTACATATCTCCCACTGTTTGGGTAGAGACTTATACCTAGGTAGAAAATAAATATCTTGGCCATTAATGCTACCAATCTCCATATGTCTTCTTCATTGCATTGTCTGATGTAAATGACTCTGTATGCTCGGCTTCAACGGCCAGAACAAGTGGAAGAAACTCTGCCTTTGCCGGTCCCAAGCCCGGATGAAAAAGTAGAAGAGAGAGAAGTAACAAGCTCACTGGGCTCAGCTGACCCGGCTTATAGTACCCTGTAAAGGCTCCTGATCCAGGGATTCAGGATGAGCAGCGTTTGTACTTCATGTTAGGAGTAGCTGCACATGGCGTCTTTTCCTCATGTCAGAGGCAGCCATTTCTTTTGGAGATAAATCGGCCTGCTAGTAGTGCTCCCAATCTTAATGGGAAAGCAAACGCATTATACTTCACCCAGTCATGATGGTTGTTGAATACCACATCATTGATTGTACTGACTCATTCATTGTTGAGCTCTACTCATCCCCATTAGACACCATCAAAAGTTTCAAGCTCTAAGCTTGATACCCTAATATGATTGAGTGGAGATAAGAAAGAAAAATGAGAAAGACAAGTGGAAGTCACAAGGTCTTAAGTCATAGGTGCTTTAGAAACATTACTGCTTCGTCGTAGACGGGCGACATTGTCCTTTGAATCTTTTTTGGGGTTCCTCTTCTCTAACCACAAATCCTATCGCAAATTTCAGTGGTTTAGAAGGATTAACGATACGACGCATTATTTGTAATAAATGGATTTTGTCTAAACGACTATTATTAGCTTAAAGTTATATGTCTAAAGAAGATAGGAAAATCTCCTTCCACACACAAATACGTTTTTTTTTCGCTACGTAGGAATCAGGAAGGATCGAGAAGAGGGCTTCTCAACTTACCTATTTACCGCAGCAAGTAGCTATAAAATAATAAATAAAAAGAAAACTAATTAATCGTCAATATAAAAATTTAAAAGTAATATATGAGGTCATTTTTATTATATATGACCTTTTGTAGGAAGCATTTTGTTTCAAAACACACTTTTCTACTATATATCAAAACAGAAAATAAAAAGCTAGAGAACACAGTGTCTCTTCTTAATAATTTATACGAGTATATTTTTTCTATCATAAAATCTATGGTTACAAATTTAATAATGAATATTTGGTATGTGCTTATCCTTACCTACACTGATTTTATAATTAATGAAAAAAAAGCAATAAATTACGATTTTTGTAAATTACCGAAAGATTATCAACCTTCCTTTATAATACATATTGTTATAGAAATATGTGAACAAAAAATAAAGTTTCAAATATTTTCAACCCGCATGTTTCTTTTAAAAATAAAACAAATTCCTACTACCCTTATTGAAATGATAAAAAAACAAGTAAGGGCAATAGAAAAATGTCTTATCATTGCAGTATGGGTAGTTGAAAATTGTTTTATTTAAAAAAGAATCATACACGTGTACCCGTCAGAAATAATTTAAATTTCTTATAACATATGACGCCCTAATGCATCATACAAAAGAAAATATTTGAAATTTCTTGCATTTTAAAAAAATTTACGATGGGTTTTATATGGATTATACAGAAGATTGGTATAAGGGGTTTGAAGATAATGTTGTTCTATCATTTTGTTCCTTGATATTTGCCCATCCGAGAGTGTATTTATGGCAAGAGCAGGCCCATCTCACCGATCTCAATCCATCGCCCCAACAGATGGACCTATCAGCCACGAGAGTACGATCTATAGTGATTAGAAAGAACTGTTCTAAATGGCTCTTTCCACCACTTATCCTCAACAACATCCCCTCTACCTTGGCTTCATGGCTGTGCTATGTGGTAGCTACAATTCACAAGAAAAGGTAACGCAACGATAACAAAAATTAAAACGAATTTATCTATTTTATAACCATTATATGCATTGAATTGATTCAGAATTCTGATAAGCAGCTATTTCAATAGAGAAAGGCATTTATAATGGATAATCAAATTTAAACAGAAATAGAAAATTAATTTTTATTATATCTAAGTACAAGGTTGGGTGTGTGTGTCCCAAAAGTTCGCAAACACTTGCAAAAAATTGAATTCGGATATATATATTTTATAATCTGTATATAGCAATATGTAACCCCAACCCTATCTATGCAATGTATCGTCAAAAGATTTAATAAAAGTTAGGCTTCGCAAAAAGGGAATAACAATTAACAGGATTGCATCATCCAGGAAGTAAAGGTCACTGCCCAGGACCCCCATAAAATTTAAGTTCAAAGACCTTCTTCTTCCTGGAAGATTGCAATCATGGCGACAATGAAGGTACTAAGCCAACCACAGTTAAGCATGACAAATCAACAACCAATCACCTTTAAGCATGACCAACTGATAGCGAATCATCATAGAGCACGTGGAAGGATCTCCACCAATGAGAAGCCGAGAGAGTTAATGACGATGTTCTCGGACAAGAAGTTAAAAAGAAGGTAGGTGACCGGGCTAGAAGCAAGGTGTGCTCAACTTAGGCTCCAACCAAGGTAGTGTCCGCTCCATCATGTGAAAGGCCAAATACCTACTCCAGTCTCATCACTCTCCCTTTCGCAAGGTCTATTTTCTATCCCATCCAGGTGTGCTCGTTATTCCCCTGTGGAAAACCACCATTCGACCAAGACTGCGCCATCAATCACCAATCCAATCAAATCCACCCAACCACACAAATCACCAATTCAACATAATCCGACATAGGATTCAACAATTCACCAGGACTCACCAGGATTCAAACGGACGGGTTATTACAGTGAGTCGACAGGATCTTACACAACTTGACAGGATCCTACAGCAAGTTCACACAACGACAACCTTATCCTACAGAGAGTCGACAGGATACAATACCGATTCTCACATATGTAAATATATTTGGAATTTGTTGCAGGTGTTTACGAACTTTTGGGACAACCTTATATATTAGATTTCGATATTAATTTTAATAAGTAGAATTATATATAAGAACGTATAAGAAATTTAAACTATTTCTGACGCGTATAATTATTTAAAATAAAACAACTTTACACTACTCTTAGTGCAATGATAACTCAATATGGGGACAATAAATTGCAGTAAGGGTAGTTGCAACAACACATGAAAACTCCGAGGATAAGTTTCTTTATTTCATAAATAATATCTCGAGCTTTCGGGTATCGTAAACCTTTCGACAGGAGTGTATAAGACGAAATGAATCACAATTTTAAGCTATTATTTATATATGGTATGCTATTTACATATTTTAAGATGTGCAAAATTTTTTAATTAACATGAATATTTTATGCCTGAATTAAATTTTATATATACAAAACATTCGAGAAATATACTATTGCTTATCTAGAATGTAGTTTTATGTATCAGGATTGTGTATTAAACTATTGTATACTTCTGGGATATCTATATGTCTATTGATGCTTTGGTGTTTCGTGGTAAGGGTAGTATATAATATTGTTTTATTTTAAAAAGAATCATACCTGCGTCAGAAATAGTTTATCTATATTAATAAAATGGAAATTTCATAAGTGGACATCACTAAAAACTTTCGTTACAATGCATCAATTTCAACCAAATTTTCAACATTTATGTAAAACGAGATGGAGCAGGTTTTGCTTAACATCAAAATATATTTCCTAACATTAACATGCGTAACTTCGCTGTTATCGATTAAATACAAAAAAAAAATCAACAGAGTTAATTTTATTTATATATAAATACAAAAATAAAAAATCAACAGAGTTAATTTTTTTACATACTAGCTAATAATCTCAATCTAAAAAACAACAACGATATTACATCTTTCTCACATATTCACACATAATCTTAATTAATAATTAACTAATCTTTAACATTGTTTATTATATTTCAACTTTTATTTCTACATTTGTTTTTAAATACCCAATTGTTTTATCATGTTTCTAATTTCGCCTAACAAATATACAAATTTATAGTGACCAACATATGCAAATTTTATCTTTGTTTTTATTTAACTTGATATCGTAAACATAACATCCATTGTAAGCATTTTTCTGTTCACCTTCCGTGGTTTCTCTTTTCTCTGATAGTGTTTAGGTGTAGTATATCGAACAAACATTCCCTCGAGAAAAACCTGGGCGAAGCCGGGTACATCCGCTAGTATTTCATATAACTGATGATGCGCTAATGTATCATGTTAATATTACCTATATTTATAATCTCTATTAAAATACAATTTGATTAATGCCCGATTGTCCATTAAATTCCTCTTCACAGTCATATTCTCCTTGCAGGTATATATGGTAATTTTTGTGTATTTATCTACATTGTCATTTGTGTGTGTAAGTATCATAAGAGGATCTCCCAATGTTTCCTCTGCAGTATGGACAGTAAGAAGGGTTTTATTTGAAAAATAGATAGCCATAGTAACATAAAATAAGCCTTTAAATAATCATTTTAATTCTAATCTATTTCTTCGGACAAGAGCATCAAGCTGGTACCGACACGTCAAACTACCATATTCTTTCAAATAATAGTTTCACTACTTACCAATCTGAAACATTTCTCGAGGTGTTCACGAGTTTCTGAAAATATTTTCTCAACTTACTAATAAAACGGCAAATTTAATTTCTCATTAGAAGTTATAAAATGAAAAATATAAACATCATAACAGCACTTTCTCATATTTGGTATCTAATCAATGAAGCCAATTCAAAACGTACCATTTTATCATGGTCAAATATTAATAACTAGACGAATGGCCCGGGCAACGCCCGGGTTTTACCCGATTGCGTATATATTTTAAAAACGTTTTAATTCAAATACTATTCGTTACAATTATAATATATTAGCTTATCTTGCTCTGCTTTTGCTTGCTTCCTTTCTTCTTCTGTTTTGTATTTTTTGGGTCCCATGATGCAGATCTGCGCTGAAATATTTTGTTTTTATACAACTTTATACAAATTTATTTTTATTCAAATATTAGTGCTTTATAATGGCTATCTCCTTGATGTTACCAATTTAAAAGTTTATTTTCTAATTTTTGATTGTATAAGAAACATATTTTCATTTAAGTATTGTACTTTATATAAAAAAGATTAAATAATTGTGCAAAACGGTATATACGATATATAAACATCAAAAGAAATAATGAGCCTATCGTTCAAATATAAAATTCGAATAAATATAAATGAGATACTAAAAATTAAATACCTATTTAATGAATATCATATTTTATTCTTATAAAGGTACTTATATATAATTAAATACTTATATATAATATAATTTATATAAAATATATAATATATAAAGGTTACCGATTTAAAAGTCTATTTTATAATTTTAGATTGTATAAGAAACATATTTTCATTTAAGTATTGTACTTTATGTAAAAAAGATTAAATAATTGCGCAAAACGGTATAATATTGTGGCGAAGAAATATTTTATTATTTAATTTAATATTATTCAATGAAAATATATTCAACAGATTATAAAAATATATATTAATCTGTATTTGTGAAATCATCTTTAAAATATTTCTTTGCTTGCTTGCTTAAGATTCTCTAGCTGTAAATAGTGGGGGCTGACCTGTTAATAATTGTCGACTCATCGCTGTGACGTCATCAATAAATACTTTTACATCTTAGGATATTTCAAGGCTTGATTTCTACGCTACAATATATATATAATATAATATATATAATATATATAATATAACGGTATAAAGAAATAATGAGCCTATCGTTCAAATATAAAATATAATATAATATATATGTGTAACATATATGTGCAAAACGGTATAATATATATATAATATAATATATATAATATATGGGTATAATAACGGTATAAAGAAATAATGAGCCTCTATCGTTCAAATATAAAATATAATATAATATAATATATAATATTGTTGCACCAGGTTGCGGCTTGGCAGACTCTTCAGCCTTGATGCTCTCCTGTGCTGGGTCTTGCATCTTACCAGAGCGTGTTTCAACCATCCTACAAATTTATATAAGGGAATAATGAGATAAGTCTACTTTAAGTAACCTCCAGAATGATTTATTTATTTTCTCACATCAAAGAGAGCAGTGAAGTCACAGTGTACCTAAATACAAATGATGATAATCTAATCTGTTTTAAATAAATATCATAGAATATTTTATATAAAAATAAATAAATATATATATAATTTAAATTTCAAATATATTAAAAATAATATAAGAAATACGCCATTAATCATGATGTAACACTTCCCCCTCTCCAGAGGTCGTCACGTCCTCGTGATTGACCTCATCAATTCTTTCAAAATAGGGTTTGATTCTTGAGACATGGACAATCAATGGGTCTTGGCCAGGATTATCTTTTGGTTCAATTAAGTAATTTACGTTGGACAGCTTCTTTAATATTTTATATGGGCCAAAATATTTTCTCAGTAGTTTCTCACACTTTCCTATTTTCCGAATTGGTGTCCAAACTGCTACTAATTCTCCTGGTTCGTAGCTTCTTCCATGTGTTTCTTGTCATAGTTCTTTTTCATTCTTTCTTGAGTCTTTATTGTGTTGTTAATAACTAATTTTCTTGTTCTGTTTATTTTGTCTAAGTGATGTTTTATGTATTCATCATAATCATCCTTGTCAATGTCCACCGAGATATTCCTGTCGTCCAAAAGAGACGTGGGTTCTCTTCCAAACATCAGGAAAAAGGGAGAATATCCTGTGGTTTCCTGAATTGTAGTATTGTAAGCGTGAGTGATGAATGGGAGTATTTCGTCCCAATTCTTCTGATCAGTGTTCACATACATACTGAGCATATTGATCAATGTTCTATTTAACCGCTCTGTCAATCCATTAGTCTGGGGATGATAGCTCGTTGTGAAGCAATGTTTAATCCTGCACGTTTTCATCACCTCTTTCATTAAATTACTGGTAAATTGAGAGCCTCTGTCACTAATAAGATATTGTGGGGCTCCGTGCCGGAGAAAAATATCCTCTACTAGAAATTTTGAAACTTCTTTCACTGTTGCTTCCGAGACTGCTTTTGCTTCTGCATATCTAGTGTAGTAGTCCGTCAGCACGATTATCCATTTTTTCCTGTTTTTCGTAGATGGCAATGGACCAACAAAGTCAATTCCAATTCTTTCGAAAGGAAAGTTGGCTGGGGGAATGGGCTGTAGTAGTCCAGAAGGTAATTGGTTTGAGCCTTTTCTACTTTGGCAAAGATGACACGTCTTAACGAACTCTGAGACATCCTTTAGCATGGATGGCCAAAAGTATTTACTCTTTATTCGGTACATGGTTCTGGCGACACCCAGATGGCCATTCGACATATGATTGTGATATTCTTTCATAATTTCTCTCTTTTTCTTCTCTGGAACCACAAGCAACCACGCCCTGCCTTCAGGGTTCGGGTTTTTCTTAAAGAGGCATCCATCTTCTACTTTAAAGTTTTGCGCAATTGATCGCCTGCTTCCATTAAGGTTTTTCTTAACACTTTCGATAAACTTATCCTCTTCGTCTGTTATTTGATTTAAAAATAGCCTTTCAAAATCCTCATCCCAATCAGTTTCTGGTAAGGGTCCCCTAGATAAGCCATCGGCGTCCAGATGTTTCTTTCCTGATTTATGTATTATATCGAAGTCATATTCTTGAATTTTCAATGCCCATCTTGCCAATCGACCTGTTGGATCCTTCAAGTTTTTGAGCCAGCATAAGGCGTGGTGGTCTGTTACTATTTTAAAGTGTCTTCCATAAAGGTAGGGTCGTAATTTTGACATTGACCAGACAACGGCCAGACATTCTTTTTCAGTGGTTGAATAATTTTGATCCGCTTTACTTAGGGTACGACTCAAATATGAGATCACCTTCTCTTCACCACCGATGTCTTGGACAAGTGTTGCACCTATGCCGATGTTGGACGCATCAGTATGAACATAAGTAGGTGCATTTGGATTGAAGTGACCTAAAATTGGTGGACTTAATAGTGCTGTTTTTAGGGTTTGAAACGCTTCCTCTTGTCTTTCTGTCCAGATAAATGATACACTTTTTTTTATAAGGTTGGTCAAAGGGTCAGCAATTTTTGAGAAGTCTTTGATAAATTTTCTATAATATGAACACATTCCCAAAAAGGATTGTACTTCTTTGACCTTTTTGGGCCGAGGGAAATTTCTGACAGCTTTGATGTTATGTTCCGCGGGTTTTATACCATGTTTGCTCGTTATATAGCCGAGAATCTCCAATTCTTCAAAAGCAAATCGGCATTTTTTGTCGTTTAACCTTAAATTAGATTCACGAAAACATCTAAAAACAGCTTCAAGTCTTTTGAGGTGCGTTGGAAAATCCGGGCTATATATGATAACATCATCCAGATAACACAAACAAATTTGCCATCTCAGATTTCCAAGCATATTCTCCATATTTCTCTCAAAGGTAGCAGGCGCGTTACAAAGTCCAAAAGGCATCACGTTGAATTCATATAATCCATGTGCTGTAGTGAAAGCTGTTTTCTCTTTGTCTCTTTCTTCGACTTCAACTTGCCAATATCCAGATCTGAGGTCTATTGCTGAGAAGTGTGTAGATCCTTGGAGAGTATCCATAACTTCGTCTATTCTAGGGATCGGATAGACATCTTTTACTGTCACATTATTCAGTTTTCTGTAGTCCACACAAAATCTGTATTTACCATCTCGCTTCTTGACCAATATTACTGGAAAAGACCAGGGGCTAGAAGATGGCCTAATTATGCCTTCTGTAAGCATCTCGTCAATTTGCTCTTTTATAATATCTCGTTCTTTAGCACTTACCCGGTAAGGCTTGTGTTTAATTGGCTTCGCGTCTTCTGTGTCTATCCGATGTTTTGCCAAATTGGTTCTCCCTAATCTCGACGAAAAAAGATCTCCATACCTTACTAAAACTTGTTTTAACTCCTTCTGTTCCTTTGGTGAAAGATTTTCGTTTATTTGGAATCTAGGTTCTTTTTTCTCTTCTACCTCTCTTTCTCGACTCACATTTATTTTCGCTGGACTACTTCCAAAAGCCAATGTTTGGTTTTTCATTATTTTTAACGGTCGAGGATACGGATTAGTTATCCAGATGTGTGTTTCCCTATTTATAACATTGATCAAGCTTCTTGCTAGACGAAGTCCATTTGTTTGAAACATTTTGCTGCTCTCCTCGATAATATATACTCCATCCTCTGTTTCTACCAATGCCTTGATCAATTTCATGGAACATTCCGGTACAATGGAATCCTTGGCACTTTTTATTTTCAACCTTTCAAAATTGATTTCGTCATGATTATTCGTCAAATCGTATTTGATAGTTTCTTGCTTACAATCTATTTTTGCGTTCATTTTCTTAAGGAAATCTTTCCCAAGAATTAATGTCCGTAAATGCGTTTTCAATATCACAAAGTTGTGTGATAATGTTTCGTCATCAATTTTTATATTTAAAAATATACTTCCTACCATGTCCAATTTTTTTCCATCGGGTCCTGCACAAATTTTTGCGAGTTTACTTATACCATGGCCTGTATCGAGGGCCGTTCTGAGGTCGACCACTGAGAGGTCAGCACCTGTATCAACCAAAGCTTCAAAAGTCCCTATCTTGTCCACGTTAATTTTTAATTTGTATTTAGGGTCCAACTTCTTGATTCCGTTTATGGTCGACTTGCTTTGATTGACAGATTCAGGCGCGACGCTTAGTTTAAATCTTCCAACACGGAATATCTATTCCGGGTAGGAATATTTGTCTGTGTGTTATGACATACATCGGCATAAAGCCGAGGTCCTGATTTCTCTGATATTTCATTCATTTGGCATTTCTCTTCGACCTTCTCTTGGGTATCTGCTGGATCCTCTTCTAAGATTCTTATAAACTTGACCCTACAATAACGGGCCACGTGCCCTGGCTTGTTACATTTAAAGCAGATTGGTCTCCCGTCTTCTGTCCTATTCCTAATTGAATTTGGATTCTTATTGTATGTTTTACTTGGGTAGACCGGTTTTGGCTCAGGATTAGGAGTGTAAGATCGTCTAGGGGCAGATACCTGGGGCAGAGGTTTGTCCTGGTAGTACCTCGGAGTGGGGGCCTGGGGCTTGGAGGTGTTCTGATATGGTCTTCTGAACGACGTAGCATTCTTCCATTGCTCTTGATGATGGGGACGAGGAGAGCGTGGTCCATTATATAGAGCTTTTGATTTTTCTGCACGTTCTTGGTAATTCTTTTCGAACAAATCCAGCTTCTTACAAATTTCTAGGAGTTCATTGGTATTTTTAGGAGGGTTTAGGTGAAGGGCAAAAGAGTATTCTTTCTTTAACCCTCCAATAACCCAGTTTATTTTAGTCTTTTCTTCCATTTGGGGGTCGACCTTGTTGCACAGTACAAATTTATATAAGGGAATAATGAGATAAGTCTACTTTAAGTAACCTCCAGAATGATTTATTTATTTTCTCACATCAAAGAGAGCAGTGAAGTCACAGTGTACCTAAATACAAATGATGATAATCTAATCTGTTTTAAATAAATATCATAGAATATTTTATATAAAAATAAATAAATATATAATTTAAATTTCAAATATATTAAAAATAAAATAAGAAATACGCCATTAATCATGATGTAACAATATATATGTGTAATATATATAATATAAAATATATAATATAACGGTATAATAACGGTATAAAGAAATAATGAGCCTATCGTTCAAATATAAAATACTAGACGAATGGCCCGGGCAACGCCCGGGTTTTACCCGAGTGCGTATATATTTTAAAAACGTTTTAATTCAAATACTATTCGTTACAATTATAAATTGGCGCCATGGATGTCACTCTTGTGAAACGTCCCGTTCCAAACTGTGTGTTTTTAAAATGTTTTAATTAAAATACTATTCGTTACAATTATAAATTGGCGCCGTGGATGTCTCTCTTGTGAAACGTCCCGCCCCAAACTGTGTGTGTCTTGAAAATATAAAAATAAAAATGTGAATTTTCATAAAGATTTCATCATGTCGAATTTTTTTTTGCATTTCACCTACTAAATCGATAGAGATAATTACATTTGCAACATGAACTTAGGTGTATTGACTAAATAGAAAACTGCATAGTAATAAAGATCATTTTTTAAAGGCACCATATCGTTTTTTTTTCAATAAAATCGAAACAAAAAAAAAATTCACATTATATATATTGGCTTCATATATTAACTTTATGAACGGAAAAATATGTCCAGGGTAGCCTAGTGGTCATGGCATCTGCCCGGTAAGCGGAAGGTCGTGGGTTCGATTCCCATCCCTTGACACTTTTTTTTATTTTATCCATTCTGACCAAAATCTATCCGTGAACTTCACACAGACAGAATAAGGCAATTATATATGTAGATAATATAATATAATAAATAATAATATAAAATATAATATACTAGCGGACGTACCCGGCTTCGCCCGGGTTTTACCCGAGTGAAGGTTTGTCTAACGAATCTCTCGATAAAGTGAACATTTTTTCCCGGTCCCTTGAAAAATACTCGATAAGTTGAATAAAATCAATATTAATTGGTTCCCTCGGTAATTGGAAGTTAAAGGAATAGTATCTTGCCTTGGAATTGTATGATTATTCTCGTATGGACGTACCCGGCTTCGCCCGGGTTTTACCCGAGTAAAGGTTTGTCTAACGAATCTCTCGATAAAGTGAACATTTTTTCCCGGTCCCTTGAAAAATACTCGATAATTTGAATAAAATCAATATTAATTGGTTCCCACGGTAATTGGAAGTTAAAGGAATAGTATCTTGCCTTGGAATTGTATCATTATTCTTGTCTCAAATAAATTGCCGTGTCATCCTGAATTTTGTCTTTCCTAATTTTCTACATTACAAAATCATCGTATCATCATGATAATATTTAGAGCAGATTGTTGAATTATAACAGATAAATTAGAATATTTATCTTGATTATTTTAAAGCGAAAAGTTTTTTCAAAAATTTTATTCGCTAGAAACCTTCCCAGTACTATACTAAATAACTTCCCAAAGTTTCATGGCGTTCCAACGAGTGGTTTGGTCAGGCATAAAGGACAAACAGACACACACACATACATTCATTTTTATATATATAGATAATATAATACAATAAAATATAAATGAGATACTAAAAATTTAATTTCTATTTAATGAATTACATATTTTATTCTTATAAAGATTATCGATTAAAGGTACTTATATATATTTAAAGGTTCTCAAAGAGGTTACCGATTTAAAAGTTTATTTTATTTTATTTAAAGAAACATATTTTCATTTAAGTATTGTTATTTATTTTAAAAGATTAAGTAATTGTGCAAAACGATAATTGCCTTAAAAAGAGATTGTCTTAAAAAAAAAGAAACATTCGCGGTGATTTTGTCTTGCATTCGTTTATACAATTATTATATATATTGGCATCATATATTAACTTTATGAACGGAAAAATATGTCCAGGGTAGCCTAGTGGTCATGGCATCTGCCCGGTAAGCGGAAGGTCGTGGGTTCGATTCCCATCCCTTGACACTTTTTTTATTTTATCCATTCTGACCAAAATCTATCTGTGAACTTCACACAGACAGAATAAGGCAATTATATAAGTAGATATAAGCCGCATTATATTGTATTATAAATTACTTTATATAATATTTACGAGAGGAAAAATATGTCCAGGGTAGCCTAGTAGACATGGCATCTACCCGGTAAGCGGAACACTGTGGGTTCGTTTCCCATCCCTGGACACTTTTATTTTTCCGTTTATCATTACTCTTCACAATTCATCCTTTCATACTTCATCCCTAAGGATAGAAATAGTCGTTATTTCTCCTTAAAATAAATTTCGATTTTTGGTTTAAAAGAAACATTTGCCGTATAATTGTCAAACTTCGTTCTACAATTAATAAAAATTCATAGCAATCTTGCACAATGTGTAGCATTTCCATACATCTCTCTTTTTACATAAAAAACATAAATATATTAGTGTTATATAAAATGGTCAAAACCTACTAAAACTTCATAGAAGTTTGTCAATTAGAAGGAAGATATTGGCAACTTGCCTTCGAGATGGTTGTTTTTCTCGTCTGAGATATATTCTAATGCAGCGACTAAGAAGTTTCAAATTTTCATTATTGTGAAATTTGAGCCTTAAGATTATTTTCTATAATTATTATGCCTTGTAATTTTAAAAATATTATTTTATTATATATAATTATTTTTTCAAACCAAAGATAGTTTTTGTAACGCTTCCTTTGTATGGGCTTAGCGTAATTACAAAATCAATCTTTACATTAAATTGCTAAAAACATTTTGCATATATATTTTTCATTTTAATTCATTAATCGAGATAACTATAGCATTTTCACTCACATGTAAATGCTTTCAACATATATTTAGATTATTAAAATCATAAGTTATGAAAAATTGCTTGTGCTTGTATATAGAAATTAATTAAATAAATGGCTGAAGAGCTCAAATTTATTTAAACATACAGTTAAGAGAACAAAAAGGAAGAAATTTCATACATCTCTATTTATAAATTTATATAAATTAAAAATACATATTTATTTTTCAATAAATGTATAATAAAATGATTTCATAGAAGTATGCACTTCCTAAGGAGTGACTTCCATAGGGTAAACATGTGAGAATTCCTTAGACATGCTGCCATCAGCCATATAAGCACAGACTATATAGCAATGCTGGAAGGCCAGAAAAGACCAAAAAATGCGATATCTATTATACACGTGGTAATCGAATGAATCATACCATTTGACTATTATTACAACTACGACCAGTAATAAATAGAGATTTACTAAGAGATAAAGAGCTAGGAGCTTTCACGCGATCAAAAAGCCAGTAGTCGAAGTGAGCAGTTTATATGTCGTTTTTTTTGGCTCTTAATGAAGCTACATAGTGTTAGTCTAAGTGATAATATTGGCCAGATATATTTCCTAGAAATTCTATTGGTATTTCTATAATTGTATGATTTGTATTTTTGAATAAATTAATTCCATATAGGACTGAAGCATGGGTGGTGAGCTCTCCCAGTTAAATAAACCAGGCCGTTAAATTTGGCCGCTTGGCCTATGTAGCAAGCAATCTAGTGAAATTAATAGAAAAAGTATATACAGAAACTTTGAAAATTAACTTCTCAGGAACTTTATAAATTTTGCCATTAAAGAGAAAGCGTTCATAACTCAAGGCATATCAATCAATGTTCTTCCACAATTGCAAGACAAAGACGAAAATACAACATATTACATAACAACAGATATACTTGTACAACATATATGTTGGTAACAGGTGGAAATAATAATCACATCCAGATTTAAGTTTCTTAAACTTTTTATTTAACTGTAAATACAAAGCGCGATGTCCCGCCAAGGACACTGGGGCCCAAAGGAAAGCAATACAAGAGAGAGAGAGAGAGAGAGGGAGGGAGAATCTATTTATATATCCAAAAACATATGCACAAGGCATTTACCATTTTTGAAATTGATTTCAAACAAGCATACTATATACATAGGTAATATAGTTTAAAAAACACCTCAAAATTAAGAAAAAAGGGGGAAAAATCATATATACAGCACATAGTTACAATTATACCTATAACACTTGAGATTATTTAAAAAAATTGATATAAATTTACAAAATCTATTGAATTCAATGTATAAATCCCTGCTGGATATCAGTTCTCTTGGATCGGTACAGAGAATACCGTTATTGAGTCTGTTGTCTTGAAATGCTGGGCACTTAAGTAAAAGATGAGTAGAATCTTGAATGCGGCATCCACAAAAACAGCCCGGATCCTCCGATGCGCGGATTCTTTCCAGAAAACTACCGAAATTACCATGGTTGGTTACAAATTGTGTGTTGAAGATATTTGTGTCAAATTGAAGATATTCGAATATCGTTGCTCAAGCCTTTATGCAAAAGCAGACCTAACTCACAATATATTACACTTCAGACCTGACACCTATTGTGAATGAATTCATCTGTTGTTAGGTAGGGAGACCCAAAGGTTTGAGCAACCATATTGATATAGATTCTATAAACCTGTCCCTCTATCATTTTTATTGCCAACGGACCATATGATAGAGGGGGATAATAGCTTTGGAACGTCATATCTGCTAGATAAGTTTCTCTTCAGAAAATAGATAGCGACTGTAAGTTGTAATTTGATTCTCTGTAAGTGATATGATGCCAAATCTCTTATTTGACTTCGATGTGTGGCAAGTTGAATACAAAACATTTGAGAATCACAGCTCTATCAAAATACTTAGAAATATTGGCATCGTATTCCACCTCATGAACATTCTTTTTATTTGTTATCAATTTTTTTTTTTAAGAAGAAGAAAATGATTGTGCATTGTCAAGTCTCGGAGGGCTCCAAATCTTCAATTAAAGAGTAGAAGGAAAGAAGACAAGAAACTCTTGTAATTCCGCGAGTTTTACAATAAAACTCGATCTCTCGAACTTCGACTTGTCGACCTTTCTTGCCGAAGACTCGCGTGATGACGTTGTTGGATGGTCCTTTCATCTTTGAGGATTTGTTCCTTCTTTGACTTCGGATTTGGAAGATGGAGCTCGTAATTTTCTACAAATTTATGTTGCCTTCTGCTTGAAAATATTGTTGCACGAGGTTGCGGCTTGGCAGACTC
Source organism: Cordylochernes scorpioides (assembly GCA_030710605.1). Taxonomy (NCBI): domain Eukaryota; kingdom Metazoa; phylum Arthropoda; class Arachnida; order Pseudoscorpiones; family Chernetidae; genus Cordylochernes; species Cordylochernes scorpioides. The sequence continues at coordinate 24,001,809 of CP092877.1, read as the reverse complement.
TTCAGCCATGATTCTCTCCTGTGCTGGGTCTTGCATCTTACCAGAGCGTGTTTCAACCATCCTACAAATTTATATAAGGGAATAATGAGATAAGTCTACTTTAAGTAGCCTCCAGAATAATTTATTTATTTTCTCACATCAAAGAGAGCAGTGAATTCACACGTGTACCTAAATACAAATGATGATTATATAATACATATATTCTGTTTAATAAAATAAATAAAAATAAAATATAATTTTGAAATCAAAATATATGAAAAATAATATTACTAATTAAAATAAAATAGGTTCATTAGACATGATGCAACAATATTCTGTCTCCGAAAAAGGTTTTGGATGACGTCTGATAGCTTCTTCGTTCGTCTTTACTGCCCGGTACATGACTTTAGCCAGATAGGCTGGATCGGTGATTCTCTGACAGAGCAGAAACTCTCCGAAACCTAGCTGAAATATTGTATATTTATTCGAATTCAATGGCACAAGAATATTATTTTTCTTGGTGTTGTTACTTCTCCAACATTTTGTGAATATTGTCCACTTAGCCATGGTTCAAGTTCAGCGGTGATACTTTTGGATCAAATGGTTTTACACTTATAAAAATCCAGTGCTATTAAGAAAGTGGCTTTAATTCTACCCAAACACTAAACTTCCTTGAACTTGCGCTCCTCGTGAAATTGATTTAAAACTTTTGTTTTGTTGTTTAGGTGATTTGAAATTCAAAATAATTTAGCTTTTTTGGTATTTTAACATTTTGGCACTCTTTCTTGTTTCTATATATAATTACGACATTGAGAATATAAACAGAATTTTGAGAAAAGGTTAAGCAAAATAAATGAATATATATATATTTCGTGGATGGCTTTTCTTGATTTATCAAGAAATTGGGTTGGCCAAATATCACGGAGCAAGCTAAATGAACGTTTAGTTTATTTTTGCTCCACTAGATGGCGCTCTGCCATCTAAAAAGCACATGTGCTCGTGGTCAAGAGATGCCTTATTTATTTTTAATATATATATATATGTTATATTTAGAAAAATGATGATATATTATATTTAAGAATGAGAGATTTCTGTTGTATTTTGATTGTTATTTAGAATTATTATTTGTTGCTTAATTTTGGTATACATGAGTATTTTACGATATTTTCTGCAGTCGTGGGAATGATAAAATAGTTTTGATCAGAGATTTCTTTAATTGAGCTGAGGAATATATATATGGAAAACATAATTTTGTAAAAGTACCGCCTGGCTTAAGGCGAGTAGAACAAGGAAAAAAAAAATTATTTACATAATGCACAAAGATTTGAACCGGCCATCGGGAAAGGACAACAACGAGTTTTTATATGCAAAGCGTGACCTCTGACGGTCGATTTAACAGAATATTTGAATCTATGATATATAATTTTAAAAATAAAATAATATTTTTATATAACGTATATATAACCAAATATTATTTGTAGGTCTCCTTTTTTGAAATCTCGCTGCTTAAAAATTAGACAACTCTAGGAAAGCGAAGGGACTTCATAATGGGCAAGTGTACGTCAGCAATTAATTCAAAGGTTCTGGAGACCATATCGTGGTATATATCTAGCTTCGGTTGCCTAACATGACATCATATTTCCTTGCTGCCAACTGTGAAATGGATTCAAACGTAGCTGTTGGTTGTTAGTGCTAATTTTAATGGAGATATTTTCGCCATTCATCCAGCATCTTTATTTAGCATTGTGGTTTTTTAAGTCTAGCCGCTTGGTTCAAGATGGCGTATTAGATGTTCGAGCTAACCGTCATATCTGATGGCCATTGGCCACCTTCCGGGCTGGCGCTCTCCCACAGGAATTGAATAACTAAATAACTACTATATATTATGGATTTGAATTAATTTATTTTTCAATATGAAAAAGAAGCATTTTAGAGAGATGCCCAAGCACAGTCAAAATCTAGGGAGGTCGAGTGAATCTCATTGGAAGTTTACTTCACAACTATCCTGTCGTCAAGTTAAGAAGGCCGCTACTTCCCTAGGCTTGATATATCAAGAAAATGGGTTGGCCAAATATCAGAGAACAGTCTAAATCAACGTTTAGTTGATTTCTGTTCTACTAGATGGCACTCTGCCATCTAGAAATACTCATGTAAGCCTGGTCAGGATATGCCTTTTTTTGTTTTCAATATATATATATTGTTTATGTTCGATAATACATTTCCTAGATCTAATTCGCACAAAGCGTGCATAGATGTATTGTCTTAATGCATTTTATTCCATGAAGAAAGGCACATGAACAACATTTTCCCTAAAATTTACAATAAATTTTGTAACCATTAAAAAAAGGGAAGCATCTATTTGATATTTTCAAAGTTAGAAGCTGTATTCTAGAAAGGAAATTGAAATAGTTCAGTTTATGTGTGTTGTGTGCCTTGTAGGATCTATATAATGTGAGAAAATGGATTTTCATTTAAAAATTCCGCTATTTTTATCATTTTAGAACTTGTTTAATTTAGTTAGAATATTTATGATTATAGTTAAAGGTTTAATATAATTTTTCTATGATTCTGTAAATATTCATTGAATTTATCATCATCACCTTTTTTGTTGTTTACAATTGTTATATAAAAAATAAAGCAGGTAAAAGAACGAGATGGTTGCCCTCATGTTTTTACTGATCTAATGTATTAATAATTTAAGGTTTATGATGTAAAAGAAAATTATACATTAGCAGAAGGATTATACATTGGTCAACTCGAGCCGGATTGAACGTAAGTAAAAGCTAAGTAAAAATTTAAATAAAAAAAGGCAACTCATAAGTTTTTGTAGCCATATATTGCAACTAAAGATATTTGGGAAAGGATATAGATAAAATAATAGCAATTATGGAAGTAGAACTTTAATTAAAAAATTAAAAAGGATAAAAAAAACTATAAAAGGCATAGAGGAAAATATCGATTCAATTGTGTCTATGGTAGATGTTAATGCAACGAAATGCAAACTAGATTATGCAAATAATGATTTGATGAAAATGAGTGATATTTTCTTGCAGCAACTTGAGGATGAGGATTTGAATGACGAAGTGGAAAATTGCATAGATAAGTGTATAAGATTAAAGTGTGAATTGGATTTAAAGCATAACGGGCAAGAACCATCTGAGAAAAAAGTTAATTTACATGTTAAAATGCCTAAACTTGAGTTGCCAACTTTCAATGGTAGATTATAATCATGGCTTTCATTTAAGGATCTATTTTTTTCTGCAATTGGTTCTAACTCACAAATACCTAATATTGAAAAGTTACAATATTTGAAAGGCCAACTGAGAGGCGAAGCCCTAAGACTGGTCAACGCATTTCCAATTACAGCCGATAATTATGTTGAGGTTTGGCAAACTTTATTAACAAGATATGATAACCCAAAGGATCTAATTTTCACCCAAATAGATAATGCATTAAGATTACCAAAATTAGCCGATGCCAATCATAAGTCAATGTTTAAACTTCTAGATAGCTGCAACGAAATAGTAAGAACAGTGAAGGTATTAGGTTACCAAATCGATAGTTTATCTGAGGTATTTTTCGTCAAGATCATACAAGATAAGCTTGATAAAACCACAAGAAAACAATGGGAATTGCAGAACAACCCAAGAGTTGTACCTTCAATTAAGGATTTAATGGAATTTTTAGAAATTCACGCAAAAAGCTTGCAGAATTTGCCAAATAAAGATTCAACTGTGGAGAAACATTCAATGAGAAAGGAATTACAAAAGGTGAATGCTTATAACTCATATATGATAAAATGTCTTAAATGTGAAGGTGCTCATGCTCTTTCAAGCTGTAATTTATTTTCTAAATTACCCGAGTCAGAGAGAGTGAATTTTGTTAGTTCGGCTAAATTGTGTTTCAGATGTTTAAAGCCAAACCATTTAGCAAAGAATTGTTATTGCAAAAACATTTGTCAAATTTGCAAGAAAAGACACCACACTTTGATTCACCAAGAAACCAAGGTTCAAGAAGTTGATGAAGGGAATTTTGAGTGTGGAAAAGACATCAAAAATACAACTTGTCTTTTAAGTAATGAGAAATATTTTTCAAATGTTATGCTTACAACCGCTAGGATTAAAATCAAGGATAACAATGGTGTGCCTCAGACATGTAGAGCCTTGATAGACTCAGGGTCTCAGGCGAACTTTATATCAGGACAATGTAGAAAGAGACTAGGACTTCATTATGTTACCGTACACTCGCAGATATCGGGAATTTCGGGACATTTTGCGAGTCACTCTTATGGACTTGTGGAGTTTGAATTTACGCCACATTTCAAATCCGATGAACTTTTCAAGGTGAACGCCTTGGTGTTAGATAAGTTGACAAATAATTTGCCAACTCTTACATGTCCAAAGTCAAACTTGGCGCATCTCAAAACCATGCCTCTGGCTGATCCAGATTATAATATTTCTGCTCCCATCGACATATTAATTGGTGCTGAGTTAGCTATGACCCTGTTCACTGGCGAGTCCGTTATCGGCGATGAAGAACAACTAACTGCTACTTCTTCTAAATTAGGATGGCTCCTTTCTGGAAGAGTTTCCTCTAAGGGTAGTAGGAGAAGTGTTAGGAATATCATTCGGTCACATCATGCATGCCTGGAAACCCAAAATATAGTCGAAAAATTTTGGAAATTGGAGTCCATTCCTGATGTGACTTCTATATCTAAGGATGAAAATGAAGCTGAAATCCATTTTGTGGAAACACATGGAAGGGATTCCACAGGCAGATATGTTGTACAACTGCCATTTCGGAATGACTGCCATTTAGGAGATTCAAGATCCAATGCGATCAAAAGACTTTGTTCTTTGGAAAGATCTTTGATTCCACGACCTGAAGTTTATGACCAATATAGAAGTTTCATTAAGGAATATCTTGAATTTGGACATATGAGCTTAGTACCAAAGGAAGATATCATTAAGGGAAGGTACTATCTGCCTCATCATCCTGTAATAAAGGAAAAAGTTGCACCACCAAATTACGAGTAGTATTTGACGCATCAGCAAAGACTGATTCAGGTTTGTCCTTGAATGATGCTTTAATTCCAGGGCCCAAAATTCAACAGGATTTGTTTCACATCATTCTGAGATTCAGAATTCATCCTGTTGCTATAAATGCTGATATCGCCAAGATGTATAGGCAAATTAGAATATCACAAGACGACTCAGAATTCCAAAGAATTGTATGGCGTAATGATCCTAATGATAAAATAAGGGACTATCGGCTAGAAACTGTCACTTACGGGACTAGTTGTGCACCATTTTTGGCCACTCGTATCATCAAACAGTTGGCTTTGGATGAGCAGAGTAAGTTTCCAAGGGCTAGCAAAATAGCATTGACAGATTTTTATGTTGATGATCTAGCAACTGGAACTTTTTCAGTAGATGAAGGCAAGAATTTGGTGCAAGAACTCTATGGTTTACTAAGTGCAGGAGGCTTCGAACTTCGTAAGTGGACCTCCAATGTTCCTGATGTTCTGTCACTTTTACCAAATCATTTAAGATCCACCAACACAAATATTGGGTTTGAGGATTCCGAAGAATTTGTCAACGTTTTAGGCCTTCAATGGGAACCAAGAACTGATGGTTTCACATTTAAGGGAATAGCTCTGCCACTGAACTCTATGACAAAACGAGGAATACTATCACAGGTTGCTAAAATATTTGATCCACTGGGTTGGATCTCACCATTTACGACCACTATTAAACTGATTTTGCAAGAACTTTGGAAGACTGGTTTGGAATGGGATGACCCAATTCCAGAGGAACTAAGAAGGAAGCTGACTTTGATAAACCAGGATCTTTCATCGTTAGAGCACATTCAGATCCCAAGATGCGTGGTACCAGGTAAATTTATGAAGGTAGAATTTCATGGGTTTTGTGATGCATCACAGAAGGCATATGCTGCATCTCTTTATCTAAAGGTGATCCTCTCAAACACAAGCGCTAAGACATTTCTCTTAGTGGCAAAAACAAGAGTCGCACCCATGAAGGTAGTTTCACTTCCAAAGTTAGAATTATGTTCTGCTCTACTCTTGGCAAGATTAGTGAAAACTGTATATGATAACCTTCCTCTTACCATCAATGAAATTTATTTATGGTCTGATTCCACTTTAGCCTTATGCTGGATCAATTCCGAGCCGTGCCGATGGAAGACATTTGTGGCAAATCGAGTTGCTGAGATACACCGGCTTGTCTCCGGGGTTTGGTGCCATGTTGATGGAAGGCAGAATCCAGCAGACTGTGCATCACGTGGAATATTTCCATCCGACTTAGTAGAACATCCACTATGGTGGAATGGGCCACCATGGCTAATTGAACCTGCCCTTGAAATTAAGAAATTCATTAATAGCTCCAAGGAAGAATTTAAGGAAGAAGAAAAAATCAAGACGTATTTTGGTACAATTGAGTGTGAAATTCCATCCATTGTGATAATCTGCTCATCATTAACCAAACTGAAATGTATCATAGCTTGGTACTTAAGATTTGTCAACAACAGTCGAATGCCTTCACATTCAAGGAACAGAGAGCCCTTAACATTAAGAGAGTTGAATGATGCCCTGTTGTCAGTTGTTAAGTGTGTTCAATCTATTGAATTTTCCAAAGAAAAGCATTGCCTGTTAAGCAACAAGCCAATCCCGAATAAGAGTAGAATATACAATATATGTCCCTTTTTGGATTCAAGAGGAATCATTAGAGTTGGCGGACGATTAAAAAATGTAAATGTTTATGGTGATCGAATTAATCAAATTTTACTTCCAAGATCACATCATCTTACCACTCTTATTGTAAACAATGTTCATGTCCATAATCTTCACTCATCAACTCAAGCTACGCTTGCAGCAATAAGAAATATATTCTGGATACCTTCTGGAAGAAATGTTGTACGGAAAATTTTAAGAACATGCATGAAATGTGCTAGATTTCGTAAAGAAGCTCCTTTTCAATTAATGGGAAATCTACCTTTTGCAAGGATCAACAGATCAAGGCCGTTTTTGGTAACTGGAATAGATTTTGCAGGACCTTTTCTGATTAAACGGAACATGGGACGTACAACTTCAACCATGAATGCTTACGTTGCCTTGTTCATATGTTTCAGCACTCGGGCCATTCATCTAGAATTAATCAGTAGTCTGACCACAGATGCTCTCATATCCACAATAAGAAGGTTCATTGCTCGAAGAGGTAAACCAGCAACAATTCATAGTGACAACGCCACTAATTTTGTTGGTGCGCATAAGATTATTGGGAAACTATGTCACAATGCCAGTAAGGTTCTTACGAATTCAGAGGGAATTCAGTGGAAATTTATACCACCATCAGCTCCACATTTTGGTGGACTTTGGGAAGCCGGAGTTAAGTCCATGAAATCTCATCTTAGAAGAACAATGGGCAGTGCTTTGCTAAATTTTGAAGAACTAACAACATTGTTAGCACAAATTGAAGCTTGCCTGAATTCGCGACCTCTTTGTCCTCTTTCTGAGGACCCTGAAGATCTACAGGCATTGACTCCTGGTCACTTCTTAATAGGTGGTTCTTTAACAGTGCTTCCCGATGAAGATGACATCATAGCAATGAGTTTGCCAAATAGATGGCAATTAATTCAAAAATCAATGAATCATTTTTGGACAAGATGGTCCCAAGAATATGTGTCACAACTTCAACAAAGATCCAAATGGTGTAAGCCCCAACCCAACATTAAGGAAGGATCCCTGGTGTTGATAAAGAATGAACAACAGCCTCCACTAGCATGGAAGATTGGAAGAATTTCAAAGGTGTTTCCAGGAGATTACGCTAGAATCAGAGTGGTAGAAGTAAAGACTGCTAATGGGACTTACAGAAGACCTATTGTAAAATTATGTTTGTTACCTATATAATGTTTTTTGATGGTCCCCCATCAAGTTGGTGGCGGGAGAATGTTTAATTTAGTTAGAATATTTATGATTATAGTTAAAGGTTTAATATAATTTTTCTATGATTCTGTAAATATTCATTGAATTTATCATCTTCACCTTTTTTGTTGTTTACAATTGTTATATAAAAAATAAAGTAGGTAAAAGAACGAGATGGTTGCCCTCATGTTTTTACTGATCTAATGTATTAATAATTTAAGGTTTATGATGTAAAAGAAAATTATACATTAGCAGAAGGATTATACAGAACTGTTAGTTAAAATATAGATAAAATAAATGTTTAGTAGTTATTATATCTCTTAGTAAAATATATTATTTTTAAGAGAAGGTTGAATTGTTAGAACAATCATAGCAACACACAATAGAGGGCTAGATATATTTAAATGAATAAAAAATATCTCAGTCAACGAACATAATAGATTTGTAACTTCTAATAGTATATAAATATAAAAGAAGGTTTCTGAACTTCAAGCCAAGATGAAGTTTTGTAAACTTAGCTCAACATAATATGTATCACTGGTAATAAGATGCAAATTGAGAATAACAAAGGAAATGATTGGAACAATGCAGAATATGCAAGATCTGGCCGCTGATCTAGAAGACCCTTGATGGAAAAGTTCAAGGAAATCATGGAGTGGTGCCCCACGCAGCTAGTTGCAGAGGCATTACTCTGTGAAGGAATTAATCAGAGCGGTCTCACAGCTGCAAGATCTATAAAGAAAGAAGGAGATATTTATAACCCAGTTTGCTGGAGCGCAGAACGTCGGCTATAATTGGCTCAACTTTATATAGGCAAGTCACATGTTCTCCTGATAATGTACCTCATCAATTTACTTAAATTTCCTGTATATTAATCAAACAAATGCTACAGATTTCTGAAAATAAGTTTCTTTATTAAACGTGATCTCGAGCTTTAGGGCATCTTCTACAGGGGTACATACATAGAAACATTCAAAACTATTATAGACGGGTATGATTCTTTTTAAAAATAAACAATTATACTGCCCTTACTGCGATGAAAAATTAATGGGAGAGCCTGGCTCAGCAGTAAGGGCAGCAAAATTGCTTAATTTTTAAAAAATAATCATACGCGTCTATAATAGTTTCGAATTTTCATAACAGATGGCGCGTTAATGCATCATAACATAGAAACATATAAACGCCGTTAAGATGTTTCAATGTGTTGTGTTCTCTACCTAACAAAAATAGCACTTGACGAACACTATAAGGTATAAGCCATTTATTTTTATAAATAAGATACTTTCACTCTCCTCTTACACTCTATATACATCCAATCATTTTTACATATTTTATTTTCTATCAGAAAATTAATAAATATTTACATATATGCTGCATTTTTCTTTAAGAATAAAATTTGCATATGGAATCATTACACTATGTACTCCTGCAATGCTGCCCGAAAGCTTGAGATCATGTTTAATAAAAATATAGAAACTCATCTCCAAAGACTTGTAGCATTTGTTTAATGTTCACCATCTTTAGGAAATTCCAATTTACTATTTTTATAAACGAATCACTATATTGGAACAATCTGTTGACGTTGTAATAAAATTAACACAAAAAGACAGATTTCATTTAATTTAAACATATTGTCAAATTTATGCTGAAGTTTTATAAACGAACAATATATCAAAAGTTTAAAAGAAAGGCATATCCTGATCGTGCAACTAAAATTGCTAATAGCTGGCGCCATCTTTCGGAATAAATATCAAATAATCGTTATTTTTTAATTATTACAGGCCAAATACCCGTTCTTGATTAAACATGAAGAGCTAACCACGTACGCGTTTGGGGCTGTTGGCCCTTATCATCGTGGTTAAAGCTGTACCTCAATAATAGCTGGTTTTTGAGAATATTTTGGCAATGTATTTCTTCTCACATATATCATCAAATATTATCTCTACAGATCTTACTGCGATGATAAAAGGTATTGAATGAATGAGAAGACTTAGCTCATCAACGGTAAACCCTTTCAGCGGTTTCGCTAAATTAATCTCCAGACCGCTCTACTATTGTATTGGATTGGGTTTGTTATATACCCTGTATTTACTAAAGAAGGCAGCTTAGGGGTGTTTAGTGAAGCTGTGGACATAGGCTTATAGTTCTGTAGAGGTGTATACATATAATTACAAGAAATTGCACATTTATATTCAGACCTATTAGAAAGGCGATGCCATTAGCGCCTAGCCATTATAAGAATTTATTATATTATTATATAAAATTATTAATAATAAATTATACGGGTCATAAAGATAGTTCAAATTATTATATAAAAATTAAACACACGACTCATAAGTAGTTTAAGTTTATAATAAAAAAAGAACATTGGAACAAGGTGAAAACAAAAGTATTCACAAACCTAATTGTATAAAGATAAAATCTCACTAAATTTTCCAAATCCCAAACCACCGAGACCGTATTGATGATATGATCTTTAGAAGCAAACAAGATAGCTATCAGAACAACAACAACTTTCCTCGACGAGGGAAGAAAAAATGTAAAATTGATTTGCAATTAAGTGCTCTCTCCGTTGCTAAGATACAAATTGATGATTGAATTGAAGAAAAGTTTTTAATTATTATTAGTTATGGAAGTTCAATTAATGTTAATGAATTATTTTGTTTTCTTTTCTTATTAGAGAGTGTTTTTTTATTGGAGCCGTCCGATCTGGTCGGTTAGAACAGGAATATTTCTTCAAATTAACGGTTGGTAAAAAGTAGATATACATATTATACGTATTTAGATTATTTTATACACTCTATAAAACCTAGATATTCAGCGCGTGTGGAAGATTGAGAAACTTATCTAAGTTTCTTTCTTTCTTTTTTTATTTGTTGAGTCCAGTGTTTTTCTGCCATCTTTCGTAGATAACAGGAATCTTTATATAAAATAGAAGGGAAATACAACAATAACAACAAAAAGGTTTTTATTAGGGCCCATTGCTCTGTATGGATTCGCCATACAACAACAAAATAATACAGTAATTTTTCCTTCCTTTCCCCATGTGCACGTGAACCTTTGAAAAGGGATTTATTTACAGATCTGGTCTAAAACTTTCCTCATTACCTCTTTTGTGTGTGAATCTATTTGCAAATATTCTGTAGAAATTATAGAGTTCTATTGCTATATTTTTCTTTTCTGAAATAGTTCTCAGCGTCTGCAGTGGGTTGCTAAATCTCCAGAAAGTGTTTTTAAGAGTTTTTCTTCTTTTTTCACCTAAATATTTGCTTTATATGTTATAGTAGGAGATTTCATCAGATATCATAATTCCACAAATCCTGCAGTGAATATTTTCCTTTTTGATGATGAGAATATGACTTTCTCTCTCTAGAGTTGAAGTAATTCTAGTCCATGCAATGAAGGATATTATTTTCGATGACAGATTCCATGACAAGTATCGTTCTAGCATAAAATAATTACAGAGAAGTTTATAGTTTGAAAAAACTTTCGAATTGTTGAGTCTGGCGAAGTCTTGTTGAATAAGCTGTTCAATTTTTGTTTTCATAATCTTAGGAAGTTCTTTTTTAATTGTATCATAATTCGGTGGATGTTCAGCCATGATTGACAAAAACAGTTTATTATATAATTAACGGTTTTGTATAATCCTATAGAGTTCTTTGACATTTGATGTACTTATTTCAGTCTGTTCCAGAATAATTTTGATAGTTTGTACTCGTCCATTTCCAGTATTCTCATGTATTATTTCAATGTTAATTTTGTGGCGGTAGCAGTAAGTGAGATTTTTCCAGTTTCCAATCTTAGTATTTGTCCCCGGGATATATCCAAGTAAATCAAGAAAGCTTTTTATAAATGAGGTTTGAGGTTTCTCTATAATTTCTCCATTATCGCAGACTCACACTGGGGCCGCGTAAAAAAGAATTGATTTTATCGAAGATTCAAATAGTTTGAATACAACTTCTATCAAATCGATTTTTTCTCTTTTTAGAAAACCAATGGTTGAGTTTAGTGCAGTATATGCCTTTGCTTTGAAAACTAGCGCAGCTTGTCTGGTACTGTGTGTGTTTGTATAGGGGAATCCCAGATATGTTATTCTAGGGTGACAGTCAACGGAGTGCCTCCCCAGAACCAGTTTTCATTTCTTGCAGGTCTTCCACCATTTCTGAACACCATTATTTTTGACTTTTTTTTTTTCAATTAGAACTAATTTATTTTCCTTCAGATAAGTTCTAACTAAATTTATTTTGCTTTGCAAATTGATCTTTGATTCTCCTATTATTGATATGTCATCTGCATACATGAGAAAATGAAGGAAGCCGAAAGTCTGGAAGATAGACTCCTGTAAGTGAAGAATTATTATAATATTCAATTAGATAAGATATATAAGTTATAAATAGTTGAGGTGACAGTGGCTCTCCTTGTAAAACTCCGGAATCAATTTTTACGTTATTTGAGTATTCACCTTTCCATCTAACTGAGATTTTTGCTGCCTCATAATAACTTTTTATTATTGATATAAACCTTGGGCTGATTCCCATTTTTTGTAATTTCTTCCAGAGTATTTCGTGAGGAACTGTGTCGAATGCCTTGGTCAAATCAACAAAGAAAACGTATAGTTTGCCTCGTTTCTTTCTTAAAGATAGTTGGATAAGGGTATTCAGGGTAAAAATATGGTCTAGACATGAGCGGTTTTTTCGGAATCCTGTGCTTGATTTTCTCCTATATAATGTCTTTTCTCAATCCAGTTGTTGAGTCTGTTTCTTAGAATTGAGGTGAATAATTTGGACATATTGCTGCATAGTACAATTCCTCTGTAGTTAGATGGGTTATTTCTGTCCCCGTTTTTGAAAATAGGATGTATAATTGAATTCGTCCAAATCTCTGGATATTTCTCTGTTATCATTATCTTGTTGAATATAATTCTTATTTTTCTAGAATAGGTATTGGTAATTTCTTAAAATGTTCATTGGGAATATTATCCGGTCCTGCTGCTTTTACATCCGCTAAACCTTTAATTTCGGCTTTGATCTCATCAAGCGTTATTTCTTTATCTAATTCTACATCTTACCACCTGATCATCAGGATTACTTTATGGAGGGTTCATTTTCGCCTTTATTTAGCAGTTTCTTGTAGAAGATAAACCAGTCCTTTATATCTATATCAGCTGATAGGGTTTTTTTTCTGAGAATAGATAGAGCGCTCCAGAAAGATTTGGGATCTCTAGCATTTTTTATTTTGTCTATTTTTTCTTTATTAAATTTATATATTTTTGTTTTTTGTAATTTTAAGTATTTCTTCCTATCTTCTATATTTTTCCCGCTCCTGTTCTTCGGCTGAATAGGTATATTTCTTTAAACTTGATTTAGTTGTGTTTTTCATTTGATAGCATTCCCTATAGTACCAGGGCTTAGATATTGTGTTGCATTTATTTACTACTAGCCGAATGACCCGGGCAACGCCCGGATTTTACCCGATTAAATGCTTTTATTCAAATACTATTCGTTACAATTATAAATTGGCGCCGTGGATGTCATTCTTGTGAAACGTCCCGCTCCAAACTTTGTGTCTGAGAAGCGATATTTTATAAAGAGATGATATGGCTTTGTGTCTTCTGCTCGAATGAATGTTTTTCTGTTAGAATTTTGTTCCTGCATACTAAAAATGAACTGGCTTTACCCGTGGTATCTGCTTTTTGGAATTTTTCCGGATATAATTGTATTTGTTAATCAAATATGATACAGCAATATTGTCATAATCATTTTCTGACTAAAAAAAAAAACAACTATTTTTACCCAGAACCTGTCAATTTCAATTTTTCTTAGCTAAAAATGCGACAAATATCTCTTCCATATTTCTTTCTATGTCCTGTTAAAACACGTCTTACATGTACATTAGGTCAGCTGATATTACCTCCCATCTTGACCGCTTGAGGCCCTGCTTGCGAGCGAAAGAGCAAATTTGCAATTCAAATTTGCAAATAACTCGAAGAATATTCGGGATAGAGACCTGAAATATTCAATTTAAGTTTTTCCAGATTCTACTATACATACTGCTAAAATTTCAGTCATATTAGTTACGTATTTTACGTATATTACGTAAAAGCATTCCATTCACAAAAGCAAACGATGACAGAATTGATGACTGATACTTGTATATTTTAATAATAGTATAAATGAGTTTTAAAAATTGTAAAAAAAATGCATCGGCCGGGAATCGAACCCACACCGCCCACGTGGCAGGCGAGCATTCTACCACTGAACCACCGATGCTTATAAGAAATGGCCATATTTGGGTATTTATTCCATTCACAAAAGCAAACGGTGACAGAATTGTGCATGACTCTGATAACTGTATATATTAATTTTGGTGTATTATTTGATAGTTCCATTGCCTTGAAAATTATCTCGATGAAATTTGCAGTCATTATATCAATGTCTGTAGCGATGTCATATATTTCTTCTAGATTTCGTTTTAGTAGTTCATCACTTTGAGACCAGTCGTATTTTTTGAATGGTGTCACGTTTTTATGTGTTGATTGCTTCTATTTTTGATCTGTATTTAGTTCTAAGATTATTGGTAGATGGTAAGAATAGGGGAGTTCTTCTATCCACATATCAGATATATTCTTTATTCGGCTTTGTGGTGAACATAAAGTAGTCTGTGACTGATGAACCTCTATCTGACACAAAGGTAAATGAACCTCCTGTGTCTCCTTTTGTTCTTCCATTTACTATTGTTATTGAGTTTGAATCATTGAAGGCAATGAGTCTTTGTGATAATGGAGAAATTATTTGGTCTTTGGAATGTCTGTGCTTATTTAAGGGTTGTTTCCAATTGTAATGGGTTGTGCAGACTGCCCCTGTTCCCTGTTCTTATATTTATGTCACCAGCAATCACGACTTCATTGCACTCTTTCATTTGGTATTCAATCTGATTTAGCAATTTAGTTAGATTTTATTCATGTGATGCATTGGGGGGTAGGTAGGTAAAAAAACAGACATGTATTCACATCAGACCCATCGATTAATTTGTTTATAATTATTGTTATCCAACAGGGACCTACTTCTGTTTTTTAATTGTTAATTGTAAATTTTTCCTAAGCCCTACTATAATTCCTCCGGAAGCTCTTCTCTTTATTTCTGTCTTAATTGCTGGGAGTTGTATAATATGGTAATCCTCCGTCAAAATTTTGGTTTTTTCTATAAGCCATGTTTCAGTAATTGCAAACACTTTGAATTTTTAAAAATAGTGTATGAGTGAAAAAAACGATATAATTCTGTGGTATCCGTTAATATTCCAGTGTAGTAATCTGATTCTCGCATTCTTAGCAGGAAACGGTTTGGATACATTTTAGACAAAGATCTACATATATAGTTACCAGTTCTATTTGTGTGCAGCCCGATATTCCAATTTGCAGGTGTTTGCTATATGGATATTCCGGTGGAATTAACTACCTGGCCGTTTTTAACCTGGTAACTGACACCGTTTACAAGCAGCCTATTATCCCTCAGTTTCGCTTTAGTACCCCTCTCTGGCAATTCTTTCCTTTTGGCATTCAAGATGCGTCTTTGATCTCTGATTTTAGGGCTATAGTCCTTGCTTATGAAAATCCTATCATCCCTGAGTCTGCCCGAGTTCCTGAATATTTTTGTTCTAATCGTTTGCTTCGGTATTTAAACTATGACAGGGGCACTAGGTCTTCTTGAGAGGCGGTGGCTAGAAGGGAAATACCTAAAAACCTATATATAATATTATGACAAAGTAATTATAGATCTATATATACATATTTCTCGTATAACTTTGTTTATTCTAATTCCATTCTCAGTACTTATA
>CP092877.1:23945464-23985958 GCA_030710605.1 Cordylochernes scorpioides | reverse complement strand
CTTGTAAGCCTGGCGATGGGCGGCGGAGCAGGGCCTGCCAGGTCGCGGACGCGAACTCCTCTCCATCTAGAGGGAGCCCGAAGCGATGGCGTCGCCAGGAACCTGCAGGCACCGACGAGGGGCAGGTTCAGTAGAGTGGGAGCAGGCAACACCCGATGGTTCAGGCCCAGGATGAAGGAGGCCTGCCCCCATAGATCCAGCAGCCGGCGGCGGCGAGGCAGCAACCAGGAACCCGAGGACAAGGGGGTCATCCAGGCTCCAGACTCCACCAGCCAGGAGTAGGCGTTCTTGCCTCCATTTCTGGATGCAGCCTGGACCCCCTTGAGGCAGGCGAGCTGGAGTTGGGTCCTGATGTCGAGCAGTCCTACGCCACCGACGGACACAGGACGTGCCAGTAGACCTCCCGGGAGCCAGGCGGCGCGATGGCAGGATCCCCAGACGAACCGCGTCAGCCTGGCCTGCAGTTTGGCGATAGTGGCTTCACCGGGCAGGTAGCCGTGCAGATGGTGGAGCACCGCCGCCAGTACTAGCGAGTTGGCCGCTCTCGCCCGCCCCACCAGGGAGAAGCCGCGGACAAATGGGGACCATCTGGAGATCGACCTCTCCAAGATGCCCAGCAGGTGATTTTCCTGGACCGAGGTTCCATGGCCTGATGTTATTTCGCAGCCCAGTACCGTGATGGAGGATGCGGACCACGAGATGCCCAGCGGAGAGTCGGCACGGTCCCTCCAGGAGCCGCACCACAGTCCTTTACTTTTCGGGAAGTTGACGCTGACTCCCGACGCACGCCGGAATTCGTCAAAGATGGTCTTGACTCTCTCAAACTGCCAATCCTCGCGGATCAGCAGGAGAATGTCATCGGCGTACGCCAGGACGTTCCCTCTTCCGAGGATTCTCTCCAAGTGGCGCAGGAGGGGACCCGTAAAGATGGAGAAAAGGGCTGCACTGCAGGCACAACCCTGCCGAAGCCCTCTGCGCATTTTGAATGGGCGGGTGAAGTTTCCATCCACCTTGATGGTAGCGTCGGCCTCCGCGTAGAGCAGGTGGAGCCATTCCATGAAGGGCGGAGGCAGGCCGATGATGCGTAGCTGGGAGGCCAGGAACTCTCGGTCCACGTTGTCAAAGGCGGACTGCAGGTCGGTGGAGATGACTGCTAGCGGCGTCTTGTTCTTGAAGGCCTGGGCCACCTCGTCAGACCGGCACGCGATGTTCCAGGAGGGACATCTTCCCGGAACTGCGTATGTCTAGCAATCCGGCACGATAGCTGGAAGGTGGCGACGTAGACGACCCAGAAGAACGCCGCTGACGATTCTGTAGTCCGCCGTCGGAAGTGATATGGGCCGGTAACCGCTTAGGCCCGGACCACCGTGCGCTTTGGGGACGAGGCAGATGATATTCCTCCTCGATGATTCTGGAAGAGTCCCGCGAAGCTTGGATTCGGCGAGGACTTGATGTATGACTCCACCGAAGAAGTCCTCGAAGCCTGAGGCCTGCCAAGCGCTGCTGGGGGAGTCACGGCAAGTGCTGCAGAGGACGGCGTCTGAGTGGTAGGAGGAAGGCGCGCTGGGTCCTGCCTGGGTGTTTGTTGAATAGTGGGGCGTTCCTCCCTGTCTCTCTTGGGGCAGCTGGCTCGCCGATGTCCCTGGCGATGGCACATGCTGCATTTCACGCCGTGCGTGATGAAGGCAGGTGTTGTTTCTCCCTTGGACTTGATATCCACTTTTCCAGGGAGCTGGTGGAGCTTCATGCCATCATTCATGAGGATGAAGGCCTCTCTATTGCCTGTGGCCCAGGAGTAGCCCTCGCAGTTGACAATCTCGATGGCCAGAGAGACGACCCTGCAGTATGGCCGCAGGGTTGCGACTATATCCTCCTCCTTTACGGCGATGGGCAGGTTCCCGATAATTATTTTTTCTGCCCTTTTCCTATACGGGAACGCTCTGAGGATGGTGTCTCCGATTGTAAGTCCGTCCTCGATCAGGCGCTCGGCCTTCTCCACGCTGGACAGACTGGCCAGCATGTGGCCAGACATTCTCATGAGCTGGAAGACGGATCCCCTTCCCAGCTTCTCTTCCAAGGCCCTCATGTAGCATAGGTGATCGAAATCCGGGCACCATTCAATAAAGCAGCCCTGATCGAAGGATGCTGCTGCAGATCTGGCCTTGTTGATCTGCTGCTGTTGCCTGGTGTTTTTGATGGCTGCCACAGGATTCCTGTTGAAAACTCGTGTATTCCCAGCTGGCTTTGGAGCGCTGGATTCCGACTTCGCAACCTTGGTCGGCTGGCTTTTAGGAGGTGACGCTTTCCTTTTTTTCACTTGGATGAAAGGTGTAGGATCTTCATCCTTATCCGCGGCCTCCACTTGATCCGCCCAATTCACATTTTTATCGATTGTTTCCGCAGCACGATTTGCATCGCTGCCGTTCTTTGTAGACGAATTTACATATCCGTTTTGGGCCCTGTTTGCTGACGCGTCAGCTGTCACAACGGCGCCCGCTGAAGACGACGCCCCTGTCACACGTGGTTGACCTTGAGCTGACCCCGAGGGGGCATCCCCACTCGTTGTTTTCCTGGCTGTTGATAAGGCAAGATGTTCTTCTGCCGATCTCTCGGTATTGGTAGCTAATTCCTGGATGGGAGTTACACCATCGTCTTCCCCATCCTCTTGGCTCTCCGCAAGTACTTGATAGGAGTTTGAAAACTCCATTTCGACCGTACCTTTTGGCGAAAAGTACGGAGCTCAATCGCCGCGTGGCCTCACGGCCGTAACAACAATTACACTTTTTTTAATTACACTATTTTTATATCCAAAAACATATGCACAAGGCATTTACCATTCTTGAAATTGGTTTCAAACAAGCATAATGTATACATAGGTAATATAGTTTAAACACACCTCAAAATTAAGAAAAAAGGGGAAAAAAATCATATATACAGCACATAGTTACAATTATACCTATAACACTTGAGATTATTTAAAAACTTTGATATAAATTTACAAAATCTATTGAAATAAATGTATGAATACCTGCTGGATATCAGCACTCTTAGAACGTTACAGAGAATACCGTTATTGAGTCTGTAGTCTTTTGAAATGCTGGGCACTTAAGTAAAAGATGAGTAGAATCTTGAATGCGGCATCCACAAAAACAGCCCGGATCCTCCGATGCGCGGATTCTTTCCAGAAAACTTCCGAAATTACCATGGTTGGTTACAAATTGTGTGTTGAAGATATTTGTGTCAAATTGAAGATATTTGAATATCGTTGCTCAAGCCTTTATGCAAAAGCAGACCTAACTCACAATATATTACACTTCAGACCTGACACCTATTGTGAATGAATTCATCTGTTGTTAGGTAGGAAGACCCAAAGGTTTGAGCAACCATATTGATATAGATTCTATAAACCTGTCCCTCTATCATTTTTATTGCCAACGGACCATATGATAGAGGGGGATAATAGCTTTGGAACGTCATATCTGCTAGATGAGTTTCTCTTCAGAAAATAGATAGCGACTGTAAGTTGTAATTTGATTCTCTGTAAGTGATATGAGATGCCAAATCTCTTATTTGACTTCGATGTGTGGCAAGTTGAATACAAAACATTTGAGAATCACAGCTCTATCAAAATACTTAGAAAGATTGGCATCGTATTCCACCTCATGAACATTCTTTTTATTTGTTATCATTTTTTTTTTAAAGAAGAAGAAAATGATTGTGTATTGTCAAGTCTCGGAGGGCTCCAAATCTTCAATTAAAGAGTAGAAGGAAAGAAGACAAGAAACTCTTGTAAATACGCGAGTTTTACAATAAAACTCGATCTCTCGAACTTCGACTTGTCGACCTTTCTTGCCGAAGACTCGCGTGATGACGTTGTTGGATGGTCCTTTCATCTTTGAGGATTTGTTCCTTCTTTGACTTCGGATTTGGAAGATGGAGCTCGTAATTTTGAACAAATATATGTTGCCTTCTGCTTGAAAATATTCTGTCTTCGAAAAAGGTTTTGGATGACGTCTGATAGCTTCTTCGTTCGTCTTTACTGCCCGGTACATGACTTTAGCCAGATAGGCTGGATCGGTGATTCTCTGAAAGAGCACAAACTCTCCGAAACCTAGCTGAAATATTGTATATTTATTCGAATTCAATGGCACAATAATATTATTCTTCTTGGTGTTGTTACTTCTCCAAAATTTTGTGAATATTGTCCACTTAGCCATGGTTCAAGTTCAGCGGTGATACTTTTGGATCAAATGGTTTCACACTTATCAAAATCCAGTGCTATTAAGAAAGTGGCTTTAATTCTACCCAAACACTAAACTTCCTTGAACTTGCGCTCCTCGTGAAATTGAATTAAAACTTTTGTTTTGTTGTTTAGGTGATTTGAAATTCAAAATAATTTAGCTTTTTTGGTATTTTAACATTTTGGCCCTCTTTCTTGTTTCTACATATAATTACGACAATGAGAATATAAACAGAATTTTGAGAAAAGGTTAAGCAAAATAAATGAATATATATATATTTCGTGGATGGCTTTTCTTGATTTATCAAGAAATTGGGTTGGCCAAATATCACGGAGCAAGCTAAATGAACGTTTAGTTTATTTTTGCTCCACTAGATGGCGCTCTGCCATCTAAAAAGCACATGCGCTCGTGGTCAGGAGATGCCTTATTTATTTTTAATATATATATATATATGTTATATTTAAAAAAATGATGATATATTATATTTAAGAATGAGAGATTTCTGTTGTATTTTGATTGTTATTTAGAAATATTATTTGTTGCTTAATTTTGGTATACATGAGTATTTTACGATATTTTCTGCAGTCGTGGGAATGATAAAATAGTTTTGATCAGAAATTTCTTTAATTGAGCTGAGGAATATATATATGGAAAACATAATTTTGTAAAAGTACCGCCTGGCTTAAGGCAAGTAGAACAAGGAAAAAAAAATATTATTTACATAATGCACAAAGATTTGAACCGGCCATCGGGAAAGGACAACAACGAGTTTTTATATGCAAAGCGTGACCTCTGGCGGTCGATTTAACAGAATATTTGAATCTATGATATATAATTTTAAAAATAAAATAATATTTTTATATAACATATATATAACCAAATATTATTTGTAGGTCTCCTTTTATGAAATCTCGCTGCTTAAAAATTAGACAACTCTAGGAAAGCGAAGGGACTTCATAATGGGTAAGTGTACGTCAGCAATTAATTCAAAGGTTCTGGAGACCATATCGTGGTATATATCTAGCTTTGGTTGCCTAACATGACATCATATTTCCTTGCTGCAAACTGTGAAATGGATTCAAACGTAGCTGTTGGTTGTTAGTGCTAATTTTAATGGAGATACTTTCGCCATTCATCCAGCATCTTCATTTAGCATTGTGGTTTTTTAAAGTCTAGCCGCTTGGTTCAAGATGGCGTATTAGATGTTCGCAGCTAACCGTCATATCTGATGGCCATTGGCCAACTTCCACCTTCCGCTCTCCGCAGGAATTGAATAACCAAATAACTACTATATATTATGAATTTGAATGCATTTTCTCTTTCAATATGAAAAAAGAAACTTTTCTAGAGAGATGCCCAAGCACAGTCAAAATCCAGGGAGGTCGAGTGAATCTCATTGGAAGTTTACTTCACAACTATCCTGTCGTCACACACACACACACAAGTTAAGAAGGCCGCTACTTCCCTAGGCTTGATATATCAAGAAACTGGGTTGGCCAAATATCAGAGAACAGTCTAAATCACCGTTTAGTTGATTTCTGTTCTACTAGATGGCACTCTCTCTCTCTCTGCCATCTAGAAATACTCATGTAAGCCTGGTCAGGATATGCCTTTTTTTGTTTTCAATATATATATATATTATATTTAAAATAAAAAGATAGATAAGATTTCTGTTGTTTTGGATCATATTGATGATTATACTATGGTGGTGCAGTCGTGGCTAAAATCTTGAAAGAATAATAATAAAAATGGTTTTGATCAGATATTGATTTATTTGAGCTGAGGTATGAATTCAGATGAAAAACATAATTTTGTACAAGTACGGCCTGGCTTAAGGCGTAAGAATGATTAAAATAAAATATTATTTACATAATTACAACGTTTTGGGTCGGCCAACGGTGAACAACAACAATGAGTTTATATAGTGGAAGCGTGACCTCTGGCGGTCGATTTAGCAGAATATTTGTATCTATGAAATATATAATTTTAAATAAAATAATATTTTTATACAACATATATATATATTGTTTATGTTCGATAATACATTTCCTAGATCTAATTCGCACAAAGCGTGCATAGATGATTGTCTTAATGAATTTTATTCCATGAAGAAAGGCACATGAACAACATTTTCCCTAATTTTACAATAAATTTTGTAACCATTAAGAAAAGGGAAGCATCTATTTGATATTTTCAAAGTTAGAAGCTGTATTCTAGAAAGGAAATTGAAATAGTTTAGTTTATGTGTGTTGTGTGCCTTGTAGGATCTATATCATGTGAGAAAATGGATTTTCATTTAAAAATTCCGCTATTTATCATTTTAGAACTGTTAGTTGAAATATAGATAAAATAAATGTTTAGTAGTTATTAAATCTCATAGTAAAATGAATTATTTTTTAAGAGAAGGTTGAATTGTTAGAACAAACATAGCAACACACAATAGAGGGCTAGATATATTTAAATGAATAAAAAATATCTCAGTCAACGAACATAATAGATTTGTAACTTCTAATAGTATATAAATATAAAAAAAGGTTTCTGAACTTCAAGCCAAGATAAAGTTTTGTAAACTTAGCTCAACATAATATGTATCACTGGTAATAAGATGCAAATTGAGAATAACAAAGGAAATGATTGGAACAATGCAGAAGAAGCAAGATCTGGCCGCCGATCTAGAAGACTCTTGATGGAAAAGTTCAAGGAAATCATGGAGTGGTGCCCCACGCAGCTGGTTGCAGAGGCATTACTTTGTGAAGGAATTAATCAGAGCGGCTCACAGCTGCAAGATCTATAAAGAAAGAAGGAGATAACCCAGTTTGCTGGAGCGCAGAACGCCGGCTATAAAGACATCGTTGGCTCAACTTTATATAGGCAAATCACATGTACTCCTGATAATGTACCTCATCAATTTAATTGAATCTCCTGTATATTAATTTAAAAAATGCTACCGATTTCTGAATATAAGTTACTTTATCTTTATTAAATGTGATCTCGAGCTTTCGGGCATCTTCTACAGGGGTACATACATAGAAACATTCAAAACTATTATAGACGCGTATGATTCTTTTTAAAAAATAAACAATTCTACTGCCCTTACTGCGATGAAAAATTAATGGGAGAGCCTGGCTCAGCAGTAAGGGCAGCAGAATTGTTTCTTTTTTAAAAAATAATCATACGTGTCTATAATAGTTTCGAATTTTCATAACAGATGGTAACTCCGCCTTTGCCGGTCCCAAGCCCGGATGAAAAAGGAGGAGGTGGAGCAGTAACAAGCTTGGTAAAAAACCTGGGTTCAGCTGGCCCGGCTGATAGTACCCTGTAAGGGCTCCTAATCCAGGGATACAGGATGAGCAGCGTCTGTACTCCATGTTAGGAGCGGCTGCACATGGCGTCTGTTCCTCATATCAGAGGCGGCCATTTTTTTTGGAGCTAAGTCGGCCTGCCACTGAGTAGTGCTCCCAGTCTTGATGACAAAGGCAGACGCATTTTACTTCACCCAGTGTGGAGATAAGAAAGAAGAAGATGAAGATAACAGATGGCGCGTTAATGCATCATAACATAGAAACATATAAACGCCGTTAAGATGTTTCTATGTACTCCTGTAGAAGGGCAATGCTGCCCGAAAGCTTGAGATCATGTTTAATAAAAATATTAATTTTCACGCATATAGCACAAACAGGCCATAGTTTTGATCTCGACCATCCTCAAGTTAAATACCGGCATATACATAACAAATATCACCGACTCTGCCTAGAATCTATTATTTCCACACAAAACAATAGTTGTAACCGCAAAATAGACCTCCCAGACATTTACCAGATACTTTATAAATAGCTTGTCTTTCACCCCCCCCCCACCCCCCACCCCCCCTCTTATATCTCAAAGATGGTTGCAGCACTGGGTGGGACCCTCCTTGGTCTGGTAGATTTTAACTTCCATATACTGTTTTATTCTTTGTTCTTCTGGTGTAGGGATGTCGCCGTTTTAATAATAATTTTACCTTAGTTTTTAGTCTCTTTCAAGTTTATTGCTTATTTTTTAGTCGTCACGCTTGTATTATGTAAATTTCATTTTAAATATTTATGTTTTATTTTCTTTTTACGCTATTTTCTCTTCAATATGTAAATTTATTGGTGTATATATTAGTTTTTCTCCTCTAATAGCATGTTAGCACGTTTTTACTATCCACGCCCGATGAAGAATGTTCTGTTCGAAAGCTTGCGGTAATAAAGAAATCTACACAAGAAGCTCCTCTTATTGTTTATTATTGTTTTAATGATCGTTTTAAAGAGTTTAATTTATACAATCATCTCCAAAGACTTGTAGCATTTGTTTAATGTTCACCATCTTTAGGAAATTCCAATTTACTATTTTTATAAACGAATCACTATATTGGAACAATCTGTTGACGTTGTAATAAAATTAACACAAAAAGACAGACTTCATTTAATTTAAACTTATTGTCAAATTTATGCTGAAGTTTTATAAACGAACAATATATCAAAAGTCTAAAAGAAAGGCATCTCCTGATCGTGCAACTAAAATCTTTCGGAATAAATATCAAATAATCGTTATTTTTTAATTATTACAGGCCAAATACCCGTTCTTGATTAAACATGAAGAGCTAACCACGTACGCGTTTGGGGCTGTTGGCCCTTATCATCGTGGTTAAAGCTGTACCTCAATAATAGCTGGTTTTTGAGAATAATTTGGCAATTTATTTCTTCTCACATATATCATCAAATATTATCTCTACAGATCTTACTGCGATGATAAAAGGTATTGAATGAATGAGAAGACTTAGCTCATCAACGGTAAACCCTTTCAGCGGTTTCGCTAAATTAATCTCCAGACCGCTCTACTATTGTATTGGATTGGGTTTGTTATATATCCTGTATTTACTAAAGAAGGCAGCTTAGGGGTGTTTTGTGAAGCTGTGGACATAGGCTTATAACTCTGTAGAGGTGTAGACATATAATTACAAGAAATTGCACATTTATATTCAGACTTATTAGAAAGGCGATGCCATTAGCGCCTAGCCATTATAAGAATTTATTATATTATTATATAAAATTATTAATAATAAATTATACGGGTCATAAATATAGTTCAAATTATTATATAAAAATTAAACACACACCTCATTAGTAGTTTAAGTTTACAATTAAAAAAAAAAGAACATTGGAACAAGGTGAAAACAAAAGTATACACAAACCTATTTATATAAAGATAAAATCTCACTAAATTTTCCAAATCCCAAACCACCGAGACCGTATTGATGATATGATCTTTAGAAGCAAACAAGATAGCTATCAGAACAACAACAACTTTCCTCGACGAGGGAAGAAAAAAAGTAAAATTGATTTGCAATTAAGTGCTCTCTCCGTTGCTAAGATACAAATTGATGATTGAATTGAAGAAAAGTTTTTAATTATTATTAGTTATGGAAGTTCAATTAATGTTAATGAATTATTTTGTTTTCTTTTCTTATTAGAGAATGTTTTTTTTTTTATTGGAGCCGTCCGATCTGGTCGGTAGAACAGGAATATTTCTTCAAATTAACGGTTGGTAAAAAGTAGATATACATATTATACGTATTTAGATTATTTTATACACGCTATAAAGCCTAGATATTCAGCTCGTGTGGAAGATTGAGAAACTTTTCTAAGTTTCTTTCTTTCTTTTTTTATTTGTTGAGTCCAGTGTTTTTCTGCCATCTTTCGTAACTAACAGGAATATTTATATAAAATAGAAGGGAAATACGACAACAACAACAACAACAAAAAGGTTTTTATTAGGGCCCATTGCCCTGTATGGATTCGCCATACAACAACAAAATAATACAGTAATTTTTCCTCCCTTCCCCCATGTGCACGTGAACCTTTGAAAAGGAATTTATTTACACATCTGTTCTAAAACTTTCCTGTCTACCTCTTTTGTGTGTGAATCTATTTGCAATTATTCTGTAGAAATTATAGAGTTCTATTGCTCTATTTTTCTTTTCTGAAATAGTTCTCAGCGTCTGCGGTGGGTTGCTAAATCTCCAGAAAGTGCTTTTAAGAGTTTTTCTTCTTTCTTCACCTAAATATTTGCATTCTATGTTATAGTAGGAGATTTCATTAGATATCATATTTCCACAAATCCTGCAGTGAATGTTTTCCTTTTTGATGATGAGAATATGACTTTCTCTATCTAGAGTTGAAGTAATTCTAGTCCATGCAATGAAGGCTATTATTTTCGATGACAGATTCCATGATAAATTTCGTTCTGGCATAAAATAATTACAGAGAAGTTTATAGTTTGAAATAACTTTCGAATTGTTGAGTCTGGCGAAGTCTTGTTGAATAGGCTGTTCTATTTTTGTTTTCATAATCTTAGGAAGTTCTTTTTTAATTGTATCATAATTCGGTGGGATGTTCAGCCATGATTGACAAAAAACAGTTTATTATATTATTAACGGTTTTGCATAATCCTATAGAGTTCTTTGACAATTGATGTACTTATTTCAGTCTGTTCCAGCTTAATTTTGGTAGTCTGTACTGGTCCATTTCCAGTATTCTCATGTATTATTTCAATGTTAATTTTGTGGCGGTAGCAGTAAGTGAGAATTTTCCAGTTTCCAATCTTAGTATTTGCCCCTGGATATATCCAGGTAAATCAAGAAAGATTTTTATAAATGAGGTTTGAAGTTGCTCTATAATTTTCCCTTTATCGCAAACCCACACTGGGGCCGCGTAAAAAATAATTGATTTTATCGAAGATTCAAATAGTTTGAAGGCAACTTCTATCAAATCGATTTTTTCTCTTTTTAGAAAACCAATGGTTGAGTTTAGTGCAGTATATTCCTTTGCTTTGAAAACTAGCGCAACTTGTCTGGTACTGTGTGTGTTTGTATAGGGAAATTCCAGATATGTTATTCTAAGGGTGACAGTCAACGGAGTGCCTCCCCAGAACCAGTTTTCATTTCTTGCTGGTCTCCCACCATTTCTGAACACCATTATTTTTGACTTTTTTTTTCATTTAGAACTAATTTATTTTCCTTCAGATAAGTTCTAACTAAATTTATTTTGCTTTGCAAATTGATTTTTGATTCTCCTATTATTGATATGTCATCTGCATACATGAGAAAATGAAGGAAGCCGAAAGTCTGGAAGATAGACTCCTGTAAGTGAAGAATTATTATAATATTCAATTAGATCAGATATATATGTTATAAATAGTTGAGGTGACAGTGGCTCTCCTTGTAAAACTCCGGAATCAATTTTTACGTTATTTGAGTATTCACCTTTCCATCTAACGGAGATTTTTGCTGCCTCATAATAACTTTTTATTATTGATATAAATCTTGGGCTGATTCCCATTTTTTGTAATTTCTTCCAGAGTATTTCGTGAGGAACTGTGTCGAATGCCTTGGTCAAATCAACAAAGAAAACGTATAGTTTACCTCGTTTCTTTCTTAAAGATAGTTGGATAAGGGTATTCAGGGTAAAAATATGGTCTAGACATGAGCGGTTTTTTTCGGAATCCTGCTTGATTTTCTCCTATATAATGTCTTTTCTCAATCCAGTTGTTGAGTCTGTTTCTTAGAATTGAGGTGAATAATTTGGACATATTGCTGCATAGTACAATTCCTCTGTAGTTAGATGGGTTATTTCTGTCCCCGTTTTTGAAAATAGGATGTATAATTGAATTCGTCCAAATCTCTGGATATTTCTCTGTTATCATTATCTTGTTGAATATAATTCTTATTTTTCTAGAATAGGTATTGGTAATTTCTTAAAATGTTCATTGGGAATATTATCCGGTCCTGCTGCTTTTACATTCGCTAAACCTTTAATTTCGGCTTTGATCTCATCAAGCGTTATTTCTTTATCTAATTCTACATCTTACCAGCTGATCATCAGGATTACTTTATGGAGGGTTCATTTTCGCCTTTATTTAGCAGTTTCTTGTAGAAGATAAACCAGTCATTTATATCTATATCAGCTGATAGGGTTATTTTTTTCTGAGAATAGATAGAGTGCTCCAGAAAGATTTGGGATCTCTAGCATTTTTAATTTTGTCTATTTTGTCTTTATTAAATTTATATATTTTTGTTTTTAGTAATTTTAAGTATTTCTTCCTATCTTCTATATATTTTCCGCTCTTGTTCTTCGGCTGAATTAGTATATTTCTTTAAACTTGATTTAGTTGTGTTTTTCATTTGATAACATTCCCTATAGTACCAGGGCTTAGATATTGTGTTGCATTTATTTACTACTAGCCGAATGACCCGGGCAACGCCCGGATTTTACCCGATTAAATGCTTTTATTCAAATACTATTCGTTACAATTATAAATTGGCGCCGTGGATGTCATTCTTGTGAAATGTCCCGCTCCAAACTTTGTGTCTGAGAAGCGATATTTTTATAAAGAGATGATCTGGCTTTGTGTCTTCTGCTCGAATGAATGTTTTTCTGTTAGAATTTTGTTCCTGCATACTAAAAATGAACTGGCTTCACCCGTGGTATCTGCTTTTTGGAATTTTTCCGGATATAATTTTGTATTTGATAATCAAATATGATACAGCAATATTGTCATAATCATTTTCTGACTAAAAAAAAAAAAAACAACTATTTTTGCCCAGAACTTGTCAATTTCAATTTTTCTTGGCTAAAATGCGACAAATATCTCTAAAAATGCGACAAATATCTCTTCCATATTTCTTTCTATGTCCTGTTAAAACACGTTTTACATGTACATTAGGTCAGCTGATATTACCTCCCATCTTCACCGCTAGAGGCCATGCTTGCAAGCGAAAGAGCAAATTTGCAATTCAAATTTGCAAACAACTCGAAGAATATTCGGGATAGAGACCTGAAATATTCAATTTAAGTTTTTCCAGATTCTACTATACATACTGCTAAAATTTCACTCATATTAGTTACGTATTTTACGTATATTACGTAAAAGCATTCCATTCACAAAATAAAACGATGACAGAATTGATGACTCTGATACTTGTATATTTCAATAATAATATAAATGAGTTTTAAAAATTGTAAAAAAAAAAATGCATCGGCCGGGAATCGAACCCGGGGCGCCCGCGTGGCAGGCGAGCATTCTACCACTGAACCACCGATGCTTATAAGAAATGGCCATATTTGGGTATTTATTCCATTCACAAACGCAAACGGTGACAGAATTGTGCATGACTCTGATAACAGTATATATTAATTTTGGTGTATTATTTGATAGTTCCATTGCCTTGAAAATTATCTCGATGAAATTTGCAGTCATTATATCAATGTCTGTAGCGATGTCATATATTTCTTCTAGATTTCGTTTTAGTAGTTCATCATTTTGAGACCAGTCGTATTTTTTGAATGGTGTCACGTTTTTATGTGTTGATTGCTTCTATTTATGATCTGTATTTAGTTCTAAGATTATTGGTAGATGGTCAGAATAGGGAAGTTCTTCTATCCACATATTAGATATATTCTTTATTCGGCTTTGTGTGAACATAGAGTAGTCGGAGACTGATGAACCTCTATCTGAAACAAAGGTAAATGAACCTTCTTTGTCTCCTTTTGTTCTTCCATTTACTATTGTTATTGAGTTTGAATCATTGAAGGCAATGAGTCTTTGTGATAATGGAGAAATTATTTGATCTTTGGAATGTCTGTGCTTATTTAGGGTTGTTTCCAATTTTAATGGGTTGTTCAGACTGCCCCTGTTCCCTGTTCTTATATATTTATGTCACCAGCAATCACGACTTCATTGCACTCTTTTATTTGGTATTCAATCTGATTTAGCAATTTAGTTAGATTTTATTCATGTGATGCATTGGGAGGTAGGTATGTAAAAAACAGACATGTATTCACATCAGACCCATCGATTAATTTGTTTATAATTATTGTTATCCAACAGGGACCTACTTCTGTTTTTAATTATCAATTGTAAATTTTTCCTGAGCCCTACTATAATTCCTCCGGAAGCTCTTCTCTTTATTTCTGTCTTAATTGCTGGAAGTTGTATAATATGTAATCCTCCGTCAAAATTTTGGTTTCTTCTATAAGCCATGTTTCAGTAATTGCAAACACTTTGAAATTTTAAAAATAGTGTATGAGTGAAAAAACCCGATATAATTCTGTGGTATCCGTTAATATTCCAGTGTAGTAATCTAATTCTCGCATTCTTAGCAGGAAACGGTCTGGAAACATTTTTAGACAAAGATCTACATATATAGTTACCAGTTATATTTGCGTGCAGCCTGATATTCCAATTTGCAGGTGTTTGCTATATGGATATTCCGGTGGAATTAACTACCTGGCCGTTTTTAACCTGGTAACTGACACCGTTTACAAGCAGCCTATTATCCCTCAGTTTCGCTTTAGTACCCCTCTCTGACAGTTCTTTCCTTTTGGCATTCAAGATGCGTCTTTGATCTCGGATTTTAGGGCTATAGTCCTTGCTTATGAAAATCCCACATCCCTGAGTCTGCCCGAGTTCCTGGATATTTTTGTTCTAATCGTTTGCTTCGGTATTTAGACTATGACAGGGGCACTAGGTCTTCTTGAGAGGCGGTGGCTAGAAGGGAAATACCTAAAAACCTATATAAATTTATGACAAAGTAATTATAGATCTATATATACATATTTCTCGTATAACTTTGTTTATTCTAATTCCATTCTCAGTACTTATACCACTCATAGCTGCATCATTCTCAGGATAATTTGCACATAAGAGTATAGGTATTGACATATTGAATAAAATGACGCCTCACTATTTTGAATAGACGTGAAGACACTGCGATATTATTTTACGTGTCTCTTAAATCTGAAAAATTTGAATTATTATTGATAGCAAAACACAAGATTTTGAAAGTTTAGCCTGTCGAATTAGCTAGGACTATTGCCCTACGTATATATTTTTCGAATAAATTACTACGCTCCACAAGACTTCGTTGAAGTCTAAATGCAAGTTTCTTCTAAGCAACCATCAAAATTTAAGACGACATCTATCGAATATAACTATTTATGAAAAAAACAATAGAAAAAAATAAAAGATAAGTGGGTCAGGTGTTGATATTAAAAATAAAAAAGGCATCTCCTGACCACGAGCACATGTGATTTCTGAAGAAGCCTCTGGGACTAAAGATATTTTTGGTCGCAGTGATTACAGCCTACTCCACACTGACGAACCCCAACAGCGCGAAACGCGTTCGTGGATGGCTTTTCTTGATTTATCAAGAAATTGGGTTGGCCAAATATCACGGAGCAAGCTAAATAAACGTTCAATTTATTTTTGCTCCACTAGATGGCGCTTTGCTATCTAAAAAGCACATGTGCTCGTGGTCAGGAGATGCCTTCCCTATTTTTAATACCTATTTATATGTACATTCATATTAACACGCTAATAAAAAAAAACTCCTTCTATAGAATGCAATGATAGATAAATTCGTTGAAAGGGACTGTGGGTGTTTGTGTGTAGGTGGGTTGCAGCTAGTTTTCACTTTAAAAAACTCGCGTCGAAATAGCTATCTTCATCAATCTAATCTATTAGTCTCTTCAGTATTGGTTTAGTGGAAGAAATACCACAAGAGATATAGTGAGATATACCTCAAGTAATAGAACACAATAACGACTACAACGAAGTATTATAGTTCTAATAGCGTCTGTCATTTCCTTTGATCTTCTGCTATCAGGATACTGCTACACTCGTCAACCTTAATTCCACAAGAAAAGATAGGTGGTTCCTGTCAATTAAAGTGATGGGATCTACTTTAACCGTCATACAGGGGACTGATAAAATAAATGACATCTTAACCAAAATGATCAACTTGTTTAATGACCCTAAAATATTTCAAAACAAATAAATTTATAAAGATTAAAAAAAAAACGATTTTTATTGAAGTAGGAATTATATATATATTTGAATAAGCACCTTAAAATAGTTAATCTTTCAATCGATAGATGGCGCCATAAAAATACTATAGGTAAGGCTGAGGAATGCAAAGAAGAAAACACTTATTTTTAAAAATAAATTCGGCGCCGCAGAGATGTGGTAAAGCTGTATAGAAACATATATACCAACACCTGGAATAAAAATATAGAGAGATAGAGCTTATATATCACCTGAAGGGATCCATTTATAAACATAAAAATACGATAATCTAAAGTTAAACCATTTAAAAACAATTAGACCATCATTTGAAATTACATCATGTAAAAATAAATAGACCATTACCTGGACTCAAGCGCCATATAGAAATAAATGGACCACTTCATACTCAAGTAAAGATATTTAGAATATTAGATATTGCCTAAAGTAAAGTAACATATAAATTATTAGGCAATCAACCGAGGTGATGCCATATAGAACTGAATGATCATTTCACACATGAAGTGAAAAATCCTATAGAAATAAATAATATTTCACACCTTAAGTGACGCCATATAGAAATAAATGACCATTTCATCCCTGAAGTAACGCCATATAGAAATAAATTACCATTTTCACCCCTGAAGTGACGCCATATATCAATAAATGACCATTTAACACATGTAGTGAATCCATAGAGAAATGAACGACCATTTCACCCCTGAAGTGAAGCCATATAGAAAATGAATTGCCATTCAACCCCTGAAGTGAAAAGCCATATAGAAATAAATGGCCATTTCACACAGGAAGTGAGAAGCCAATATAGAAATAAATGACCATTTCATTCCTGAAGTGAATCCATATAGAAATGAACGACCATTTCACCCCTGAAGTGAAGCCATATAGAAAATGAATTGCCATTTCTCACCTGAAGTGGAAAGCCATATAGAAATAAATGACCATTTCACACCTTAAGTGAAGCCATATATCTATAAATGACCATTTCACCCCTGAAGTGACGCCATATATCAATAAATGACCATTTCACCCCTGAAGTGACGCCATATATCAATAAATGACCAATTTCACCCCTGAAGTGACGCCATATATCAATAAATGACCATTTCACCCCTGAAGTGACGCCATATATCAATAAATGACCATTTCAACCCTGAAGTGACGCCATATATCAATAAATGACCATTTCATCCCTGAAGTGACGCCATATATCAATAAATGACCATTTCATCCCTGAAGTGACGCCTTATATCAATAAATGACCATTTCACCCCTGAAGTGACGCCATATATCAATAAATGACCATTTCACCCCTGAAGTGACGCCATATATCAATAAATGACCATTTCATCCCTGAAGTGACGCCATATATCAATAAATGACCATTTCATCCCTGAAGTGACGCCATATATCAATAAATGACCATTTCACCCCTGAAGTGAAGCCATATATAAATGAATTGCCATTTCACCCCTGAAGTGAAGCCATATAGAAATGAATTGCCATTTCACACCTTAGGTGAAGCCATATATCAATAAATGACCATTTAACACATGAAGTGAAGTCATATAGAAATGAACGACCATTTCACCCTGAAGTGAAGCCATATAGAAAATGAATTGCCATTTAACCCCTGAAGTGAAAAGTCATATAGAAATGAACGACCATTTCACTCCTGAAGTGAAGCCATATAGAAATGAACGACCATTTCACACCTGAAGTAAGAAGCCATATAGAAATTAAATACCATTTCACACATGAAGTGAAAAGCAATATAGAAATGAACGACCATTTTACTTCGGAAGTGAAAAGCGATATGGAAATAAATGAACAAATCAAACCTGAAGTGCATAGATTTATTTATGTTCATTTTTTATAAAGTTATATACTTTTATTTTAAAACGTCTGAAAAATATTTTTTAATTTCTATACAAATAATACACAAACTAATTATAGCATAAATTAGACAGTATTGCTAAAAACCCAATTAATATATTCCGCAACCTTTTTACAATAATTTATATTCACATATATTATTTACAAGTAATATTTACATTTTTACAATAATATATATTTATATTGTCTGTTACTTTTATAAAATAATACTCTTTTAGAAACCTTTTCCTCACCATATTTATAAGAAAACTCTAACCTATGTGACGCTGAGTCTGTTTTTATAAAAAAAAATGCGGTTATTGTACACTGACAAAGGTTGGCATTAAAGCCTTATGGAATATTGGTAGTTAAATACCTTTTTCAATATAAAATATGTTTTTATATTCAAGAAACAGAAGCATCAAATCACGCATGTTTCTTTTAAACGTAAAACAAACAAAGAATTGTTTGAAGAATTATCAAAATTGTGTGATTTTCTCTATTTAATAATATCTATATATTAAAAAGTTGTGAGATGATGGTATTTATTCATCAAAATAGACCCATGTCCCTTTAAAAAATGCTACAAAGCAATATAATATTGTATGGATATTTTTCCGGGAGAATATTGATTTAAATAAAAAGAAAGGTCGCCTCTTCAGTCAAGACACTATCAATCGGCACATTGTGAAGATTCCATTAGATCTCAAGTGGATTTCATGCAATAAAGCTCGCCCTGGACTGAAGAAAGCCATACCACGAAACCATGGTCTCGAAGAGGACGCTTCTCAGATTGCCAAAGCTGGTGTTATGGCTTTGTCACCGACCCGAGGCCGCTAGTTTGCGGCGACGGTCAATAGATGGCGTTTAGGTTTTACATTTACTTTGACGGAAGAGGCGCTCTATGCTTATATATATATATATATATATAGTGTAGAAACTATATAACATAATTATAACAGTGATTCTAATTTTAAAACTTAAGGAGCAAACTGATAATAATGATAACTTATATCAATTAGATTTGATTAGATTAGCAAGCTAAATCTAAATTAATTATAATAATAAATAGTTATTTAATTTTATAGTCCAGTTTTGTATTAAGATTATCTTCACTATTATGATCATTTAAATTCAAATTATAAAATTTGTAAAATGTTATTAATTTGTAGATAGAGAGAGAAAAAAAAAATCCTTTACTTCTACTACATCCTCAAGTTAATTATATATTTATAATTAATAACAATAAAAATTAACAACGTAACGTCTATTACATCGGCTTTTACACGTCATTTAGACATACTCTAATCCTATATATAGAATAATCGAAGAGAGAATATATATAATAGTTAGAAAAAAGAGAGAAAGACAGAACCATGCACTTTTAATCAAACTAATAATAAGGAAAAAAAAAAAAGTTTTGTAAAGAAGGTAGATAAGATTGTTAGTATATATATATATTTTTTTATGATTTTATATTTTATCCTTTTTTTTTAAAAGATTTTTAAAGGTTTTTTTTATTTTATAATATGATTATAAATAGTTGTATTTAGTAATATATCTATAGTATGAATTAACATTTGTTATAAGTTTGGATATTATGTTTTGAAACCCTAATGGTAGACCAGACATACACAAAAAACTTTAAATTGAAATAAATTGGAAAAAGAGATCTGCTGGACCGGGGATCTTCAGATAAAAGTCCAACGACATTTCACCCCTTCTTTATTATGTCATAGATCTCTTTTAAACCGGATTTTATGTGTTAATATTAAGTTGTTTCAGTGAAATATTTAAATGAACATATATAACAGATACAAGTATTAACAAATTCAAACTGTAAACCTACCTCGACCGCGGTGTCCTCCATTGTGAATATCTATTTCTGGCTGACACATGTTGCGGGAGGGGAATATATATATATATATATATGACCAGGAGCACATGTGCTTTACAGAAGGCAGAGCGCCATCTGGTGAAACAGAAATCAACTAAACAATGATTTAGCCTGTTCCCTGATACGCGTTCGTGGATGGCTTTTCTTGATTTATCAAGAAATTGGGTTGGCCAAATATCAGGGAACAGGCTAAATCAATGTTTAGTTGATATCTGTTCCACCAGATGGCGCTCTGCCTTCTGTAAAGCACATGTTCTCCTGGTCAGGATATGCCATTTCTAATATATATATATATATATAATGCCATCTTAAAATCTCATGTGAGCGTTCAGGATATGCCTATTTTGTTTAGAATATATGCATATAAAATTCAGGTTAAGAATATTTTAGTGATATAGGAATACACACAAAGGATATCAACAGCAATACAATATGATTGCATTATTTCGATTTGGAAAATACACTGCGTGACATTGAAAATGGAACACCAAGAAATAGTGGCCAGAAAGTGATGAAACTCGGCAGACAGAGAGAGACAGGGACGAACAATAAGTGATCTTTATTTCAAAATGATAGTCATAATACAGAGCGAGAACGGCGTCGGCTTAGTAGCAAGTAGGACCACCGCGGACGGCGATGCACGCAGCAACACGTCTAGGTAGAGAGTCAATCAGAGTACGGATGGCGTCCTGAGGGATGGCTCTCCATTCCCTCTCAACCATTTGCCACAGTTCGTCTTCTGAACGCGGCTGTGGCAAGGCATGCAAACGGCGTCCAATGATGTCCCAGACGTGCTCGATTGGTGAGAGATCAGGAGAGTACGGTGGCCAGGGAAGCATCTGTACATCTTGCAGAGCTTGTTGGCTAATGCGAGCAGTGTGCGGTCGGGCGTTATCCTGCTGATAAAGGGCATTGGGTACCCCATGAAGGTAGGGGTGTGTCACCGGTCGCAGCACATCATCAACGTATCGTTGGGCCGTCATAGTGCCCTGAATACGAAGTAAAGGTGACCTGGAATCATACGCGATTGCGCCCCAAACCATGATTCCACGTTGTCGCACGGTGGGGCGTTCCACAATTGCTGCCGGATTGGACCTTTCTCCACGTCGACGCCACACGCGTACACGGCGACTATCACTGGACAAGCAGAAACGCGACTCATCTGAGAACACGACCCTGTGCCATTCCGTCATCCACGTCGATCTAGCCCGGCACCATTCCAAACGTTGGCGCCTATTCGGTGGGGTCAATGGCAGTCTTCTTAGCGGACGGAATGAGTGCAAGCCATTAGCAACCAATCGACGGGAAATGGTTCTGGTTGAGATGGAATGATCTAGGGTGTCTTGCACATGTTGCAGGCTGGCGGTACAAGTGGCTTGTGGGGCCGCCACTGCTTGTCGAAGGATACGCCGATCCACACGTGCTGACGTCACTCTGGTTGCACCGACATTCCTATAAATTGCCACATTTCCTTGTTCCAACCATCTTCTCCACAGTCGGTGCACCGTGGACGCACCAAGGTGTGTATCAGCTGCGATTTGACGTATGGACCAACCTGCCCTTTTCAGTCCGATCACCATGCCCCTCGTAAAAGCGTCTGTCTGCTTGAACTGCCTCCGTTTACGACGACCTGGCATTCTCTGTTATTACACGTGTCTTTTGACACAAGAACAAAATTTCTACAATGATTTTCCTTGAAGAAATAACGACACGAATACTGTCCTTTCTGCAAGTTCCTTCCCTTATATCTTACTCCATGTGCACACTAGAGCTGCACATTTTACATCATTTGCATAACTCGGTTAGGCGCGTCTACCCTGAAATTTGCATAATTTTCTGGCCACTATTTCTTGGTGTTCCATTTTCAATGTCACGCAGTGTACTTTTTATACTCTCGGTTTCTAAGTAAATTGGAAGGTGGGCCCAAATGACATATTAATTTTCCAACATATTCAAAATAAAACTAACCTCTAGAAATGTAGACTATCACAGCATAGAACAATTCCGAGAATAGGTCACAAATAGTTTTTTTTATCTTTCAATCGATTTATGACATGCTGATATATTGCTTATGAATCATTGAGAACCTCTTTAGAACAAAAATTATAAATAATCAATTTTCGAATTTAATATAAATGAATTATAAATTAGAAATGTTAACTCTCCGAAATCTGCCAATGGAATTCATAGTACACTTCCTTAGGCTTTTCAAACTTAATTATCAAGAAATTTACTCCTCTAGTGATATTGAAAGCGAAAAAAACCCTATCTCATGGTTTAATAACACCATTACCAAACCAAAATTAACCAATCAATGAACCAAAAAACTAGAATATAATTCGATAATTGCAGTTCGATCAAATCCCCCTACCACAGTAAATTTTTATGATGGTAGCGAGGTGAAAGAACAGCTAATTGGGGACTAGATTAAGGATCCAAAAGAGATGAGCTAAAAACGAGGCTACAGTAATGGCCTGCCAATAGCAACAGCCTCCGAATAATGGA
Source organism: Cordylochernes scorpioides (assembly GCA_030710605.1). Lineage (NCBI taxonomy): Eukaryota > Metazoa > Arthropoda > Arachnida > Pseudoscorpiones > Chernetidae > Cordylochernes > Cordylochernes scorpioides. Next base: position 23,963,560 of record CP092877.1, on the reverse strand, counting down.
TGATGGCATGGCACAAGTTGGGCCATAAAAATCTTAATTTCTGTAATATCTTTTCTTCTTTCCCCAGGGTGTGGTGATATTTGTCTGATTAATAATTCAGTACGTCCATTACCTACAATTTATGACGAAAATTCTCAAGTAAAATAAGATAAAAAAAAAACATTTTCCTTTGAGCACACATATGCTTCTAAAATCTTATATTTTGATTTTTATATAACTTTTCTTGAATTAATCAAATGACATTATATTATTATGAGGATATTGTTGCTAGAATTGTTACCAGAATGTCTTGGTGTTTAGAGGAGAAATGGTCGTTCATTTCTTTATAGCTTTTCACTCCAGGAGTGAAATGAATATTTATTTCTATATGGATTTTCACTACAGGTGTGAAATGGTGATTTATTCCTATATGGCTTTTTACTACAGGTGTGAAATGGTCATTCATTTCTTTACGGCTTCTTTTAAGGTGTGAATTGGTTGTTCATTTATATATGACTTTTCACTCGAGGTGTGAAATGGTGATTTATTTCTATATGGCTTTTCAACTCAGGTGTGAAATGATTATTTAGTGTTATATGGCTTCACCTAAGGTGTGAAATGGTCATTCATTTATATACGGCTTCTTTTAAGGTGTAAATTGATCGTTTATTTACCGTACGTTTAATTATGGTATATATGGCTTTTCACTCCAGGTGTGAAAGGGTCATTTATTTCTATATGGCTTTTCACTCCAGGTGTGAAATGGTCATTTAGTGTTATTCTAAATTCTGAAAAAAATATAGTTATAATATTAAATGAGCATCAACTAACTAATTCTTTCTATAAAACAGGGTAAATCGTTTCTTATAAAAATCGTGAAAAAAACAAAACATTTGAACTAACAACGAAAATATACGCCTCAATTTATATAAATATATTTGTTCGTTCAAATTTCCTATTATCATTGAATTCATTAGCCAATCAACGAGCAGTTTTTTTATATCATAGGTTAATTATCTAAATTTTATATTAAATATTAGATAACTTGTTCGTATCTAGGAGGTTTTCTATATACAATCTATGGAACGTGGAACGTCTTTGATGTTGCTGGTCATATATATTTTTTAAGGAGACAGAGACAATTTTGTTCACACTTAGTTATCTCGTGTTCCTTCAATAAAGGTCACTGTGTATCAAATATCTTTCAGAGTTATGGTATCAATCCCGATATACATGCTAAAAAGATATAACTTCCTTAAGGTTTGTCCATGAGTGTATATTCCGTAGAATATCCAACTGGTTAATGACCTATACCTTTTCAAATATGAAGATTAATTAAGATAAACTGGCTGTCGATCTCTCTAGATCCATTCCTTTAACGAGCTAATGTTCTTATTTATAAAATATTTGTATATTTCTGGTCCAATTTTGAGTGATATTTAGAATAATATTTTAAATGAAAACACATAACATATCAATAATATTCTCTAATTTGACATGTATAGTGTGAAGCGGAAGTTTTTGACAAGAGTGACATCCAAGCGCCAAGGATCTTCTGACGGGGAGGTAGAAAGCAAGTCTCACTTATTGTACTCCTTATGTTCAGTGCGACATATGATTAAACGATAGCCTTTGCTGCATCCCTTTGAACTCACGTGTATATCTTTGTGGCATCCTGATTAAACAAAGAATACGAACAGCGTATAGGTACGAACAACCAACTAATGCTTGTGGTTAAGATAGATTTCAGTAAATATAAAAGAGTTATTCTATTTTGGATATCACAATAATATTGTCTCAATATCAATAATATTCTCTAATTTGACGTGGTCAGGAGTTTTATTGTCGATGGAAATAGCCAAAAGAAGCGCGCTACAAGATCAATCCAATAACCTACTAAAATATCAAGTGGATACTTTATGTACATTAGAGAGCTGATCATTCCGCCAATATTTGAGGATCTAATAAATTAAAAGTCTAAAATCTCTCAAGGAAGGGATGATGAGACTGAAGAGGAGGTAATAAATTTCATATTTCCCCCCTTTAAGGAGTTTACTCTGTGCTCTCCAATTTTGTAATCTATTAGAGAAACTGCTCAACAAACACACACGGGATGGATACTTTGACCGCTGGAGTCTGGTGATTATCAGACTTCTTGGAGAATAGCTGTCCTTTACATTTAGAATGCCTTGAAAATGAGCCTTTTATGAAAAGGACATGTTGTTATTCAAACATTTTTAATAAAAAAATTCGCTACATATATGACTAACCATGTAGGTTTTCTACTCCTAAAATATTTTAGATGAATATTTTTATTTTATATTTAATATCTTTATGTAAAATGAGATAAGAATGTGGTAGTTGGCGATTTCTATACACCCCCACAGTATTATACATTATTCAAATAAGGTATGAATACAGTCTTCCATAAATAAAATTCTCTAAATTCATAAGAAATATTTACTCTACAATATAGATTTTTCCACATTTTTATGGATAAATTTCTGCAATTTAAATATCCCTTTTCACGATATATTCTAAAAAATTTCGACAATACTAGTAATAATACATTACAATATTTCTTTAGATTCTTTCTATATAAATGATGAAATACTTTGAGCTTTTTGATAGTAGAAATCTAAATTTGATTCTCGTTTGAAGACCAACCGTAAACTAGAATTTATTTGTTTCAAATTCAGTGTATTTTTGCTATATCATCATTAAATTACGGACATCAGGGGCTTTCTTTCGGTTGAAATCCTCCTCATGGTTTGACCTGACAAGTCTTTGTATAAGCGACCATATCCAGTAGACCATGTTTAGAAATGTTTTTAGGGTATAGGCTTTCATGGAGACTTTACTGCATTTAATTAACAGAAATTATTCATTTCAACATCGTCTCGATTGGCTGAACCTCAATATCAGGAGACAACAAAATTTGGATAGGTTTGGTGTTGCCAATTTAAACTTGGGCAAGATACCTTTTTGTAAAATCAATTAAGTATCATTTATTTAAATAAAAATATATCTTTGATTATAAATATATATGCAAAATTAAGAAAATATAAATGTAACTGTTAAAAATATATGTTGTGATGCAGTTTTTCCTGTAGGATGATTTTGGTGTGGTTGGTTAGATGCAGTCGTGGTGGCCAGAATGTTCAGAGTGGTTTCAGGCGTGAATGAATTACACAAAAGGACAAGGCATGTTGGATGACACTTTAGGAAAAGGCGAGAGAGTGAAGCCGATGCCGGTCAGGGCAGGTCTGTCAATCATCGTGTCTCAGAGCGGACTGATCTGTTTTTTGAGCCAAAGGGGGCACACCTGGTAACCCGACTTCGTTTTTCCGAGCCCTTCTTCTGTCTGGTTCCTGCTGTCCCTCAATCTAACTTTATTATTTTGTTTTGCATTACATGATGGCCAAACTGGCGATTTAAATTGTTTTTACAGTCTTGGTTATTATACTATAGCTATATTACATATGAGGATATAAGTATATATTGGAATATATTACAACATATATATACTTAATAAAAATGATATGCTAAAGTATATACCTAATCAATTCTACTTTACAGAACAATTATTCTAATCCAGAACCACTGTTCAAAGAAGTAGATAAATATTTATGTATCGTGCCCCTCTTATATTTTTATTTAAACTCCATTTTGTTTTACACCCAGTGAAAAAGTTTGAGAGCTTCAAGAAGTTTTTTAATTGGAACAGTTTTTTTTTTCTAACGCAGGAATTCTTAATTGGGAAAGCTGTTCTTATTTTTTAGTTGTTCCCCTCTCTTCTGTCAATGGAGATTGGGAGACATTAAAAGCATTCGCTGTCTTGTTTTATCTGATCTCATGTCAATTTCTCTGCTAGTGTGACAAATATTTAGACCATGATCCGTGGTGTATAAACATCCGCTAGAATACCAAGTGGTGCAGGTCATGCTATTTATAGCAAGAAGAGGACCGAGACGGCTCATGCTGTTTGCACTAGTTTATAAATGTCGAAATAATTCGAATGTTGCGCTTATAGGTACGAGAATTACGTTGAGCTACTGTTGAGCATGGACACAATTCAGGGAACATTGCACTATTTGATTAGTAAAACACTGTTCAATATTGCTTCCTAGCGAAAATGAGCTTTAACCACTAAGACTAATTCCTTAAATTTTAGCATGGAATTTTGCCAAGGCGTTTCTATGGGAGACAAATTTTAAATGGTATAATGGAGTTTATTATAATAATAAGAGATCACACACACAAAGCCTTTATTAAGATACCTGTCTATACAGATTCTCCTCTCTCATTGCCGGCTTGCAACAATATCCCCACGAAGATAAACCACTATCATACAGTGGAGGAAAAAAACGATGAATCTAAGTTCCTTTTCCTGCTTACTGCTTTGTAAAAGTTGTACAGGGACATAGCAACCATTAGACTTGAAAGGTCGAAATACTGAGGTATGTTGGCTAACGTTTACCTTTAAAAGAACGTCTCTCTTTATTCACTAATTTACTGGCACTCAAAAATGTAATGAGATATTTGAGATATTTTAATTTCTATTATTCTTTTCAAAAATGTAATAAGAGATCAACTTTACCGAAGTAGAAAAGCGTCTGCTTTATATCCAATTATCAGCATGTCATATCGTTATTAGCAACCGTCGTTCAATCTTGTCTATTCAACTGGTTGAGGAAGTGTCATTTGTCACTGCCGACTGGAGCTGTTGCAACATATTTTTATTATTTTTATCAAAAATTTATTTTTGCATTAGGTAATTCTCACATTTCTATCCAATAGTGGGTAAGATATTTACATATCAAGTCTGGAAATTCTCATACATTGGGAAAGATGACCTACGCCCTGCTTATTGGTAATGGCACTTACTTCTTATTGTAATCCAATCCTTTTCCTGTGTAACATTCTGGAGAAACATGCAGCATCTCCACGGGTAGGGAGATTGACATCACCTCAGTTTCTCAGGTAGATATCACCGTTGAGAATGGTTGTATAAGTCTTCCAGTTTACTTCTCTGGTATGACTTTAATATATAAAAATCTAGGCTTGACTTATTCCGTATTTTTTATCAAATATCCAAGCCTTTTGATCAGCTAACGCAGGCAAGGATCTATATATTCTAAAATCTACCTTCTCATACAAAAATAATTTTCCACCATCGGGCAACAGCCGTATTTTACAGTCCGGTCTCCTCTGTGAAGTTTGCAGTTGATTCGTCGACCTAAAGATGTACAGTTTCGCTGGAGACTCATTCTTAACCTCTCATAGAACGGTGGAATAATCGCCTTGTACGAGCCTTGCCTCGTATATGTTCGAAGGAAGGAATCCTAAGTGTTCAACCCCCCACCAGGTAAGTAAGAATATCAAATAATCTATATTTTTCATTAATTAAAATTTACTGGTTAAATATTATAATGATATTATTGAGATGTCACTATATAATTTAAAATTATATATATTTCACGCCTGTCAAAACTATAAATTAAAACTAAGACTTTTTAACACTTTTTATATTTTTTTAAATTGCAGAATTTGATATAGGGTCAAATAAAAGCAATTATATGATTTAATTTGGTTCTACAAAGGGGGATCAATAAATAAGGTGAATTATCTTATTTCTTAAAAATTAAAAAAGCTAAATTAATTTAAACCACAGAATATTAAAATATACCATCGAGAGACTATTTAAGGTGTTCAGTTCTTTTTTCCCACGCGCGGCGCGAGACTTATAAATAAACTAAAATGGAAGCTCCCTTGAAGGATTGCACCACGTTTGAACAACGTGCAGTCATTCGTTTCTTGAATGCAGAAGGTATTCAAACATCTCAAATATGCCAAAGAATGGAAAATATCTATGGTGAGTCTTGTTTGTCTCAAAAAATATCTATAAATGGGTTAACGAGTTCAAAAATGGACGAATTAAATGTTCCTCAGGTCTCAACGTTCGGCCGGTAAAGTTTTGTTAAAAATTTTTTGGGATGTCGATGGACCAATCTGTCTTGGTTTTTTATCCTCAAGGCAACGTATGTACAGCGACCTTTATTGTGACATTCTTGTAAATAAGCTAAAGCCCGGTATAAGAAACAAAAGAAGAGGGAAGCTTAGTAAAGGTGTTCTCTTCCTTCATGATAATGCAAGGCCGCATACATCATGTAAAACTGTATCTACAATCATTAAATTAGGTTTTGAAGTTTTAGAACACACACACACATCCTGCATATAGTCCAGACCTAGCTCCCTCTGACTATTTCCTTTTTGGACTACTATAGAAGGAGTTAAAGGGAAAGCGATTTGACTTGGATGAAGATGTCCAGAAAGTGGTGCAAGATTTTTTTCACACGCTTCCTAAGAGTGCCTATAAAGAGGGTATTTACAAGTTGCCAGAACGATGGAGACGATGTATAGAAAGCCAAGGTGATTATTTTGAATAAATCAAGTCCTAATTTTTAATATCGTTTTTATTTTTTTTTAAATAAATTATAATTGACTTTATTTATTGATCCCCCCTTGTATATTATGATATATTTAAATAAATATAATGTAATATCATTTTCCTATGAAAGGCTCTAATTTCCATATGACATAGAAAAAACATTACTTAAAACCGAATTCATTGTTGATCAAAAACTATAAAATAAGTTATATGTAAATAAAATTACTTTTTTGGATAAATATTGCTTTAAAATATGAATTTAAACGATCTTTCAATCTATAATACTAGAAATAATTTATATATTTTAAAACACTATATATATAGAATAGTTTAAACATTTACACACATGAAAATATACAAATAGTATATTGTGTGTGTTTTGTAATAAATAAATAAAAGGTCACAGTATGTAGATAACCACTCTCCGAACACACTAGTAGAAAAACCTATTTCACTACAATTTTGGAAGCATTATATTTAGAGGAAAATATTTTGTACATAGATATGAGATGTTGGTGTTAGAAAAACCTAGAACAAATTGATAATGCAGGTAAATATGTATAGAGGATGTTTGAATTATTCTCATAGGTGTGTTTATAGAGACATACAATGCAAGAAATACGCGTTGACATTATTTTTATCCGATGATAGCAATTTTATAGACTCTCACTACTGAGAAGAGGACAAATATTTAGAATAAATTTACACAATTCAAAAATAAGATTATTCATAGAAATGTTTATGATATTTATAATTTCTTACTCAGACCTGAACGTTAAAGGAGATACCCTTTTCTTAATATTTGTGTGTTACGATATTTAAAAAGAAGAATTGATTTTTTGGGAGTTTTCTAGCTTAGTACAGTCGTTTGATAAATAATTTAAAATTCTCGTTTTCAAGTAATTCATTTTTAATTTTCGAGTGAAATACACGTTAAAATATGTCCCGCAGTTAATATAGAATTTGTAATTTAATTCTGTATTATTGTAAATAAAAACAAAATAGTATTTACATTGTTTTTAAGAACTAACTAAAATAAACACATATATTAATTTAAAAGAAGACATGGCGTCGTAAAAATAATGGTCAAAATATTTATAATTAATAAGAAAAAAATTGAATATTATTTTAAATATTCGATAATATATATATATATATGAACGATCATATATACAAGGGTGGATCAATAAAAAAAAACGATACAATAATTTAATAAAAAATAGGAAACAAATGTATATTGGTATATGTGATATCTTGGGACCTCTGGGACCAGTGTTACCTGATGCTAGACGAACCTCGATGTCAACTCTACCGTGCAGTCGTGGTGGAAGGCGACACAGCTGGGCCAAAGGTGAAATAAACAAACAGAGATTCCACTAAGAAGCGTCTGACGTCAAGAAGGAATGGGATGAGTGGAGAGAGAGATCTTTAGAGCAAGTGTTACCGTTGGGATCCAGGCGCAGACTGCCTAACCTAGGTTCTCGATTTAACACCAAGACCTTTCTTCTTTCTAATTGGTAGGAAGATGTCACGTGGCCGTTGGCTATTGGTTGACCTACTTAGGTATTGTCTTCTAATTGGTGGGACTATGTCACGTGGCCGTTGGCTATTGGTTGACCTACTTAGGTATGGTCTTCTAATTGGTCTTTGCTGCTGCCTTTGTCGGAAGATATATTCGGCCTGGCCCAGGAAATACTGGCCGTTAAACTCGACTTTTATGATTTCCGCGATTCATAAAATTGACTGTAAATTTATTAATAGTGTGTTCTCTTCTAAGCCTACTTCCTAGGTCTTACTTCTACTCTCACCTAAGCCTGATTAGTTTTAACCTTAATTTTCTCCTGTTAGTCTCCATTCCTTCTATCTGTACAGTTGCTATACTTTATTAGATTCTTACGCGGTACAGATTGATGTTAGTTGAGGCTTTCTATTTGCAGTACATAAGAAGTTATATACAGTCATGGGGTGGAACATGTGGTAGTAGATATCTAGACTATTTACAACAATTCCATGGTCTTAAATCATCACAGATGGCCCCGGATGTGAGAGGGTTCATATGGAGGGATTTAAGAGAGCGGAATAGGAAGACTGTTATTAAGGAAGTAATTTTTAAAAATTAATTGAAATGAGTTGGTATATAACATGGGGTTGATTTCTGTATATCCATAAGAGATAATAAAGCATAAACAACTAATATTAAACATACAAGTAAAACAAAAATAGGAATAAAAGAATTAATAGAGAGCATATAATGATGATAGGTAAAAATAAAAACGATTGGATGGGAAAATCATGATCTCTTCGTGATGGGCGTTAGAAAGGGTTGAGGGGTTAGTTATTACTTGGTTGAGGCAATGTCACTTTGACTCAAGTCCCAAACCATTTAATGTGCACGGCGCGGAGAACCTAGGCCATGTTTCACATGTAAATTTAAGGACCGAATAAAGTTACAGTACCACAATCGAAAAGTAAGATAAGGGTGATTGTTATGGGTTTTAGTAATTAGTCGTTAAGACGTACGCATGCAGGATAAATGAGGGCGAAGATCAGTGACCAGAAATCAAAGTTTTAATTGGAGTCGTCAGGGGCTTAGCGAGAAAAAGAGTAAAATAAAAAAAAAATGTGCCAGCGTGTGGCATGAGAGTGCCCTGGAATATATTAAAAAAAAAAAATACAATTTGCACGTATCCAAGCCAGAAGTAGGGATAGGTAAGTCTGGGGGACGGTGTGTCAAAATTGTTAATTACGAAATCAAAGTAGGTCAAGTCTAGCCTGCGAAGGAGTTAAAAGTTCCTGCGGAAAAGGGTTAGTATTTATTAAGAAGTAACCTTTAAAGTGGTTGTTTAAGAGGTTATTGAAGATTGCCCTGTTTTTAATCATGATTTTTAGTTTGATTATAAAAGAATATATCATTGAGATATGAAATTGCGAAATTAAGGCTTTGCATATAGCGTTAAAGGATTTGAAAAATCGAAAATAGAATTGCGAAGTTATATGCAAAGTAATCTTAAAAAAAGTAAAAAAGTGATGATATGATACAAAGATTAACACACTACAGCAGTATATAAGGGGTAATAGAAAGTGTAAATATTAAATGAAAATTAATAATGAGCAATAATATACTCGATAGCATTGACATGGTAGCGGAAGATGAAACAATGTAAATAACATCTAATGTATAAAGTGAGAGAAAATATAAAATGACAAAATGCAAATTAGTGATATAAGCATGAAATATAAACTTGAGATTATTAGATATGAAAGATAAAATATAAAGTTGATTATAGAATAGAGTCATAAAGTAAAAGTAAATAAGCTTCGGTAAAGAAAAATAAAATAAAATGACAATAATCTAAACTGATTGGTTGACGTAAATAAAAAAAACAATTATAAGAGCTATATAATGATTATATACAAGATATTAAAATGAAAATTTTAAAAAAATGTTCATCGAGAAAGAAGAGCAAGTAAGATTATACATAGAAATTATATATCGTGAAAGAATGGAAAGTTGTAGGCCAAATGTATGTCCCTGTTTTTTAGGATGGGTAGAGAGAGCTTTAAATTGTCCTCGATTGATATCTTTGGTCTTGTTGGCCTAAGTTTTTCTAACTTATCGAATTTGTTTTATGTTTGACGTGACTCGTGGATCACATTGTTTCCAACTGTGAAACTCACTGAGTCCTAATGTTGTCGATTTTTTGTTCCCTGCGCCACGTTTAGGTGAAAACGTGATTCTTCCTAAAGCGGCATTTATTCTGTGTGTGCAGGAGAAACACGGCGATCTATTCTAACCGATAAAGGGTTGTTGTTGTTTTTTTTTTTAAAACATGTGTGGGTGTGTGTGATTTTTAGGTAAAATTTTGTCCTTGGATCTAAGTGTCGATGTTAAGTTGACAAGTTAATCGAGGGCGAGAGAATGTTAGTGAACATATTTGTTAGTAAATGTAAAATAACGTGTTAAGCAAGTTATTAGTAGCTAAACGGGATATCGGCGTAGAAATTGGTTAGGGATTAGAACGATATATAGTAAAAGGCACGCACTAATATTTAATTTCATAGCTGGTGAAAGTTCATTAGAGAACACGGGGTGATAGCGGTGGGTCGTAACAAGACGTCGGCTGTTTGTTTGTCCATCTCCAGCGGAAGAGAGGGGAGCGAAGCTATTTTTAATGCGATTCCGGATTTAGGTCAGGGGCCCTCTTTGCGAGGTTGCTTGCTTCTTCCAACTTATTGGATTTGTTAATTCGAACTACGTTCGGAGATATTATTTCTGTAATTGTAAACGCAAAAGCGTTTTGATTTGTCACGTTTGGTGACAAGCGTTATGGGATTGACATAGGGAGATACAGAGGGTGTAATTATTCCGTGTGTTCAAGCATTTGTTAGATTTGTGTTTGTATTTCGAAAATTCGGATATTGTATCTGTTGATATTAAATCGAATGGTTTTTGGCGGACTGAGTAAAAATGTTATTCAATGATATCAGGTTAGAAGTGAATGAAATTGCGACTATCTACGTGGACACGCTTTGAGGTTAAATGTGTCACAGGCGTGATGAAGGCGTCTTTGGCCTGAAAAGTTAAAGAGTTTTGTGGTGTGGCTCTGTGACACGAAGCGAAAAAATTGTAAATGAAAAGGTGTCACGTGAAGTCTTTGTTTTGTACAAAATCTAACCTGTTTTACTAAGAATAACAAATTTACTAAAGTCATGGGTGCTGGTTGTACGCACATATATTGAGGATATTTATTGTTAGTGGATATGGCACGTTTAATGTGATTTTTTGTGTGTGTGTGTTTAGTAGGGCGACGTTATGGAGCTTGTGTGGCTCGAAATTGGATTTGGGTGTTAAGTCGCGCACAAAAAATTTGTTGCCAATTAGAAAAAGTGATGTGAGAGGGTGTTGTTTATTTTGTTGAGAGCGGTTTGTCGATATTTAAATATGCATGTAAAAGGAAGGAGTGTAGTTATGGGGGAATTTAACGATTGGAATAGTTTTGGAAGGCTGTGACTTAGGTTATTTCTGTCTAAAGCTATGAAAGAAAAGGACATAGGGGCGTTGAAAATGGGATTAGGAACATTACAATAAGACCAAATAAGAGTGTTGGAGTTCACCACGTGTGAGCAACCCGTTATAGGAGGGGAAAATTTAGTAAATGGGACAGTTTTATTAACCTGTCCATGGGACACGTGTTGCTTGCACGAGGTGAATTTTACAAGGTAGTTGGTAGAAGTACATTATCTTGATACAGGAGTAGCTGAGGACGTTTATAATTAGTAGAAATCTTTTTATGGAGTTAAGGGATAATATGCCAAAAGGCAAGGGGTATCTATAATATGGAATTTTAGGTTCTGCGTTATGTTAACTATATTTACGTTTAAAAAGATATAACCTATGGTGAAAATATTGTTAGATAGGGCGTTAATTGTTAAGTTAAATGGGTAGATATTCTATTTTTCAAACTGGTTTCTATTATTTTAAAAGTATTCTGCCTAATTATATCGATAGATGCTCCTGTATCAAGTAGTAGAGGTAGGTTTACATTATTGGACAGTTCAGCTCGAACGAGCAATTGTTCAACAAATGTTATAGAAGGAGGAACCTACTGTTGTGCTGTCTTGTATGTCGGAACAGTCCTGGTCTTGTGCCATGGTTGGAGGTTCCTTGGAACAGTTAAGAGTTCACTGCTTGCGCTGGGCTCGTGGTTTAGAGATGGTCGGGGGAGCGGGTAACATACGCTCGCGTATTGGTAACTCGGAGGGGCGCTTGCAGGAGGTTTGCTGGCTTTCTCAGTCTTGTAGAGTATTGTAGTTGGGCCCGATCTGCTTGGGCGTCGTAGTTGGTGAAGAAGCTCTGCGCCTCGTACGCACCATTGTAGCGCGGTAGCTCCACATCTAGCGATAGTCCGGTCACGGCAGAAAGCTGATGTCGCGTCGTCGTCAACCTCCCCAGGACATCTGACACCGGCGGCGGGGGCGTGACGTCCTGCTGGCTGGGGGCGATTTCCTGCGTCCTACCGAGGGTGGTTTCTTTCTTTGGAAAAGTGGTGTTTTCGCCACTTTCGGAGTCGGGATCGGACTCCATTGGTTCCTTTGGATCCTCCTCTCTTCCTGTTCCATCTTTCTGTACAGACAGTGGTCTATTTGCTTACTTGTACCTTGGCGTCCACTATCCTGTCGACTCTTCGGACGGGGGAGTCTGTGATATCTTGGGACCTCTGGGACCAGTGTTACCTGATGCTAGACGAACCTCGATGTCAACTCTACCGTGCAGTCGTGGTGGAAGGCGACACAGCTGGGCCAAAGGTGAAATAAACAAACAGAGATTCCACTAAGAAGCGTCTGACGTCAAGAAGGAATGGGATGAGTGGAGAGAGAGATCTTTAGAGCAAGTGTTACCGTTGGGATCCAGGCGCAGACTGCCTAACCTAGGTTCTCGATTTAACACCAAGACCTTTCTTCTTTCTAATTGGTAGGAAGATGTCACGTGGCCGTTGGCTATTGGTTGACCTACTTAGGTATTGTCTTCTAATTGGTGGGACTATGTCACGTGGCCGTTGGCTATTGGTTGACCTACTTAGGTATGGTCTTCTAATTGGTCTTTGCTGCTGCCTTTGTCGGAAGATATATTCGGCCTGGCCCAGGAAATACTGGCCGTTAAACTCGACTTTTATGATTTCCGCGATTCATAAAATTGACTGTAAATTTAATAATAGTGTGTTCTCTTCTAAGCCTACTTCCTAGGTCTTACTTCTACTCTCACCTAAGCCTGATTAGTTTTAACCTTAATTTTCTCCTGTTAGTCTCCATTCCTTCTATCTGTACAGTTGCTATACTTTATTAGATTCTTACGCGGTACAGATTGATGTTAGTTGAGGCTTTCTATTTGCAGTACATAAGAAGTTATATACAGTCATGGGGTGGAACATGTGGTAGTAGATATCTAGACTATTTACAACAATTCCATGGTCTTAAATCATCACATATACACTTTTAAATTGAACTCTTTTGTAATATTTAAAATAAAATCTAAAAAAAAAAAAAGAAACCATCTGGCAACATTTTTTTTCCAATAAAAATGGCGACTAAAACAAACAGTTGCACCAAGTATGAAATGCGAGCAGTAATACGCTTTCTTTATCATGAAGGAGTTAAACCATTTGAAATTTACTACAGAATGAAAGCTGTTTACGGTGAAATTTTTTTTTTATTTCAAAATCGTTTTTTGAATAGGTTAGATAATTCAAAAGAGGCATAGAAATTTTGGATGACGCACCGCGACCTGGCGCCCCGGTCAAGGTTAGTGATGAATCAACCACCTTGGCCATTGACGAGATGATACAGAACTATTGTAATATTGTCGCGTTATCAATTTAGAGTTTTATTGATCAAATGATAAACTTTGTGAGTGATGTTTTCCTCACAACAAAACTAGAAACAAGAAAATGAAAAAATAAGTTATTGAATTTACATACCTTCCTTATATAACATTAAACATACAAGTATTTACATATTTACTAATAGAGACATTTGATTCAGATTTGATTTACATAAACCAATTTCGTGACAGATTTCCTTCCCCAGGAGAACAGCGTCCCGATGTTTTTACTTTTTACTTACGAAATATATAGAAAGTCCGCATATTTAAACGACATTGTTCTGTTGTCCAGGATCTTTGTAGGGCTTCATCCGCAAAACATGAACTACACCTTTGGACCTCTTCCTCCTGCTAGATTCGTTCACTGTCATTACTTCATAGTTAACGTCCGAAATCTTTTTAGTTATCTTGTATGAACCGAAATATTTTTTAAAAAGCTTCTCGGATAAACCGACTTTACGCACGGGTGTGAAGATCCAGACCAGGTCGCCGACGTTGTAATAGACAGGCCTATGTCTTGAAACGTATCTTATCTTATCGATGTCCTGAGTTCTAAGGGTGTTAATTTTATAATGTACTTTATTATAGAGAACATTTTTTTTTTAAATTGAACAATTTGATATTGGATCAAATAAAAACAATTATATGATGTAATTTGCTTCTATATTAGGATATATTTAAATAAATGTAGTAATATCATATTCCTATGAAAAGCTCTAATTCCCATGCGACATAGAGAAATACGACATTAATCAAAACCGAATTGTCAAACATGTCCCCCCCGAAGCCTCTGTTATAATTGTCAAAATTATCATTATATATTAATGATAACGAGGTTGTCCATTTCTAGAAATATTTTCAGACATTTTGACAAAACACTGGCCGCCAATCTTCTTCTCTAGACCTTTACATTTTTATTCACTATGATAATGCAATTTTCGAAATTTCGAAAATTCCAGATAGTCGTCCTCAATTTACCCATTTAAAAAAAATGTCCTGTGTAGATTTACCAAACCTCTCTTCACCATATAGGTATTTGAATAATAAAAACCAACTATATCAAACAAGTTGAATGAAGCATAATAGGCAGTTCAATATCCTCATCCCAAGCAAGAATTCATGAATAATAAGTAACTAACAGAAATTTATCATTCGAAAATAATACTTACCTGATATTTTTGCATAACAGACACACACACACAAAGATCTTTATTAGGCATCAAGCCCCAAACAATATTCTCCCAGTATAGCAATGGTTTTAATTGAACATAAATCAAGTACTATATACAATTCAGTATTAACATGAGCCAAAAAAAAAAAGGAAACCTATTTACACATGTTTCTCATCCTTCTCGCCTCATCATAAAATTTGTATAAATCTATTGCACTATGTCTACTTTTCACCGTTTCTGACAACAAGGCATAGAGTGATAAATGATTGGCGCTCGTATTATTAAAAAGTAATTTCCTTTTTTCATAGAGATGATTACACACAGGTAAATATATAGTTCTGACATCACAATTTACGATATTTATAGCATTTCTAATGAAAAATATATAACTATTTGTATCATTTATTCACGAAAAATATAGAGAGAAAACTAATTCTCTACCATTCCATGGCATTGTTCGACATTTACCATAAGTTCTGGGGTGCTTATTTAAATTTTACAACATTCCGCCCAATTAATAGTAGTAAAATATCTGTAAAAGAGAAGAGCTCTCAGAAAGGAATTCAACTCATTAAAGACAGTGAATTGATAATAGGAAATGATGATACTATATTTGATGAATTACGAAACACTCAATATTACAGATCACCAATTTCATCTCTCCAATCATTGATCCAATATTTATGCTCTCAGTTGTATGAGAGTGTAGTAAAAACCCTCAAGCATTTTGATATTATAAGAATATATCCGTCATCACATAGAATTTAAGCTTGCTATTCCATCAACCAGTAAATATATTCTGAGAAGTAGCGTTGGAAAATGTTTATAATATTAAATTTCTATTATTTTGTTCGAATATATTATTATCATAAATATAATATAGGTTTCTTTTAGTAGTTCGGAACTTTTAAGTATAAATACTTACTTGGAGAGTTAATCCTAACGAAACACACTTAGCAGGGTTTAAAACGAAACTTCTAACATTTCTCTCAACTTATTAAGCCTTAATTAGTGTAATTATTTTCAATTACCAACTTTCTTTCATCTAATTAGAGAGATAATAGAGAAAGACAGGAAGAGAAAGTAGGAATTTAATGTGAAATATGGGTTTTCTCTCCTATTTCACAAGAAGCTTTCAAAATCTCTATACAATGTAAGAATTATCCACGTATGTATAGTTGAGGGCTGTTACCTTCAATTCAGATTATTCGAGTCAGTTTTTAGATAAAGAGACAGAAGTGCCAGTATGTAAAAAATGTCTCCTATAAAAAAGACGCTAAAACCTAATAGCCATCTATTTTAAAACCTCCATTCATCTTAGCGTCTATTTTGAAGAGAGAGAGAGAGAGTTAGTCTTTCTTTTTATGGGTCAATATGCTTTCAGCAAAAATTCCAACTCGAAGATATAGTTTTGCGACTTGATTATTCCAATTATGATTGTGTGCTTGTTGTAATTCAGCAGAAAAATAAAATTCTTAAAATATAGCGGCAAATAATTATAATTGAATGAAAATAAAGATAAACTTATTTACAGAGTATCTTCTGCAACTATATTTCAAGTATGAATTATTATGTAATCTTCTTTTTGCGATATAGAGAAATACAAGATAATCATATTCCGCAAATCCCTCCAATAAAAGAAACTCTACAAATATTTTTTATCTTTATTTTTAATCAAAATCGTGTCGGTGTAGTTTCATTCGGTAAATTTATCAGATATTTTGTAGCGTAATTTAATGGAAAACCCATATACACACGCTGGGACAATTCTCTACTAAATCCTGAGTCATGGGAAATATTTTCGATCTTAAATCAGATTTAGTCAAACAACGAATTCTTTAACATCTATATTTTTACCATTATATCACGGCCATCTTTGATTTAAATGTGAGCCAACCGTTCTTGTCGATATTCACAATTTTCCTACTGATTTTCAAACAGAGCGAAACGCGCCATAATCAGAATTTAAGCAGCAGAGCTACTTCACAAAATTTATACTAAACATTCCTACATACCCATGAGAAAATCACCCAAATATATATACAGAATTACACGCATCATCCCAAATAGCCATATAATTCAATGAATCTTCTGTTTCCGGATAAATATGGTATGCGCGTATTTGAAAAACATGTCATCCTTGGGGGATATGACCTGAAGTCCAAACTGAATCAAAAATAGAAATGGATCACATCCCAAACAAACACACACACCGCAGATATATACTACATTTAATATAATAACATCTCTGCTATATATGTCGGGCAAACGGGAGGAACAGGAACAACAGAACAACACAACACAAATGGATATTCACAATATTCACAAATATATCATAATACATTCAAAGCGTTAACACAATTTCCCAGATCTCAGATACGACTAACGTAATATTACTTTCGATAAAATAATCCTTCGAATCAATATTAAAATAAAAACATTAGGCCTCTAGGGAAATATTCTTTTATATACTCGTATATATATCGTATATTTTAAAACTGTATAATAATGACACTTTTAGTATATGTCGCATATCTCCCAATTGGTTGGAGCCGATGCCTTGAAATATCCTACCCTTCTTTTAAAATATACACCGTTTCTATTTGCTACCACCCCCATATTTTGTATATATACTATATCTTTTTATTAATATAACCTGTACACCTTTTTTGTATATAAACTAAAATTGATGACGCCAAAATAAAGATCCAAAGAGAGAGCGGTCAGCTGGTGGCAGGGACAGAGGGATGGAAAAAGGCAACGCCCAGCCCATGTGGGGTCCCGAGGGACATTCTTATAGAGACCCTCCCGTAAACAAGACAAGTTTTGGCAGGGGGTCAGCAGCAAATGGTTCTAGGGTGTGTTTCTCGGCAGTCCGTTTCAGGCTGTCTCTCACACAGTCTCTCCCTACATGTCTCGGTGATAAGCATCCAAGTTTGTGTCATGGCTTCTACCTCTGTCCCGTGGGCTGTCCCGATCACTTTCGGTGCTAACATCTAGCCCTGCCTCTGCTTCTTGTTGTCCGGGTGTGGGAAGAACATCAACACTCGCCTCACGTAAAGGACTGCCAGCTTATCCATATATCGGCATTTGCAACAATATTACATATATATATA
>CP092877.1:23920960-23945364 GCA_030710605.1 Cordylochernes scorpioides | reverse complement strand
CCACCCATAGCTGCATCTCTCTCAGGATAATTTGCACATAAGAGTATAGGTATTGACATATTGAATAAAATGACGCCTCTCTATTTTGAATAGACGTGAAGACACTGCGATATTAGTTTACGTGTCTCTTAAATCTGAAAGATTTGAATTATTATTGATAGCAAAACACAAGATTTTGAAAGTTTAGCCTGTCGAATTAGCTAGGACTATTGCCCTACGTATATATTTTTCGAATAAATTACTACGCTCCACAAGACTTCGTTGAAGTCTAAATGCAAGTTTCTTCTAAGCAACCATCAAAATTTAAGACGACATCTCTCGAATATAACTATTTATAATAAAAAAAACGAAAGAAAAAAATAAAAGATAAAAAGATCAGGTGTTGAAATCAATATTAAAGATGGCATATCCTGACCACGAGCACATGTGATTTCTCAAGAAGCCTCTGGGACTAAAAATATTTTTGGACGCAGTGATTACAGCCTACTCCACGCTGACGAACCCCAACAGCGCGAAACGCGTTCGTGGATGGCTTTTCTTGATTTATCAAGAAATTGGGTTGGCCAAATATCACGGAGCAAGCTAAATAAACGTTTAGTTTTTTTTTTTTGCTCCACTAGATGGCGCTCTGCCATCTAAAAAGCACATGTGCTCGTGGTCAGGAGATGCCTTCTCTATTTTTAATACCTATTTATATATGCACATACATAATAATACGCTAATAAAAAAACTCCTTCTATAGAATGCAATGATAGATAAATTCGTTGAAAGGGACTGTGGGTGTTTGTGTGTAGGTGGGTTGCAACTAGTTTTCACTTAAAAAAACTCGCGTCGAAATAGCTATCTTCATCAATCTAATCTATTAGTCTCTTCAGTATTGGTTTAGTGGAAGAAATACCACGAGAGATATAGTGAGATATACCTCAAGTAATAGAACACAATAACGACTACAATGGGGGTCGGTGGAAGGCTGGTTAAACCGTTTGGTTTACGACCACTACGACCCGGGTTCGATCCCCGCATTGGACACTTTTTTCTGTTAAAAAAAAAAAAAAAATGCTCCAATGGCCCCCCGATTCTTGCAAAAGTCCAACCCCACCAGCGAGTGCAAGTAACCAAACGGGGCTCTGGCACATTTGTAAGTGCAAAGTCGAACTGCTTTCACATGTGTAGACATGTGGTGCGCTTACAGTAAAAAAAGCAGTCGCTAACTACCCACCATGATTATCAGGGCCTGTACCACGTGTACTAGGGATAAGCAAAAAAAAAAAAAAAACGACTACAACGAAGTATTATAGTTCTAATAGCGTCTGTCATTTCCTTTGATCTTCTGCTATCAGGATACTGCTACACTCGTCAACCTTAATTCCACAAGAAAAGATAGGTGGCTCCTGTCAATTAAAGTGATGGGATCTACCTTTAACCGTCATACAGGGGACTGATAAAATAAATGACATCTAACCAAAATGATCAACTTGTTTAATGACTCTAAAATTTTTCAAAACAAATAAATTTTATAAAGATAAAAAAAAAACGATTTTTATTAAAGTAGGAAGTATATATATATATTTGAATAAGCACCTTAAAATAGTTAATCTTTCAATCGATAGATGGCGCCATAAAAATACTATAGGTAAGGCTGAGGAATGCAAAGAAGAAAACAATTATTTTTAAAAATAAATTCGGCGCCGTCAGAGATGTGGTAAAGCTGTATAGAAACATATATACCAACGCACCTGGAATAAAGATATAGAGAGATAGAGCTTATATATCACCTGAAAGGATCCATTTACAAACATAAAAAGACGATAATCTAAAGTTAAACCATTTAAAAACAATTAGACCATCATTTGAAATTACATCATGTAAAAATAAATAGACCATTACCTGGACTCAAGCGCCATATAGAAATAAATGGACCACTTCATACTCAAATAAAGATATTTAGAATATTAGATATTGCCTAAAGTAAAGTAACATATAAATTATTAGGCAATCAACCGAGGTGATGCCATATAGAACTGAATGATCATTTCACACATGAAGTGAAATATCCTATAGAAATAAATAATATTTCACACCTTAAGTGACGCCATATAGAAATAAATGACCATTTCATCCCTGAAGTGAAGCCATATAGAAATGAATTACCATTTCACACCTTAAGTGACGCCATATATCAATAAATGACCATTTAACACATGTAGTGAATCCATATAGAAATGAACGACCATTTCACCCCTGAAGTGAAGCCATATAGAAAATGAATTGCCATTCAGCCCCTGAAGTGAAAAGCCATATAGAAATAAATGGCCATTTCACACAGGAAGTGAGAAGCCAATATAGAAATAAATGACAATTTCACTCCTGAAGTGAAGCCATATAGAAATGAACGACCATTTCACCCCTGAAGTGAAGCCATATAGAAAATGAATTGCCATTTAACCCCTGAAAGTGAAAAGCCATATAGAAATAAATGGCCATTTCACACAGGAAGTGAGAAGCCAATATAGAAATAAATGACTATTTCACTCCTGAAGTGAAGCCATATAGAAATGAACGACCATTTCACACCTGAAGTGGAAAGCCATATAGAAATGAATTACCATTTCACACCTGAAGTAGAAAGCCATATAGAAATGAATGACCATTTCACACCTGAAGTGGAAAGCCATATAGAAAATGAATTGCCATTTAACCCCTGAAGTAAAAAGCCATATAGAAATGAACGACCATTTCACACCTGAAGTGGTAAGCCATATAGAAATGAACGACCATTTCACACCTGAAGTAAAAAGCCATATAGAAATGAACGACCATTTCACACCTGAAGTAAAAAGCCATATAGAAATGAACGACCATTTCACACCTGAAGTAAGAAGCCATATAGAAATTAAAATACCATTTCACACATGAAGTGAAAAGCAATATAGAAATGAACGACCATTTTACTTCTGAAGTGAAAAGCGATATGGAAATAAATGAACAAATCAAACCTGAAGTGCATAGATTTATTTATGTTCATTTTTTATAAAGTTATATACTTTTATTTTAAAATGTCTGAAAATATATTTTTAAATTTTATACAAATAATACACAAACTAATTATAGCATAAATTAGACAGTTTTGCTAAAAACCCAATTAATATATTCCACAACCTTTTTACAATAATTTATATTTACATATATTATTTACATATAATATTTACATTTTTACAATAATATATATTTATATTGTCTGTTACTTTTATAAAATAATACTCTTTTAGAAACCTTTTCCTCACCATATATATATATATAAGAAAACTCTAACCTATGTGACGCTGAGTCTGTTTTTATAAAAAGAATGCGGTTGTTGTACACTGACAAAGGTTGGCATTAAAGCCTTATGAAATATTGGTAGTTAAATACCTTTTTCAATATAAAATATGTTTTTATATTCAAGAAACAGAAGCATTAAATCACGCATGTTTCTTTTAAACGTAAAAAAACAAATAATTGTTTAAATATTTATCAAAATTGTGTGAATTTCTCTATTTAATAATATCTATATATTAAAAAGTTGTGAGATGATGGTATTTATGCATCAAAATAGACCCATGTCCCTTTAAAAAATGCTACAAAGCAATATAATATTGTATGGATATTTTTCCGGGAGAATATTGATTTAAATAAGAAGAGAGGTCGCCTCTTCAGTCAAGACACTATCAATCGGCACATTGTGAAGATTCCATTAGATCTCAAGTGGATTTCATGCAATAAAGCCCGCCCTGAGCTGAAGAAAGCCATACCCCGAAACCATGGTCTCGAAGAGGGCGCTTCTCAGATTGCCAAAGCTGGTGTTATGGCTTTGTCACCGACCCGAGGCCGCTAGTTGCGGCGACGGTCAATAGATGGCGTTTAGGTTTTACATTTACTTTGACGGAAGAGGCGCTCTATGCTTTTATATATATAATGCCATCTTAAAAGCTCATATGAGCGTTCAGGATATGCCTATTTTGTTTAGAATATATGCATATAAGATTCAGGCTAAGAATATTTTAGTGATATAGGAATACACACAAAGGATATCAACAGCTATACAACATGATTGCATTATTTCGATTTGGAGAAAATACTTTTATACTCTCGGTTTCTAAGTAAATTGGAAGGTGGGCCCAAATGACATATTAATTTTCCAACATATTCAAAATAAAACTAACCTCTGGAAATTTAGACTATCACAGCATAGAACAATTCCGAGAATAGGTCACAAATAGTTTTTTTTATCTTTCAATCGATTTATGACGTGCTGATATATTTCTTATAAATCATTGAGAACTTTTAGAACAAAAATTATAAATAACCAATTTTCGAATTTATTATAAATGAATTATAAATTAGAAACGTTAACTCTCCGAAATCTGCCAATGGAATTCATAGTACACTTCCTTAGGCTTTTCAAACTTAATTATCCAGAAATTTACTCCTCTAGTGATATTGAAACCGAAAAAACCCCTATCTCATGGTTTAATAACACCATCACAAAACCAAAATTAACCAATCAATGAACCAAAAAACTAGAATATAATTCGATAATTGCAGTTCGATCAAATCCCCTACCACAGTAAATTTTTATGATGGTAGCGAGGTGAAAGAACAGCTAATTGGGGACTAGATTAAGGATCCAAAAGAGATGAGCTAAAAACGAGGCTACAGTAATGGCCTGCCAATAGCAACAGCCTCCGAATAATGGATGATGGCATGGCACAAGTTGGGCCATAAAAATCTTAATTTCTGTAATATCTTTCCTTCTTTCCCCAGGGTGTGGTGATATTTGTCTGATTAATAATTCAGTACGTCCATTACCTACAATTTATGACGAAAATTCTCAAGTAAAATAAGATGAAAAAAAAAAAAAACATTTTCCTTTGAGCACACATATGCTTCTAAAATCTTATATTTTGATTTTTATATAACTTTTCTTGAATTAATCAAATGACATTAGATTATTATGAGGATATTGTTGCTAGGATTGTTACCAGAATGTCTTGGTGTTTAGAGGAGAAATGGTCGTTCATTTCTTTATAGCTTTTCACTCCAGGAGTGAAATGGATATTTATTTCTATATGGATTTTCACTACAGGTGTGAAATGGTGATTTATTCCTATATGGCTTTTTACTACAGGTGTGAAATGGTCATTCATTTCTTTACGGCTTCTTTTAAGGTGTGAATTGGTTGTTCATTTATATATGACTTTTCACTCGAGGTGTGAAATGGTGATTTATTTCTATATGGCTTTTCAACTCAGGTGTGAAATGATTATTTAGTGTTATATGGCTTCACCTAAGGTGTGAAATGATCATTTATTTATATGGCTTTTCACTACAGGTGTGAAATGGTCATTCATTTCTATACGGATTCTTTTAAGGTGTGAATTGGTCGTTTATTTATACTGTACGTTTATTATGGTATATATGGCTTTTCACTTCAGGTATGAAATGTTCATTCATTTCTATATGGCTTTTCACTTCAGGTATGAAATGTTCATTCATTTCTATATGGCTTTTCACTCCAGGTGTGAAATGGTCATTTAGTGTTATTCTAAATTCTGAAAAAAATATATAGTTATAATATTAAATGAGCATCAACTAACTAATTATTTCTATAAAACAGGGTAAATCGTTTCTTATAAAAATCGTGAAAAAAAAACATTTGAACTAACAACGAAAATATACGCCTCAATTTATATAAATATATTTGTTCGTTCAAATTTCCTATTATCATTGAATTCATTAGCCAATCAACGAGCAGTATTTTTAATATCATAGGTTAATTATCGAAATCTTATATTAAATATTAGATAACTTGTTCGTATCTAGGAGGTTTGCTATATACAATCTATGGAACGTGGAACGTCTTTGATGTTGCTGGTCATATATATTTTTTAAGGAGAGAGAGACAATTTTGTTCACACTTAGTTATCTCGTGTTCCTTCAATAAAGGTCACTGTGTATCAAATATCTTTCAGAGTTATGGTATCAATCCCGATATACATGCTAAAAAGATATAACTTCCTTAAGGTTTGTCCATGAGTGTATATTCCGTAGAATATCCAACTGGTTAATGACCTATACCTTTTCAAATTTAAAGATTAATTAAGATAAACTGGCTGTCGATCTCTCTAGATCCATTCCTTTAACGAGCTAATGTTCTTATTTATAAAATATTTGTATATTTCTGGGCCAATTTTGAGTGCTATTTAGAATAATATTTTAAATGAAAAAACACATAACATATCAATAATATTCTCTAATTTGACGTGTATAGTGTGAAGCGGAAGTTTTTGACAAGAGTGACATCCAAGCGCCAAGGATCTTCTGACGGGGAGGTTGAAAGCAAGTCTCACTTATTGTACTCCTTATGTTCAGTGCGATATATGATTAAACGATAGCTTTTGCTGCATCCCTTCGAACTCACGTGTATATCTTTGTGGAATTCTGATTAAAACAAAGAACACGAACAGCGTCTAGGTACGAAGTAACAATATTATCACTAATGCTTAATGGTCAAGATAGATTTCAGTAAATAAAAGGGAGTTATTCTATTTTGGATATCAGAATAATATTGTCTCAGTATCAATGATATTCTCTAATTTGACGTGGTCAGGAGTTTTATTGTCGATGGAAATAGCCAAAAGAATCGCGCTACAAGATCAATCCAATAACCTACTAAAATATCAAGTGGATACTTTATGTACATTAGAGAGCTGATCATTCCGCCAATATTTGAGGATCTAATAAATTAAAAGTCTAAAATCTCTCAAGGAAGGGATGATGAGACTGAAGAGGAGGTAATAAATTTCATATTTCCCCCTTTAAGGAGTTTACTCTGTGCTCTCCAATTTTGTAATCTATTAGAGAAACTGCTCAACAAACACACACGGGATGGATACTTTGACCGCTGGAGTCTGGTGATTATCAGACTTCTTGGAGAATAGCTGTCCTTTACATTTAGAATGCCTTGAAAATGAGCCTTTTATGATAAAGGACATGTTATTCAAACATTTTTAATAAAAAATTCTCTACAATTTTGAAAGATTATAGATATTTGACTAACCATGTCGATTTTCTACTCTTAAAATATTTTAGATGAATATTTTTATTTTATATTTAATATCTTTATGAAAAATGAGATAAGAATGTGGTAGTGGCGATTTCTATACACCCCACAGTATTATACATTATTCAAGTAAGGTATGAATACAGTTTTCCATAAATAAAATTCTCTAAATTCATAAGAAATATTTACACTACAATATAGATTTTTCCACATTTTTATGGATAAAATTCTGTAATTTAAATATCCCTTTTCACGATAAAATCTAACAATTTTCTTCGACAATACTAGTAATAATACATTACAATATTTCTTTAGATTCTTTCTATAAATGGTGAAATACTTTGAGCTTTTTGATACTAGAAATCTAAATTTGATTCTCGTTTGAAGACAAACCGTAAACTATAATTCATTTGTTTCAAATTCAGTGTAATTTTGCTATATCATCATTAAATTACGGACATCAGGGGCTTTCTTTCGTTGAAATCCTCCTCATGGTTTGACCCGACAAGACAAGCCTTTGATAAGCGACCATATCCAGTAGACCATATTACTGCATTTAATTAACAGAAATTATTCATTTCAACATTGTCTCGATTGGCTGAACCTCAATATCAGGAGACAACAAAATTTGGATAGGTTTGGTGTTGCCAATTTAAACTTGGGCAAAATACCTTTTTGTAAAATCAATTAAGTATCATTTATTTAAATAAAAATATATCTTTGATTATAAATATATATGCAAAATTTAGAAAATATAAATGTAACTGTTGAAAATATAAGTTGTGATGCAGGTTTTCCTGTAGGATGATTTTGGTGTGGTTGGTTAGATGCAGTCGTGGTGGCCACAGTGTTCAGAGTGATTTCAGGCGTGAATGAATTACACAAAAGGACAAGGCATGTTGGATGACACTTTAGGAAAGGGCGAGAGAGTGAAGCCGATGCCGGTCAGTGCAGGTCTGTCAATCATCGTGTCTCAGAGCGGACTGATCTGTTTTTTGAGCCAAAGGGGGTACACATGGTAATCCGACTTCGTTTTTCCGAGCCCTTCTTCTGTCTGGCTCCTGCTTATCCCTCAATCTAACTTTATTATTTTGTTTTGCATTACATTATAGCCAAACTGGCTAGTTGAATTTTGTTTTTACAGTTTTGGTTATTATACTATAGCTATATTACATATGGGGATATAAGTATGTATTGGAATATATTACAACATATATATACTTAATAAAAATAATATACTAAAGTATATACCTAATTAATCCTACTTTACAGAACAACTATTCTAATCCAGAACCACTGTTCAAAGAAGTAGATAAATATTTATGTATCGTGCCCCTCTTATATTTTTATTTAAACTCCATTTTGTTTTACACCCAGTGAAAAAGTTTGAGAGCTTCAAGAAGTTTTTTAATTGGAACAGTTTTTTTTTCTAACGCAGGAATTCTTAATTGGGAAAGCTGTTCTTATTTTTTAGTTGTTCTCCTCTCTTCTGTCAATGGAGATTGGGAGACATTAAAAGCATTCGCTGTCTTGTTTTATCTGATCTCATGTCAATTTCTCTGCTAGTGTGACAAATATTTAGACCATGATCCGTGGTGTATAAAACATCCGCTAGAATACCAAGTGGTGCAGGTCATGCTAATTATGGCAAGAAGAGGACCGAGACGGCTCATGCTGTTTGCACTAGTTTATAAATGTCGAACTAATTAGAATGTGGCACTTCTAGGTACGAGAGTTACGTTGAGCTACTGTTGAGCATGGGCACAATTCAGAGAACATTGCACTATTTGATGGGTAAAAACACTGTTCAATATTGCTTCCTAGCGAAAATGAGCTTTGACCACTAAGACTAATTCCTTAAATTTTTGCATGGATTTTTGCCAAAGCGTTTCTATGGGAGACAAATTTTAAAATTACATATGGTGTAATGGAGTTTATTCTAGTAATAATAGATCACACACACAAAGCCTTTATTAAGATACCTGTCTATACAGATTCTCCTCTCTCATTGCCGGCTTGCAACAATATCCCCACGAAGATCAACCACTATCATACAGTGGAGGAAAAAAACGATAAATCTAAGTTCCTTTTCCTGCTTACTGCTTTGTAAAAGTTGTACAGGGACAGATTAACCATTCGACTTGAAAAGTCGAAATACTGAGGTAAGTTGGCTATCGTTTACCTTTAGAAGAACGTTTCTCTTTATTCACTAATATACTGGCACTCAAAAATGTAATGAAATATTTGAGATATTTTAATTTCTATTATTCTTTTCAAAAATGTAATAAGAGATCAACTTTAACGAAGTAGAAAAGCGTCTGCTTTTTATCCAATTATCAACATGTCATATCGTTATTAGCAACCGTCGCTCAATCTTGTCTATTCAACTGGTTGCGGAAGTGTCATTTGTCACTGCCGACTGGAGCTGTTGCAACATATTTTTATTATTTTTATTCAAAATATTATTTTTGCATTAGGTAATTCTCACATTTCTATCCAATAGTGGGTAAGATATTTACATATCAAGTCTGGAAATTCTCATACATTGGGAAAGATGACCTACGTCCTGCTTATTGCTAATGGCACTTACTTCTTATAGTAATCCAATCCTTTTCCTGTGTAACATTCTGGAGAAACATGCAGCATCTCCACGGGTAGGGAGATTGGCATCACCCCAGTTTCTCAGGTAGATATCACCGTTGAGAATGGTTGGATAAGTCTTCCAGTTTACTTCTCTGGTATGACTTTAATATATAAAAATCTAGGCTTGACTCATTCCGTATTTTTAATCAAATATCCAAGCCTTTTGATCAGCTAACGCAGGCAAGGATCTATACACTCTAAAATCTACCTTCTCACACTAAAATAATTTTCCACCATCGGGCAACAGCCGCATCTTACAGTCCGGTCTCCTCGGTGAAGTTTGAAGTTGATTCGTCGACCTAAAGATGTGCAGTTTCGCTGGAGACTCATTCTTAACCTCTCATCGAACGGTGGAATAATCGCCTTGTACAAGCTTTGCCTCGTATATGTTCGAAGGAAGGAATCCTAAGTGTTCAACCACCAGGTAAGTAAGAATATCAAATAATCTATAATTTCCATTCATTATAATTTACTGGTTAAATATAATAATAATATTATTGAGATGTCAATATATAATTTTAAATATTATATATATTTCACGCGTGTCAAAACTATAAATTAAAACTAAGACTTTTTACACTTTTTATAATTTTTTAAATTGCAGAATTTGATATAGGGTCAAATAAAAGCAATTATATGATTTAATTTGCTTCTATATTATGATATATTTAAATAAATGTAATTCAATATCATTTTCCTATGAAGGGGTCTAATTCCCATGTGATATAGAGAAAACATCACTTAAAACCGAATTCATTGTTGATCAAAAACTATAAAATAAGTTATATGTAAATAAAATTACTTTTTTGGATAAATATTGCTTTAAAATGTGAATTTAAACGATCTTTCACTCTATAATACTAGAAATAATTTATATATTCTAAAACACTATATATATAAAATAGTTTAAACATTTACATGAAAATATACAAATAGGATATTGTGTGTGTTTTGTAATAAATAAATAAAAGGTCACAGTATGTAGATAACCACTCTCCAAACACACTAGTAGAAAAACCTATTTCACTACAATTTTGGAAGCATTATATTTAGAGGAAAATATTTTGTACATAGATATGAGATGTTGGTGTTAGAAAAACCTAGACCAAATTGATAATGCAGGTACATATCTATAAAGGATGTTTGAATTATTCACATAGGTGTGTTTATAGAGACATACAATGCAAGAAATACGCGGTGACATTATTTTTAACCGATGATAGCAATTTTATAGACTCTCACTACCGAGAAGAGGACAAATATTTAGAATAAATTTACACAATTCAAAAATAAGATTATTCATAGAAATGTTTATGATATTTATAATTTCTTACTCAGACCTGAAAGATAAAGGAGATACCCTTTTCTTAATATTTGTGTGTTACGATATTTAAAAAGAATAATTGATTTTTTGGGAGTTTTCTTGCTTAGTACAGTCGTTTGATAAATAATTTAAAATTCTCGTTTTCAAGTAATTCATTTTTAATTTTCGAGTGAAATACACGTTAAAATATATCCCGCAGTTAATATAGAATTTTTAATTTAATTCTGTATTATTGTAGATAAAAACAAAATAGTATTTACATTGTTTTTAAGAACTAACTAAAATAAACACATATATTAATTTAAAAGAAGACATGGCGTCGTAAAAATAATGGTCAAAATATTTATAATTAATAAGAAAAAAAAAAGAATATTATTTTAAATATTAGATAATATATATATATATATATATATATATATATATATATATATATATATATAAGTATATAAGTAGAAAATATATAAGTATAAAAGTAGAATCACTGTTATAATTTTGTTATATAGTTTCTACACTATATATATATATATATATATATATATTATAAAGGACTGCGGCGTGTGATTATAAACAATACTTAAAATTATACCGCATAAGTTTCTTTTCTATGAAAAATCAATATTTATTTTAAAGAGAAATATTTACTATTTCTCTTTAAAATAAATATTGATTTTTCATAGAAAAGAAACTTATGCGGTATAATTTTAAGTATTGTTTATATATATATATATATATATATATGAACGATCATATATACAAGGGTGGGTCAATAAAAAAACGATAAAAGTTTAATTAATAAAAATGAAATAAATGTATATAGGTATACACATTTAAATTGAACTCTTTTGTAATATTTAAAAAAAATCTAAAAAAAAAAAGAAACCATCTGGCAACATTTTTTCAATAAAAATGGCGACCAAAACAAACAGTTGCACCAAGTATGAAATGCGAGCAGTAATGCGTTTTCTTTATCATGAAGGAGTTAAACTATTTGAAATTTACTACAGAATGAAAGCTGTTTACAGTGATACATTTTTATCTCAAAATCGAATTTTTGAATAGGTTAGATAATTCAAAAGAGGCATAGAAATTTTGGGTGACGCACCGCGACCTGGCGCCCCGGTCAAGGTTAGTGATGAGGCAACCACCTGGGCCATTGACGAGATGATACAGAACTATTGTAATATTGTCGCGATATAAATTTAGAGTTTTATTGATCAAATGATAAACCTTGTAAGTGATGTTTTCCTCACAACAAAACTAGAAACAAGAAAATGAAAAAATCAGTTATTGAATTTACATACCTTCCTTATATAACATTAAACATAAAAGTATTTACATACTTACTAATAGAAACATTTGATTCAGATTTGATTTACATAAACCAATTTCGTGACAGATTTTCTTCCCCAGGAGAACAGCGTCCCGATGTTTTTACTCTTTACTTACGAAATATAGAGAAAGTACGCATATTTAAACGACATTGTTCTGTTGTCCAGGATCTTTGTAGGGCTTCATCCGCAAAACATGAACTACATCTTTGGACCTCTTCCTCCTGCTAGATTCGTTCACTGTCATTACTTCATAGTTAACGTCCGAAATATTTTTAGTTATCTTGTATGAACCGAAATATTTTTTTAAAAGCTTCTCGGATAAACCGACTTTACGCACGGGTGTGAAGATCCAGACCAGTTTTTTTTTTCAAAACTATTGAAAAGAACCGCATCATCTCCCATCTTACAGCTTCAGCCTTCCCTCTGTCCTTTATAGAAAAACACACCTACTCGCCTGTTCCTCTTAACCCCCCTGCAGCCTACAAATCCACGTGCGTAATCCCATACTCTTCCCTCTCAGTTAACCTCTCCCGTTTCCTCAAACCCTTTGGCATCCGTACCTTTTTTACTAACACACCTAACCTCCACTCACTCCTTAGACACCCCATCACAAAATCCGACTCCCCCACTGACCCTCTAACATCTACTGGCGCGGTCTACTCGGTCTCATGCCAACAGTGCCCTGCCACCTATGTGGGTGAGACCGGTAGGACCATCGCCATTAGAATGTCCGAGCACACACGCAACATCACCAACCGAGATCCCCGTTCCCTCATTTTTCAACACATTGCATCTTCTGGCCATTCCTTTGACACTGCTAACCCAACCATTCACTACAGAAATATCTCCAACCTACACCAAAGATTGGTTCTGGAATCCATTGTTTTCCTCCAAGCTACACAGCATAAATAGAAAAATAGACATTCCCGCAATCTACACAACCTACATCTCCAATTGAATTTTCCTGATTCTACCTCTGGTATATTAATAACCCCCTTCCGCCACCTCAGTCACACCGGTCAAAAACGGGTTTTCTCTCACTAATCATTAAATACCAATTCATAGATGGCAGTCCATAGCATAGTCATTAACCACACAAATTTACCCGTAATAGTTACTTAGATATATTTAGTTATGTAATATCATTGTAATAATTTTTCTAACTCTCTAATTTTTTCAAATATTAACACAATTTTAATTCATTCAAATCCAGACGCGCGAGTAGTCTCACGCGAGTGTGTATATATATCTTATTTTTGTTTTTGTTTTCTATGGTTAGCTGATATATATTTACATTGTTTAATTCTCAGTTGCTTAGTTGCCTTAATTTACCTTTAAATTTTATTTTTATTTTACCTGTAGAAGGGCATTGCCCGAAAGCTTGTAATGTTTTACAATTAAAAGAAACTCATCTTCTGAAACTTCTTACTTGACATATCTTACTGGAAGAGTCTTTGACCTTTACAGAGTTAAATATTGGACATTCGACCACACCTGACTGAAAGCACGAGTCTCGTGGCGCACGCGCCGATCTAAAAATATAACAAAACAACATCCTTGTAAGGTTCGCATTTCTAATTTTAAAATGGCCATTTTCGAAGAGCAGAGAATCTGCATTAAGTTTTGTTCTAAAATTAAAAAAAGTGCCACTGAGACGTATGAATTGATTAAAGAAGCTTTTGGCGATGCAGCTTTATCCCGTTCAAGAACATTTGAATGGTTTTCACGCTTCCTAAAAGGTCGGGAAAAGGTAAACGATGATCAGCATACCGGGCGTCCAAGATCATTACGTTGCGAGGAAAACAAGCTCAAAATAAAGGAATTAATTAAATCTAACAGAATAATTTCTATTAAAGATTTATCTTCAGAGACTGGACTATCTGTAGGACTGTGTCATCAAATAGTAACAAAAGATTTGGACATGATCCGGACGTCTTCAAAATTTGTTCCCCGGATTCTAACAGAGGAACAAAAGGAGGTTAGAATGGATGTCTGCAAAAACATGGTTGAAATGACTCGGACCGATCCAGAATGGATGCAAAAAATCATTACCGGGGATGAGACATGGGTGTATCAGTATGACCCGGAAACCAAACAT
Source organism: Cordylochernes scorpioides (assembly GCA_030710605.1). Lineage (NCBI taxonomy): Eukaryota > Metazoa > Arthropoda > Arachnida > Pseudoscorpiones > Chernetidae > Cordylochernes > Cordylochernes scorpioides. Next base: position 23,930,866 of record CP092877.1, on the reverse strand, counting down.
CAATCCACCCAATGGATTGAAAGAGGGGAACCGAAACCCAAAAAGGCAAGATTTACAAAATACAAAGTCAAGACATTGCTTATTACATTTTTTTATATTAATGGTTTGGTTCACCATGAATTTATTCCTTTCGGACGTACAATTAATCAAGAGGTTTATTTGGGGATAATGAGGCGCTTAAGGGAGGCAGTGCGCCTTAAAAGACCTGAAAGATAACAAAACAATGACTGGATACTTCACGTCGATAATGCGCGGCCGCACACAGCCCATGTTGTTTTGCAGTTCTTGGCAAAGCATTCAACCATACAGATCCCTCATCCACCCTATTCCCCCGACTTAGCCCCCAATGACTTTTTCCTCTATTCTAAATTGAAAATGAAGTTAAAAGGAAGGAAATTTGACAACGTTGATATGATACAAGCTGAATCGAAGGCAACCTTGAGGAACCTCTCAAAAATGATTTTATCTCCTGCTTCGACAATTGGAAAAAAAGATGGAACAGGTGTATTGAGGCAGGAGGGGCATATTTTGAAAAAAATATTAAATTAGTTTTTTTATTTGTTTTATTTTTTCAAAGATACAGAGCAGTCCAGGAAATTAATGAACGCACCTTGTAGTTCCAACAACACAATTTACGATATTTATAGCATTTTTTATGAAAAATAGATAACTATTAGTATTATTTATGCACGAAAAATATAGAGAGAAAACTAATTCTCTACCATTCCATGGCATTGATCGACATTTACCATAAGTTCTGGTGCTTATTTAAATTTTACAACATTCCGCCCAATTAATAGTAGTAAAATATCTGTAAAAGAGAAGAGCTCTCAGAAAGGAATTCAACTCATTAAAGACAGTGAATTGATAATAGGAAAGATGATACTATATTTGATGAATTACGAAACACTCAATATTACAGATCACCAATTTCATCTCCAATCATTGATCCAATATTTACGCTCTCAGTTATATGAGAGTGTAGTAAAAACTCTCAAGCATTTTGATATTATAAGAATATATCTGTCATCAAATAGAATCTAAGCTTGCTATTCCATCAACCAGTAAATATATTCTGAGAAGTAGCGTTGGAAAATGTTTATAATATTAATTTTTTTTATTATTTTGTTCAAATATATTATTATCATAAATATAATATAGGTTTCTTCTAGTAGTTCGGAACTTTTAAGTATAAATACTTACTTGGAGAGTTAATCCTAACGAAGCACACTTAGCTGATTTAAAACGAAACTTCTAACATTTCTCGCAACTTATTAAGCCTTAATTAGTGTAATTATTTTCAATTACCAACTTTCTTTCATCTAATTAGAGAGATAATAGAGAAAGACAGGAAGAGAAAGTAGGAATTTAATGTGAAATATGGGTTTTCTCTCCTATTTCACAAGAAGCTTTCAAAATCTCTATACAATGTAAGAATTATCCACGTATGTATAGTTGAAGGCTGTTACCTTCAATTCAGATTATTCGAGTCAGTTTTTAGATAAAGAGACAGAAGTGCAAGTATGTTAAAAAATGTCTTCCATAAAAAAGACGCTAAAACCTAATAGCCATCTATTTTAAAACCTCCATTCATCTTAGCTTCTATTTTGAAGAGAGAAAGAGTTAGTCTTTCTTTTTATAGATCTATATGCTTTCAGCAAAAATTCCAACTCGAAGATATAGTTTTGCGACTTGATTATTTCAATTATGATTGTGTGCTTGTTGTAGGCCAGCAGAAACATAACATTATTAAAATATAGTTGCAAATGATTATAATTGAATAAAAATAAAGATAAACTCATTTGCAGAGTATCTTCTGCAACTATATTTCAAGTATGAATTAATATGTAAACTTCTTTTTACGATATAGAGAAATACAAGATAATCATATTCCGCAAATCCCTCCAATAAAAGAAACTCTACAAATATTTTTTTCTTTATTTTCAATCAAAATCGTGTCGGTGTAGTTTCATTCGGTAAATTTATCAGATATTTTGTAGCGTAATTTAATAGAAAACCCATATACACACGCTGGGACAATTCTCTACTAAATCCTGAGTCATTGGAAAATATTTTCGATCTTAAATCAGATTGAGTCAAACACCGAATTCTTTAACATCTATATTTTTATCATTATCACGGCCATCGTTGATTTAAATGTGAGCCAACCGTTCTTGTCGATATTCACAATTTTCTACCAATTTTCCCTACCTATTTTCAAACAGACCGAAACACGCGCCATAATCAGAATTTAAGCAGCAGAGCTACTTCACAGAATTTATACTAAACATCCCTACATACCCATGAGAAAATCACCCAAATCTATATACAGAATTACACGCATCATCCCAAATAGCCATATAAATCAATGAATATTCTGTTTCCGGATAAATATGGTATGCGCGTATTTGAAAAACACGTCAGCCAACAGAACAACATAACACAAAATGGATATTCACAATATTCACAAATATATCATAATTCAAACAAAGCGTTAACACAATTTCCCAGATCTCAGATACGACTAACGTAATATTACTTTCGATAAAATAATCCCTTGAATCAATATTAAAATAAGAACATTAGGCCTCTAGGGAAATTTTCTTTTATATATACGTATATCGTATATTTTAAAACTGTATAATAATGACACTTCTAGTATATGTCGCATATCTCCCAATTGGTTGAAGCCGATGCCTTGAAATATCCTACCCTTCTTTTAAAATGTACACCGTTTCTATTAGCTACCACCCCCATATTTTGTATATATGCTATATCTTTATTAATATAACCTGTACACCCTTTTTGTATATAAACTAAAATTGATGATGTCAAAATAAAGATCCAAAGAGAGAGCGGTCAGCTGGTGGCAGGGACAGAGGGGTGGAAAAAGGCAACGTCCAGCCCATGTGGGGTCATGAGGGACATTCTTATAGAGACCCTCCTGTAAACAGGACAAGTTTTGGCAGAGGGTCAGCAGCAGATGGTTCTAGGGTGTGTTTCTCGGCAGTCCGTTTCAGGCTGTCTCTCACACAGTCTCTCCCTACATGTCTCGGTGATAAGCATCCAAGTTTGTGTCATGGCCTCTACCTCTGTCCCGTGGGCTGTCCCCGATCACTTTCGGTGCTAACATCTAGCCCTGCCTCTGCTTCTTGTTGTCCGCGTGTGGGAAGAACATCAACACTCGCCTCACGTACACGACTGCCAGCTTATCCATACATCGGCATTTGCAACAATATTACGTATATATGTGATAATGAGTTGCTGTCGACTTATCTGTGATGAGATCCTGTCGACTCTCGCTATAAGCTGTGGTAACCGGTGGTCAAACCTGTAGTAGCCGAGAGGGACAGTCAGGGCGTGGAGAGTTTTCCAGTACCTCTCTGCACTTTGGAAGACCTTTAACAGTTTTCACAGAGTACAGGCAGTCGTGGTCGAGGCAGAGTGGAAAGCTTGGGAATGTCCACACACCAAAACGAAGAGACACAGCTGTAGTAGGAAAGTTCCATGAACAGATAGGAGTCAATTTAAGAGCAAGATGGAGATAGAAGGGTTCTTACCGTTTTACATGGCGGTAAGGTGGTCCTGGCTACGACCAACAAGGGCTCACGCCGACGGTGAAAGGGGTGACTGCTGACTAACTAGGCTCGGCTAAAACCGAGGTGTTTATATACCATTCCCGAGGAGGGGGGGGGGAGTTGGACTTTAAACGTCTGCGGCATTCCGCACCCTTTGGACTAGATGGCAACGGGCTGCCGAATTCCTTTAGGGTTGTCTCGATTTTAGACGTTTTTGAACTTCTCAACCTTGCTTTAACTCAGCTCTTAATCTATTACATAGTTTTATTTATCTGTCCTCAGTTTGTACAAAGTACATTACATATGGTGATGCAATGACACAGGTTAATCATGCGTATAATTATTTATAGATGTGTTTCTATATACAACATGACAATCTTGTTATAAGTAGTATATAATATAGGGTTGTTGGTTTAAATTACCACATATATATTTTTTTATTTACAAATCTCTCAAGCTTTCGGCAAGAAAGCCCTTCTACGGGAGAAAATATTAAGAGAAACAGGCCATTCCTTCTCCCTATCAGAACCAAAGACCCATTACTCCAACATCCCCAATAGACTACAGAGACTTATCATGGAATCCATCAAATTCAGAAAGAACAATAGCATTAAAAGAAGAATAGACATTGTGGAAATTTATAATATACTATTACCTGAACCCACCCCATATCCTTCAAATGAAGATATCGCCTCTAAATAGCAAAAACGATAAGCATACGCCATCGAGGCCCGTGTTGATTCTGCATCCAAACAGCTGTAAACACCCAGAGCATTTTATTTAATTTTATATCTTATTTTATTGGCGTTTTAATGTAAAATATTTTCTATCGTGGAAGGGCTTTCTTGCCCGAGAAAGCTTGAGAAATTTGTAAATAAAAAATATTTTCAAAATAAACTTTTCCCTGGAGTCTTATTATTCTTTTTGTAATATTACCTTTTTAAAGCAAAGACCAATTCTCGAAGTCTTGTAAACACTGTGGAAGTTATCTGGATAGAAATAATTTTGTCGTCATTTTTCTCTTTTAGAATCCTTTAAATGTTGTTTGTTTGTATAAATATATTCAATAATAGATGCTAACCAATCAGAAACAGCAATAAAATCAGACTAACTCTCACTGAGGAGCAACTCTACTCCTTTCTATGTAAAGCTATTAGAATTTTATCTCTATATCAAGCTTCGAAATGTATATATTTAAAAATACACACAAGTTAAAATATTTCTCTGATGACTATTTACTGTATTTGTTAAAATGAAACAAGGTTTATAAATGTTTTATGACATATTTGAATAATCTCCCCATAGTTGGGTACAATCACAAATATATCTGCGTATTTGTAAAAATAACATATGCAATGTATGCGGAACAATGCTATAGATTTTTGCCGGTAAAAAACGACCTTTTTCCCCCAAACAGCCAAACATATTTGTCGAACATAGGATGATGGATGGCAGAATTTCTTTCCTATCCAATATTTTATTATAGCGATCGAATAGGGCTACCTCCGAGTTTAAATTTATGGATACTTCCAAATCAATATCCCCATTCTTAAAAAAAAAAGCTAAGATACACTTTGGGTTGTTACCTTTATTCCACCACCTACTCATGGTATAATGTATTTCACATATTTATACACGTGCAGGATCAGACCTATTTACATAGTGCAAGTACTCCGCTTGTTTACATTCCCCCCATTGATGCAGCTATTGAGTGATTAGAACAAAATAGTTTCCTTGCATTATATATGATATGGAAGCGATGGTCGCCTCTCCCGTCAAAATAAACGTCAGAATCTGACGCCATCTATTTTGACGGGAGAGGCGACCATTGCTTCCATGGATTAATTTCCTCCCGTCAAATTTTCCATCTATGTTTTGCCAATAGATTTGGCCCAGCCACATTGCCAGCAAAACACCTCTTTGGTAGATTGTGGGAATTCCATTAGATCCCGTGTGGATCTCATTGAATAAAGTCCGCCCTAGACTGACGAGGGCCATTAGCCCGAAACCATGGTCTCTAGGTGGACACTTATCAGTTTGCCAAAGTTGGTGTTGTCGCTTTGTCACCGTCCCGATGCCGCTAGTTGCGGCGACGGTCAATAGATGGCGTCAGATTCTGACGTTTATTTTGACGGGAGAGGCAACCAATACTTCCATGGGTTAATTTCCTCCCGGTAAATTTTCCATCTATATATGATATGTAAATAAAAAGTTTCCTTGCACATTTTAAAGATATGTAAATAATATACAATATATAAATAGTAGTTAAAGATGTTCGTTGTATACTCCTGTAGAAGGGATACCAGAAAGCATGAGAGATCGGTTAAATAAAGCAAGAAACTTATCCTCAGTGTGTTGTTACAATATTTTGTCTCGAAAATGAATTACGCCCACACCGATTTGGGTAAGAAACCCAGTTTATGATTACTAGAAAGTATGATTTATTAAGTCACATCACTATGAATAGTTTTTTAATCTAGTAACTGTGATATTTAATACTAATCTTCGTCAATATATTGTAACTAGCCGAATGACCCGGGCAACGCCCGTGTTTTACCCGATTGAATGTTTTGATTCAAATACTATTTGTAACAATTATAAATTGGCGCCTTATATAAATGCATATATTAGTTAATAACTATAGCCTATGTGCTTTATCTGTCTATGTACTGTTGGCTTCCGTAGGCGTCTCTTACTGGGAAAGAGAAAGAGAGGATTCCATTTAGTTATTAACTAATATATGCATTTATTTAAGGTGCGACCCGCTCCAACACAATAGTAACAAAAACCAAAAGGCGAGTGGGGGGGGGGGCATGATGGGGGGGGGGGGGGGCAAAGGTGGCGTGATCGTAGCCAACCAATAGGAGAGCGCCATTCCAAACAAAAAGCAAACGGTGACAGAGATGAAAACTGAAGAATTAAGAACGCATGACGCTCGTAACTGTATATTGAATTAATATTTCTATTATAGTCGGTTCTTCAATGATTAAACATCTTCATCCATGGTCTGTCTTTAGCGATAGTGTCAGCATTATTCAACAATTAACGATTGCTTAAATGTTTATTTCAAATATTTTACTCAAATGCTCTCTAAGGAATCAGTAACTAATACATTTACTAGCTGTTAGTCAGAGCTGAATGGATCAGATTATAATTAATGACTACAGGAAGAAAGGAAAGACCCATGTAAACTCTGCCATGAAAAAGAAACAAAGAATCTGTCGTATATTTATATTTAAATTATATAATTTAATATTGTACATATAATATTAATATTAAAATAATATTAAATTTACAGATTATTATTCTGCGATATATTGTATATATCATAACATATAATTTATCATCATATAATTCGATTGTTAACTTGTAATTCTTAAGCTTGCATCTAATACGGTGTAATATAATAAAAGCCATTTAAATAAATAAAGGCTAAAATATATGTCTACTTTTAAATAAACCTAAATACACCACATAATCGAAAAGAAGAAATGGACAGTGAAGAATATCAAGTGAAATGTATTTTTACAGAAAGAGAACGACATGGCTGAGCAAGAATCGCTGTTGCTAAATTGTACTATCATGGTAGGTCAGTCGAGTGAGGTCACTATTCAGTATAATATGATTTATTCAATTATCTATATATAAATTTTAAAAGTATAGAATAATACAAGAGAAACAATCGCCAGACATCATCTTTATTTCAACTTTATTCAACTATAAATACAAAGCGCGATGTCCCGCCAAGGACACTGGCGCCCAAAGGAAAGCAATACAAGAGAGAGAGAGAGGGAGAATCTTTTTATATATCCAAAAATATATGCACAAAGGCATTTACCATATTCTTGAAATTGGTTTCAAACAAGCATACTATATACATAAGTAATTTAATTTGAACACACCTCAAAACAAAGAAAAAAAGGGAAAAAACATCATATATACAGCACATACAGTTACAATTATACCTAACACTTGATATTATTTAAAAACTTTGATATAAATTTACAAAATCTATTGAATTCAATGTATGAGTCCCTGCTGGATATCAGTTCTCTTGGATCGGTACAGAGAATACCGTTACTGAGTCTGTAGTCTTGAAATGCTGGGCACTTAAGTGAAAGATCTTGAAGAAGGAATAAAAGTTAACGGCGACCAGATCCTTTTATTTATTTATTAAGCCGATTATACAGCACAAATAAAAGAAACTCCTCCCGTTAACTTTCATTCCTTCTTCAAATATAGAATATATATTATAAACAGACACTTAGCTATTGAAATAACATAGGCATTATATCTGAGTTAGAGTTAATTTTTAATATCAAATACATAGTAAAAACTATATGCGTAAAAAATATTTTTAAAGTTTTAAAAAACTAAGTTTTTGCTACGTTTTTATTTTAATTTCAATCTTCAAAAGGAAATCTTTATTTTGTGTGCCGACAAAATATACGAAAACGTTTAATTAATATTTGTTTGAAAATATAAACCATAAACATAAAATGTAATTAAAATAATTAGCATTTTTATATAAATACTTCTCACGTATCTAATTAAATAATTAAAAATAGTTTTTTGGGGTTTTAGATGTGTGCATATAAGAATATCAATTAATTTAATGAAAAGGGAATTGTTTTAACATTTTTCAAATAAATTACTATAACTAATATATTTTGAAAAGCATTTATGTGAGCTATAATTGGTAAGAATAAATATTTTAGTAATCCTATTTCTAACAAATTTGTAGTATATAGGCTCTAACTGTAAAATTCATTCAGTAAAGATGAGGTATGTTCGAATTCACCGTGGTCAAGCCTTTCACTAGGCTGTAATGAAGGAAAAATCGACTGTACAAGGCAAATAAGTTTCTATTAGTGAACCAGGTGTACATTGTGTGGGTTGAAGAGAAGTTATTCACAGTCTCAGTGGAGTCTCACTGTCTGCTGTATCTGGTAAACTTCGATGAGTCCTCAGTCCCCCAAGTCTGATATTGCCTGAACCGGAGTTACCTCTGTAGTATAGAAAATATTTTCCTGCAATTTCCTCATCACGATGGATAATAATTACCTCTGTTGGCAATCCCTGCTGGGTTTGAGAGAAATGTCAAAATTAATTCCCAAATCTACCTGCAAGACTCTTTACTTTCATTTTCTCGACAACATTTCTCTGGTCGCAATTTCGTGTTCTAGCAAGACTAGGTTTCAGGTTGACGATCGCTTTTAACCATAAATATTTACATATGTTCTTAGGCAAAGACATGTGGCCCTCAAACTCACCGAGAATGTGAAGTCATTTGGAGAAAAATGTCTCTTCTTCTCCTCTCACAAAAGTTTGAAGTCGCTGAAGAAAGCCCTGCAGCGAGATCTACGTCAACTACCTGAGGTGTGGTCTGTCACCTAACGCCTCCCTGCATACCCTATATATAAACAATGTTTATATACCAACAAAGTTATTCAACAATCAATAGCTATGTAAATATTTAATATGAATAGATAAGCCTCATATTTATTTTTTTTTTCAATTGTTCAAAATCGAATTTGATAGAAAAAAATGTCACGAACTTTCATCATTAGAAAAGACGTCGTTATTAAAAAAAGCACCGAAATTTTCGATATCAACTTGATACTTCGGAATTCAAAGCCCATTACGATGTTCTAGGAATATAAGCACAGTATTGTAGAAATAATATAGTTCTATCAGCCAATATTCAACCTCAAATTTATTGTCCCGAGATTTCGGCGACCTCAGGAAGAAGTTAGTCGCCAAAACATCAGGACAATGGAAAATTGATGTAGCTCTATATACTTTATTCAGAAAACTCCTAAAGACAGAAAATGGTTTTAACATAAAAAAAAGAACATTCATGCTCCTTTAATATCATAAAAGCTTCCGCACATTCAGAACGACATCTGGAAGTTTTATAAACTTTTGTTCTTTTCTATATCTTAATTGGAATGGAAAGGTTACATTATCACATGTGTGTTCACGAATTTTATTAGAGAATTTTATAATATCACTTTTAATAATTACATCTCTAACTTTTGTACGCCCTTGATGCAAATGGCCTGAACTTGATAAACTCATATAATTAAAGATTGTGAACTTCGCGTCTGGATTTATATTAGAATCTACTAAAGTAACAGTTATACATCATTTCATTTTATATTTCCCACTTTGTTTGTGGGTAACGGCAAAACAAGATTTCAAAACGCGGTATTGTACGAAATTTATTATTTTATTACATATTTGGCATAGTTGAATTATTATGCTTCACTTATTTTCATATGATAAAATTGGGATATAGGTCTACCTATAAATATATATATAAATT
>CP092877.1:23802355-23920860 GCA_030710605.1 Cordylochernes scorpioides | reverse complement strand
AAACTTTGATATAAATTTACAAAATCTATTGAAATAAATGTATGAATACCTGCTGGATATCAGTTCTCTTAGATCGGTACAGAGAATACCGTTATTGAGTCTGTAGTCTTTTGAAATGCTGGGCACTTAAGTAAAAGATGAGTAGAATCTTGAATGCGGCATCCACAAAAACAGCCCGGATCCTCCGATGCGCGGATTCTTTCCAGAAAACTCCCGAAATTACCATGGTTGGTTACAAATTGTGTGTTGAAGATATTTGTGTCAAATTGAAGATATTTGAATATCGTTGCTCAAGCCTTTATGCAAAAGCAGACCTAACTCACAATATATTACACTTCAGACCTGACACCTATTGTGAATGAATTCATCTGTTGTTAGGTAGGAAGACCCAAAGGTTTGAGCAACCATATTGATATAGATTCTATAAAGCTGTCCCTCTATCATTTTTATTGCCAACGGACCATATGATAGAGGGGAATAATAGCTTTGGAACGTCATATCTGCTAGATAAGTTTCTAAGTAATAGAATCAAAGCATGCGAGGATGCGTATCTTATTAGTTTTAATAAAGGCGAGCTTTCGGGCTAATAACCCTTCTTCAGGACATCATATCTGACTGATCTTGCATCTTATATACATATCCATATTGACAAAAATCAGCTTATATACAAAAATCAAACGTATCAGCCAATCAGTTAGAAAAGTAATAGCGAGAAATAACCGCGTGTCCCGAGCATATCAAGTAGGAAAAACACAAGAGACTTCACGATTAAGCCACGATACAGTTTAAGGCTGCATGAGTAAAATTAATCCAAAATAATACGTGCAGGCAATGGTCTCCTAAGGTACATTATGGCAATATTGCTTTGTATATGTCAGGGATGTCTATATCTCTATTAATACTGTTATGTCTTAAAGAGACCTCGAATTCCAAGTACAAAAAATAACTTAGGACCCTATGTAGGAATAAGATTATAACAACAGATGAACTCCAAGGTTTCCTTTCGAATCTGCATGGTCAGGCCTATATCTACGGCCTCCCTATGGTACATAAGATAAATATCCCCCTTAGACCAATAGTAGCCTTTCACTTCTCCCCCACAGCCCCGTTAGCTCAGTACTTAGCTAAGATAATCATACCCATACTTAAAGAGGGCGCCGCCTCGATGTCCATCTCTTCCACACCTAATTTCTTAGCCCATATACAACAATTACCGGTTGTCCCTAATAGTCTTATGATCTCTTTTGATGTCATCAATCTATACCCCAGTCTCCCCCACTCCCTTATCTTAGGATGAACCACAGAATTCCTCCGGTCGCACGGGTATACAGCAGATATGATATCTAAGTTAACCACCTTAATATCGATCTGTCTAAGCAACAGTATCTTCAATTTTGATAAACGATATTACAGGCAATCCAAGGGCACTCCCATGGGTAGCCCTTTGTCCTCACCACTCTCTGAAATAGTTATGCGAAAAGTAGATAGTTTAATCACAGGCCATTTCCCAGCAGATATTCACTCTTGGTTTAGATACATAGACGATATTTTCTGCATAGTCAAAACAGAATCCTTGGACAGTATACATATCAAATTAAACTCACTATTTCCGGACATCCAATTTACAGTAGAGAAAGAAAACAATTTTTCCTTAGCTTTCTTAGATATCATGATTACTAAACAAAATAACAGATATATCACCAATGGACACTATAAGCCCTCCTTTCATCCCTCCTATATACACTATTCCTCATACTGCCCCCATAGCCATAAAATTAATACTGTCAAAACTCTTTCGAAACGTATTTTTACTCACTGCTCAACATCTGAATTTAAACAAACAGAGACCCAAAATGTGATTAATCACCTAATGAACTCAGGTTACGCCAGAAACTTCATTCTCCGACATTTTCACAATCCCCAACAGCAACTTAATAGTCAGACTTATAGATCGACTTGCATCATTCCATACTCTAACTATAGTACCAACATCTCTAGACACTTAAAAAACAAGGTCGGAATCCGCACCTATTACACCAACACTCCTAAATTAGAAACAATAGTTAGGAACCTCATCACCAAAAACAGTTTTCCCATTACCCTACCATTTCTTACAAACTCCGTGTATTCCTTAAAATGCTCAGATTGCAACAGTTTGTATATAGGAGAGACAGGCCGAAGAATTAAGGATAGGATAGAAGAACACCACAGAAACGTTAGAAACAGTGAACCCAGATCTCTCATAGTGCAACACATCCAACAGACAGGACATTATTTTGATACCTCTCATCCACAGGCATATTACTCAGATATCAAGAGCAAATACAAAAGATTGGTCGTCGAGGCGTTGCTCTCTTTAAGACATAACAGTATTAATAGACATATAGACATCCCTGACATATACAAAGCAATATTGCCATAATGTACCTTAGGAGACCATTGCCTGCACGTATTATTTTGGATTAATTTTACTCATGCAGCCTTAAACTGTATCGTGGCTTAATCGTGAAGTCTCTTGTGTTTTTCCTACTTGATATGCTCGGGACACGCGGTTATTTCTCGCTATTACTTTTCTAACTGATTGGCTGATACGTTTGATTTTTGTATATAAGCTGATTTTTGTCAATATGGATATGTATATAAGATGCAAGATCAGTCAGATATGATGTCCTGAAGAAGGGTTATTAGCCCGAAAGCTCGCCTTTATTAAAACTAATAAGATACGCATCCTCGCATGCTTGATTCTATTACTTATATTCTTCAGAGGATTTCAACCTACTTTAGATAAGTTTCTCTTCAGAAAATAGATAGCGACTGTAAGTTGTAATTTGATTCTCTGTAAGTGATATGATGCCAAATCTCTTATTTGACTTCGACGTGTGGCAAGTTGAATACAAAACATTTGAGAATCACAGCTCTATCAAAATACTTAGAAAGATTGGCATCGTATTCCACCTCATGAACATTCTTTTTATTTGTTATCAATTTTTTTTAAGAAGAAGAAAATGATTGTGTATTGTCAAGTCTCGGAGGGCTCCAAATCTTCAATTAAAGAGTAGAAGGAAAGAAGACAAGAAACTCTTGTAATTTCGCGAGTTTTACAATAAAACTCGATCTCTCGAACTTCGACTTGTCGACCTTTCTTGCCGAAGACTCGCGTGATGACGTTGTTGGATGGTCCTTTCATCTTTGAGGATTTGTTCCTTCTTTGACTTCGGATTTGGAAGATGGAGCTCGTAATATTCTACAAATCTATGTTGCCTTCTGCTTGAAAATATTTTGTCTTCGAAAAAGGTTTTGGATGACGTCTGATAGCTTCTTCGTTCGTCTTTACCGCCCGGTACATGACTTTAGCCAGATAGGCTGGATCGGTGATTCTCTGAAAGAGCACAAACTCTCCGAAACCTAGCTGAAATATTGTATATTTATTCGAATTCAATGGCACAATAATATTATTCTTCTTGGTGTTGTTACTTCTCCAACATTTTGTGAATATTGTCCACTTAGCCATGGTTCAAGTTCAGCGGTGATACTTTTGGATCAAATGGTTTTACACTTATAAAAATCCAGTGCTATTAAGAAAGTGGCTTTAATTATACCCAAACACTAAACCTCTTTAAACTTGCGCTCCTCGTGAAATTTAATTAAAACTTTTGTTTTGTTGTTTAGGTGATTTGAATATCAAAATAATTCATCTTTTTTTTTTGGTATTTTAACATGTTGGCACTCTTTCTTGTTTCTACATATAATTACGACATTGAGAATATGAACAGAATTTTGAGAAAAGGTTAAGCAAAATAAATGAATATATATATATATATTTCGTGGATGGCTTTTCTTGATTTATCAAGAAATTGGGTTGGCCAAATATCACGGAGCAAGCTAAATGAACGTTTAGTTTATTTTTACTCCACTAGATGGCGCTCTGCCATCTAAAAAGCACATGTGCTCGTGGTCAGGAGATGTCTTATTTATTTTTAATATATATATATGTTATATTTAGAAAAATTATGATATATTATATTTAAGAATGAGAGATTTCTGTTGTATTTTGATTGTTATTTAGAAATATTATTTGTTGCTTAATTTTGGTATACATGAGTATTTTACGATATTTTCTGCAGTCGTGGGAATGATAAAATAGTTTTGATCAGAGATTTCTTTAATTGAGCTGAGGAATATATATATGGAAAACATAATTTTGTAAAAGTACCGCCTGGCTTAAGGCGAGTAGAACAAGGAAAAAAATATATATTATTTACATAATGCACAAAGATTTGAACCGGCCATCGGGAAAGAGAGAGAAAATATCTTTATTTTACGGGGCTGCTAACCAAAATGAATGATTTTTGAGCCCCGATGGACGCATAAAGCGGAATATATATAAAGCATAGTTGGGGGGCCTGGGGATGGGTGGCCAGGGATCATCGCAAGGGATCCTAGGATCTGGCAGTGGAGGTGTCATCGCAGGGGGGAGGAAGCTGGAGAGGTCAAGGAAACAGCGCCTTGATGGGTGAGAAGCCTGGATGGAGGCCAGTTGAGGAGGCAGGAGGTCCTGGAAGCCTAGAACTTGAGGGCTCTAAGCTTCAAGATGGGGCAGCTTGAGGCTCTCGCCTCGTGCTTGTCTGGGAGGCCCTTGGCACAGCAGTTGGCGCACTTGGAAGTGTGCCAGTCGGCAACTGAGGAAAAGGCACGGCCTTCATGGCCGCTTTCACCGCAGTGGAAGCACGTGGGAGCTCTGGTGCATTGGGCAGAGTTGTGGCCGAAGCCACAACAGCGGAAGCAGACTCGTGCGCGGATGGACTCCTCGAAGTTGAGGATCACACCATCCACCACGATCCTTCCACGATTTCCTAGAGCTCTGAAGGTCGTGAGGTCCACCTCGATGAAGGCGGTGCAGGTCCCGTTTCTGGGTGCAGAGCGATGCGCCACGCGCACCACCTTGTCCCCAGGGAGTTGGCTGACAGCAGGGGTTTCCAGCAGCGTCTCTTCAATGGTGGAGTTGGATGTTTCCTCATCCACTTTGAAGAGGCAGATGCGAGGCAGGATCACCTTCTGTTGGCGGACCTTCATGCCATCCAGCTTGTTGGCCAGGGAGGTGGTAACAGCTGGGATGGTATCGGGGTTGCTGGAGTGGAGGACAAGCTTCCCTTTGGTTCGCAGGGAGGCCCAAACGCCTTGGGGTAGAGTGTGGGCAGCGCGGACAGCTTTAAGCATTGCTCTTGGGTCAGCCTGTGGGTCATCAGAGATGACCACTGTGTAGGCCGCCGATTTTTCCCCATGGAGGACCACTTGGGCGGCCGCAGGCTTGGGGACTCGGGAGGGCGCAGGTTTTGCGGGACCATTGAGGTTGGTCCTCTTTGCGGGCGGGTAGGGAGCCTCAGGCTGCTTCCTTTTGGTTGGAGCGGGAGTGGCGGGCTTGGTGGGGTCAGTCTGAGTGCTGGTTTCCTTGCAGGAGGGAGAAGGGCTGGTTTGAGTGCTGTGGCAGGCTGTCTGTGGCTTGATTTCGTCCAGTTCCTTAAAGGACGCGAGGGTGCCAGAGAGGTTCTCTACCTCGGCAATGAGGGCCTTGATCTGCTCAGACCGTAAGTTGATGAATTCCATTAGGCTTTGGAACAGGTAAAATCGGGAGGTAGGGTAAGTATTCTGTATTTTCTGCTCGAAGTTATGCTTCACCTCTTCGTTCTCCATCTCCAGTTGGGCGAGGGTTACGAGGGGCTTCTCGGCATTCTCGGCATTCTTCTTCTTCTTCCTAGGAGCCATGGCAGGAGCAAATTGTTGTGACCAACGATCTAACGTATATTGGTATAATTAGAAGATCTACTAGAGATGGCCAACGGGGAAGAACAACAACGAGTTTTTATATGCAAAGCGTGACCTCTGGCGGTCGATTTAACAAAATATTTGTAAGGCCATCGGGAAAGGACAACAACGAGTTTTTATATGCAAAGCGTGACCTCTGGCGGTCGATTTAACAGAATATTTGAATCTATGATATATAATTTTAAAAATAAAATAATATTTTTATATAACATATATATAACCAAATATTATTTGTAGGTCTCCTTTTATGAAATCTCGCTGCTTAAAAATTAGACAACTCTAGGAAAGCGAAGGGACTTCATAATGGGTAAGTGTACGTCAGCAATTAATTCAAAGGTTCTGGAGACCATATCGTGGTATATATCTAGCTTTGGTTGCCTAACATGACATCATATTTCCATGCTGTAAACTGTGAAATGGATTCAAACGTAGCTGTTGTTTGTTAGTGCTAATTTTAATGGAGATATTTTCGCCATTCATCCAGCATCTTCATTTAGCATTGTGGTTTTTTAAAGTCTAGCCGCTTGGTTCAAGATGGCGTATTAGATGTTCTCAGCTAACCGTCATATCTGATGGCCATTGGCCAACTTCCACCTTCCGGGCTGGCGCTCTCCCGCAGGAATTGAATAACCAAATAACTACTATATATTATGAATTTGAATGCATTTTCTCTTTCAATATGAAAAAAGAAGCTTTTCTAGAGAGATGCCCAAGCACAGTCAAAATCCAGGGAGGTCGAGTGAATCTCATTGGAAGTTTACTTCACAACTATCCTGTCGTCAAGTTAAGAAGGCCGCTACTTCCCTAGGCTTGATATATCAATAAACTGGGTTGGCCAAATATCAGAGAACAGTCTAAATCAACGTTTAGTTGATTTCTGTTCTACTAGATGGCACTCTGCCATCTAGAAATACTCATGGTCAGGATATGCCTTTTTTTGTTTTCAATATGTATATATTGTTTATGTTCGATAATACATTTCCTAGATCTAATTCGCACAAAGCGTGCATAGATGTATTGTCTTAATTAATTTTATTCCATGAAGAAAGGCACATGAACAACATTTTCCCTAAAATTTACAATAAATTTTGTAACCATTAAAAAAAGGGAAGCATCTGTTTGATATTTTCAAAGTTAGAAGCTGTATTCTAGAAAGGAAATTGAAATAGTTTAGTGTTATGCCTTGTAGGATCTATATCATGTGAGAAAATGGATTTTCATTTATAAATTTCACTATTTATCATTTTAGAACTGTTAGTTGAAATATAGATAAAATAAATGTTTAGTAGTTATTATATCTCTTAGTAAAATAAATTATTTTTAAGAGAAGGTTGAATTGTTAGAACAATCATAGCAACACACAATAGAGGGCTAGATATATTTAAATGAATAAAAAATATCTCAGTCAACGAACATAATAGATTTGTAACTTCTAATAGTATATAAATATAAAAGGTTTCTGAACTTCAAGCCAAGATGAAGTTTTGTAAACTTAGCTCAACATAATATGTATCACTGGTAATAAGATGCAAATTGAGAATAATAAAGGAAATGATTGGAACAATGCAGAAGATGCAAGATCTGGCCGCTGATCTAGAGGACTCTTGATGGAAAAGTTCAAGGAAATCATGGAGTGGTGCCCCACGCAGCTGGTTGCAGAGGCATTACTTTGTGAAGGAATTAATCAGAGCGGTCTCACAGCTGCAAGATCTATAAAGAAAGAAGGAGATATTTATAACCCAGTTTGCTGGAGCGCAGAACGCCGGCTATAAAGGCATCGTTGGCTCAACTTTATATAGGCAAGTCACATGTTCTCCTGATAATGTACCTCATCAATTTATTTGAATCTCCTGTATATTAATCAAACAAATGCTACAGATTTCTGAAAATAAGTTTATTTCTCTTTATTAAACGTGATCCCGAGCTTTCAGGCATCTTCCAAAGGGGTACATACATAGAAACATTCGAAACTATTATAGACGCGTATGAGTCTTTAAAAAAAAACAATTCTACTGCCCTTACTGCGATGAAATATTAATGGGAGAGCCTGGCTCAGCAGTAAGGGCAGCATAATTGTTTCTTTTTTAAAAAATAATCATACGTGTCTATAATAGTTTCGAATTTTCATAACAGATGGTAACTCCGCCTTTGCCGGTCCCAAGCCCGGATGAAAAAGGAGGAGGTGGAGCAGTAACAAGCTTGGTAAAAAACCTGGGTTCAGCTGGCCCGGCTGATAGTACCCTGTAAGGGCTCCTGATCCAGGGATACAGGATGAGCAGCGTCTGTACTCCATGTTAGGAGCGGCTGCACATGGCGTCTGTTCCTCATGTTAGAGGCGGCCATTTTTTTTGGAGCCATGTCGGCCTGCCACTGAGTAGTGCTCCTAGTCTTGATGACAAAGGCAGACGCATTTTACTTCACCCAGTGTGGAGATAAGAAAGAAGAAAAAGAAGATAACAGATGGCGCGTTAATGCATCATAACATAGAAACATATAAACGTCGTTAAGATGTTTCTATGTACTCCTGTAGAAGGGCAATGCTGCACGAAAGCTTGAGATCATGTTTAATAAAAATATAGAAACTCATCTCCAAAGACTTGTAGCATTTGTTTAATGTTCACCATCTTTAGGAAATTCCAATTTACTATTTTTATAAACGAATCACTATATTGGAACAATCTGTTGTAATAAAATTAACACAAAAAGACAGATTTCATTTAATTTAAACTTATTGTCAAATTTATGCTGAAGTTTTATAAACGAACAATATATCAAAAGTTTAAAATAAAGGCATATCCTGATCGTGAAACTAAAATTGCTGATAGCTTGCGCCATCTTTCGGAATAAATATCAAATAATCGTTATTTTTTAAATTATTACAGGCCAAATACCCGTTCTTGATTAAACATGAAGAGCTAAACACGTACGCGTTTGGGGCTGTTGACCCTTATCATCGTGGTTAAAGCTGTACCTCAATAATAGCTGGTTTTTGAGAATATTCTGGCAATGTATTTCTTTTCACATATATCATCAAATATTATCTCTACAGATCTTACTGCGATGATAAAAGGTATTGAATGAATAAGAAGACTTAGCTCATCAACGGTAAACCCTTTCAGCGGTTTCGCTAAATTAATATTCAGACCGCTCTACTATTGTATTGGATTGGGTTTGTTATATACCCTGTATTTACTAAAGAAGGCAGCTTAGGGGTGTTTAGTGAAGCTGTGGACATAAACTTATAGCTCTGTAGAGGTGTATACATATAATTACAAGAAATTGCACATTTATATTCAGACCTATTAGAAAGGCGATGCCATTAGCGCCTAGCCATTATAAGAATTTATTATATTATTATATAAAATTATCTATATATATAAAATTGAATGTCTGTCTGTCTGTTTGTCTGTACTCTATAGATTCAAAAACCATACATCCAATCGCCGTGAAATTTTGGGATATTATTAGATATCAAATTATAAAACTATTTTTGAGGCGTAATATTCTTTTTAAAATAAAACAATTTCTACTGTCCTTACTGCGATGGAAAAATTAAAGGGAGGGCCTGGCTCATCAGTGGTGAACCCTCCCAGCGGTTTCGCCAGTTTAATCTACCATACCGCTGTTATATTGCATTTTTGGAACTTCCTTTTATAGTTGACTGTTGTAAGACTCTTGGAATGGGTATTTTAGAAGAACTATGGACATAAGTTTTTAGGACAGCAGAATTAAATATAATTATAAATATATAATATGCTTCGAGCAATCGCTCTTCCGCAAATATCAAATTGTGTCTTTTATTTGAACAATTATGTTACGATGCACTAGCGCGCCATCTGTTATCAAATTATAAAACTAATTGTGAGGCGTAATATTCTTTTTAAAATAAAACAATTTCTACTGTCCTTACTGCGATGGAAAAATTAAAGGGAGGGCCTGGCTCATCAGTGGTGAACCCTCCCAGCATTAAATTTGATATTTGCGGAAGAGCGATTGCTCGAAGCATATTATATATTTATAATTATATTTAATTCTGCTGTCCTAAAAACTTTTGTCCATAGTTCTTCTAAAATACCCATTCCAAGAGTCTTACAACAGTCAACTATAAAAGGAAGTTCCAAAAATGCAATATAACAGCGGTATGGTAGATTAAACTGGCGAAACCGCTGGGAGGGTTCACCACTGATGAGCCAGGCCCTCCCTTTAATTTTTCCATCGCAGTAAGGACAGTAGAAATTGTTTTATTTTCAAAAGAATATTACGCCTCAAAAATAGTTTTATAATTTGATAACAGATGGCGCGCTAGTGCATCGTAACATAATTATTAGGTATATCACCGGGAAGGTTTTTGAAAATAATTTCATGAATATCTTGAATATCCTTAGAGTTATTTGCAGATTTGTAGATTTAACTCGCAAGCAGCGCCCCCATTGTGACGATGATAACAAGTTTTCTTATCACTAAGTTTGTTATCTTAAATATTATTTATCAAAAGTAAGATTATCTCAGGATGACACGGCAATGTGACACGGGAAAAAATGTTCACTAGATAAAACTATGATTTTCTAATGTAGAAAATTAGGAAAGACAAAATTCAGGATGACACGGCACACAGGGACCGGGAAAAAATGTTCACTTTATCGAGAGATTCAAATTTACGAGTTTCAAATTATCAAAATATATCTTTTTTTTTTATAAGTTTTTAGAGAATTGTTTTAACAAATGTTCGCTAGACAAACCTTTACTCGGGTAAAACCTCGGGCGAAGCCGGGTACGTCCGCTAGTTAATAATAAATTATATGGGTCATAAATATAGTTCAAATTATTATATAAAAATTAAACACACGACTCATAAGTAGTTTAAGTTTACAATTAAAAAAAAAAAGAACATTGGAACAAGGTGAAAACAAAAGTATACACAAACCTATTTGTATAAAGATAAAATCTCACTAAATTTTCCAAATCCCAAACCACCGAGACCGTATTGATGATATGATCTTTAGAAGCAAACAAGATAGCTATCAGAACAACAACAACTTTCCTCGACGAGGGAAGAAAAAATGTAAAATTGATTTGCAATTAAGTGCTCTCTCCGTTGCTAAGATACAAATTGATGATTGAATTGAAGAAAAGTTTTTAATTATTATTAGTTATGGAAGTTCAATTAATGTTAATGAATTATTTTGTTTTCTTTTCTTATTAGAGAGTGTTTTTTTTTTATTGGAGCCGTCCGATCTGGTCGGTAGAACAGGAATATTTCTTCAAATTAACGGTTGGTAAAAAGTAGATATACATATTATACATATTTAGATTATTTTATACACTCTATAAAGCCTAGATATTCAGCGCGTGTGGAAGATTAAGAAACTCATCTAAGTTTCTTTCTTTCTTTTTTTATTTGTTGAGTCCAGTGTTTTTCTGCCATCTTTCGTAACTAACAGGAATCTTTATATACAGTTACGAGCGTCATTCTTCGTCGCCTCTGTCACGGTTTGCTTTTTTTTTTTTGGAATGGCGCCCTCCTATTGGTCGGCTACGATCACGCCACCTTTGCCTCCCCCCCCATTTTTGTAACTATTGTGTTGGAGCGGGTCGCTCCTTAAATAAATGCATATATTAGTTAATAACCAAATGAAATCCTCTCTTTCTTTTTCCCAGTAAGAGACGTCTACGGAAGCCAACAGTACATAGACAGATAAAGCACATAGGCTATAGTTATTAACTAACATATGCATTTATTTAAGGCGCCAAATTATAATTGTAACAAATAGTATTTGAAACAAAACATTCAATCGGGTAAAACACGGGCGTTGCCCGGGTCATTCGGCTAGTACATATATAAAATAGAAGGGAAATACAACAATAACAACAACAAAAAGGTTTTAATTAGGGCCCATTTCCCTATATGGATTCGCCATACAACAACAAAATAATACAGTAATTTTTCCTCCCTTTCCCCATGTGCACGTGAACCTTTGAAAAGGGATTTATTTACACATCTTTTCTAAAACTTTCCTCACTACCTCTTTTGTGTGTGAATCTATTTGCAATTATTCTGTAGAAATTATAGAGTTCTATTGCTATATTTTTCTTTTCTGAAATAGTTCTCAGCGTCTGCAGTGGGTTGCTAAATCTCCAGAAAGTGTTTTTAAGAGTTTTTCTTCTTTCTTCACCTAAATATTTGCTTTATATGTTATAGTAGGAGATTTCATCAGATATCATAATTCCACAAATCCTGCAGTGAATGTTTTCCTTTTTGATGAATGGAATATGACTTTCTCTATCTAGAGTTGAAGTAATTCTAGTCCATGCAATGAAGGCTATTATTTTCGATGACAGATTTCATGACAAGTATCGTTCTGGCATAAAATAATTACAGAGAAGTTTATAGTTTGAAAAACTTTCGAATTGTTGAGTCTGGCGAAGTCTTGTTGAATAAGCTGTTCTATTTTTGTTTTCATAATCTTAGAAAGTTCTTTTTTAATTGTATCATAATTCGGTGGGATGTTCAGCCATGATTGACAAAAACAGTTTATTATATCATTAACGGTTTTGTATAATCCTATAGAGTTCTTTGACATTTGATGTACTTATTTCAGTCTGTTCCAGCATAATTTTGGCAGTCTGTAATCGTCCATTTCCAGTATTCTCATGTAGCATTTCAATTTTAATTTTGTGGCGGTAGCAGTAAGTGAGATTTTTCCAGTTTCCAATCTTAGTATTTGCCCCGGGATATATCCAGGTAAATCAAGAAAGTTTTTTATAAATGAGGTTTGAAGTTGCTCTATAATTTCCCCATTATCGCAGACCCACACTGGGGCCGCGTAAAAAATAATTGATTTTATCGAAGATTCAAATAGTTTGAATGCAACTTCTATCAAATCAATTTTTTATCTTTTTAGAAAACCAATGGTTGAGTTTAGTGCGGTATATGCCTTTGCTTTGAAAACTAGCGCACCTTATCTGGTACTGTGTGTGTTTGTATAGGGGAATCCCAGTTATGTTATTCTAGGGTGACACAGTCAACGGAGTGCCTCCCCAGAACCAGTTTTCATTTCTTGCTGGTCTCCCACCATTTCTGAACACCATTATTTTTGACTTTTTTTTTCATTTAGAACTAATTTATTTTCCTTCAGATAAGTTCTAACTAAATTTATTTTGCTTTGCAAATTGATTTTTGATTCTCCTATTATTGCTATGTCATCTGCATACATGAGAAAATAAAGGAAGCCGAAGTCTGGAAGATAGACTCCTGTAAGTGAAGAATTATTATAATATTCAATTAGATCAGATATATAAGTTATAAATAGTTGAGGTGACAGTGGCTCTCCTTGTAAAACTCCGGAATCAAATTTTACGTTATTTGAGTATTCACCTTTCCATCTAACTGAGATTTTTGCTGCCTCATAATCACTTTTTATTATTGATATAAACCTTGGGCTGATTCCCATTTTTTAAAATTTCTTCCAGAGTATTTCGTGAGGAACTGTGTCGAATGCCTTGGTCAAATCAACAAAGAAAAACGTATAGTTTACCTCGTTTCTTTCTTAAAGATAGTTGGATAAGGGTATGCAGGGTAAAAATATGGTCTAGACATGAGCGGTGTTTTCGGAATCCTGCTTGATTTTCTCCTATATAATGTCTTTTCTCAATCCAGTTGTTGAGTCTGTTTCTTAGAATTGAGGTAAATAATTTGGACATATTGCTGCATAGTACAATTCCTCTGTAGTTAGATGGGTTATTTCTGTCCCCGTTTTTGAAAATCAGGATGTATAATTGAATTCGTCCAAATCTCTGAATATTTCTCTGTTATCATTATCTTGTTGAATATAGTTCTTATTTTTCTGGAATAGGTATTGGTAATTTCTTAAAATGTTCATTGGGAAAATTATCCGGTCTTGCTGCTTTTCCATCCGCTAAACTTTTAATTTCAGCTTTGATCTCATCAAACGTTATTTCTTTATCTAGTTCTATATCTTCCCACCTGATCATCAGGTTTGCTTTATGGGTGGTTCATTTTCGCCTTTATTTAGCAGTTTCTTGTAGAAGATAAACTAGTCCTTTATATCTATATCAGCTGATAGGGTTACTTTTTTTCTAAGAATAGATAGAGCGCTCCAGAAAGATTTGGGATCTCTAGCATTTTTTATTTTGTCTATTTTGTCTTTATTAAATTTATATCTTTTTGGTTTTAGTAATTTTAAGTATTTCTTCCTATCTTCTATATATTTTCCGCTCCTGTTCTTCGGCTGAATTAGTATATTTCTTTAAACTTGATTTAGTTGTGTTTTTCATTTGATAACATTCCCTATAGTACCAGGGCTTAGATATTGTGTTGCATTTATTTACTACTAGCCGAATGACCCGGGCAACGCCCGGATTTTACCCGATTAAATGCTTTTATTCAAATACTATTCGTTACAATTATAAATTGGCGCCGTGGATGTCATTCTTGTGAAATGTCCCGCTCCAAACTTTGTGTCTGAGAAGCGATATTTTTATAAAGAGATGATCTGGCTTTGTGTCTTCTGCTCGAATGAATGTTTTTCTGTTAGAATTTTGTTCCTGCATACTAAAAATGAACTGGCTTCACCCGTGGTATCTGCTTTTTGGAATTTTTCCGGATATAATTTTGTATTTGATAATCAAATATGATACAGCAATATTGTCATAATCATTTTCTGACTAAAAAAAAAACAACTATTTTTGCCCAGAACCTGTCAATTTCAATTTTTCTTGGCTAAAATGCGACAAATATCTCTTCCATATTTCTTTCTATGTCCTGTTAAAACACGTTTTACATGTACATTAGGTCAGCTGATATTACCTCCCATCTTCACCGCTAGAGGCCCTGCTTGCAAGCGAAAGAGCAAATTTGCAATTCAAATTTGCAAACAACTCGAAGAATATTCGGGATAGAGACCTGAAATATTCAATTTAAGTTTTTCCAGATTCTACTATACATACTGCTGATATTTCACTCATATTAGTTACGTATTTTACGTATATTACGTAAAAGAATTCCATTCACAAAAGCAAACGATGACAGAATTGATGACTCTGATACTTGTATATTTTAATAATAATATAAATGAGTTTTAAAAATTGTAAAATAAATAATGCATCGGCCGGGAATCGAACCCGGGCCGCCCGCGTGGCAGGCGAGCATTCTACCACTGAACCACCGATGCTTATAAGAAATGGCCATATTTGGGTATTTATTCCATTCACAAAAGCAAACGGTGACAGAATTGTGCATGACTCTGATAACTATATATATTAATTTTGGTATATTATTTGATAGTTCCATTGCCTTGAAAATTATCTCGATGAATTTTGCAGTCATTATATCAATGTCTGTAGCGATGTCATATATTTCTTCTAGATTTCGTTTTAGTAGTTCATCATTTTGAGACCAGTCGTAATTTTTGAATGGTGTCACGTTTTTATGTGTTGTTTGCCTCTATTTTTGATCTGTATTTAGTTCTAAGATTATTGGTAGATGGTCAGAATAGGGGAGTTCTTCTATCCACATATTAGATATATTCTTTATTCGGCTTTGTGTGAACATAAAGTAGTCGGAGACTGATGAACCTCTATCTGAAACAAAGGTAAATGAACCTTCTGTGTCTCCTTTTGTTCTTCCATTTACTATTGTTATTGAGTTTGAATCATTGAAGGCAATGAGTCTTTGTGATAATGGAGAAATTATTTGATCTTTGGAATGTCTGTGCTTATTTAAGGTTGTTTACAATTGTAATGGGTTGTGCAGACTGCCCCTGTTTCCTGTTCTTATATTTATGTCACCAGCAATCACGAATTCATTGCACTCTTTTATTTGGTATTCAATCTGATTTAGCAATTTAGTTAGATTTTATTCATGTGATGCATTGGGGGGTAGGTATGTAAAAAACAGACATGTATTCACATCAGACCCATCGATTAATTTGTTTATAATTATTGTTATCCAACAGGGACCTACTTCTGTTTTTAATTATCAATTGTAAATTTTTCCTAAGCCTTACTGTTAAAACTAACAAAAAAGATAATAACAATAAATCTATTTAAGAAATCCAAACTATGGAGGTAGCGATAGGCCGGTGTTTCTTTGGAGGAAATGATCACCCTTATTGCTGATTTAAATAATTATGAGGCTTTATTACACTATGAGTAAATACAAAATGAAATGAACCTGAGACTTCTATTCTTCTAGTCAGCAGGGACTTCTAGTCAACTGGGACTTCTAGTCAGGAGATACTTCTAGTCAGCAGATACTTCTAGTCAGGAGATACTTCTAGTCAGCAGATACTTCCAGTCAGCAGATACTTCTAGTCAGCAGATACTTCTAGTCAGCAGATACTTCTAGTCAGCAGATACTTCTAGTCAGCAGATACTTCTAGTCAGCAGATACTTCTAGTCAGCAGATACTTCTAGTCAGCAGATACTTCTAGTCAGCAGATACTTCTAGTCAGCAGATACTTCTAGTCAGGAGATACTTCTAATCAGCAGATACTTCTAGTCAGCAGATACTTCTAGTCAGGAGATACTTCTAATGGGCAGATACTTCTAATCAGCAGATACTTCTAGTCAGGAGATACTTCTAGTCAGGAGATACTTCTAGTCAGCAGATACTTCTAGTCAGCAGATACTTCTAGTCAGCAGATACTTCTAGTCAGCAGATACTTCTAGTCAGGAGATACTTCTAGTCAGCAGATACTTCTAGTCAGGAGATACTTCTAGTCAGGAGATACTTCTAGTCAGCAGATACTTCTAGTCAGGAGATACTTCTAGTCAGCAGATACTTCTAGTCAGCAGATACTTCTAGTCAGCAGATACTTCTAGTCAGCAGATACTTCTAGTCAGGAGATACTTCTAGTCAGGAGATACTTCTAGTCAGCAGATACTTCTAGTCAGCAGATACTTCTAGTCAGCAGATACTTCTAGTCAGCAGATACTTCTAGTCAGGAGATACTTCTAGTCAGCAGATACTTCTAGTCAGGAGATACTTCTAGTCAGCAGATACTTCTAGTCAGGAGATACTTCTAGTCAGCAGATACTTCTAGTCAGGAGATACTTCTAGTCAGGAGATACTTCTAGTCAGCAGATACTTCTAGTCAGGAGATACTTCCAGTCAGGAGATACTTCTAGTCAGGAGATACTTCTAGTCAGGAGATACTTCTAGTCAGGAGATACTTCTAGTCAGCAGATACTTCTAGTCAGCAGATACTTCTAGTCAGCAGATACTTCTAGTCAGGAGATACTTCTAGTCAGCAGATACTTCTAATCAGCAGATACTTCCAGTCAGGAGATACTTCTAGTCAGCAGATACTTCTAGTCAGCAGATACTTCTAGTCAGCAGATACTTCTAGTCAGGAGATACTTCTAGTCAGCAGATACTTCTAGTCAGCAGATACTTCTAGTCAGCAGATACTTCTAGTCAGGAGATACTTCTAGTCAGGAGATACTTCTAATGGGCAGATACTTCTAATCAGCAGATACTTCTAGTCAGGAGATACTTCTAATGGGCAGATACTTCTAATCAGCAGATACTTCTAGTCAGCAGATACTTCTAGTCAGGAGATACTTCTAGTCAGCAGAGACCTCCACTGGGCAGGGACTTCTCTACACACTCAGACTGACTGCTTCTTCTACTCAGACTGACTGCTTCTTCTACTCAGACGGACTGCTTCTTCTACTCAGACTGACTGCTTCTTCTACTCAGACGGACTGCTTCTTCTACTCAGACTGACTGCTTCTTCTACTCAGACTGACTGCTTCTTCTACTCAGACGGACTGCTTCTTCTACTCAGACGGACTGCTTCTTCTACTCAGACTGACTGCTTCTTCTACTCAGACTGACTGCTTCTTCTACTCAGACGGACTGCTTCTTCTACTCAGACTGACTGCTTCTTCTACTCAGACGGACTGCTTCTTCTACTCAGACGGACTGCTTCTTCTACTCAGACTGACTGCTTCTTCTACTCAGACGGACTGCTTCTTCTACTCAGACTGACTGCTTCTTCTACTCAGACGGACTGCTTCTTCTACTCAGACTGACTGCTTCTTCTACTCAGACTGACTGCTTCTTCTACTCAGACTGACTGCTTCTTCTACTCAGACGGACTGCTTCTTCTACTCAGACGGACTGCTTCTTCTACTCAGACTGACTGCTTCTTCTACTCAGACTGACTGCTTCTTCTACTCAGACTGACTGCTTCTTCTACTCAGACGGACTGCTTCTTCCACTCAGACTGACTGCTTCTTCTACTCAGACGGACTGCTTCTTCTACTCAGACTGACTGCTTCTTCTACTCAGACTGACTGCTTCTTCTACTCAGACTGACTGCTTCTTCTACTCAGACTGACTGCTTCTTCTACTCAGACTGACTGCTTCTTCTACTCAGACTGACTGCTTCTTCTACTCAGACTGACTGCTTCTTCTACTCAGACTGACTGCTTCTTCTACTCAGACTGACTGCTTCTTCTATTCAGACTGACTGCTTCTTCTACTCAGACTGACTGCTTCTTCTACTCAGACTGACTGCTTCTTCTACTCAGACTGACTGCTTCTTCTACTCAGACTGACTGCTTCTTCTACTCAGACTGACTGCTTCTTCTACTCAGACTGACTGCTTCTTCTACTCAGACTGACTGCTTCTTCTACTCAGACTGACTGCTTCTTCTACTCAGACTGACTGCTTCTTCTACTCAGACAGACTGACTGCTTCTTCTACTCAGACAGACTGACTGCTTCTTCTACTCAGACAGACTGACTGCTTCTTCTACTCAGACAGACTGACTGCTTCCTGCTCAGACAGACTGACTGCTTCTTCTACTCAGACTGACTGCTTCTTCTACTCAGACTGACTGCTTCTTCTACTCAGACAGACTGACTGCTTCTTCTACTCAGACAGACTGACTGCTTCCTGCTCAGACACACTCTCTCTTACTGCCCGCTCAATCTCTCCGCGCGCCTTCTTTATAAAGGGTCTGCTGCACGTGACCACACCACCTAAAACTACAAAATCAAACTTAAACAAATTAACCTTCTAAAACGAAAAAACACGTAAAAACATGTAAAAAACCTATACAAGAACTATGCAAAAATCTTATGCAAAAACTATTCAAAACTATGCAAAAACCAGTTTTAACACCTACTATAATTCCTCCGGAAGCTCCTCTCTTTATTTCTGTCTTAATTGCTGGAAGTTGTATAATATGTAATCCTCCGTCAAAATTTTGGTTTCTTCTATAAGCCATGTTTCAGTAATCGCAAACACTTTGAAATTTTAAAAATAGTGTATGAGTGAAAAAAACGATATAATTCTGTGGTATCCGTTAATATTCCAGTGTAGTAATCTAATTCTCGCATTCTTAGCAGGAAACGGTTTGGAAACATTTTTAGACAAAGATCTACATATATAGTTACCAGTTCTATTTGTGTGCAGCCTGATATTCCAATTTGCAGGTGTTTGCTATATGGATATTCCGGTGGCATTAACTACCTGGCCGTTTTTAACCTGGTAACTGACACCGTTTACAAGCAGCCTATTATCCCTCAGTTTCGCTTTAGTACCCCTCTCTGACAGTTCTTTCCTTTTGGCATTCAAGATGCGTCTTTGATCTCGGATTTTAGGGCTATAGTCCTTGCTTATGAAAATCCCACATCCCTGAGTCTGCCCGAGTTCCTGAATATTTTTGTTCTAATCGTTTGCTTCGGTATTTAGACTATGACAGGGGCACTAGGTCTTCTTGAGAGGCGGTGGCTAGAAGGGAAATACCTAAAAACCTATATATATATTATTATGACAAAGTAATTATAGATCTATATATACACATTTCTCGTATAACTTTGTTTATTCTAATTCCATTCTCAGTACTTATACCACCCATAGCTGCATCTCTCTCAGGATAATTTGCACATAAGAGTATAGGTATCGACATATTGAATAAAATGACAAATTTTGAATAGAAGTGAAGACACTGCGATATTAGTTTACGTGTCTCTTAAATATGAAAGATTTGAATTATTATTGATAGCAAAACACAAGATTTTGAAAGTTTAGCCTGTCGAATTAGCTAGGACTATTGCCCTACGTATATATTTTTCGAATAAATTACTACGCTCCACAAGACTTCGTTGAAGTCTAAATTCAAGTTTCTTCTAAGCAACCATCAAAATTTAAGACGACATCTATCGAATATAACTATTTATGAAAAAACAATAGAAAAAATAAAAGATAAGTGGGTCAAGTGTTGATATTAAAAATAAAGAAGGCATCTCCTGACCACGAGCACATGTGATTTCTCAAGAAGCCTCTGGGACTAAAAATATTTTTGGACGCAGTGATTACAGCCTACTCCACGCTGACGAACCCCAACAGCGCGAAACGCGTTCGTGGATGGCTTTTCTTGATTTATCAAGAAATTGGGTCGGCCAAATATCACGGAGCAAGTTAAAAAAACGTTTAGTTTATTTTTGCTCCACTAGATGGCGCTCTGCCATCTAAAAAGCACATGTGCTCGTGGTCAGGAGATGCCTTCTCTATTTTTAATACCTATTTATATATGTACATACATATTAACACGCTAATAAAAAAACTCCTTCTATAGAATGCAATGATAAATAAATTCGTTGAAAGGGACTGTGGGTGTTTGTGTGTAAGTGGGTTGCAACTAGTTTTCACTTGAAAAAACTCGCGTCGAAATAGCTATCTTCATCAATCTAATCTATTAGTCGCTTCAGTATTGGTTTAGTGGAAGAAATACCACGAGAGATATAGTGAGATGTACCTCAAGTAATAGAACACAATAACGACTACAACGAAGTATTATAGCTCTAATAGCGTCTGTCATTTCCTTTGTTCTTCTGCTATCAGGATACTGCTACACTCGTCAACCTTAATTCCACAAGAAATGATAGGTGGTTCCTGTCAATTGAAGTGATGGGATCTACCTTTAACCGTCATACAGGGGACCGATAAAATAAATGAAATCTTAACCAAAATGATCAACTTGTTTAATGACCCTAAAATATTTCAAAACAAATAAATTTTATTAAGATGAAAAAAACGATTTTTATTAAAGTAGGAAGTATATATATTTGAATAAGCACCTTAAAATAGTTAATCTTTCAATCAATAGATGGCTCCATAAAAATACTATAGGTAAGGCTGAGGAATGCAAAGAAGAAAACAATTATTTTTAAAAATAAATTCGGCGCCGCAGAGATGTGGTAAAGCTGTATAGAAACATATATACCAACACCTGGAATAAAGATATAGAGAGATAGAGCTTATATATCACCTGAAGGGATCCATTTTTAAACATAAAAAGACGATAATCTAAAGTTAAACCATTTAAAAACAATTAGACCATCATTTGAAATTACATCATGTAAAAATAAATAGACCATTACCTGGACTCAAGCGCCATATAGAAATAAATGGACCACTTCATGCTCAAATAAAGATATTTAGAATATTAGATATTGCCTAAAGTAAAGCAACATATAAATTATTAGGCAATCAACCGAGGTGATGCCATATAGAACTGAATGATCATTTCACACATGAAGTGAAAAATCCTATAGAAATAAATAATATTTCACACCTTAAGTGACGCCATATAGAAATAAATGACCATTTCATCCCTGAAGTGAAGCCATATAGAAATGAATTACCATTTCACACCTTGAGTGACGCCATATATCAATAAATGACCATTTAACACATGAAGTGAAGCCATATAGAAATGAACGACCATTTCACCCCTGAAGTGAAGCCATATAGAAATGAACGACCATTTCACCCCTGAAGTGAAGCCATATAGAAAATGAATTGCCATTCAACCCCTGAAGTGAAAAGCCATATAGATATAAATGGCCATTTCACACAGGAAGTGAGAAGCCAATATAAAAATAAATGACCATTTCATTCCTGAAGTGAATCCATATAGAAATGAACGACCATTTCATCCCTGAAGTGAAGCCATATAGAAAATGAATTGCCATTCAACCCCTGAAGTGAAAAGCCATATAGAAATAAATGGCCATTTCACACAGGAAGTGAGAAGCCAATATAGAAATAAATGACCATTTCACTCCTGAAGTGAATCCATATAGAAAAATGAACGACTATTTCACCCCTGAAGTGAAGCCATATAGAAAATGAATTGCCATTTAACCCCTGAAGTGAAATGCCATCTACTTATATATTTGCCTTATTCTGTCTGTTTGTCTGTATGTCTGAAGCTCACGGATAGAATGCGCGCCCATTGGCTGCCAGCGAACACGTGGCCTCCCTGCCCCCCTCTAGACAACCCTGTTATCAGCTGTGCGATACATACACCTGTCTATAGCGGCCACTCTAGACAACCCTGTTATCAGCAGTGTGCTACATCCACCTGTCTAAACAGACCACTCTGTCTATAGCGGCCACTCTAGACAACCCTGTTATCACCAGTGTGTTACATTCACCTGTCTATACAGACCACCCTGACTATAGCGACCACTCTAGACAACCCTGTTATCAGCTGCCTGTCTATACAGACCACCCTGTCTATAGCGGTCACCTTAGGCAACCCTGTTATCAGCAGTGTGATACATCCACCTGTCTATACAGACCACCCTGTCTATAGCGACCACTCTAGACAACCCTGTTATTAGCTGCCTGTCTATACAGACCACCCTGTCTATAGCGGTCACCTTAGGCAACCCTGTTATCATCAGTGTGTTACATTCACCTGTCTATACAGACCACCCTGTCTATAGCGGTCACCTTAGGCGACCCTGTTATCAGCAGTGTGATACATCCACCTGTCTATACAGACCACCCTGTCTATAGCGACCACTCTAGACAACCCTGTTATCGGCTGTGTGATACATCCACCTGTCTATACAGACCACCCTGTCAATAGCGACCACCCAAGACAACGTTTTTAAAATATTTCCGCACTCGGGTAAACCCCGGGCGTTGCCCGGGCCATTCGTCTAGTATAGAAATAAATGGCCATTTCACACAGGAAGTGAGAAGCCAATCTATATATATAATTGCCTTATTCTGTCTGAAGCTCACGGATAGAATGCGCGCCCATTGGCTGCCGGCGAACACGTGTTCTCCCTGCCCCCCTATATAGCCCTGTCTATAGCGGTCACTTTAGGCAACCCTGTTATCAGCAGTGTGATACATACACCTGTCTATACAGACCACCCTGTCTATAGCGGCCACTCTAGACAACCCTGTTATCAGCTGTGTGATACATAAACCTGTCTATACAGACCACCCTGTCTATAGCGACCACTCTAGACAACCCTGTTATCAGCTGTGTGATACATCCACCTGTCTATACAGACCACCCTGTATATAGCGGCCATTCTAGATAACCCTGTTATCAGCTGTGTGATACATCCACCTGTCTATTCAGACCACCCTGTCTATAGCGGTCACTTTAGGCAACCCTGTTATCATCAGTGTGTTACATTCACCTGTCTATACAGACCACCCTGTCTATAGCGGTCACTCTAGGCAACCCTGTTATCAGCAGTGTGATACATACACCTGTCTATACAGACCACCCTGCCAATAGCGACCACTCTAGACAACCCTGTTATCAGCTGTGTGATACATCCACCTGTCTATACAGACCACCCTGTCTATAGCGGCCACTCTAGGCAACCCTGTTATCAGCTGTGTGATACATCCACCTGTCTATACAGACCACCCTGTCTATAGCGGCCACTCTAGGCAACCCTAGGAAGCAAGATGAATACAAGGTGTAGACAAGATGAAGATCTAGATGAAGATTAAAACGTTTTTAAAATATATTCGCACTCGGGTAAAATCCGGGCGTTGCCCGGGCCATTCGTCAAGTATAGAAATAAATGACCATTTTACTCCTGAAGTGAAGCCATATAGAAATGAACGACCATTTCACACCTGAAGTGTAAAGCCATATAGAAAATGAATTGCCATTTAACCCCTGAAGTGAAAAGCCATATAGAAATAAATGGCCATTTCACACAGGAAGTGAGAAGTCAATATAGAAATAAATGACTATTTCACTCCTGAAGTGAAGCCATATAGAAATGAACGACCATTTCACACCTGAAGTAAGAAGCCATATAGAAAATAATACCATTTCACACATGAAGTGAAAAGCAATATAGAAATGAACGACCATTTTACTTCTGAAGTGAAAAGCGATATGGAAATAAATGAACAAATCAAACCTGAAGTGCATAGATTTATTTATGTTCATTTTTTATAAAGTTATATACTTTTATTCTAAAACGTCTGAAAAATATTTTTTAATTTCTATACAAATAATACACAAACTAATTATAGCATAAATTAGACAGTATTGCTAAAAACCCAATTAATATATTCCGCAACCTTTTTACAATAATTTATATTTACATATATTATTTACATATAATATTTACATTTTTACAATAATATATATTTATATTGTCTGTTATTTTTATAAAATAATACTCTTTTAGAAACCTTTTCCTCACCATTGAATATAAGAAAACCTTTTTTCTAACTCTAACCTATGTGACGCTGAGTCTGTTTTTATAAAAAAAAATGCGGTTGTTGTACACTGACAAAGGTTGGCATTCAAGCCTTATGAAATATTGGTAGTTAAATACCTTTTTCAATATAAAATATGTTTTTATATTCAAGAAACAGAAGCATTAAATCACGCATGTTTCTTTTAAACGTAAAACAAACAAATAATTGTTTAAAGATTTATCAAAATTGTGTGAATTTCTCTATTTAATAATATCTATATATTAAAAAGTTGTGAGATGATGGTATTTATGCATCAAAATAGACCCATGTCCCTTTAAAAAATGCTACAAAGCAATATAATATTGTACGGATATTTTTCCGGGAGAATATTGATTTAAATAAAAAGAAAGGTCGCCTCTTCAGTCAAGACACTATCAATCGGCACATTGTGAAGATTCCATTAGATCTAAGGTGGATTTCATGCAATAGAGCCCGCCCTGGACTGAAGAAAGCCATACCCCGAAACCATGGTCTCGAAGAGGGCGCTTCTCAGATTGCCAAAGCTGGTGTTATGGCTTTGTCACCGACCCGAGGCCGCTAGTTTGCGGCGACGGTCAATAGGTTTTACATTTAGGTTTTACATTCACTTTGACGAAAGAGGCGCTCTATGCTTATATATATATATTGACACGTTACTGAATTTTGTAATTAATTTTGTAATTGGTTTTTCATTAATTTTTAATGTGTGATCAATAACTCTTATCATCATTGGAAAAGAAGAACAATTAATAAACAAAAGAACAACAACATGGTAAATTTGCCTCTTTATTTAAAACAAACAAACAAATTAGATAAAGATTTAAAATAAAACATTTCTTAAAAAGTAAAAAGCAAAAATAAAACGTTACATAAAATATTTGGCGCAGCTACGAAAGGATTAAAATATAAATCAAAAAAGGCTTCGACGAAAGAAAAAGTAAGTACAATGGCAGTAAATGTAAACAAATTAGAGAAATTTAGCGGTGATAAAGGTTCAATTCGGCCTGAATCATGGCTTAAACTATATGAATTGGAAACTGGTAAACTAGATGAAGTCGATAGAATCAATAATCTAATTTATTATTTATCAAAAGATGCTTTAGAATGGTTTGCTGATGAAATATTGAGCAACGCATCCATTAAAAAATGGGATACTGTTAAACTCAAATTAATTCAGCGCTTTGGTTATAAATTTGAAAGCCCTATAGTTGCAGCATCAAAAAGAAGACTTAAAAAAGAAGAAACTGTGGAAGATTATTTTAGAGATAAAATTAGATTATTAAATCAAACAAGCCTCAATAATGTCGAGAAGCTAAAAATGTTAACGGATGGATTGCCATTAGATTGGAAAAATTATCTCGTAACAGCCCAGCCTAAAGATCCATCACATTGGATGCAGATTGCCATGGAGATTGAACAAAACAATAATCAAATAAGGCAACAACAGAGAAGTAAAGCCAAGGTTTTTAATATAACTACACCTACAATCTCAAAAAATTGCCCATATTGGTGTCCTATTTGTAAGAAAAAAAGGATTGTATTTTAAACATTGGATAAGTGATTGCAAAGATTATGATCCTAATTATAAAGACAAGCTTAAACACCAAGCAACTAATATCACCACAGATGTTAAACAAACCATAGCTGATTCACTTTGCATAGCAAATACCAATTTTCCTTATAGATTTGTTAATGTTGAGGTTTTACTTAATAATATTCCAGTTTCATCTTTTATTGATACCGGGTCAACTATTTCATTAATGAGCTGTTCGCTTTTAAAACAACATAAGTTAAAATTGAATGTAAACGATAGAATCAAAATTAAACAAGTAGATAGTTTTACATATACTTTAGGATCAGTAGAAGTATTTTTGAAAATCCATTCTAAACTTGTCGGGTGTAAGCTACATGTAGTGAAAAACTTTAGCTATCCATTGCTTATTGGACTTGATGTAGCAGGAAAAATTGGTTTAATAATTGACACAAAAGACAAAGCAGTGTATGTTAAAGGAAATGAATGTTTTAATATATCTCCTGAAACGAATCTTCCATCTGTTCAGCAAAAAGAGCTTAATCAATTACTTAAAGAAAATCAAGCATTGTTCAGCCAGCATGAAACTGACATCGGAAGGATTGCTGTTCAACACAAGATCCATACAATTGAACATCCACCCATCAGTTGTAGACCATATAGAAGACCACTTGCCGAATATGATGAAATAAAAAGACAAGTTGAAGAATTGAGTAAAAAGGGACTAATAAGAGAATCTCAGTCCCCTTGGGCCTTCCCCGTAGTGTTGGTCTCTAAAAAGGATGGTTCACAAAGGATGTGCATAGATTACCGAAAACTGAATGCAATTACAATTGATGACAAGCAGCCTCTTCCATACATCCAAGATATGTTTGATCGCTTACATAATGCGAAATACTTCACAACACTTGACATAGCATGGGGCTATTGGCATGTTGAAATACATCCAGACTCTGTTGAGAAAACTGCTTTCATTACAAATGATGGGCATTATGAATTTTTGGTTATGCCATTTGGCTTGAAAAATGCTCCAAGTACTTTTCAGCGAATAATTCAGCATATTATTGGAAATCTTCTTTGGAACGGTGTTTGTAATTATCAAGATGATATTCTAATTTACAGCAGTACTTTTAAAGATCATATTGAACTCACGAAGAAAATATTTGACAAGCTTAAAGAAAACAATATCAAACTCAAGTTGAAGAAATGCTCCTTTGCAAAACAAGAAATAAGATATTTAGGTCATATCATAGGACATAACAAGATTAAACCTGACCCTGAAAAAACAAAGGCAATAAATGAGTTCCCTCAACCTAAAACAGTGAAGCAAGTAAGGCAGTTTTTGGGTTTAGCAGGTTACTACAGGAAATTTATTCCTAAATTTAGTGAAATTGCAGATACTTTAACAAGCCTCACAAGAAAAAATAAGTTATTCAAATGGACTACTGAAGTTAACAAATCATTTCAGGAACTAAAGTCTCATTTATCCACAGATCCAGTTCTTTCTACATATTGTCAAATAGCTCCATCCAGATGGGACAACTGTCAATCATCCCTGGACCCCGGGAGGGGGGAAGCTGATATGTAAATAAGGAAAACGGGACGGTGGCTAACGCCGTTCATTAGGATTAACTTTTAACTTGGGTAAGTTGTACAAAACTCTCTCTCTCCCTACAAATACCCCTTGTAATAAATTATTTATTCCCAAATTTGCCCTTGCTTTATTTATCTCCGCGACATATTTTGGTGGAGACGCTGGGTAGCGTGACGGAACTTCGAAGAAGTCGACGTCTACAGGGACGTGAACCAATTCTTCAACCTTTGCCACAACGAATAGAAATGGAAGACGACCACAGACCCACTGTTAACGGATCCTACCTCCCTTGTCAGCGCCAACGAGATCCTTCTACCTTTTCTGGAGATGGAAATATAAACCCTGGACAGTGGTTGAAAGAGTACGAGAGAGTTTCGAAGTACAACAGATGGGACGAGACCATGAAGCTTGCCAACGTCGTATTTTACTTGAACGGAACTGCTGGAAGGTGGTTTGATAATAACGAAGAATCACTCAACTCGTGGAGAAGCTTTGAAGACGCATTCCGCGGTGTGTTCGGACTGCAGGAGGATTCTGCTCGACGCGCCGAGGAAGTTCTGAAGTCAAGAGCACAGAAGGCCGAAGAATCCAGCGAGTCATACATCCAGGAGATTCTTAGTCTCTGCCACCAGGTGAACCCTCGCATGGCAGAAGGTGAGATAGTTGCTCACATTATAAAGGGAATTTCGGAGGACACATACCAGGTATTGGTGGCGAAAGACATACAGACGGTAGATGAGATCCTGAAGTTCTGCCGTCATCTGACAACCGTCAAGCAGCGCCGGATCGGCCGTACGAAATTCGCCAGGTTGTCAAACGTAATGCCCATTTCGTGTGTTGACGACTCAGACGACTTGGCCGGCTTAATTCGCCGCATCGTTAGAGAAGAGATACAAAAGGTTTTCTCAGCACCTGAAGTGATCAATCCTCTCCGAGAGGTGAACGCCCTGGAACAGACTGTGAGGGAAGAGGTCAGCCGTGCTCTACAACCTACCAGACCACAAGTCAACGTGGTACAACAACAACCACGAACGCCCTATTATAATATCGACCGACCAACCCAACCCAGGAAGACGGAACATTGGAGAACCTACGACGACAAACCTATCTGCTTCCACTGCGGACGACCCGGACATGTCGTCCGTTATTGTAGGGAACGACGGCAGGTCTTCGCTGAAGCCAGGACAAGGAATGGCGGAGAAGGAAGAAATGTTGGATTTTCGAGTCGACCCCCGAGATATGACGCCGACGACGACTATGTAACGCCCCAAACCTCGACGTACTTCTACCGGAGCTCTTCCCCACATCCAAGCCGCGCAAGGTCGCCAGCCCGAAGACAATCCCAGTCGCCAACCCGTCGTTTCAGCCGTTCTCCCAAGCCTCAGAATGTGAAAAACTAAGTGGAGCGGCTTCTAACGGGGGTGAGGTCGCCATTGAGGAAAATCCTCCAGGGTATATCGCCGCTAAATTAAAAGAAAATTTTGTTATGGTCGAAATAAATGGACGCAAAATTAAAGCATTGGTGGATTCAGGAGCCGACTTTTCTGTTATTTCAGACAAATTTCGACGCGAACTAAAGACACCTCTCTTCAAAGAACCAGGTCCCATTCTTAAAGCCGCAAATAAAAATTTAATAGAGACCCTAGGAAAATGTGTCCTGAACATAGAAGTTAATGGTCTGAAGATATCCTTTGAATTCGTTGTTATGGTGGAATGCAGCCATGACATCATATTCGGATGGGACTTCTTCAAGGCCACCGAAGCCGTCATTGATTGTGGCAGAAATGAACTCCATCTCGGGGAAACCTCCGTCCTGGAATCTCGAGAGGAGGAAAACCAGAGATTGTTTGCTTCCGACGACTTTGTCATCCCGCCTAAATCAATAAAGAAGATCAGTGTGATAAACGAAGAAGTATGCGGTGTTAGAGATGTTTTAGTCTCAACTTCTAAGGACTTATTATTAAGAAAAGAAGTTCTTATACCAAACTCATTGGTTACATTTCGACACGGCCGAGGTAGCATTTGGGTGGCGAATGGAGCGTCTTGGCCGCAACTGATTCCATCAGGAATGAATATGTGCACCATGCAAAGTTATGAGAATGGGAATATCTGCAGTCTTATTGAATCCAGCGATAAGTTACAAGAAACGCAGCTAAAGTCACGTGAATGGTCACAGAAGATAAACCTTACTCTAGATCCAGGGCTGTCTGAAATTCAAAGGTTACAGCTTGTTTCATGCCTTGACGAGTTTATCGACATATTTGACTTTGGGAGTGCTTCTATTAAGCCCACCAGTACTGTGAAGCACAAGATAAACACAGGAGACCACTCTCCTATCAAACAGAGGCCCTATAGAGTAGCACCAAGTGAACGACGACTAATTCAAGATGAAGTGAACAAGATGATTGAAAATCACATCGTGAAGCCCTCTGAAAGTCCTTGGTCATCTCCAGTTATTCTAGTTCGAAAGAAAGACGGGACCTGGAGATTCTGCGTAGATTACCGTCGATTAAATAAGGTAACAAAAAAAGATGTTTACCCTCTGCCACGCATTGACGATGCCTTGGATAGTTTAGCCGGCTCTAGTTACTTCTCCACGATGGATCTTCGGTCCGGGTATTGGCAGATTGAAGTGGACGAAAAGGACAGGGAGAAAACTGCTTTCATCACTCCAGATGGGTTGTATGAATTCCAAGTAATGCCTTTCGGTCTTTGTAACGCTCCAGCAACGTTTGAAAGGATGATAGATAGTGTTCTGGGCAGTCTTAAATGGAACATGTGCCTTTGCTACCTGGACGACATCGTAGTTTACGCACCTACCTTTGAGGAACATCTACGTCGTCTACAGCTTGTATTAAGCTGCATCCAGAAAGCTGGACTAAGCTTGAACCACAAAAAGTGTCTTTTTGGATCAAGGAGGATAAAGATTTTGGGACACCTTGTTGACGCCAATGGAATTCATCCAGATCCAGATAAAGTTGAAGCCGTCTCTAAATTTCCGAGGCCAAGGAATATCTCTGAACTGAGGAGCTTTCTTGGATTATGTTCCTATTACCGAAGATTTATTGAGAACTTTGCCGACAAAGCTAGATCTTTGCATGACCTACTGAAGACTGAAAAACAATTTTATTGGGATGCAGCTCAAGAGAAAGCGTTTGAAGTCCTTAAAACAGCTCTAATTTCAGAGCCTGTCTTAGGACACTTTGATGAATCCGCTGATACCCATCTACACACGGATGCAAGCGGACATGGTATTGGAGCTGTTCTTCTACAAATACAAGGTGGAAAGGAGCGGCCTATAGCTTATGCATCTAGAAGCTTGACAAAGGCTGAAAATAACTATTCTACAACGGAAAAAGAATGCCTTGCTGTAGTCTGGTCTATTAGCAAATTCCGCCCATATTTGTTTGGTCGACCATTCACGGTTGTCACTGACCATCATTCTCTATGTTGGTTGGTAGGGCAGAAAGATCCTTCTGGCCGTTTGGCAAGATGGGCGCTGAAGTTGCAAGAATTTGACGTGATCGTTATCTACAAGAGCGGACGCAAACATAAGGATGCCGATTGTCTGTCAAGGAGCCCGCTTGAGAACGATCCACCAAGTGCTGTGATGTCACTAACCAACGTCGATATAGAGCAGACTAAAGACCCGGATTTAGCTAAAATAATCGATAATTTAAACTCGGGCTAC
The DNA here is from genome assembly GCA_030710605.1 of Cordylochernes scorpioides. Classification (NCBI taxonomy): domain Eukaryota; kingdom Metazoa; phylum Arthropoda; class Arachnida; order Pseudoscorpiones; family Chernetidae; genus Cordylochernes; species Cordylochernes scorpioides. The sequence goes on along the minus strand of CP092877.1, from coordinate 23,889,667 downwards.
ACCAGAAAGGAATTCAGCATTATCGACGGCATATTATACAAGAAAAACTATAGCACAACTGGAAGACCCTGGCTTATGATGATCCCTAAGCACTTAAGATCGGAAGTTATGGCAGATTTACATGACGCTCCTACAGCTGGGCATTTGGGTTTCGCCCGAACGTATGACAAAGTCAAGAAACGATTCTATTGGCCTGGCCTTTATAGAACTGTTCGCCAATATGTAAGCCATTGTCGGGAGTGTCAACGAAGGAAGAAATTACCTCGACGTCCGGCTGGACAACTTGTATCCATACCGCCCGTAGAAAAGCCATTCTATAAGGTCGGGGTCGATCTCCTTGGAAGATTTCCAGTTTCTAAAGATGGAAACCGTTGGATCATTGTGTGCACCGATTATATGACAAGGTACGCCATAACGAAAGCGATCCCAGACGGAGGAGCAATCGAAACAGCTAAGTTCCTGGTTGAAGATGTTATCTTGAAGCATGGAGCTCCTAGAGAAATGATAACAGATCGCGGAAGAAATTTCATTTCTCAAGTAATAAAAGAGATCAATGCTCTGTGCGGAATTGTGCACAGATTTACAACGGCCTACCATCCCCAGACCAACGGCCTGACTGAAAGGTTCAACAAAACTCTGGGAGACATGTTGTTCATGTACACAGGTGTCGAGCAGAAGGACTGGGACCAAGTTTTACCCTACGTGACTTTTGCTTACAACACTGCTAAACAGGAGGCGACCGGCTACACTCCGTTCTTTCTTGTCCACGCCCGCGAGGCCGAGACCTACATCGATGCCGTACTACCCTACCTACCAGATGAGATCTCTGACGACTACGTTGGGGAACTTGTGACCAGAGCTGAGGAAGCGCGTCAACTCTCCCGATCACGCCTTCTACAATCACAGGCGAAAGACCGTAGGCTTTACGACCAGAAACATACTCCAGTCTATTACCAGAAGGATGATCTTGTGTGGGTTTTTACTCCCATCCGAAAAGTAGGGCTCTCAGAAAAGCTACTGAAGAGATACTTCGGTCCCTACAAGGTGACCAAGAAGCTTTCAGAAGTTACGTATGAAGTAGAGCCCGTGGACCCGTCTCCCCGATCACGGAAATCCAAGGATATCGTTCATGTCATTCGGATGAAGCCCTACCTGGACCCTGAAGAACAACATTCCATTCTGCTAGGGAACACAGGCCGTGATAGATTTCCTTCCAGAACAAGGGCTGAGACAAGCTAATCAGCGGGTCGCTGTTTTTTCTAAAGAGGGAGTAATGTCAAATAGCTCCATCCAGATGGGACAACTGTCAATCATCCCTGGACCCCGGGAGGGGGGAAGCTGATATGTAAATAAGGAAAACGGGACGGTGGCTAACGCCGTTCATTAGGATTAACTTTTAACTTGGGTAAGTTGTACAAAACTCTCTCTCTCCCTACAAATACCCCTTGTAATAAATTATTTATTCCCAAATTTGCCCTTGCTTTATTTATCTCCGCGACAATATGATCCTTCATTACCATGTAAGCTTTATACAGATGCATCTAAACTGGGAATTGGTGCTATTTTAGCTCAAATTGGAAATGATAATCAAGAACATGTAATTTCCTATTATTCAGGGAAACTTCTACCACATCAACAGAACTATTCTGCATTTGAGTTGGAATGCTTTGCTGTAGTTCAATCAGTTGAATACTTTGAAGTTTATCTTGAGAACAATACATTTGAAGTCATTACAGATCATTCGGCTTTGGAATGGCTCTTCAACGTAAAGAAACCAAAGGCAAAATATCTCCGATGGATAATTGAATTATCAACCAAGTCAATGAAAATAGTTCACAGATCAGGATCAAAGCAAACGCATGTTGATGCATTGTCAAGATCACCAGTGTCATTTCATATATCAATCCCCACTCTTCGACTACACCAACAAAAAGCGGATCTCAGTTTTGTAAAGAACTCTCATATTCATCGAGATCTTATTATGGTGAAACATAATGGAGTTCTAAAAACAGTTTTTCCAGAATCATTCCAAGAAGAAATTCTCAAAGAATACCACGATAATCATTCTCACCCCTCAATTAACAAGACAGTAAGAATGATAACACCATTTTATTGGTGGCCGAATGCTATCAGATGCATCAAAGACTATGTTCGCTCATGTAAAATATGTCAAATAACTAAATGCAGTCATAAACCATTTATTGGAGAATATGTTGCACCAAACTCTGATCTGAAACCACTGGAATTAATATCAATGGATACTATTGTGCTGGGCTCTGCAGCAAATGAAACCAAGCACAAATACATTCAAGTAATAATTGACCACCTAACAAGATTTGTTTGGGCTTTCCCTACTGTCACCAACACTTCTCAAGCAGTAATTCAATGTTTAGACAAAATCAACAGAACTGTTCCCCAAATCAAATGTATTTTAACCGACAACGGAAAGAATTTTACATCAAAAGAATTTAACAAGTTTTTGAATGAGCAACAAGTTCAACACACCTATTCGACGCCATATCATCCGCAGAGTAATGGACTGTGTGAAAAGATGAATGACACTATACTCACCAAATTAAGAACAAACCTTCAAGAGAATCCAAGACTAAAATGGTCATCATTACTTGCCCACACCCCATGATGTCACTGGGTTTTCTCCAAATTTCCTACTTTTTGGTGATTGTGCAATACCAGAATTTTCTGAATCACCACATTTCACCATAGAAAATGCAAGGAAGAAAGCAATAGAAAATAGCGCAAAGCATAGAGAAAAGTGGAAAGCAGGACACGATGCAAAACATCCGCAGTCGTCATTCAAAGTTGGTGATCTGGTCCTTCGTAAAATAGCTAGTAATGATCCAAGTATGGTCAAAACATCCCCAAAGTATGAGGGTCCTTTTCAAATAACAAGAATAATATCTAGTGTTACGTGTGAATTATTGAAAGATGATTCCTCCTTGGTTAAAGTTCATGTGTCACAATTGAAACCATTTATTTTGCGGAAATAAATCCTTCAAGCCGAGGGATATGACACGTTTCTGAATTTTGTAATTAATTTTGTAATTGGTTTTTCATTGATTTTTAATGTGTGATCAATAACTCTTATCATCATTGGAAAAGAAGAACAATTAATACACAAAAGAACAACAACATGGTAAATTTGCCTCTTTATTTAAAACAAACAAACAAATTAGATAAAGATTTAAAATAAAACATTTCTTAAAAAGTAAAAAGCAAAAATAAAACGTTACAATATATATATAATGCCATCTTAAAAGCTCATGTGAGCGTTCAGGATATGCCTATTTTGTTTAGAATATATGCATATAAGATTCAGGCTAAGAATATTTTAGTGATATAGGAATACACACAATGGATATCAACAGCTATACAACACGATTGAATTATTTCGATTTGGAAAATACTTTTTATACTCTCGGTTTCTAAGTAAATTGGAAGGTGGGCCCAAATGAAATATTAATTTTCCAACATATTCAAAATAAAACTAACCTCTGGAAATGTAGACTATCACAGCATAGAACAATTCCGAGAATAGGTCACAAATAGTTTTTTTTTCTCGATAAGATGAAAATATTTTTCAAAAAGCCGTCCAATATAGTTTATCTTTCAATCGATTTATGACGTGCTGATATATTGCTTATAAATCATTGAGAACATTTAGAACAAAAATTATAAATAACCAATTTTCGAATTTAATATAAATGAATTATAAATTAGAAATGTTATAACTCTCCGAAATCTGCCAATGGAATTCATAGTACACTTCCTTAGGCTTTTCAAACTTAATTATCCAGAAATTTACTCCTCTAGTGATATTGAAACCGAAAAACCCCTATCTCATGGTTTAATAATACCATCACCAAACCAAAATTAACCAATCAATGAACCAAAAAACTAAAATATAATTCGATAATTGCAGTTCGATAAAATCCCCCTACCACAGTAAATTTTTATGATGGTAGCGAGGTGAAAGAACAGCTAATTGGGGACTAGATTAAGGATCCAAAAGAGATGAGCTAAAAACGAGGCTACAGTAATGGCCTGCCAATAGCAACAGCCTCCGAATAATGGATGATGGCATGGCACAAGTTGGGCCATAAAAATCTTAATTTCTGTAATATCTTTCCTTCTTTCCCCAGGGTGTGGTGATATTTGTCTGATTAATAATTCAGTACGTCCATTACCTACAATTTATGACGAAAATTCTCAAGTAAAATAAGATTAAAAAAAAAAAAAACATTTTCCTTTGAGCACACATATGCTTCTAAAATCTTATATTTTGATTTTTATATAACCTTTCTTGAATTAATCAAATGACATTAGATTATTATGAGGATATTGTTGCTAGAATTGTTACCAAAATGTCTTGGTGTTTAGAGGAGAAATGGTCGTTCATTTCTTTATAGCTTTTTCACTCCAGGAGTGAAATGGATATTTATTTCTATATGGATTTTCACTACAGGTGTAAAATGATCATTCATTTCTATATGGCTTTTCACGCCAGGTGTGAAATGGTCATTTATTTCTATATGGCATTTCACTTCAGGTGTGAAATGGTCATTTATTTCTATATGGCATTTCACTTCAGGTGTGAAATGGTCATTTAGTGTTATATGGCTTCCCCTTAAGGTGTGAAATGGTCATTTATTCCTATATGGCTTTTTACTACAGGTGTGAAATGTCATTTATTTCTTTACGGCTTCTTTAAAGGTGTGAATTGGTTGTTCATTTATAAATGGCTTTTCACTCCAGGTGTGAAATGGTGATTTATTTCTATATGGCTTTTCACTTCAGGTGTGAAATGATTATTTAGTGTAATATGGCTTCACCTAAGGGGTTAAAATATCATTTATTTATATGGCTTTTCACTACAGGTGTGAAATGGTCATTCATTTTTTACGGCTTCTTTTAAGGTGTGAATTGGTTGTTCATTTATATATGGCTTTTCACTCCAGGTGTGAAATGGTGATTTATTTTTATATGGCTTTTCACTTCAGGTGTGAAATGATTATTTAGTGTTATATGGCTTCACCTAAGGTGTGAAATGATAATTTATTTATATGGCTTTTCACTACAGGTGTGAAATGGTCATTCATTTCTATACGGATTCTTTTAAGGTGTGAATTAGTCGTTTATTTACCGTACGTTTATTATGGTATATATGGCTTTTCACTTCAGGTATGAAATGTTCATTCATTTCTATATGGCTTTTCACTTCAGGTGTGAAATGGTCATTTATTTCTATATGGCTTTTCACTCCAGGTGTGAAATGGTCATTTAGTGTTATTCTAAATTCTGAAAAAAAAATATAGTTATAATATTGAATGAGCATCAACCAACTAATTCTTTCTATAAAACAGGGTGAATCGTTTCTTATAAAAATCGTGAAAAAAACAAACAAACAAACATTTGGACTAACAACGAAAATATACGCCTCAATTTATATAAATATATTTGTTCGTTTAAATTTCCTATTATCATTTAATTGATTAGCCAATCAACGAGCAGTACTTTTTATATCATAGGTTAAGTATCGATATTTTATATTAAATATTAGATAACTTGTTCGTATCTAGGAGGTTTGCTATATACAATCTATGGAACGTGGAACGTCTTTGATGTTGCTGGTCATATATATTTTTTAAGGAGACAGAGACAATTTTGTTCACACTTAGTTATTTCGTGTTCCTTCAATAAAGGTCACTGTGTATCAAATATCTTTCAGAGTTATGGTATCAATCCCGATATACATGCTAAAAAGATATAACTTCCTTAAGTTTTGTCCATGAGTGTATATTCCGTAGAATATCCAACTGGTTAATGACCTATACCTTTTCAAATTTAAAGATTAATTAAGATAAACTGGCTGTCGATCTCTCTAGATCCATTCCTTTAACGAGCTAATGTTCTTATTTATAAAATATTTGTATATTTCTGGTCCAATTTTGAGTGCTATTTAGAATAATATTTTAAATGAAAAAACACATAACATATCAATAATATTCTCTAATTTGACGTGTATAGTGTGAAGAGGAAGTTTTTGACAAGAATGACATCCAAGCGCCAAGGATCTTCTGACGGGGAGGTTGAAAGCAAGTCTCACTTATTGTACTCCTTATGTTCAGTGCGACATATGATTAAACGATAGCTTTTTCTGCATCCCTTTGAACTCACGTGTATATCTTTGTGACATCCTGATTAAACAAAGAACACGAACAGCGTCTAGGTACGAAGTAACAATATTATCACTAATGCTTAATGGTTAAGATAGATTTCAGTAAATAAAAGGGAGTTATTCTATTTTGGATATCAGAATAATATTGTCTCAATATCAATGATATTCTCTAATTTGACGTGGTCAGGAGTTTTATTGTCGATGGAAATAGCCAAAAAAATCGCGCTACAAGATCAATCCAATAACCTAATAAAATATCAAGTGGATACTTTATGTACATTAGAGAGCTGATCATTCCGCCAATATTTGAGGATCTAATAAATTAAAAGTCTAAAATCTCTCAAGGAAGGGATGATGAGACTGAAGAGGAGGTAATAAATTTCATATTTCCCCCCTTTGAGTAGTTTACTCTGTGCTCTCCAATTTTGTAATCTATTAGAGAAACTGCTCGACAAACACACACGGGATGGATACTTTGACCGCTGGAGTCTGGTGATTATCAGACTTCTTGGAGAATAGCTGTCCTTTACATTTAGAATGCCTTGAAAATGAGCCTTTTATGATAAAGGACATGTTATTCAAACATTTTTAATGAAAAAATTCTCTACAATTTTGGAAGATTATAGATATTTGACTAAACATGTCGATTTTCTACTCTTAAAATATTTTATATGAATATTTTTATTTTATATTTAATATCTTTATGAAAAATGAGATAAGAATGTGGTAGTTGGCGATTTATATACACCCCACAGTATTATACATTATTCAAATAAGGTATGAATACAGATTTCTAAAAATAAAATTCTCTAAATTCATAAGAAATATTTACACTACAATATAGATTTTACCACATTTTTATGGATAGATTTCTGCAATTTAAATATCCCTTTTCACGATAAAATCTAAAAATTTTCTTCGACAATACTAGTAATAATACATTACAATATTTCTTCAGATTCTTTCTATAAATGGTGAAATACTTTGAGCTTTTTGATACTAGAAATCTAAATTTGATTCTCGTTTGAAGACCAACCGTAAACTAGAATTTATTTTATTCAAATTCAGTGTATTTTTGTTATATCATCAATAAATTACGGACATCAGGGGCTTTCTTTCGGTTGAAATCCTCCTCATGGTTTGACCCGATATGACAAGTCTTTGATAAGCGACCATATCCAGTAGACCATATTACTGCATTTAATTAACAGAAATTATTCATTTCAACATTGTCTCGATTGGCTGAACCTCAATATCAGGAGACAACAAAATTTGGATAGGTTTGGTGTTGCCAATATAAACTTGGGCAAGATACCTTTTTGTAAAATCAATTAAGTATCATTTATTTAAATAAAAATATATCTTTGATTATAAATATATATGCAAAATATTTAGAAAATATAAATGTTACTGTTAAAAATATATGTTGTGATGCAGGTTTTCCTGTAGGATGATTTTGGTGTGGTTGGTTAGATGCAGTTGTGGTGGCCACAATGTTCAGAGTGGTTTCAGGCGTGAATGAATTACACAAAAGGACATGGCATGTTGGATGACACTTTAGGAAAAGGCGAGAGAGTGAAGCCGATGCCGGTCAGGGCAGGTCTGTCAATCATCGTGTCTCAGAGCGGGCTGATCTGTTTTTTTTTTTAGCCAAAAGGGGCACACCTGGTAACCCGACTTCGTTTTCCCGAGCCCTTCTTCTGTCTGGCTCCTGCTGTCCCTCAATCTAACTTTATTATTTTGTTTTGCATTACATGATGGCCAAACTGGCAATTTAAATTGTTTTTACAGTCTTGGTTATTATACTATAGCTATATTACATATGAGGATATAAGTATATATTGGAATATATTACAACATATATATACTTAATAAAAATAATATGCTAAAGTATATACCTAATCAATCCTACTTTACAGAACAACTATTCTAATCCAGAACCACTGTTCAAAGAAGTAGATAAATATTTATGTATCGTGCCCCTCTTATATTTTTATTTAAACCCCATTTTGTTTTACACCCAGTGAAAAAGTTTGAGAGCTTCAAGAAGTTTTTTAATTGGAACAGTTTTTTTTTCTAACGCAGGAATTCTTAATTGGGAAAGCTGTTCTTATTTTTTAGTTGTTCCCCTCTCTTCTGTCAATGGAGATTGGGAGACATTAAAAGCATTCGCTGTCTTATTTTATCTGATCTCGTCAATTTCTCTGCTAGTGTGACAAATATTTAGACCATGATCCGTGGTGTATAAACATCCGCTAGAATACCAAGTGGTGCAGATCATGCTAATTATAGAAAGAAGAGGACCGAGACGGCTCATGCTGTTTGCACTAGTTTATAAATGTCGAAATAATTCGAATGTTGCGCTTATAGGTACGAGAATTACGTTGAGCTACTGTTGAGCATGGACACAATTCAGGGAACATTGCACTATTTGATTAGTAAAAACACTGTTCAATATTGCTTCCTAGCGAAAATGAGCTTTAACCACTAAGACTAATTCCTTAAATTTTAGCATGGAATTTTGCCAAGGCGTTTCTATGGGAGACAAATTTTAAATGGTATAATGGAGTTTATTATAGTAATAAGAGATCACACACACAAAGCCTTTATTAAGATACCTGTCTATACAGATTCTCCTCTCTCATTGCCGGCTTGCAACAATATCCCCACGAAGATAAACCACTATCATACAGTGGAGGAAAAAACGATGAATCTAAGTTCCTTTTCCTGCTTACTGCTTTGTAAAAGTTGTACAGGGACATAGCAACCATTAGACTTGAAAGGTCGAAATACTGAGGTAAGTTGGCTAACGTTTACCTTTAAAAGAACGTCTCTCTTTATTCACTAATTTACTGGCACTCAAAAATGTAATGAGATATTTGAGATATTTTAATTTCTATTATTCTTTTCAAAAATGTAATAAGAGATCAACTTTACCGAAGTAGAAAAGCGTCTGCTTTATATCCAATTTCAGCATGTCATATCGTTATTAGCAACCGTCGTTCAATCTTGTCTATTCAACTGGTTGAGGAAGTGTCATTTGTCACTGCCGACTGGAGCTGTTGCAACATATTTTTATTATTTTTATCAAAAATTTATTTTTGCATTAGGTAATTCTCACATTTCTATCCAATAGTGGGTAAGATATTTACATATCAAGTCTGGAAATTCTCATACATTGGGAAAGATGACCTACGCCCTGCTTATTGATAATGGCACTTACTTCTTATTGTAATCCAATCCTTTTCCTGTGTAACATTCTGGAGAAACATGCAGCATCTCCACGGGTAGGGAGATTGGCATCACCTCAGTTTCTCAGGTAGATATCACCGTTGAGAATGGTTGTATAAGTCTTTCAGTTTACTTCTCTGGTATGACTTTAATATATAAAAATCTAGGCTTGACTCATTCCGTATTTTTTAAAATCAAATATCCAAGCCTTTTGATCAGCTAACGCAGGCAAGGATCTATATACTCTAAAATCTACCTTCTCACACAAAAATAATTTTCCGCCATCGGGCAACAGCCGCATCTTACAGTCCGGTCTCCTCGGTGAAGTTTGCGTTGATTCGTCGACCTAAAGATGTGCAGTTTCGCTGGAGACTCATTATTAACCTCTCATCGAACGGTGGAATAATCGCCTTGTACGAGCCTTGCCTCGTATATGTTCGAAGGAAGGAATCCTAAGTGTCCAACCACCAGGTAAGTAAGAATATCAAATAATCTATATTTTTCATTCATTATATATATAATTTACTGGTTAAATATTATAATAATATTATTGAGATGTCAATATATAATTTAAAATTATATATATTTCACGCGTGTCAAAAACTAGAAATTAAAACTAAGACTTTTTACACTTTTTATAATTTTTTAATCGCAGAATTTGATATAGGGTCAAATAAAAGCAAATATATGATTTAATTTGCTTCTATATTATGATATATTTAAATAAATATAATGTAATATCATTTTCCTATGAAAGGCTCTAATTCCCATGTGACATAGAGAAAAACATTGCTTAAAACCGAATTCATTGTTGATCAAAAACTATAAAATAAGTTATATGTAAATAAAATTACATTTTTTGGTAAATATTGCTTCAAAATGTGAATTTAAACGATCTTTCACTCTATAATACTAGAAATAATTTATATATTTTAAAACACTATATATATATAGAACAGTTTAAACATTTACATGAAAATATACAAATAGGATATTGTGTGTGTTTTGTAATAAATAAATAAAAGGTCACAGTATGTAGATAACCACTCTCCAAACACACTAGTAGAAAAACCTATTTCACTACAATTTTGGAAGCATTATATTTAGAGGAAAATATTTTGTACATAGATATGAGATGTTGGTGTTAGAAAAACCTAGAACAAATTGATAATGCAGGTAAATATCTATAAAGGATGTTTGAATTATTCTCATAGATGTGTTTAAAGAGATATACAATGCAAGAAATACGCGGTTCCTCCGTTGACATTATTTTTATCCGATGATAGCAATTTTATAGACTCTCACTACTGAGAAGAGGACAAATATTTAGAATAAATTTACACAATTCAAAAATAAGATTATTCATAGAAATGTTTATGATATTTATAATTTCTTACACAGACCTGAACGATAAAGGCGATACCCTTTTCTTAATATTTGTGCGTTACGATATTTAAAAAGAAGAATTGATTTTTGGGAGTTTTCTTGCTTAGTACAGTCGTTTGATAAATAATTTAAAATTCTCGTTTTCAAGTAATTCATTTTTAATTTTCGAGTGAAATACACGTTAAAATATGTCCCGCAGTTAATATAGAATTTTTAATTTAATTCTGTATTATTGTAAATAAAAACAAAATAGTATTTACATTGTTTTTAAGAACTAACTAAAATAAACACATATATTAATTTAAAAGAAAACAAGGCGTCGTAAAAATAATGGTCAAAATATTTATAATTGATAAGAAAAAAATTGAATATTATTTTAAATATTAGATAATATATATATATGGTAATTTAAAACAACAACCTCATATTGTGTAGATAACTTATAACAAGATTGTCATGTTGTATATAGAGACACATCTATAAATAATTATGCGCATGATTAATCTGTGTCATTGCATCACCTATGTAATGTTATTTGTACAAAGTGGATAAATAAATAAAATCTTTAATAGATTTAAAAGTTGAGCTAAAGCAGAGATCGAGCATAGTATTGCCAAAACAACAGAGTCTAAATATGGAAGTCATAAATCAGGTAGATTCACAATTCCCACGACAGGCCACCCACACTGTCACATGTGGTGGAATGCAGAGACCCTCTCACACCTGGACAGGTAAAGGCGCCCTTTCTCAAACGCCCCTGTCACATAAGGTCCCCCCCCCGTCTTTAACCTATAAATACATCACCTGACAGTGGCTTGACAGCTCAGTTCAGTTTAGTTTAGTTCACCCTTAGTGCAAGCCGCGTCGGTCGTATGTTATGTCGATCTCATCCAACATGTAGTTAGGAAGAACTCGTCTATCTCCATCTTTTCGCTCCTGGCTCAACTTTTATCTGTTTACGGAACTTTCTTAGTGCAACTGTGTCTTCGTTTTTTGTGTGGATATCCCCAAGCTTTTCCACTCTGCCTCGACCACGACTGCCTGTATTTTGTGAGAACTTTTAAAGGTCTTCCAAGGTGCAGAGAGGTACTGGAAAACTCTACATCCTGACTGTTCCTCTTGGTCAACACAGTACAACAAGAGCTACCAGGGACTTCAACTTATTTCAGTAGTCGACATCAAACTCAACAAATCATTACAGTGAGTCGACAAGATCTCTACAAAAGCTACTGGAATTTCTCAAATTATTTCAGAAGTCGACAGGATGACCAAAACGAAGGATGACACAACTAAAAGGTAAGAAGACTGTTCAGATAAGAAGCGAGAAAGTGCAAAGATGGAGGAACAAACCGACCATTCCAACGAAACGACAAAGCAATCTCTTCCCCAAAAAGAGGTATTTACGGAAGAAACGCCGCCCCAACGGACTTCCGCATACCCGCTAACCGATCGCCAACGTCGGCAGCAAGCTGACCGCGCCAACGACAGCCCCGATATTCCCGCAAGTCATGGAAACCGAGCAGCGATGTGGGCTAAAACCCTGTGACAAGTTCCACACCTTCGACTTGACATCGTCGAGACAATGCTCAAGGCAACAAGCCACAATCAACTTCACAGAAGCTACAAGCGTCTACAAGCTCTACATGGAGCGTCTTCAACGTCAGCAGGAATACAAGCCAAGACCAAGTTTCCTGACTGAACTTTCACACAACTGTAAGTTTTTAAAAAAACCTACCTTAACTTTATCCTCAAGTTCAAAACTTGATTCCCTATAAATTTTGTATTTATATTTTCACTTTAAGCATTTTAAAATCAATTTTTACCTTTTTTATACCATTTTTTTATTCAATTTTTAAAACTTTCACATTTTCATTGATCAAATTTACTTTAATTTTTAATCAGATTATAAATTTCAAGTTATTACTCTCAATTTTACTCATAAAAAAAAAAAAAAAAAATTTCGCCCATCACGCATTTTTACCAATTTACTAATTTTACATGTCTATCCAAAATTTATCTAAAATGGTACTATCCAAGTCTACAACTTGAAAAAAAAAATCCTTATTATTATTTTAAAAAAATCTCATTCATCATAATTCTCAACTTATTTTTGTTTTACTTATTAGTTATCTTTATACCAAAAGACCAATATCTTTATCAATTCTTAAAATTTGGTAATGTTCACCATTTTAAGTAAGCGCCCAATTTAAATTATTTGTAACTCTCACGACATTGCCCTTTTATAAGAATCATTTTAATTATCATAATCAACAATTTAAAAAGTATATTCAAATTTTAAATATAAATTAACATAGGTGAAACGCTTTTTTTTAATTGCAAAAATCGGAAGATACAATATCTTCAAAAACACCACTAGGGAAAACAACTATATTTCCCAAAACAAGTTAGGAATAAAGATTCACTCCACTTCACCGCCAGTAGCTAATTTAAGTCACAGCCTTCCAAAACGATTACAATCGTTAATATTCGAGGATAAATACACTCCCTCATCTTTCCTTTTACATGCATATTTAATCATCAACAAATCTCTCTCAACAAACATTACAACACTCACACATCACTTTATACAATTGGCAACCATTTTTAGTGCGCGACCTAACACACAAATCCAAATCTTGAGCCACACAAGCCTCCACTTAGCTCTATATCTCGTCGCCACAATAAAATAATTTCACATTAAGCGTGCCACATCCACTAACAGTCAAATATTCTCTCGATGTATTTCATACAACAACCACCCATGACTTTATTAAATTTGTTATTCATGGTGAAACAGGTTAGATTTTGTGCCAAACTAAGACTTCACGTGACACCTTTTTATTCACATTTCTCACTTCGTGTCACAGTGCCACACCACAAAACTTTTTCACTTTTCAGGCCAAAGACGCCCTTCACGCCTGTGACACCACAATTCACCCCAAAGCGTGTCTACGTCGAAAGTCATATCTTTCACTCACTTCTAGCCTGAAATCATCGTATAACAATTTTACTAAGTCTAAACTGATTTCGAGACACAACACTTACGAACATCGAGAAAACTATATTTTCTAATAGGCAAGAAAATTGCCAAACTTCAACAAAAGAAGAGAGAGAAAGTCAGTTTCAAGCAAGACAGAAAATAAACACCCCGCACGTGTGACCACCCCAAAAATAGAATTTCCGTGAAAAAAGGAAGTGGACGCCCTTTTTGACGCCACTCCCTTGGTCACTACTATCTTTTGAGAATATCTTTGGACATGCCCTCCTTCCCCCTCAAGGCAGATCTTCTTGACCGCTAGCTTCATGACGCCATTTTGAACACATGTGTCACACTACTCATTTAGATTTCCTCGAGAATCTCACAAATCTCACCAACGAGATATCACAACACAACATACTTTAAACATTTTACATGTTAATTGATAACACCAATTAAAACAATTTGGTTAAGTCTTATATAGACTTTTTAACGCGAAAGAGAAATCATTCTCTACATACCAGCATTGAGGACAAACGAAAAGATCATTTCACATATTCCCAGTTTCAGAGTCATAGAAACACCGATGTTACCAAAGGGATATAATCTAGTCACTCACCACAACTGTAACTTTTCGTCAAAAGAGACAATTTTTGTTCAATTTTACACTACTTAAAATTTATCCAATCATTAATAACCTTCAATTATATTAAAATTTTGTATAAAATCTTGAATAATTATTCTTATTCTTACCTTTCAATTATATAAACAAATTTTTTAATCCAACATTAAAAAAAAAAAAAAAAAACCTTTAATCAAATTTACTTTTATTTTTCATGATATTATTTTAGTATTGTAAAACATCTAATTGTTTCAAAAATTATTTTTATTTTATTATTTATTATATATTTTATATATTACAGGTTTAACTTTGTCCACTTACACTTTTTGTACCCGCAATCATATTTATATATTTCTATTCACTATATTTTATTTGTTTAAATACCTTTATTATCTGACAAAGTTTATCATCCACTATCGGGCATCTACAACAATCGTTTTCAACAATCATATTCTTTAACCAATCCCCTATATTTTTCATCACTATCTTTTCAGTCATTGCGTCACGTCAATGTAGAAAAACGACAGCACTGCTTGACAATTTATTTTTTGATTTCGTAATTCAACAAACGCCTTGAACACAGTTCCCCAGACTTACAAATCCAAACTTCTGGTCTGAACAAGCTTCAAGAGTTTATTTCATTTCATCCGCAGAGCAAATCACCAACGCATACACAAAGCGTTCACTTTTTTCAACTTTCAACTTTTTTTTCAGCTCTAGCGGACCACATTCAACCTTTGATTTCGAGTCAAGTCAGATCACCTACTGTCGCTACAATTCTACTTATCGCATGGCTCTATTTCACTCCTTTCTCAATCATATTAATAAGCAACTTTTCTTCAACAACTTTTCAACCCAATAACACTACAATTGTGACAAAGCACTGTTACCCTATACAGGATCACAGGTTAAACATTGCCTAGGAAGACGCTCAAGTCAATATCCTCGCTTTGCACCTGGACCTAAGTATTTGATTGCATGTGTAAATCTCACAATTGCTTATTCTTTAACTACTAACCCTGTCCAACGCCCACCAATATTCTCTTAGAATGTGAATTTTTATGTCATAATTTTATTTTAATCATCTTTTTGTTAATCAAACAAAATGTCATTTTTATTTCACTTTTTATATCCAACAAATAACATCTTGTTATAGCCCTTTTTAACCCTCACAGTTTAAATTAATTAAAAGAAATTTTAATTACTTACCTGTGTTAGAGAGGCTTTACCCGCCTGAATCCGGATAAACCCTTTCACTCCCGGGGCCCATCTATGGTAATTTAAAACAACAACCTCATATTGTGTAGATAACTTATAACAAGATTGTCATGTTGTATATAGAGACACATCTATAAATAATTATGCGCATGATTAATCTGTGTCATTGCATCACCTATGTAATGTTATTTGTACAAAGTGGATAAATAAATAAAATCTGTAATAGATTTAAAAGTTGAGCTAAAGCAGAGATCGAGCATAGTATTGCCAAAACAACAGAGTCTAAATATGGAAGTCATAAATCAGGTAGATTCACAATTCCCACGACAGGCCACCCACACTGTCACATGTGGTGGAATGCAGAGACCCTCTCACACCTGGACAGGTAAAGGCGCCCTTTCTCAAACGCCCCTGTCACATAAGGTCCCCCCCCCGTCTTTAACCTATAAATACATCACCTGACAGTGGCTTGACAGCTCAGTTCAGTTTAGTTTAGTTCACCCTTAGTGCAAGCCGCGTCGGTCGTATGTTATGTCGATCTCATCCAACATGTAGTTAGGAAGAACTCGTCTATCTCCATCTTTTCGCTCCTGGCTCAACTTTTATCTGTTTACGGAACTTTCTTAGTGCAACTGTGTCTTCGTTTTTTGTGTGGATATCCCCAAGCTTTTCCACTCTGCCTCGACCACGACTGCCTGTATTTTGTGAGAACTTTTAAAGGTCTTCCAAGGTGCAGAGAGGTACTGGAAAACTCTACATCCTGACTGTTCCTCTTGGTCAACACAGTACAACAAGAGCTACCAGGGACTTCAACTTATTTCAGTAGTCGACATCAATCTCAACAAATCATTACAGTGAGTCGACAAGATCTCTACAAAAGCTACTGGAATTTCTCAAATCATTTCATATATATATATATTATAAAGGACTGCGGCGTGTGATTATAAACAATACTTAAAATTATACCGCATAAGTTTCTTTTCTATGAAAAATCAATATTTATTTTAAAGAGAAATATTTACTATTTTTGATTTTTCATAGAAAAGAAACTTATGCGGTATAATTTTAAGTATTGTTTATATATACATATATATATATGAACGATCATATATACAAGGGTGGATCAATAAAAAAACGATAAAAGTTTAATTTAAAAAAATGAAACAAATGTATATAGGTATACACATTTAAATTGAACTCTTTTGTAATATTAAAAAAAAATCTAAAAAAAAAAGAAACCATCTGGCAACATTTTTTCAATAAAAATGGCGACCAAAACAAACAGTTGCACCAAGTATAAAATGCGAGCAGTAATGCCTTTTCTTTATCATGAAGGAGTTAAACTATTTGAAATTTACTACAGAATGAAAGCTGTTTACAGTGATACATTTTTATCTCAAAATCGAATTTTTGAATAGGTTAGATAATTCAAAAGAGGCATAGAAATTTTGGGTGACGCACCGCGACCTGGCGCCCCGGTCAAGGTTAGTGATGAGGCAACCACTTGGGCCATTGACGAGATGATACAGAACTATTGTAATATTGTCGCGATATAAATTTAGAGTTTTATTGATCAAATGATAAACCTTGTAAGTGATGTTTTCCTCACAACAAAACTAGAAACAAGAAAATGAAAAAATCAGTTATTGAATTTACATACCTTCCTTATATAACATTAAACATAAAAGTATTTAAATATTTACTAATAGAAACATTTGATTCAGATTTGATTTACATAAAACAATTTCGTGACAGATTTTCTTCCCCAGGAGAACAGCGTCCCGATGTTTTTACTCTTTACTTACGAAATATAGAGAAAGTACGCATATTTAAACGACATTGTTCTGTTGTCCAGGATCTTTGTAGGGCTTCATCCGCAAAACATGAACTACATCTTTGGACCTCTTCCTCCTGCTAGATTCGTTCACTGTCATTACTTCATAGTTAACGTCCGAAATATTTTTAGTTATCTTGTATGAACCGAAATATTTTTTTAAAAGCTTCTCGGATAAACCGACTTTACGCACGGGTGTGAAGATCCAGACCAGTTTTTTTTCAAAACTATTGAAAAGAACCGCATCATCTCCCATCTTACAGCTTCAGCTTTCCCTCTGTCCTTTATATAAAAACACACCTACTCGCCTGTCCCTCTTAACCCCCCTGCAGCCTACAAATCCACGTGCGTAATCCCATTCTCTTCCCTCTCAGTTAACCTCTCCCGTTTCCTCAAACCCTTTGGCATCCGTACCTTTTTTACTAACACACCTAACCTCCACTCACTCCTTAGACATCCCATCACAAAAACCGACTCCCCCACTGACCCTCTAACATCTACTGGCGCGGTCTACTCGGTCTCATGCCAACAGTGCCCTGCCACCTATGTGGGTGAGACCGGTAGGACCATCGCCATTAGAATGTCCGAGCACACACGCAACATCACCAACCGAGATCCCCGTTCCCTCATTTTTCAACACATTGCATCTTCTGGCCATTCCTTTGACACTGCTAACCCAACCATTCACTACAGAAATATCTCCAACCTACACCAAAGATTGGTTCTGGAATCCATTGTTTCCTCCAAGCTACACAGCATAAATAGAAAAATAGACATTCCCGCAATCTACACAACCTACATCTCCAATTGAATTTTCCAGATTCTACCTCTGGTATATTAATAACCCCCCTTCCACCACCTCAGTCACACCGGTCAAAAACGGGTTTTCTCTCACTAATCATTAAATACCAATTCATAGATGGCAGTCCATAGCATAGTCATTAACCACACAAATTTACCCGTAATAGTTACTTAGATATATTTAGTTATGTAATATCATTGTAATAATTTTTCTAACTCTCTAATTTTTTCAAATATTAACACAATTTTAATTCATTCAAATCCAGACGCGCGAGTAGTCTCACGCGAGTGTGTATATATATCTTATTTTTGTTTTTGTTTTCTATGGTTAGCTGATTTATATTTACATTGTTTAATTCTCAGTTACTTAGTTGCCTTAATTTACCTTTAAATTTTATTTTTATTTTATCTGTAGAAGGGCATTGCCCGAAAGCTTGTAATGTTTTACAATTAAAAGAAACTCATATTCTGAAACTTCTTACTTGACATATCTTACTGGAAGAGTCTTTGACCTTTACAGAGTTAAATATTGGACATTCGACCACACCTGACTGAAAGCACGAGTCTCGTGGCGCACGCGCCGATCTAAAAATATAACAAAACAACATTCTTGTAAGGTTCGCATTTCTAATTTTAAAATGGCCATTTTCGAAGAGCAGAGAATCTGCATTAAGTTTTGTTCTAAAATTAAAAAAAGTGCTACTGAGACGTATGAATTGATTAAAGAAGCTTTTGGCGATGCAGCTTTATCCCGTTCAAGAACATTTGAATGGTTTTCACGCTTCCTAAAAGGTCGGGAAAAGGTAAACGATGATCAGCATACCGGGCGTCCAAGATCATTACGTTGCGAGGAAAACAAGCTCAAAATAAAGGAATTAATTAAATCTAACAGAATAATTTCTATTAAAGATTTATCTTCAGAGACTGGACTATCTGTAGGACTGTGTTATCAAATAGTAACAAAAGATTTGGACATGATCCGGACGTCTTCAAAATTTGTTCCCCGGATTCTAACAGAGGAACAAAAGGAGGTTAGAATGGATGTCTGCAAAAACATGGTTGAAATGACTCGGACCGATCCAGAATGGATGCAAAAAATCATTACCGGGGATGAGACATGGGTGTATCAGTATGACCCGGGAACCAAACATCAATCCACCCAATGGATTGAAAGAGGTGAACCGAAACCCAAAAAGGCAAGATTTACAAAATACAAAGTCAAGACATTGCTTGTTACATTTTTTTATATTAATGGTTTGGTTCACCATGAATTTATTCCTTTCGGACGTACAATTAATCAAGAGGTTTATTTGGGGATAATGAGGCGCTTAAGGGAGGCAGTGCGCCTTAAAAGACCTGAAAGATGACAAAACAATGACTGGATACTTCACGCCGATAATGCGCGGCCGCACACAGCCCTTGTTGTTTTGCAGTTCTTGGCAAAGCATTCAACCATACAGATCCCTCATCCACCCTATTCCCCCGACTTAGCCCCCAATGACTTTTTCCTCTATTCTAAATTGAAAATGAAGTTAAAAGGAAGGAAATTTGACAACGTTGATATGATACAAGCTGAATCGAAGGCAACCTTGAGGAACCTCTCAAAAATGATTTTATCTCCTGCTTCGACAATTGGAAAAAAAGATGGAACAGGTGTATTGAGACAGGAGGGGCATATTTTGAAAAAAATATTAAATTAGTTTTTTTATTTGTTTTATTTTTTCAAAGATACAGAGCAGTCCTGGAAATTAATGAACGCACCTTGTAGTTCCAACAACACAATTTACGATATTTATAGCATTTTTAATGAAAAATATATAACTATTTGTATCATTTATGCTCGAAAAATATAGAGAGAAAACTAATTCTCTACCATTCCATGGTATTGATCGACATTTACCATAAGCTCTGGTGCTTATTTAAATTTTACAACATTCCGCCCAATTAATAGTAGTAAAATATCTGTAAAAGAGAAGAGCTCTCAGAAAGGAATTCAACTCATTGTCACTACAAAGACAGTCAATTGATAATAGGAAATGATGATACTATATTTGATGAATTACGAAACACTCAATATTACAGATTACCAATTTCATCTCCAATCATTGATCCAATATTTACGCTTTCATTTATATTAGAGTGTAGTAAAAACCCTCAAGCATTTTGATATTATAAGAATATATCCGTCATCACTTAGAATCTAAGCTTGCTATTCCATCAACCAGTAAATAAATTCTGAGAAGTAGCGTTGAAAAATGTTTATGATATTAAATTTCTATTATTTTGTTCAAATATATTATTATCATAAATATAATATAGGTTTCTTCTAGTAGTTCGGAACTTTTAAGTATAAATACTTACTTGGAGAGTTAATCCTAACGAAACACACTTAGCAGGATTTAAAACGAAACTTCTAACATTTCTCTCAACTTATTAAGCCTTAATTAGTGTAATTATTTTCAATTACCAACTTTCTTTCATCTAATTAGAGAGATAATAGAGAAAGACAGGAAGTGAAAGTAGGAATTTAATGTGAAATATGGGTTTTCTCTCCTATTTCACAAGAAGCTTTCAAAATCTCTATACAATGTGAGAATTATCCACGTATGTATAGTTGAGGGCTGTTACCTTCAATTCAGATTATTCGAGTCAGTTTTTAGATAAAGAGACAGAAGTGCCAGTATGTAAAAAATGTCTCCCATAAAAAGACGCTAAAACCTAATAGTCATCTATTTTAAAACCTCTATTCATCTTAGCGTTTATTTTGAAGAGAGAGAGAGAGAGAGAGAGTTAGTATTTCTTTTTATAGGTCAATGTGCTTTGAGCAAAAATTCCAACTCGAAGATATAGTTTTGCGACTTGATTATTCCAATTATGATTGTGTGCTTGTTGTAATTCAGCAGAAAAATAACATTCTTAAAATATAGTTGCAAATAATTATAATTGAATGAAAATAAAGATAAACTTATTTACAGAGTATCTTCTGCAACTATATTTCAAGTATGAATTAATATGTAATCTCTTCTTTTTACGATATAGAGAAATAAAAGATAATCATATTCCGCAAATACCTCCAATAAACAAAACTCTACAAATATTTTTATCTTTATTTTCAATCAAAATCGTGTCGGTGTAGTTTCATTCGGTAAATTTATCAGATATTTTGTAGCGTCATTTAATGGAAAACCCATATACACAGGCTGGGACAATTCTCTACTAAATCCTGAGTCATGTGAAAATATTTTCGATCTTAAATCAGATTGAGTCAAACAACGAATTCTTTAACATCTATATTTTTATCATTACCACGGTCATCGTTGATTTAAATGTGAGCCAACCGTTCTTGTCGATATTCACAATTTTCTACCAATTTACCCTCCTATTTTCAAACAGACCGAAACACGCGCCATAATCAGAATTTAAGCAGCAGAGCTACTTCACAGAATTTATACTAAACATTCCTACATACCCATGAGAAAATCATCCAAATCTATATACAGAATTACACGCATCATCCCAAATAGCCATATAAATCAATGAATCTTCTGTTTCCGGATAGATATGGTATGCGCGTATTTGAAAAACACGTCATCCTTGGGGGATATGACCTGAAGTCCAAACTGAATCAAAAATAGAAATGGATCACATCCCAAACAAACACACACACCGCAGATATATACTACATTTAATATAATAACATCTCTGCTATATATGTCGGGCAAACGGGAGGAACAGGAACAACAGAACAACACAACACAAAATGGATATTCACAATATTCACAAATATATCATAATACATTCAAAGCGTTAACACAATTTCCCAGATCTCAGATACGACTAACGTAATATTACTTTCGATAAAATAATCCTTCGAATCAATATTAAAATAAAAACATTAGGCCTCTAGGGAAATATTCTTTTATATACTCGTATATATATCGTATATTTTAAAACTGTATAATAATGACACTTTTAGTATATATCGCATATCTCCCAATTGGTTGGAGCCGATGCCTTGAAATATCCTACCCTTCTTTTAAAATATACACCGTTTCTATTTGCTACCACCCCCATATTTTGTATATATGCTATATCTTTTTATTAATATAACCTGTACACCCTTTTTGTATATAAACTAAAATTGATGACGCCAAAATAAAGATCCAAAGAGAGAGCGGTCAGCTGGTGGCAGGGACAGAGGGATGGAAAAAGGCAACGCCCAGCCCATGTGGGGTCCCGAGGGACATTCTTATAGAGACCCTCCTGTAAACAAGACAAGTTTTGGCAGGTGGTCAGCAGCAAATGGTTCTAGGGTGTGTTTCTCGGCAGTCCGTTTCAGGCTGTCTCTCACACAGTCTCTCCCTACATGTCTCGGTGATAAGCATCCAAGTTTGTGTCATGGCCTCTACCTCTGTCCCGTGGGCTGTCCCCGATCACTTTCGGTGCTAACATCTAGCCCTGCCTCTGCTTCTTGTTGTCCGCGTGTGGGAAGAACATCAACACTCGCCTCACGTAAAGGACTGCCAGCTTATCCATACATCGGCATTTGCAACAATATTACATATATATATATATATTAACGAGAATCACGAAATTTCTCTTAATGAATTGTAAAAGCTATAAAACGAGGTACCCGTTGAAGGGCTTGGAGCCCGAAAGCTAGTGCATTTTAATAAAAAAAATTTCTCTTCGTTTTATAGCTTTTTCTATATATATATTCATTTATTTATTTACAAATCTCTCAAGCCTTCGGGCAAGAAAGCTCTTCTACGGGAGAAAATATTAAGAGAAACGGGCTATTCCTTCTCCCTATCAAAACCAAAGACCCATTACTCCAACATCCCCAATAGACTATAGAGACTTATCATGGAATCCATCATATCCAGAAAGAACAATAGCATTAACAGAAGAATAGACATTGTGGAAATTCATAATATACTATTACCTGAACCCACCCCATATCCTTCAAATGAAGATATCGCTTCTGAATAGCAAAAACGATAAGCATACGCAGTCGAGGCCCGTGTTGATTCTGCATCTAAACAGCTGTAAACACCCAGAGCATTTTATTTAATTTTATATCTTATTCTATTGGCGTTTTAATGTAAAATATTTTCTATCGTAGAAGGGCTTTCTTGCCCGAGAAAGCTTGAGAAATTTGTAAATAAAATATATTTAAAAAATAAACTTTTCCCTGGAGTCTTATTATTCTTTTTGTAATATTACCTTTTTAAAGCAAATACCTATTCTCGAAGTCTTGTAAACACTGTGGAAGTTATCTGGATAAAAATAATTTTGTCGTCATTTTGCTCTTTTAGAATCCTTTAAATGTTGTTTGTTTGTATAAATATATTCAATAATAGATGCTAACAAATCAGAAACAGCATTAAAATCAGACTAACTCTCACTGAGGGGCAACTCTACTCCTTTCTACTCGTATGTAAAGCTATTAGAATTTTATCTCTATATCAAGCTTCGAAATGTATATATTTAAAAATACACACGAGTTAAAATATTTCTCTGAAGACTATTTACTGTATTTGTTAAAATGAAACAAGGTTTATGAATGTTTTATGACATATTTGAATACTCCCCCCATAGTTGGGTACAATTACAAATATATCTGCGTATTTGTAGAAATAACATATGCAATGTATGCGGAACAATGCTATAGATTTTTGCCGGTAAAAAACGACCTTTTCCCCCAAACAGCCAAACATATTTGTCGAACATTGGATGATGGATGGCAGAATTTCTTTCCTATCCAATATTTTATTATAGCGATCGAATAGGGCTACCTCCGAGTTTAAATTTATGGATACTTCCAAATCAATATCCCCATTCTTTAAAAAAAAATGCTAAGATACACTTTGGGTTGTTACCTTTATTCCACCAGCTACACATGGTATAATGTATTTCACATATTTATACACGTGCAGGATCAGACCTATTTACATAGTGCAAGTACTCCGTTTGTTTACATTTCCCCCATTGATGCGGCTATTGAGTGATTAGAACAAAATAGTTTCCCTGCATTATATATGATATGTAAATAAATAGTTTCCTTGCACATTTTAGAGATATGTAAATAATATACAATATATAAATAGTAGTTAAAGGTTGGATTCATTTCGTTGTATACTCCTGTAGAAGGGATACCTGAAAGCATGAGAGATCGTTCAAAAAGAGCAAGAAACTTTTCCACGGAAGCAGTGTGTTGTTACAATATTTTGTCTCGAAAATGAATTACGCCCACACAGATTTGGGTAAGAAACCCAGTTTATGATTACTAGAAAGTATGATTTATTAAGTCACATCACTATAAATAGTTTTTTTTAATCTAGCAACTGTGATATTAAATACTCATCTTCGTCAATATATATATATATATATATATATATATATATATATATATATATATATATATATATATATATATATAGTGTAAAAACTATATAATAAAAATATAACAGTGATTCTACATTTAAAGCTTAATGAGCAAACTGATAAGAATGATAAATCATATCAAGTAGATTTGGTTAGATTAGCAAGCTAAATCTAAATTAGTTATAAAAATAAATAGTTGTATAGTTTTATAGTTAAGTATTTTATTAAAATTATCTTCATAAATTTGATTATTTAATTTCAAATTATAAAATTTGTAAAATGTTATATTTATAATGTAAAATATAATTTGAAATTAAATAATCAAATTTATGAAGATAATTTTAATAAAATACTTAACTATAAAACTATACAACTATTTATTTTTATATATATATATATATATATATATATTGTAATTAATATTTCTATTATTGTCGGTTTTTCAATGATTAAACATCTTCATCCATGGTCTGTCTTTAGCGATAGTGTCAGTATTATTCAACAATTAACGATTGCTTAAATGTTTATTTCAAAATCTTTTACCTAAATGCTCTCTAAGGAATCATTAACCAATACATTTACTAGCTGTTAGTCAGAGCTGAATGGATCAGATTATAATTAATGACTACAGGAAGAAAAGAAAGACCCATGTAAACTTTGCCATGAAAAAGAAACAAAGAATCTGTCGTATATTTATATTTAAATTATATAATTTAATATTGTATATAATAGTATTAATATAAAAATAATATTAAATCCACAGATTATTATTCTGCGATATATTGTATATATCATAACATATAATTTATCATCATATAATTCGATTGTTAACTTGTAATTCTTAAGCTTGCATCTAAAACAGTGTAATATAATAAAAGCCATTTAAAAATATAAAGCCTAAAATATATTTCTACTTTTAAATAAACCTAAATACACCACAGAATCGAAAAGAAGAAATGGACAGTGAAGAATATCAAGTAAAATGTATTTTTACAGAAAGAGAACGACATGGCTGATGAAGAATCGCTGTTGCTAAATTGTACTATCATGGTAGGTCAGTCGAGTGAAGTCACTATTCAGTATAATATGATTTATTCAATTATCTATATATGAATTTTAAAAGTATAGAATAATACAAGGGAAAGAATCGCCAGACATCATCTTTATTTCAACTTTATTCAACTATAAATACAAAGCGCGATGTCCCGCCAAGGACACTGGCGCCCAAAGGAAAGCAATACAAGATAGAGAGAGGGAGAATCTATTTATATATCCAAAAATATATGTGTGTGCACAAAGGCATTTACCATATTCATTAAATTGGTGTCAAACAAGCATACTATATACATAGGTAATTTAATTTAAACACACCTCAAAACAAAGAAAAAATCCTAAGTATTACCGATTATTTCAAATTTTACACTAATTTCTAATAATACATATGCAGATTTATTCTTCGTGTATATAGTGTATCATTTTTCTTATACAATTGATCCTTTAGAAGGGCCACGCTGTGCCCGAAAGCTTGATGTCCTAATAAATTAATGAATAAACTTATCTCCTGAGTATTTTGTCCTTACCACGCAAAGAAAAAAGGGAAAAAAAATCATATATACAGCACATACAGTTACAATTATACCTAACACTTGAGATTATTTAAAAACTTTGATATAAATTTACAAAATCTATTGAATTCAATGTATGAGTCCCTGCTGGATATCAGTTCTCTTGGATCGGTACAGAGAATACCGTTACTGAGTCTGTAGTCTTGAAATGCTGGGTACTTGAGTAAAAGATCTTGCAGAAGGAATAAAGTTAACGGCGACGAGATCCTTTTATTTATTTATTAAGCCGATTATACAGCACAAATAAAAGAAACTCCTCGCCATTCCTTCTTCAAATATAGAATATATATTATAAACAGACACTTAGCTATTGAAATAACATAGGCATTATATCTGAGTTAGAGTTAATTTTTAATATCACATACATAGTAAAAACTATATGCGTAAAAAAAAGATTTTTAAAGTTAAAAAAACTAAGTTTTTGCCACGTTTTTATTTTAATTTCAATCTTCAAAAGGAAATCTTTATTTTGTGTGCCGACAAAATATACGAAAACATTTAATTAATATTTGTTTGAAAATATAAACCATAAACATAAAATGTAATTAAAATAATTAGCATTTTTATAATAAATACTTCTCACGTATCTAATTAAATAATTAAAAATAGTTTTTTGGGGCTTTAGATGTGTGCATATAAGAATATCAATTAATTTAATGAAAAGGGAATTGTTTTAACATTTTTCAAATAAATTACTATAACTAATCTATTTTGAAAAGCATTTTTGTGAGCTATAATTGGTAAGAATAAATATTTTAGTAATCCTATTTCTAACAAATTTGTAGTATATAGGTCCTAACTGTGAGATGCATTTAGTAAAGATGAGGTCTGTTCGAATTCACCGTGGTCAAGCCTTTCACTAGGCTGTAATGAAGGAAATATCGACTGTACAAGGCAAAGAAGTTTCTATTAGTGAACCAGGTGTACATTGTGTGGATTGAAGAGAAGAATTTTCACAGTCTCAGTGGAGTCTCACTGTCTGCTGTATCTGGTAAACTTCGAGTACACATGAGTCCTCAGTCCCCCCAAGTCTGCTATTGCCTGAAAGGAGTTACCTCTGTAGTATAGAAAATATTTTTCTGCAATTTCGTCATCACGATGGATAATAATTACCTCTGTTGGCAATCCCTGCTGGGTTTGAGAGAAATGTCAAAATTAATTCCCAAATCTACCTGTAAGACTCTTTACTTTCATTTGCTCGACAACATTTCTCTGGTCGCAATTTCGTGTTCTAGCAAGACTAGGTTTCAGGTTGACGATCGCTTTTAACCATAAATATTTACATATGTTCTTAGGGAAAATCATGTGGCCCTCAAACTCACCGAGAGTGTGAAGTCATTTGGAGAAAAATGTCTTTTCTTCTCCTCTCACAAAAGTTTGAAGTCGCTGAAGAAAGCCCTGCAGCGAGATCTACGTCAACTACCTGAGGTGTGGTCTATCACCTAACGCCTCCCTGCATACCCTATATATAAACAATGTTTATATACCAACCAAGTTATTCAACAATCCATAGCTATGTAAATATTTAATATAAATAGATAAGCCTCATATTTATTAAAAATTTCAATTGTTCAAAATCGAATTTGATAGAAAAAATGTCACGAACTTTCATCATTAGAAAAGACGTCGTTATTAAAATAAATCACCGAAATTTTCGATATCAACTTGATACTTCGGAAATCAAAGCCCATTAGGATGTTCTTAGAATATAAGCAAAGTAGTGTAGACATAATATACAGTTCTATCAGCCAATATTCAACCTCAAATTTATTATCCCGAGATTTCGGCGACCTCAGGGAGAAGTTAGTCGCCAAAACATCAGGACAATGGAAAATTGATGTAACTCTATATACTTTATTCAGAAAACTCCTAAAGACAGAAAATGGTTTTAACATTAAAAAAAAAAAAAAAAACATTCATGCTCCTTTAATATTATAAAAGCTTCCGCACATTCAGAACGACATCTGGAAGTTTTATAAACTTTTGTTCTTTTCGCCATCTTAATTGGAATGGAAATGTTACATTATCACATGTGTGTTCACGAACTTTATTAGAGAATTTTATAATATCACTTTTGATAATTACATCTCTAACTTTTGTACGCCCTTGATGCAAATGGCCTGAACTTGATAAACTCATATAATTAAAGATTGTGAACTTCTACTAAAGTAACAGTTATACATTATTTCATTTTATATTTCCCACTTTGTTCGTGGTTAACGGCAAACAAGATTTCAAAACGCGGTATTGTATGAAATTTATTATTTTATTACATATTTGTCATATTTGTATTATTATTATGCTTCACTTATTTTCATATGATAAAATTGGGATATAGGTATACCTATAAATGTATGTAAATTTCATTGGGTACACCTATTGTACATCAGTTGCAAGATTTATTGATGAGAGAAGTAGGGCATGATATAAATTTCTCGCTTCCCTAGAGAGAATACTTGACTTCTTTTAACCTCTTATTACAATATATACAATCTCGGCGGCAATGATACACCAATGTAAATTTACAGATTTGAAAATACCAATAATCTATAATATTTTTGGAAATCTTGGAACCTTTTTATCACGATATTTAAAACATGATCCTATATGCCGCAATATTTCGAACACGACCTTCAAAATCTGCACTCTTCTTATTCGTTAAAACAATTTGTTCACGTTTGAGCTGACGTCATTTAGAATTGTGTTGTTGAAGGAGTTTCGGATTTCTTTCTTGGAGTTTTCTGTGTGCAACTTTTAAAAAGTTTTCAAGTTAGGAGTTCCGTCATTCAAATACTATCTGAAAGTTTGTAGCGTTCCCATGAAAAGATAACAAAACTTGTGTGTGTGTTTTGAAGATTATTTGAAAAACTTATAAACAATTATATCGTCTATATTTTCTTTTGTTTTGTAAAAGCGAAAAGACAAATATGAACATTCAGATTATCAGTCTAATTAGTCTGTTAGTTGTATCTGCCATTATAAAGACGTGTAGTGAAGAAATTGTTTTGAGGTTTTATCTGGTTTTGAGTTGTTTAGTTTGAAATAAATATTGTTATATTGTTAGGAGAGAGGGGCGTTGCTGTAGTATGTTGTTCACACACAAACACGTGCCACTTTTAAAAACTTACTTGTTTTGGCTACATATTTTCTCATGGACTTAATTGTAATTTTTTACAACTTATTTATTTTTATTAACTTTCATGTATAATTATTTTTATATAATTTTGTTTTGTATAAATATTTTCCTTACCTTTGTATCGTTGAATTTGCATACCTTTTGTTCTTGAAGATTATTTAAGACAATAATCTTTAATTAGAAGGCGCTCTTTCTAAAACCATTAGATTTTAAATAAACGTCAAAAGGTCTAGGAGGTTTTGTCCCAGTACATCAGGTCACCAGCGCAACAATATACGAGGGCCATCCAATAAATAAGTTTCCCTATTTTTTTTTCTGCAAACGAAACGTTGTAAAAATTAGTTAGTATGGAATAAATGGTCACTAGGATGCGTTGGACGCTGGTGACCTTCAAAATCACCCTACTCGTACGCGCAAGTCCGTAGCGCTTCAGTTTCCATGGAGCTACCACTGGTGAACGTGTCCACTTGCGAACTCCGTTCTGTAATTCGTTTTTTTCACGGCGAAAAATGAAACTGCTTTAAATATTCGTCGAAATATAGTGTTAGTGTATGGTGAAGGATGTATGAGTATCCAAATGGTTCCCCGATGGCGTTCATGGTTCTTGGAAGGACGGCAAAACGTGCATGATGACAATCGAAGCGGCAGGCCCGTTGCTGCTGTTCGGAATGTAGTGGAAGCAGATCGCCGCGTCACCATTGACGAAATAATGATTCGACTGCCTCCTGGAATCGAAATTGGACGTTCTCCGATTGGAACAATCATGTCAGATGTTTTGAATTTTCGCAAAGTCTGCGCAAGATGGGTCCCGCGTTTGCTCTCGGAAAATCACAAGCAACAACGGATGGAGGCAGCCCGAGCTTTCCTGGAAATGCATCGAAGAGATGGAGATCAACTGTTTTCCCGTATTGTCACTGGAGATGAAATCTGGGTACATCATTCAACTCCAGAAACAAAACGACAAAGAATGGTGTGGAAGAAGCATGAGGAAAGTGCACCAAAAAAGGCGAAGGTCACAATCTCTGCAGGCAAAGTTATGGCTATCATCTTTTGGGACTGTAAGGGTGTTTTTTAGGTTAACTACCTGCCCTCAAACACTACGGTTAACGCTGCAAGGTACTGCGAAGTCCTCACTAAACTCAGAGCTGCAATAAAACGGAAACGTCCTGGACGTTTGTCTCGGAAGGTGTTACTCGTCCATGACAATGCTCGCCCTAGCCAAGCTCGAACGACCCAAACGTTGCTGGAAAACTTCAAATGGGAAATTTTCACACATCCACCTTATTTTTCGGATCTTGCCCCAAGCGACTTCCATCTTTTTCCAGCACTCGAA
This sequence comes from Cordylochernes scorpioides, assembly GCA_030710605.1. NCBI lineage: Eukaryota > Metazoa > Arthropoda > Arachnida > Pseudoscorpiones > Chernetidae > Cordylochernes > Cordylochernes scorpioides. Next base: position 23,858,921 of record CP092877.1, on the reverse strand, counting down.
TTGCACCTTGGAGGCAAGCACTTTGCGAATGATGACGAAGTGCAGGCGGAAGCGAACCACTGGCTACGAAGACAGGACACGGCTTGGTACAACAGTGGTATCAAAAAATTGCTACAACGGTACCAAAATTGTTTGGACAGAAATGGTGATTATGTAGAGAAGTAGTCTATGAGTTGTTAATGAAAATAAAATAACTCCATAATTGTAAATAATGTTGTTTATTTGTTAAAAAATAGGGAAACTTATTTATTGGAAGGCCCTCGTATAGAGTAAACTTAATTAGAACAAACTAGATTTAGGCACAGACACGTTATGGTATTAACTATAAATTCAACCTAAAATGGCGGGCAGTTAGATTGTCATGGTGTAAGTATCCTATAGAATATCATATATATGTACCCCAATAATACAACCACAAACACTTGTATATATGTATTAAGATAATTTAGATTGATTTAGTTTAGTTTGTTTTAACACTTAAATATGTGCGAGTTCGCTATTTATATATTGTAACAAAGTATTCATTATTTTATTAACAGAGTATCATTTTTGATGTTTATACTTTGCTACTCTGTAAACTCTATTCATTGCTTATCTTTTTTATCATTCATAGTTTGTTCTTATCTTAAATAAATTGCCGTGTCATCCATAATTTTCCACGTGGAGATCTATTTAAATACGTATTTATTTTGAGAGTGAAATAAATCATTAAAATATATATTTGAAGTAAACGAAAAAATTGCGCTACAAATTTTAAAAATAAAACTACAACCTTTCGCAATGAGTTTCTTTTATTATGATATGCGCGAGCTAGCTGGAGCCGCCCTTCTACAGGCAAAAAATGAAACATTTGATCCACGAGAGACAGTTATAGTAGAGTAATTCTTCCTGGAATGAACTTATACGATAATAACAAGGCGAAGGAAGACGAGTATCTTTATTGGTGCATAAGAGCGAGCTTTCGGGCAAAAGCCCTTCGACTGGCAAGTTATAGCGTCGTTATATCTTGCCAGTCGAAGGGCTTTTGCCCGAAAGCTCGCTCTTATGCACCAATAAAGATACTCGTCTTCCTTCGCCTTGTTATTATCGTATAAGAGACAGTTATATACATTTGATTTGTTACAAATTTTACATAAATTATCAGAAAGAAAAGTATTAAATCCACTATTTTACTATGTTTAACAATTGGAAATAAATTAACCTTGAATTTCAATATTTTAATAAAGTTAAGTTTTAAACTATGAATTGGATAAGCGAGAAATCTGATTTTTGTGGTATGGAATATGACAAAATTGTTCTGGGATATCTATTCTACGATTAATGCTATTGTGTTGTTTGGAAATCAGCGATTCAAGGATTAATCTTTCATATTTGGTGGTTATGTTACTGTAGTGGCAAGTTTTCAAAGCCTGTCTTTCCATTAGTAATTTCACATTTCAAAACTAAATATTCCAGCAGATCAGTGGATCACCTATGGGCAGCCCTTTATCTCTGGCAGCAGCAGAAATAGTCCTAATGAAAATAGATAGATGGATAAATCGTCAAGGAGGCCTAGGCATAGTGAAATGGAGACGTTACATCGATGACATATATTGTGAATTCGAATCTGAGAAAGAACAACTCATTTTAGATAACCTCAACGGCTACCACCGTAGAATATCCTTTACTATTGAAAACGAAATAAAGGGAGTTTTGCCCTATCTCGATTCCCTCATAATGAGAACAGAAAATAGTTTTCACACCACCGTGTATTACAAGAAAAGTTTCGAACCATCATACCTCCCGTTTAAATCTTATGGTCCCATATCTCACAAAATAACAGTAGTGAAAACCTTAACCAAGCGTTTATTCACCCATTTCTCCCTCCCCAAATTTAAAGCAATAGAAAGAAATAATATTTACAGAAATCTTAGAAAATTTGGCTATCCCCCACTGTTCATCGATCAACACTGTTACAATCCATCCCATCTTAGAACCCAGCAGACTTTCAAAACGACCTGTTATATTAATTACTCACCAACCAATTTAAAAATAGCCCTGGAAATAAAGAAATACGGAATCAAGTTCTTTTTCCGCACCCCAAGAACCATCGGGAATATCCTTAGAAATCCCATCACAAAATCGACCACAGACCAGAACCCCCTTCAGAAGAAAAATGCCATATATTCCGTGTCATGCATTGATTGTCCATCTATATACGTAGGAGAAACAAGCAGGAAAATACAGACCAGATTGAAGGAACATACTTACAATATGAAGACCAAAGATCCAAGATCCCTCATTTTTCAACATACCATGAATACCGGCCACAAATTTAATTTAGACAGTCCAACTTGCCACTACAGTAACATAACCACCAAATCTGAAAGATTAATCCTTGAATCGCTGATTTCCAAACAACACAATAGCATTAATCGTAGAATAGATATCCCAGAACAAATTTGTCATATTACATACCACAAAAATCAGATTTCTCGCTTATCCAATTCATAGTTTAAAACTTAACTTTATTAAAATATTGAAATTCAAGGTTAATTTTTTCCAATTGTTAAACATAGTAAAATAGTAATAATCTATGTAGATTTAATACTTTTCTTTCTGATAATTTATGTAAAATTTGTAACAAATCAAATGTATATAACTGTCTCTCGTGAATCAAATGTTTCATTTTTTGCCTGTAGAAGGGCGGCTCCAGCTAGCTCGCGCATATCATAATAAAAGAAACTCATTTCGAAAGGTTGTAGTTTTATTTTCAAAAGATATATTAAAATTGGCCTTAAAGAGGACAACTAAACATTAAAATTGTTCACAAAAATATTCATTCCAACATATGATTTTCAATGTTTTAAACACGTTTATTTTGTTTCAAAACTTTTAATGGAGAAAAATATTTTGGTCTTCAAAATAATGGCTTTAAAATATTTAAAAACTCAAAATTATATTTATGAATTATGTTGAGACATTCTAAACAGCCCACACACATTATGTTAAACCATATCTAATAGGATGATTTAATTATTAAAATAAATTAAAATGCTTAAAGTAGCTAATTTGGGTTTGAATGCATTTGACTAAAATTAATAACGGAAATTATTATCGTGAACATTGAATACTTAAGTTCAAGAATAGAAGAAATAAACAATGTTTTCGCCTATGCATAAATGTTGAAAATCGCATTGAAAAAATTACGACAGTTTCAAAATAATTTTTATACTTATAAAAAAGAAAGTAAATACCCATTTTGAAAACCAACAAATATTCCCCAATATATATTTAAGGTTAATAGAGAAATCCTATCTGGATAGATATGAGAAAATACAAAAATGAATCTCTCAAAAACCCAATAATCCAATAACGCTACAAAAAAAAAAAAATTTTAAAAATTAGACAAAATTTAAATATAAAAGAAATGGTATTTAGAACTAAGTATACAAATTACAACGTTATTCATTTTGGTGAGACTTGGCGTCACGTAGTAACAAAATTCCAAGAACATAGGACATCTTGGAAATAGGCCAAGAGAGTTTTGTCATGGTAGAACATGGTCTGAACATGGAGTCAGTACATGGGCCTGATTGGGACTGCGATAATTTAAAAGGGATTCGTATTTAGAGGCAAAGGGAAGTTTTATTGGTACATTTACACCTATAAAATATTCTAAGAATTTGAATTGATATGGAGTTTTTCCACCGAGCATCATTTATATTTGGTTGTGATGATTTTCAAATATAATTATTTATAATTTTCTTCATATTTAACAATATATATATTTCCCATTTTCATATTGATATTTTTTTTACCTATAAAAAAACTACTAAGTAATATAATTTTTGTGCATATTTGCATTTAAAATATTTTTATCTTTTATATATAAATTATATTTGACCATTATTAAATCTTGTTTATATTTTCCTTGCTAGCACAGAAATCAAATTTCGATTCAGCGCTGTTACATTTATTATTTAACAAAAATAAAAAATAGCAATAGAATTAAAAAATATGGTATAGGAAGTTTCTTTCACAGACCAAGAACAATTGGAAATATTCCTAGAAATCCCATCATGAAAAACCATAAATCAAAGCTACCAACAGAAGAAATATTGCATATTCCGTATCGTGTATAGATTGTCAATCCACTTATGTCGGTGGAACCAGTAGAAATATAGAAACACAAATAAAATAACATATGTACAAAATCAAAAACAAGGATTCAAGATAACTCATATATCAGCATGTTACAAGGCCATTTATTCAATCTAAATAACCTGCCATTACAGCAATATATCTTCCAAGTCAGAAATATTGATCATCGAATCCCTTCCATTAAAGAATCAGAACAGTATCAACAGGAGAATAGATATTCCGGAGCAACTCCGTCATATTCTACCTCATGTATATTTAGCCATAAATTTCACCCACCCGTTTCTTTTCTTTTCTTTTTTTTTCTGTGCCCGGGCAGGACGGGGACACACACCGGCCCTAAAGAGGATCCATCCGGGCGACGGTGGGGCTCCAGTTCCCCTCGTTAGACCTAGCGACCTCCCAACGCTACTAGGTCACACCCCCCTCCAGGAGGAGGGCGATGATCTAGGCACCGCAACACCCCATTCTACTCTCAGATATATGAGCGATAGCTCGAAAGAGCTTGCTACAAACTGTGGCAAATGTTTTTCTCTCCTTATAATAATAAAAAGTTATTTTTCCCCGAGGCATGGAGATTGTTTGCATTTTATTAAATAATAAATTTAGAAAGAGAGAGCAATACCTCGAGTATTTTTATATTTACACAGTTCCAAGAGCACTTTCTTTATTATCCTCAGATTTAATGGATCTCCATCTAACTCTAGCAATTTGTAATCATTTAAAAATGTATAGAAACTTCACGTCAAACCTTCAGCCCCAATAATAAAGTGGAAAACTATTATTTCAATTCTAAAATTCCATAAAAATAACACATTGCAACATTTAACAAAATATTTTTTCTAAAATTCCTGGTTAAAATGCCGCTCCATCAGGAGAAAAAATAATTGATCGAAGTCTCCTTAAAAGGAGAGATGAATTGGAATTACACAAACACCTCCGCCGTTTTTTCCTAGCCAGTGCCGAGTTATTAAGGAAAATTAATTTAAAAGGTAACTCGTCAAATTAACTTCAAGAAGTTTCTATCAATGCAAATTCGCCTGCTGGCGTAAGAGATGTATTTTTGCCGCGTCGGATGGCATCGCGACCAAGTAACCTTCAAACGGCGCTGAAGAAGCCCCAAGATTTGGCTGATGCAATGGAGGAAGATGTGGACTATGAGAACTTCTGTACCGTGGTAAAGAACAAGAAGAGGCGCCATAATTCGGCGAATACAATTCATTCTATGGCTCAGTCTAACAGCACTAAAACCATCGAACCTACCGGCAAAAACTCCGCGAAAACGAATAACTGTAACGCGGTCACTGCATGACGAGGAACTCAAGGCAACGCGAGAACATATCGCGGACGCCAGGGCGAGGCAAGCGTCCTCCACCCAGGAGCAATGCGTCTACATCGAGCACTGTCCAGGCTTCAAACTGTAGGAATACCTTCAGGCTGTGGATAAAGTGGTCGTAAGGGCCAAACACATAATCCAGGTGACCACGATGAACGGACACGTCCTTGTAGGCCTAACCAATGAGCACCTTGCAGAACGTCGCATAGATGGGGGTCTCGACATCGAGGGAACGACCCTCAGGACATTTCCCTTCCGCAAAAGGTCGGAGAAGATAACCCTCGGAAACCTCCCCTTCCTCGTGAAAGACGCGGTCATCGTCGAATCCCTGCGGTCTTATAGGCGTGACACCTCCATCGCCCCATTGAAATTAAAAGCGAAGGAATACACAGACGGCTGCCGCGAGGCATTCATCCTCCTCTACGATGGCGTAAAACTGGAGTTTCTGTCCACTCGCCTGGATATCAAAACAAAAAGCGACACCCTGCCGGTGTTCCTGTCTTTTGGAATAAGATGTTCCAAGTGCAAGAATCAGGGTTACTGCAGGGTTCATTGCTCCATGCTTGCCAAGCAGACCATCGGTCCCAAGCAATCATTATCCCCCTTCCTCATCGATGTCACTTCACCCACCGCGCCTAGTAAAATTTTACTCCTGTGGAAGGGCAGCAATACTCGAAAGTTCAGTTGAATAAAAACCCTTACAATAAACTCTTTACCTCACGATTTTATACTTTTATAATATATGATCCAGGCGATTTTCTAACTTATGATCTTAGAGAACTAACAACACTTCTCTTCATTGAATATCAGGCGTTCCACAAGGATTTCCCGATATGACTGCACATAATCAAAATATATCAATAGACAAGAATTAAGCATAACCATAATATCAGAAATAAAACAAATATAGGCAATATACCAGAGAAAGTTGCGTGCCTATTGCATTGGATATACGCGGTCGTAACAGATTGCCATCATCAAACAGTTAAAAGATAATAGTGAAATAATAATAACCAAGACTGATAAAGGATCTACTACAGTCATTAGGAACAAAGCAGATTATCGAAGAAAGATCCAGAATATTTTGGATGATGCCAATATATTCAAACAAATAGATATGAAAGCCTTCGGGAAAGATGCAATTATAACGAGAACACAACTGAAACAATTCATAGATAAATTTATCTCTATCCCATACATTCATGGGTTACTAAAAATTCACAAAGAAAACATCCCCCCTCATAAATGTAATATCCTATCCCCTTTCGCTAGCCATGCCCTTATCCTGATTCCTATCATCGTATCTAACTCCTAAAAATAGGATTTTCAATAACCTATATAACTGATTTTATAAAATAATTGAGATAAATCCAAAACCAACGACAGGTTGCATCATAAGCTCAAAAATCATTACTTTATTTCAATTATGTCTATCAACATCTAACTTCAAGTTTGAAGATAAACTCTACCAACAGATATATGGCTCTCCTATGGGAGGCCCTTTTTCATTGATTGCGGCGGAGATTGTCATGTCTGATTTAGATAGATGGATCAACAGTTTTGAGGAATTAGGTATAAGAAAATTGTATAGATATATATAATATGTATTTCGCGAATTCCAAAAAGAAAAAATAGCATCAGATTTAAATACTTGAACAGTTATAACCCCTTAATCAAATTTACCATGGAATTAGAATATGAATCCGTAGTTCCTCATTTTAAAAACAGAACAGAAAATCCATTCCACAGTCTACTATATAAATATGACATAGAATCTTCATATTCAAATTTGAAATCATACAGCCCAATAGGACAAAAAATTTCTATAGTGAAATTTATAACTAAACGAATATTTTTGGATACATTGTTCCCTACTAATATTTAAGAAAATTGAGGACCGAAATTTTATTTAAAAACTGCGAAATAATATATTTCTAATAGATTTTATATATAAAAATTTCTACAATCCATCCCGTCCTAAAAACAAACAATATTCAGGGCAAATAGTTGCCTACAATATCATCTGATAATGAAAGATTATCCCATGAATTGAGAAAATATGGCATAAAATGCTTATTCAGAAATAACCGAAATATAGGCCAGATCATTAGAAACCCCATAATTAAATACAATAATAATACAGAGTCGAAAAACAAGCAGAACGCCATATACTCCATCTCCTGCCGACAATGCAACGCCTCTTACATAGGAGAGACCAGCAGATCAATAGACACAAGAATTAAAGAACATAGACATAATATCAGGAATCAAGATAACAAATACTTAATATTTCAGCACAAAAATTCTACAGTTCATCAGATTAACATACAAGATTTCATATACCATTTCAATATAACATATTCTCTAAATACAATACTCATTCTGGAATTTTCAATCTCCAAAGACAATAACGGCATAAATAGAAGAATTGATCTACCTCATCAGTTCCAGCATATTCAACGCAGATAATGCCCACCCTCATAGAAACTTTTCCCATAACCCCCTACAACTGGAAACTATATGCATTTGTTCTTTATTTAGTTCCTAAATTTATTTCTGTGAATTTCTATTATATGTATGTTGCACGCCTTTTTTCGGAGCCAGGGGCCTGAAGCGCGACCGCGTGAAAACTTGCCTCCCCTTTTTTTAAAAAAAGAGAAATTCTGCAAATATTTTATCTCTATTTAAATTCAAACAAAAATGGTTTTCTAAAAAATATCATATTTATTATCAGATTATCTAACTTTTTTTTTATATTCAATCAGGTATATTCAACTTTATTTTTTGCTCAACATTTACCTTTTCTTTATTCATATATTGTTTTAGTGAAAAACACAAACATCCTCGATAAAGAGAGGCGAATTGCCCCACGAAATATTGGGACAATAAAATAATTATAAATCCAAAATATGCTTTTTTTTTAAATATACATTTATATCGAAAAAAGAAAAGACTTTCGCCCCACGCTAATTATTTGTATTCATATAATGAGGAGATTTCGGAATATTTTCCATCTTCTATTCAAATATACAAAGCTACTATTATATATATATATATATATATATAGGTTTATTAATATATACATAACACCAATCCCCATAAATTTATTTAAGCATTTCCAAAATGTCACTCAAAGAATCACTAAATTTATATTCATCTCTCTCTCTTTCATATATTTTAGTTACAAAACCCGGTTTTACAAACAGATAGAAGGACTGCCAATAGAAAATCCAATTTATTCTTCTCTCGCCAATATTTATATGAGAATCAGATTGAAAATATAATCATTGCAACCAAACATCTCGAAATAATAGTCCAAAAAGGTTATATTGAGGTATTTGTATCAGTGAAAATAGCAACCTCGACAATATTCTAACCTTCATCAATGGTACGAAGCCATTTTTAGCCTTTACCTGCGAAATAGAAAATAACAGATCTTTGGCAATCCTAGACATTACACTTACTAGAATCAATAGCAAAATAGAAACAAGCATATATTTATATATCGAAAATAACACACACAGGCAAATATATGAATTTTAATTCATTTGGTCCCATTAGTAAAATAAAATCCGTAATTAAAACACTATCTAAAGAAAATTTCATCCACTCCTCCTCAAATATAATAAATACTGAATCTGAACGCGAGAATAGAGAGGAGCGTAATTTATAATGAACTGAAAAATACTGAATAATGCTTCTTAATTCTTCAGGAAATATATATTTAGACCCACGAATATAACTCCAAACAAAAGCGAAGAATAAAACATCTATTGTGCTCTTCTCTACAATTTTGGCATAGAGAGAATATTTTCGCCATTCCAACACAAAGCATAATAGCAGTTAATAATCCATTTCCAACATAATCTACAAATGAAGATATCGTCGCTTAATAGCAATCTCAATAAGCACGCGCAATAGAGGCCCGCGTTGATGCTGCATTCTAAAACTGAAAACAGACCAAGTATTTTATTATAACTCATATTTTATTGGCGATTTAATGTAAATTATTTTCTTCTGTAGAAGCAAGGGCTTACTTGCTTGAAATATAGAGATTTATAATGTAAAAAATTTAAAAAAGAAACTTTCCCTGGGGGTCTATTGTTTTTATTTTAATCATATATCGTATTATCTGAAATTTACATTAGAGGAAACCGGAAAAATTTGGAAGAAAGCGTAAACCAACTCAAAACAGTCTTTTAAAACCATAACCCATTATCACTTTTGGTGGATCACGTGCTCAAACAGGACCATACGCCAAATTTTGAAAAAGTCAAAATTTTTACTGCAATATATTTAGGATAAGTTTTCGAGACTTATAAAGTTGGACATCAATGAAAGATAGCGACAGTAGAAATAGAAATATTAACATCTATCTTAATAATTACAGTTTTAATATCCTTGATTCTTTTCAAACGTATTTGGCTTTATTTAAAAGTAATTAATTTTGGGAATGTATATATGTAATTTATACATATTTAAAGTTGTGTATATATTTGAAGTGTGTGTATGTTAGCCACAGAGTGTGTTTTTGTAAATCTCTTTAATAACATCTTGTGAAGACATCGCATAGATAATCAAACCTTTTTAAAAATAGAGTTCTTGGCGAAGATAGGTCTAAAGTCTAGCGAAAGAATATAAAATTATTGAAAACAATTATTTAGATATAAGCCATTTTAGTAATGATAAAATAAATATTTGGTAAAATCTCAAACAGTTATAAAGTATATGAGTAAAATATAAAGGTATATATATATACTTGAAATTTCATTCTAACTCTTTATTCAAGAATTTATCAAATATTATTTTGGAAATTTTAAACGTGTTTTTGAAGGCTATATTGATCTCGGCTATATTTCTCTATAAATTTGAATATATCAATCAAGACGGCGGGTAATGGTGTTATCCTAAAACAGAAACTATACCGTCTAATGCTTGTCCTAACAATCCTCTATCCTGTCAAAGTACCAGTACCGGAAAATCGGAAAGACCAGGAAAGTGGTCCTGTCAAGATTGGTTCCTCCATCATGGCAACGCATGCCCGCATACAGCCCATTCAGTACTCGCTTTTATATTTAGTACTCGCAATACCCCTTTTCTACCTCAACCCCCTTATTCTACAGATATAGATCCTAATGACTTTTTTTCTTTATCATTTGTTGGGAAAAGAATGTTATTTTTCTTATAGATTTATATATTTTTAAATATATGTAAATTTAATCCATTATAAGCAACATATCTGCCATATGTAAATATTAATATGTATATATATTCGTGACAAAAAATAAAGTAGTTGACTGGTTAGAGTCGTGTGGTTTCTCGGCCCGCTCTCGAGAGGTCTACGCCTTGGTTGATACCTGCCTTAGACACTTCCGCGGATTTGACTTCTTGGGAATCGCTCTTCTCTACCTTTGAGATTCCACGGATTTTTTTCCTCCCCGGGACCAGAATAAGAGACTTCGGGCGTCTGGGCAAAATAGAGCCTGGGCGCTGCGCCGCTGAACGCGACATTTGGCATCCCAGTCGGGACGCGAGGAGAAAGCCGTGCCTATATTTGGAACCCTTTTGGATCAGAAGATGGAGAGAGAAGAAGCGCTAGAGAGACTCAAGAAGAAGAGAACCATACTCCGCACGTCTTTATCCAAGTACGGGAAAAGAATAGAGGAATATGACGTGCACAAGGAGTGTGACCACGAGGAACTGCTGGGGCAGCTTTCGGATGTCTACGAAGAACTGAGGCGGGTAGACGAAGAGATCGGTAAGCTGATTGACATCAAAGATCTAGAGAAAGATCTAAAGATGGTAGAGGAATACCGGGAAAAGGCCGTGGCGTGGAAATATTTGTTAAAGAAAAGAAGTCTGGTGGTAGCGGAAGGAATGCAGAGGGAAACTGCAACTGCCACGAAGAAGGAATATCCAGGAGAAATCGGTCGACCGACTCTAACTGGGATGGTTAAGTTACCCAAATTGACAATAGAAAGATTCTACGGGGAAATTAGCCAGTGGTTAAATTTTTGGAATGCCTTCGATTCATCAATCAATAGGAATGAACACTTGACCAAGATAGATAAATTTAACTATCTTAGAGCCTACTTGGGTGGAACGGCGGCCCAAACTGTGGAAGGATTTTGCCTATCTGAGGAAAATTACGATAAGGCCGTTGAATTGTTGAAGAAACGCTTCGGAAAAGGGGAAAGGTTGATCGACGTGCATATGAACAACCTCTTGGCCTTGAAACCACTTAGAGTGACAAAGGACGTGAGGGCTTTCAGAGAATTGTACGGCAGAATCCTGGTGCAGATTAGAAGTTTGGAGTCATTGGGTGTTGTCGTTGAAAGCTACGGTAACTTATTGTGCCCTTTACTCCTCAAGCTATTGCCATCAGACTTAAAGCTTGAATTACACCGGGAATTCACAGGAGCTTTTTCTCTTGGAGATTTGATTGAATTTTTGGAGAGACAATTGATTGCATTAGAAAGCACGTTCGGTACGCGGGACGAAATAACAGCCGACCAACCATCAAATGAGCACCCTCAGTCACAAAGCTCTATCGTGAAGTATCGAAGAAATGAGAGGAATCCCCTGCCCACGGCTGCTGGTTTTTTGAATGCCTCTGAAGCAGTAAATAAGAGGAAGAATTGCGCCTTTTGTGAAAGAGATCATGAAAGTACAAAGTGCGAATTCGCGGAAAATTTGACATTGGAAGATGAGTTGGGAAAATTAAAGAAGAAAGGGGCTTGTTTCAGATGCCTGAAATATGGTCATTTGAGCAAATTCTGCAAAGTTAAGACAAGTTGCACCAGCTGTGGGGAATTGAGACATTCAAGGATTATGTGCCCCAGGAAGAACCAGAATGCTACTCCAGCCCGAGGGATGATGAGGGATGAGACTTTGACCAATCTGACGACGCCTGTGGTGTTGTTGCCCACACTGAGAGTGACTATCAGAGGAAAGTGTAAAGAAAGAATGGGACGAATTTTGATTGATACGGGATCTCAGAGGTCCTATGTACTCCAGGACACGGCGGAAGAAATGGGATATGAATGTTCCAAAAAAGAGTCTCTTCGCCACTCTTTGTTTGGTGGATCGAACACAGAGTTGTACGAACATGGAGTTTATGATATCAGGTTGAGCAATTTAGACGGATCTTATGGCTGTAATTTTGAAGCACTGAGCCAAGATGTTATCTGCGACAGCGTGCCCAGGGTCCATCAGGGTAAATGGATGCAAGATCTTAGTGCTCATGACATAGAATTAACTGATCTACACAGGGGACCTCTTGAGATTCTTATAGGAGCAGATATTGCTGGAAAATTACTAACCGGAGAGCATAGAAGACTTCCTTCTGGGCTTGTGGCGGTGCAAACGAGGTTGGGCTGGACTTTAATGGGCAAGATTCCGGCCACAGAAGAAGAAACTAGCGTTAGTGGACTTTGCACAACTTCACTGTTGACTAGCGATTTGGAGAATTTATGGAGATTAGAGGCTATTGGTATTTCAGATGCTCGTCAAGACGACTCGATACAAAAAGAAACGGAAGAATATTTTGCACGCACTATTTCACAGGATTGAGAGGGGCGTTACCAGATTGCCCTTCCTTGGATTCGCGAAAGAGAACTACTCACGGACAATAGAGATGTTGCCGAAAAACGATTAGCAAACGTGAGGAAACATCTTGTGAATACCGGAAATTTGGCAGAATATGAAGATATTCTCGAAAAGTGGCTAAGGAATAAAATAATAGAAAGGGTTATAGACAATATATAAACGTGAAGGCGTGCACTATTTGTCACATCGACCAGTTTTTAAAGAGAATAGTCCAACCACCAAAGTAAGACCAGTTTTTGATGCTTCGGCGAAGAAGAAGGGAAAACTTTCACTGAATGATTGTCTAGAAAGAGGTCCGAATATGATAGAAACGATCCCAAGAATTTTGAATAAATTTAGGAAGAGCGAGATAGGAGTCTCCTCGGACATAGAGAAGGCCTTCCTCCAAATTGGGATTAGGGAGGAAGACAGAGATTATCTAAGATTCCTCTGGTATGACAAAGAGGGAAATGTGATGGTTTTACGTCATGCGAGAGTTGTCTTCGGAATCACGACGAGTCCATATCTCCTGCTTGCCACGCTGTTTCACCACTTGAACAAGGCTCCTGAACACTGGCAAGAAACAGCTGAATTATTGAGGGAGTCTTTATACATCGATAACTGTGTGGCTAGTTTCTCAAAAGTCACAGATATGGAAAAATTTGTGGACGAAGCACAGAGATTGTTGGCTTCTGCTCATTTCAACTTGCGTGATTGGACAAGCAATGTTACCAGTATAATGTGTGATGGTCCTAGGTCTGATAGAGGAAGGTTGTTGGGCATGACATGGAATCAAGAAAAGGACACTTTGGCTTGTTCTTTGGAGAATTTGGAAATACAGGGGCCAATAAACAAAAGAAAGGTACTCTCCTTGGCAAGCCGTATTTTCGATCCGGTGGGCTTCACTTGTCCAGTGACCCTCGTTCCGAGACTTATCCTACAGGAAACGTGGCTGTTAAAATTGTCGTGGGATGAGCCTCTGCCTGAAAACTTGTCTTGCGAGTTTTTGAGGTGGCTGGCCAAATTGGAGTCTCTGAAATCTATTGCCATACCGAGATGGCTTTGCTATAGAGAAGAACACCGGATTGGAACTACTCTTCATGTCTTTTGTGATGCGTCTAAGGCCTCCTACGCCACTTGTATTTTTTTACGCATCGAGAGCGAACAGGAAGTAACGTGTCAACTAGTACAGGCTCGGTCGAGAGTGGCTCCTTTGAAGGGGACTACCATTCCTCGTTTGGAGCTGTTGGCATGCTTGGTTGGGGCCCGCTTGGTGAACAACGTTGTGAGGGACCTAAAATTTGAAGACATGGAGCGATTTTATTGGACAGACTCCATGAATGCACTCCATTGGATCAAGGGAAAAGATAACTGGGCGACTTTTGTAATGAATCGAGTTATGGAGATCCGATCTCTCAGTGAGACAGAGGATTGGTATCATGTACCAGGATGTTTGAATCCAGCGGATTTACCATCACGGGGGTGCTTAGCCGATTCTCTGGAGAGATCGAAGTGGTGGGAGGGCCCGAGTTGGTTGAGAAGACCAAGAAGAGATTGGCCCCATAGGGAAATATACCCTGACCCAGATATTGTGAACTCGGAAAAGAGAAAGATTGTTTTAACATCAACATGTATTGAAAGGGAAAAAGATCAGTACTACTATCGCTTTTCAAACTACTACAAGATATTGAGAGTAACTGCCTGGATGAACCGGTTTTTAACAAATGCGAGAGGAACAATAGGTCAGCGAGTGAAAGGTGATCTTACTGTGAATGAAATTAAAAGGGCGGAACTGATGCTGGTGAGAGTTATCCAACGGGAATCCTTCACTGGACCAGAGGACAAGAGGTTGAAGGATTTCAAGTTATGCTGCGATTCTTTGGGATTGTTGAGGGTCAAAACTAAAATAAGTAGGAGACAAGATCTGGAAAGTTTTCGAATGCCTTTATTGTTGCCTTCTGATCATGACTTGGTATATTTACTCATTAGATGGAAGCATGAAACTTGGGGGCATGTGAGACTTCAAACTCTGATGAATTTATTAAGAGAGGATTATTGGATTTTGAAATTCAGGAGGACTGTAAGAAGGGTCATACATCAATGTGTTAAGTGTAGACGGTTCACGGCTAAATCGGGTTCTGTTGAATCCGTGGAATTACCTGAAAATAGAGTAAGGGATGCCTCAATATTTGAGGTAGTGGGGATAGACCTCACTGGACCACTTGTTTTAAGGAACAGGCGAAAGGTGTGGATTGTTATATTTACTTGTGCCGTATATCGGGCGGTCCATTTGGAACTGGTGACTTCTCTTTCAACCGAGAACTTTCTGCAAGCTTTCAGACGTTTTGTAGCAAGGAGAGGACGCCCCTATGTAGTGTACTCGGACAACGGTACCAATTTTCGTGGTGCGAGCAGAGCTCTAGGGAATCTAGACAATGCGGTAGTCCAATCAGAGAGTACCAAGCAAAATATTAATTGGAAGTTTATCCCTCCGTCGGCTCCATGGTGGGGTGGATGGTGGGAAAGATTGATTGGTTTGCTGAAACAACTCCTTAGGAAGATTCTTGGTCAAGCTCGTTTGGAATTTGAAGAACTTTACACCATTATCTGTGACACAGAGTCTTTGATGAACTCACGTCCATTGACTTACATGTCTGAAGATGTCGAAGATCTTAGTCCATTAACCCCTGCCTTGTTCTTACACGACCTCAAAGAAATAGGAGTTCCAGATCTGGACTCTATTGAAAGGGCTAGTCTTCAGAAGAGATACCGATTTAGACAAAGGTTAAGAGAAGATCTGCGGAAGAGATTCCGGACGGAGTATTTTGGATTCTTAAGGCAAGAGACTAGAAGACGCTCGAAGACAAGACCTATCAAGGTGGGAGATCTGGTGTTGATTGGACAAGATAATGCTAAGCGAGTCAATTGGCCTTTGGCGAGAGTTGTGGAGGTCTACCCTGGCCGAGATGGACCTGTGAGGGTCGCCAAGTTGAGAACCAGCAAGGGCGTCCAGATTAGGCCGGTTCAACGGCTCTACAATTTAGAGATACCCGCCGATCTGGGGAGTACCTTGAGGAGTATACAGTCGGAACCACGCCGGGGAAGCTCCCGAGGAGAAGCCAGTAAAGACCCTACGAAGATAGCCCAATCCTAAAGAACTGGAATGGACGGTCGTTTCCCAACTATTGGTTGAGTTTCTGTAGAAAAACTCAGGGTGGGAGTATGTTGGGAAAAGAATGTTATTTTTCTTATAGATTTATATTTTTTTAAATATATGTAAATTTAATCCATTATAAGCAACATATTTGCCATATGTAAATATTTATATGTATATATATTCGTGACAAAAAATAAAGTAGTTGACTGGTTAGAGTCGTGTGGTTTCTCGGCCCGCTCTCGAGAGGTCTACGCCTTGGTTGATACCTGCCTTAGACACTTCCGCGGATTTGACTTCTTGGGAATCGCTCTTCTCTACCTTTGAGATTCCACGGATTTTTTCCTCCCCGGGACCAGAATAAGAGACTTCGGGCGTCTGGGCAAAATAGAGCCTGGGCGCTGCGCCGCTGAACGCGACATCATTAATTGAAAATGATCATGAAAGATGTTTGATACGAGAGAAGAAATAAAAATAAAATCGCAGGATGTCTTAAGAAGCCTTTTGGAGGATAATTTTGCAGCATATTTCGCTAGTTGGGTGAAAAGATGGAGGCAATGCATTGATGCAGGATTATTAGGCTTTGAAATTATCAACAAATATTTATAATATATAATAACCAGTCCCGGGTAACTTAATGATCATACCTTGTATAAAGGTATCATAAAAACAATGGGTAATGCAGTAAAAATGTATTATTAATTGGAAAATTGAATTTATAACTTTTACATTGATTCATTAATAAATAATTTTGTATGGAAATATTGACTTTTCTAAAAACTGCTAAATTTATATATACCGTTGTATCTATGACCTTCCAATCTCAATAAATGATTTTTATGTTCCACTAAATACCCTATTCCTCAAGATGATACTACATTTAATACTCGATCACACACACAATTTGAAACAAATAGAAATTTCTAAAGAATATTTTTTTATAATAGGAGATATAAACGCATTTTTAAAGAACGGGAAGGAGGATATTTGAGGAGTTAAATTCATTTTATGCGCTCATATTTTTATGAATTATTTAATTTATAATTTAAAATCAAACGAACTGAAAATAGGAAGGTAGGGCAATAGGAACCTATAATCAGAAAGTGATGGCGATATACTGAAGCAAGTTGTTATTACCACCTTGCGCTGAATTCTTTAAACCCGCTGGCGTAATATATAGATTTTATCAAATTAAAATCATCTATAACATATAATACATTATAAATAGGCAATTAAGGTGTTTATCAACACCAGTGAACGGTATTTGGATGTAGACAATATCAGATAAAAAATAGCCTTCTGCATCATCCAAGTTAAACTAAATATTATAAACTAATTTCAAAGATAACAAAGCTACCAACATAAAAACAAACCTATTCTGTGGTTCCATTTTACACCAATTCCATACAAACATGCCGTCTAAGCAAGAAAAGCATGAACACGTCGACTCTATGACATCAGCATGAAGGTTAATCAACCTCATCAATTACTGGATAAACACAATATACACAAATTATACGGAAAATAGTGAAAAAGTTCAATATTCTGTAATAATAATACTTAAATATTAGAGTTGACATATTTCGACAGATGGTACTATCCAATGTAACTTTCAGTTGCACGATCAGGTGATGTTTCTTTTCTTCGGTATATAGAAAAATGGTATTAAAAGTGTAAAGAAAAACTGATGGAGAGTAGTACATTTTCATATTTTCCATCCATTTTCGTATTATTATTCTATTTTAAATACTTGATCAACTACTCTGCAAAAGCTTTCAAGTTGAAGAATGCCCGTGGAAGAGTACTTCATAAATCCCCATCAGCTTCCATAGCATTAAAATAGGATAAAAATCTTAACACACGAGATGTTTATCTACTCTTTGTTCACTTCACAAGTTTGAAGAACTATAGGATGGTGAAACATCTACAGAATCCTTAGAACATATAGGTATCTTTCTACAGAAATATTTCCAACAAAGAAACTAGCAAAAATTTAAATCCCTTTGCCACATTAACTATACACAAGCTAATGCAGAAATAGCCCACATACTGAAGAAATATGGAAAAATATTTTCTTCTTTGCTCAATAAATACTGTAAACATTTTGAGATATCCCTTTATAATCCGATCAAAAACCAGAATTCGAATGAGAGACAAAATACACTATATTTAATATATTGTAATGAAAATCAACCCATTTATGTTGGTGGTATCAGCAGGAAATAGAAATATAAGCATAAAAACAATATCGAAATAGAAATACCAGATAACATTTATATGAAAGGTTGAAAATACTGGCTATAGATCAATATTGTTCAATATTATGATACATTAGCGCGTCATCTGTCATGAGAATTCGAAACAATTTTAGAAGCTTATGATTATTTTAAAAAAATAAACAATTTCTCTCTCTCTCTTCTGCCTTTACTGCAATAAAATATTAATGGGAGGGTTCACCACTAATGAGCCAGACCCTCCCATCAATTTTTCATTGCAGTAAGAGCAGTATAAAATTGTTTAATTTTTAAAAGAATAATACGCGTCTATAATAGTTTTTTTCTCGTTTTTTTTCGAATTCTCAAAGTTCAATAATATCACAAAAAAACTCAAATATAACAAAAAATGATTCTTCAAATTATAAGATCTAAATACCAAGCCAAACACTGCAAGTCCAGAAGACAGTTATATCAATAATACTTTATATTATTCTAGAACTTATCAGCCTCCCACACCTTTTGTTTGTTTGATTTTTCTGGTCGTTCGGTAGTGAGAGCTTGAAAGGTCACTGGAATATTTCATGAGGTGATACTAAATATATCCTGTTTTATAAGATTATATATATATATATATAAGAATTTTTTACGAATCAGAATACTCTTTATTTTATCAGAAAGTCATGCAAAATATATGACTTTCAAAATCGAAGAAATATATGTGTTTAATATAGAAATAAGTTTTGATATAAACAATAAGGAATAAAGGGTTTTTAGAAAAGAAACCCTTGATTTCTTATTGATCATATTAAAATGTAAAACAGGGAAGAATCTTTATTATAGAAATAAGTATTAAAAATGCAAAAGATTTGTATTATACACGAGAGAGAGAGAGATATGTCGTACACAAAGTAGAAGTAAGTAGACATTTGATGAAATGACTAATACCAAATGTTAAAAGATATTGACTCACTCTCAGACATCAGGGGCTAACGGCGCAGCAGTGTAAGTGTTTGACTCGAGAAAATAAAAACTGGTTCGAAGCTTATGCGCAAGAGTTTCTTTTATCATTATTTTTTGCAGCGTATTGAATTTTAAACCTTATTGAATTATCATGTAGAAATGATCATCTCTTTAAACATATATATATATGTGACAATATAATAAGGTGGGAAGAGAAATAATCACACCACAAGTTGGAAGAGGAACCCAGGCAACCAGAGAGAGAGAGAGAGAGAGGGGGGGGGGGAGCCGGGCGTCCGTTAGTGTCGCACACAATCCCCAACTGTCTTAAAAGTCCCAAGGTGTTGACGGACGGGCCCCATTTGCCGCCCCTTGGAATGTCGCTGCTGTTTCAAGTGACCGGACTTTACATCCCGTCTCTCTCTGGGCAGGCTCTAGGTTTGCTTTATTATTCCTGGAAGAGCATATATATTTAGCTTGTTATTGATATTTTATAACTTTTTTAAACAGGCTGTGGATTGTGATTACATTGAGAATGTCATGTTTTTTTAATATGAAACATTGGTTATATAGGTGATCCATAGCAATAAAGTGCCATCTATAAAATATAATAAATATTACAGTGAAAATAAACATTCGCGTTTTGGTATTTTAATTTGTATTATAAAGGTGATTAATTGATCGTGTCAGACTATTTGTTATCCTATTGAATGCCATATGACTATTGATCCATTTAAAAGGATGATACTGGAATATAAAATTGAATCATATATGGAGGCATGGTAACAGTATGAGAAACTTGTGCCTGTTTATATATTGTATTTTGGGTATGGTGATCCTTACTTTTTGTAGATAAATATATAAATAGATAAATGTTTTATGTATTATTTATTTAGCATAGTCATTAGCTTTATCGTAGCCTTTTCACATGGCGTATAGATAGATTGAGGTGCAGCATAGTAAAGCTGAAACCTAGCTAAATAATTTTATTGGAATAGAATGCGTCGAAATCGCATTGAAATATAAATATTTTAAAACTGATGGGCGACAAAATAGTACAGTATGTGCACTATAAAAAATAAAACTCCTTAATACCAGTTAACTCAGAATCTAAACCCAAAGAATAGTAAATGCAATTTCCTTGAAAACAGCGGTTAACCGAAACGTTGAAAATAAAATTTAAAAAGGTTGAAAATTTTCATTTATAATTCAAGTATATAACCAACCTGAAAAATGACATTTTTCATATAAAAATGGAAGTTTTAATAAATTTAGTTTTATTTATTGAGTTTACTACTAGATATATATGAAATATATATAGAGGCAGTTTGAACTAAGAATATCACCTATTGCTCTGCTTGGTTTGGAACATTTGGAGCTAGCAGTTAAAGGCCAATTAATGGTAGAGATGGTGAAATAATGGCTGTGTGTACCATGTGTGTGCCATAATCCATGAAAGAATGCTTGTACATTGAAGGTCTAGTTCATTATAGTGAATGTTACATATTTAATTTTAATAATTTATATAGGTATTATGATATAAGATTATGGGATTGAGATAATATCCACAACTCTCTCTCTCTCTCAAAAAAATAAAAAAAACGATATTAATATTTGATACCAAACTGCGATTAACCTAAGAAACCTTCTCCAACACCATATAACTCTAAACGAAACCCAAGACAAGAAACCTAATCCAACCTTGTTTACCGTATCCCATGCAAATCTTGTATATCTTCCTACAATGGTGAAACTGGAAAAACCCTAAAAGAGAGAATTAATCATCACAAGACAGCCTTAAAAAAGCATAGCTCTTTATCATTACTTGTAAGACCACGCAATTACAAACAAGAAAAAATATATACCATATTTAGAAAATTCAATAGTTTTATACAGCAACGTACAGGATGTACACACAAGATTATTTCTAGAGATCTGGATATCTATAGAAGATGAAATAACATTAATTGAACAATGGATATACCGCAATCATACCTACATCTGAAAACAAAACGCGTCAAATATCTCATATGTCAAAAGAAGACAGTAATTTATTTAGACCGCATGCCCCAACTATAATCCACAACTTCATAGAATCAAGAATGGCTGAAGCAATAGCTAACACTAATGAAAAATTCCGGAAAATTTTCCCATTTGGAATTCCTTACTATTTTCGTCCAAATTTTTATATACAACATACAATTCAATACAAATCATTTTGAATTTGGAGAATCTCTGTCAAAAATCGGGGCAACAGATGATTCTAGCTGCTTCTGTGGAAAAGAGAACCAATACTCAACAATTTATTGATAGAATGTCTATTCTTTCACAGCTACAGAAGTAATCATTTTTAATCAATCGAAGAAATGTGCGAATTTATATATAACTTAGACACCTATGTAAAATTCAATAATTTTTGTAGATTTATTTCAGACTTTCTTTTCTGTTTGAGAAACCAACCTTTCAGTTTTCATTTTGTTTTAAGTCTTGTTTATTGAATGGTACATAAAATGAATTGTATATAAGCTGCTAAAATGTATTTAAGCACTTATATCCCAAGCTGGAATATCGCCTCCGATATGTCAAATAAAAATATACTCGTATATAGTATTTTATTTAGGAAGATATAATGATATCCATTTTAAATGTTTTGGTCTCTCTCTCTCTCTTCTCACACCAACATATTTTATAAAAACTCTACTTCTCCCGCATCACACGGATGATAAGCTTACAAGGAGTTTGAATCATAGAATAAAAAGTCACTTTATTGTTTGCGACCTTTTATTGGAAAATATCGCAATGAAATAATATTTATATCAAAGCGTATTGCAAAAATTGCAATTCAGCTTATAACTTGCTAACTTCCGAAAAAAGGTCACAATTTAAAATTATCTTGCTTTAGTAATGTGGTTGATTATCATGTTTTCTTATTTCACCTAACTGTTATAGTATTTGAACTGAAGCAATATATTTAGCAATCGTTTTACAACAATCGGTACCTGTTTTAGCTTTTTTGTGTATTTCTTTGGATAATCTTTCATACCTTTCTCCTCTAAGGCATATTGCTTTCTTTATTGTGTTTTTTTTTCCAATGACTATGATATCAGTTCAAGCCATCCACACTATTAAAAGTATATTTTAAATACGTTCTAAGATTTCACAAATATTTGAGCATATTTAAAGTCATTTCATTCAAAAATCGCCTTTATACTCACCAAGAAATTGCACTTTTAATATTAAATAGTAATTTATATGGTTTTAATACCAAATATATACGGTGGAAATACGAAAACGAAATTTTATGGCGAAATATTATTTTGGTTGTGATAGCACTCACTTTAACCTCATTGTTCACCGCAAACGACCTACTCGTATTTTTATATATGTTAGACATTTTTTTTTAATAAATAATATATACATATATATAGTCTTTCGTTCATGGTAAACGGTTTGCGGATTTCGACAAATTAGAAGGAAGAATCATATATCGCCGCAACTCTTTTTATTATTATAGCGGTTAAGGAAGCTTTCGGGCAAGCCCTTCTTCAGCTAATTTAATTGTACAAACAAAGAGAGATTATATATCGTTTTTAAAATAAATCAAAATAAACGAAAAGAAATTTACCACGCCCCTATCGCCCTCGTTTCAATAGCACCGCGTGGCCACGTTATGCCTGATCCTAACTTCAAATGTAATATGGTACAAAAATATCTTAAAAGAAAGTTACCTAATTGAATAAATATAAAGAATCAACTATAAACAGTTCAAAAAATTTTAGGATAGAAGGGGGACGTACTGTGATGGCAACTGTATACTTTTGTTTAATGGTTTAGGGTGCTTCATGGTTTCTATTGCTTCAAGAATGAGTCTTTGGGTTTTAGTTTTGGCATTTGTATGGAGGATTCTGGTATTATTGAAGTCTGGAGTGTGTCCGGTTTCTCTGACGTGGTCAACAATTAAGGAGTTTGGGTTTAGTTTGGAGATGTTTCTTTGGTGTTCTTTGATTCTGATTGAAAGATCTCTTGATGTCTCACCGATGTAGACACTATTGCAGTTGAGGCAGGGAATTTGGTAAACTAAATCTTTTTTCTGTTTCTGGTCGGTGCTTTTGGTGATTGGGTTTCTTAGAATCGAGCCCATGGAAGGTGAACCTCTGAAGATGGTTTTTATGCCAAAACTAGCTCCCACACCCAGTAGTCGCACATCCCAGCACAATAAAGAATCCCATCGTCGCATCAATAAAGAAATCTCTATCCTAAATAACCTATCCAAAAACAAAAACATCACAATCTCCCGAGCAGACAAAGGCGGATCTGTTGTAATCTTAAATACTGAAGATTACATAAATAGAATGAAAACGCACCTGAACAATACCGAATTCTTCATTAAAATAGAGCCACAGGAAGCATCAAAATCAATAACAGCTTTTAAAAAATCTATACATCAACTCCTTAAAAACCAAACTATCGATCAGTCCTTGAAGAAACAAATTCTGGAAAATCCTGAAAATCCTGGAACCCACCCATATATTTACGGCCTTCCTAAAATCCATAAGAAAAACACCCCCCTCAGCCCAATAGTTGCCTATAACCAATCACCAGCATATTCTCTCTCCAAACATCTAGCCAATAGACTTTCTGAAATAACCAAAAATCTACCTCACATTGTTAAAAATCCTGAAGAAATTCTACAAAAAATGAAGAATTTCAAATTGAAAACCAATCACCGAATCGTTTCATATGATGTCAAAGACCTATACACAAGCCTCCCCCACGACCTAATAATGGACTC
The DNA here is from genome assembly GCA_030710605.1 of Cordylochernes scorpioides. Classification (NCBI taxonomy): domain Eukaryota; kingdom Metazoa; phylum Arthropoda; class Arachnida; order Pseudoscorpiones; family Chernetidae; genus Cordylochernes; species Cordylochernes scorpioides. Next base: position 23,834,736 of record CP092877.1, on the reverse strand, counting down.
CCTACAAACCATCCTAATCAAAAATAAAGAAGCATACCCGGACCACCTTGCAATCCTGAAACTCACTGAAATCTGTTTAAAGAGCACAACAGTTAAATTTACAGAAGAATACTACAACCAAATAAAAGGAACCCCGATGGGAAGCCCACTGTCTACAATTCTAGCCGAAATAGTTCTCTCCACGATTGACTCATGGATCACTGAAATAAAACCCAACGAAATATTAATCTGGTCAAGATATGTCGATGATATTTTTTGCATAATCACAGAAAACAGTGAAAATCACATCCTAGAAACCCTCAATAGCTTCAACTCTTCTATTCAATTTACAATAGAAAAAGAAAATAACGGAAGCCTGCCATTTCTTGACATTTTATTTACCAGAAATAGAACCGGTTTTACAACAAAAGTTTATAGAAAACCTACCTCCCCAACGCAGTACCTACACTTTGCCTCCAATTCTCCCATCTCCCACAAAATAACAGTTGTACGTACCTTGACGAAAAGAGCTTTCACCCACTGTTCTTCAAAAATAGAATACAATAAGGAACTTAAATCTATCGAAAACCAGCTTCTTAAATCTGGATACCCGCTTCCTTTCATTAAAAGAAATAGATATAAACCAGGGACTCCCAGAAACAACTCCAATCAATACATTTCCACCTGTTACTTACCATATACAGGATCTACAATTACAATAGCCCGCAAACTCAAAAGTTTTGGCATAAAAACCATCTTCAGAGGTTCACCTTCCATGGGCTCGATTCTAAGAAACCCAATCACCAAAAGCACCGACCAGAAACAGAAAAAAGATTTAGTTTACCAAATTCCCTGCCTCAACTGCAATAGTGTCTACATCGGTGAGACATCAAGAGATCTTTCAATCAGAATCAAAGAACACCAAAGAAACATCTCCAAACTAAACCCAAACTCCTTAATTGTTGACCACGTCAGAGAAACCGGACACACTCCAGACTTCAATAATACCAGAATCCTCCATACAAATGCCAAAACTAAAACCCAAAGACTCATTCTTGAAGCAATAGAAACCATGAAGCACCCTAAACCATTAAACAAAAGTATACAGTTGCCATCACAGTACGTCCCCCTTCTATCCTAAAATTTTTTGAACTGTTTATAGTTGATTCTTTATATTTATTCAATTAGGTAACTTTCTTTTAAGATATTTTTGTACCATATTACATTTGAAGTTAGGATCAGGCATAACGTGGCCACGCGGTGCTATTGAAACGAGGGCGATAGGGGCGTGGTAAATTTCTTTTCGTTTATTTTGATTTATTTTAAAAACGATATATAATCTCTCTTTGTTTGTACAATTAAATTAGCTGAAGAAGGGCTTGCCCGAAAGCTTCCTTAACCGCTATAATAATAAAAAGAGTTGCGGCGATATATGATTCTTCCTTCTAATAGTCTTTCGTGTTAAACCAAACCTAATTTACATATATAATATTGTAGCGTTATTTGTTGTATTGTTTACATAAATAGGTTTTTAACAGTGACCCGTGAGCATCCGCCTCGAGCCGCGCGCCTCACTACTAACAAGATATCCGTGTTTTCTTTCTGATTTAAAAAATCTGTTCGTTGGAAGCAATAAACGTTCCTCGTTCAATTTATCTTCGCCAGTTGTTTGTAATTCTTACCGCGACAAGTGGTGGAGACGCTGGGTACCGATACCATCACGGATACCTCTGTCAGAAGAAGCCGTCGCCTAGAAGGCCTAGAACCACGTTTTGATTTCGACGAAAAGAATAAGCCAATCAGAAAAATGTCAATATCGGCTGGAGTTAACACGGTTGTTAATACTTGCAAACATTTGACAAGAAACCCAACTGTGTTTAGCGGCAATGGAACGGAGGATTGTGGCAAATGGATGAAGGATTACGAACGTATTGCGAGATCTAATTGCTGGGATGCCACGATGAAATTGGCGAACGCACCATTCTTTTTGGAAGGGACCGCTGGCCAATGGTATGATAACAACGAAGAAGGAATGGATTCGTGGGATATGTTTAAGGAGATGTTTAGCCGGACATTCGACAATAGCGGCGTCCTTCTCAGACGCGCTAAGGACAACCTTCAGAGTCGAGCTCAGAAGAGTACAGAATCCTGTGAATCCTATATCCAAGACGTTCTGAGCTTGTGTAGGCAGGTGAATCCCGATATGAGTCAAGGAGAGAAAGTGGCACATCTAATGAAAGGTGTGGTAGAAGATGTTTATCAGGTCATCTTGATAAAGGAAATTGATACTGTTGAAGCCTTTGTCGATTGGTGCCGAAAAGTGGAGGCTTGCAAGCAGCGACGCATCGGGAAACCAAGGTTTGAGCGACTCCCTAACGTCGCAAGTATAGAGCAACCAAACTCCTCGTCTCTGGAAGATCTGATTCGACGAATCGTGAGAGAAGAAATAAAAAGTGCCCTATATTTCGAATCTATAGTGCCGGAGGTGAACTCCCTGAAGAAAATTATTCATGAAGAGGTTGAGAGAAATCTGACCCCAATTGCGGAGCAGGGTCCATACTACCGAGAACAACGCCGCTACTTTGAAGGACCAGCGAAACCAACCCCGTATTACCAGCAGCAAAGTCCTACAAGGCTGACTACTGCCCGAAGAAAGACTGACGAATGGAGGACGGTGGATAATATTCCCGTTTGTTTCCAATGCGGACGCCCGGGTCACGTCGCCAGGTACTGCCGAGAGCGGCGAGGGATGGTGGATCGACAGCCACCGGGGAGATACCACCCTGTCCAGAACGGCCCGCGAACGATCTATAATAGCGATGATACCCCAGGCCGCACAAGTTACAGAAGCCCGTCGCCCTATCCAGGTCGTGGCCGATCCCCAGCTGAACGTCGCCCCTCGATATCGCCAAGCCGACGATCTGGCCGATCACCTTATCGTGAGGAAAACTAGAGCAAGCGCCCTTCGCTGGAGGTAAGGTCGCTGAGGAGATTATAAATCCTCCGCCGCTCATAGCCGCTAAGCTATCACAGAATATAGTTGACGTTACTATTGACGATAAAACTTTTCCTGCCCTTGTCGACAGCGGCGCTTCGTTTTCGGTTATTTCGGACCACTTTAGACAACAACACAAAAAGACTATGTTCAGTGACGCTGGCATGACACTTAGAGTTGCCGACGGGAAATATCTCGTTTCCAGGGGCCGATGTACTTTACGTTTAGAAATAAACGGATTAGTACAGCCGTTTGAATTCATCGTTTTACCAAGTTGTAGCCACGACATCATTCTCGGTTGGGACTTTCTGGAGGCGTCAAGGGCTATAATCGATTGTGGTAGCGCCGAGATTCTGTTAGAAAAAGCAGAACTACCAGAGGATTCTTCGAGCATATTCCAAACTGTAGCCGCCGACGATAGCTTTATAATCCCCGCTGGATCGACCAAGCAGATAAACGTAATCAGCGAAACTATACTCGGTGTGAGTGATGTCGTAATGGAGCCTTCGAGGATCCTCTTTCTAGAACATGATCTGATGGTTCCCGCCTCGATCTTCGCTGTCCAGCATGGAAAAGGGAGAATTTGGATAACCAACATCGGCACATGTGATCGAACTGTCCCCAAAGGAATGTGTATTGGAGAGATACAGGTACTGGAAGAGGGTCAGCTGGCGGTCATCGGTGATGCTTCGGACACCAATCTGCAGGAGATTCTTGGACAAGAAAACTCTCCAAACATTGCCTCGATGATAAGCCCTGATCTATCCATGCTTGAAAGGACCAGGATATGTTCGATACTTGGGAGTTTCAGCGGCTTATTTGAATTTAATAAGTTTCCGTCTAATCTGACGAGCACAGCCAAGCACAAGATAAATACAGAGGACCATCCCCCGATTAAACGCCGTCCATATCGAGTGTCGCAGGTCGAACGTCAAACCATTCAGAATGAGGTCGACAAAATGTTGAAAGGAGGTATAGTTCAGCTTTCCGAAATTCCTTGGTCCTCTCCTGTGGTATTAGTGAAAAAGAAAAATGGTAGTTGGCGTTTCTGTGTCGATTACAGACACCTGAATAAAATCACAAAAAAGGATGTATATCCACTACCAAGGATTGACGATACACTCGATTGCTTAAGAGGGGCGAGTTATTATTCTTCCATGGACCTCCGTTCTGGTTACTGGCAGATTGAGGTGGATGAGGCAGATCGCGAGAAGACCGCCTTCATTACACCCGACGGATTGTACGAATTCAAAGTTATGCCTTTCGGGTTGTGTAACGCCCCAGCGACATTTGAAAGAATGATGGATACCTTGCTGAGGGGGTTGAAGTGGTCAATGTGCCTTTGCTATCTGGACGATATTATTGTGTTTTCACCCACCTTTGACGAACATGTTCGACGCCTTGAATTAGTTCTCAGGTGTCTCTCAAAGGCTGGACTTGTGTTAAATCCAGACAAGTGCTTGTTCGGAACAAAACGACTAAGCATTTTTGGGCATCTGGTGGATGGAGAGGGCGTGCACCCCGACCCGGGTAAAGTTGATGCTATGTCCAAATTCCCTACTCCCAAATCCCTCACTGATGTAAGAAGTTTCATTGGAATGTGCTCATATTATCGTCGTTTCATTAAGAATTTTGCTCAAAAAGCTGAACCACTACACAGGTTGTTGAGAAAGGACACCAGATTCGAATGGGGACCAGATCAACGGCAGGCCTATGAATCCTTGAAGTTGGCACTCGCGTCGGAACCCGTCTTGGCCCACTTTGACGAAAAGTATGCGACCGAACTGCACACCGACGCCAGTGGGTTTGGAATTGGTGCGGTTTTGGTCCAGGTCCAGGGAGGAAGTGAAAAACCGATTGGATATGCCTCAAGAACGCTGTCAACAGCTGAAAAAAATTATTCAACAACGGAGCGGGAGTGTCTTGCCGCGATTTGGGCGATCGGCAAGTTTCGTCCATACCTATTTGGGCGCTCGTTTACAATTGTGACGGATCATCACTCACTCTGTTGGCTTTCGGGCCTGAAGGACCCGTCGGGAAGACTGGCCAGATGGGCCTTAAGACTTCAGGAATACAATGTGAACGTGGTATATAAAAACGGCAGAAAACATCAAGATGCCGATTGTCTCTCACGCAATCCAATCGAAGCGAATAACCCAGGGGAATCCGGAGATGACATACCAACATTAGCTGCTTTAACTGATATCGTCGCGGAACAGCGGAAAGATCCGGTAATTGTGAGAATATCGGAGGAATGTTTGAAGAACGATCAAAACCGCTTCAAAATAATCAATGGAGCTCTTTACAAGCGGAATTTCGACCCAGTGGGGCAACCGTGGCTATTGGTGATCCCCAGGCATTTGCGCCCTGACGTCCTCAGAAGTCTCCACGATAATCCAACTGCCGGTCATTTAGGGTTGGCTAAAACCCACGATAGAATTAGGAGGAAGTATTTTTGGCCAGGTCTTCTGAGGAGCATAAGAAAGTATGTCGGTCACTGTAGGGAGTGCCAGCGTCGTAAACATGCTCCCTTGCGACCGCCCGGGTTGCTGCAACCGATACCACCCACCTCTGTTCCGTTCCAAAGAGTCGGAATTGATCTCCTCGGAAGATTCCCAATATCCCATTTAGGAAATAAATGGATAATAGTTTGCACAGACTATCTGACGCGATACGCTATCACCCGAGCCTTACCATCAGCAGACGCTCAGCAAGTGGCCAAGTTCGTCCTGGAGGACGTAGTACTTAAACATGGAGCACCACGAGAAATAATTACTGACCGGGGTAGGGTTTTTCAGTCTAAACTAATATCCGAGCTGACGGGACTTTGCTCTTCGGCTCAGAGATTTACCACGGCGTACCATCCTCAGACGAATGGTCTCACTGAGAGACTTAATAAAACCCTGGCCGACATGATGTCAATGTATGTGGACGTCGAACAAAAGGAATGGGACGTTATTCTTCCGTTCATCACGTTTGCTTACAATACGGCGAAGCAGGACACCACCGGATTCACCCCATTCTGCCTCATCCATGGACGAGAAGCTGAAACTACGTTGGATACATTGTTTCCTCTTTTAAAAGATGAAGATCAAGAGGACTATAATCGAGAGATAGTGACCCGAGCAGAGGAGACGCGACAATTGGCTCGGCTACATACACTGAGAGCGCAAGAGGGCAATAAACGACTCTACGACGCCAAACATCGAGAAGTGAGCTATCAGCCAGGCGATAAAGTATGGATATTTATACCCGTTCGGAAAATAGGGATATCCGAAAAATTAATAAAACGATATTTCGGCCCTTATAGGGTGACGAGACGCATTTCGGATGTGACGTACGAAGTCGAAAGTCTAGACACTACTAACCGCCGTCGTAAGCCAAAGGAAATTGTGCACGTAGTGAGAATGAAGAACTACCGTGACCCGGACGAACAACTGGACCTACCCGAGGATGAGCCTGCCGTCTGACAGCGAGGACGCTGTCCTTTTGGAGAGGAGGGCATTGTAGCGTTATTTGTTGTATTGTTTACATAAATAGGTTTTTAACAGTGACCCGTGAGCATCCGCCTCGAGCCGCGCGCCTCACTACTAACAAGATATCCGTGTTTTCTTTCTGATTTAAAAAATCTGTTCGTTGGAAGCAATAAACGTTCCTCGTTCAATTTATCTTCGCCAGTTGTTTGTAATTCTTACCGCGACAATATTATCAATATAATATATAATTAGTTTGAAAACATTATTTGTATTTTATGTATTTTCTAAAAGAAACCAAAACAATGAAATGGGTTCTAAAGATGTTTTCTACCTATACATTTTGGAAGGTCTCAGGACAACCTTACTAATTTACTAACCACATAACCTGAATATAACTTTACTTAACTTCAAAATGGCTTATCAACATTTAACGCTAGTTTAAGATTAGTAAATCAATAAGCTTGTCCCCAGAATTCTAAAATTGATATATTTTATTGCATATTTTAAATTAATTTAAAAGGAAATATATAGCGTTCGAACTATTGAATTGTAAGGTAGAAGAGGAAACAAAATGTGAGAGAGTATACATATAAAATAATTCTATAATGACGAATCTAATGCTACTCACTGTATAGATGTGTCGTTGAGAACGTTGCGTCGTAGCCGGAAAACATCCGCTTGAGTTGAGTATAGAATTAGACGGATGGTAGTTGCACTATTGGTAGCTCTGTGTTGAGGGGAGGATTTCTTGAATGTAGGCTTGCATGTGAAGAATGGCAACAAGAATATAGGTCTAAGCAATATGGCTACTGCTATATAATTGACATCGGGAAAATTCATGGCAAATGGAAGAGAGTTGATTGAAGGTTGTTGACGTTCACGAAGATGATCTTACAAATGAGTGCTGAAGATGGAAGATGAGATATACCGACGGCTTTTGAAAGTAACTTAACAAGTTTCAAGACGTGCGACTCTCCTTTCTTTTTCTCTCTCTAGGCGTAGTAGTTGAATGAGGGTTGTTGACTTCACTGGTACTTGGAATAATTGATAAAAAGTCGGACATTTGATGGGCAGGTAGCACGTTTTCTAGAGGCGACTTGAAAGAAGAAAACAGCTCAACGGGCATAGAAGTAGCATTCTCGTTGTTGGCGATTGTCAATTATTTTTTACAAATGAGCTTTTCGAGATCCAATAAATCTTTTAGGGGAAGCTCGATGTTTTCTGGAAGCTTGATGAAAAGTGATGTAAGGTTTGTCAAGAGAATCATTAGAATTGCTATTGGGGAACATCCATTGTTGCTGGCTATCAAGAGAAGCGGCAATGAATATAATTATTAGAGTAGAATCACCACACTCGTGACAACCGGATTTGGAAATTCACTGAGTATCTGGCCAAATATCTTGTAGAATTTAGAAACTCGTCTTCAGTTGATATGCTTTGATGAGTTTATTTCAATTGAGAGGAGGTCTATAGACCCTTTTCTTTGCTTGGATTCCGATATATTAGGTAAAATATGGTTAATAATGTAAAATATATTTCAGTGTCATTCACGTATAACACTATAAAAAGTGATGTTAAATAATTTTTTTTTCTTTTTTATATCGGTATCTAATGTTCTTTATTGACAACTCTTCTCAATTCTGAACATTCTTATCTTTTTAAATCTTGAATTATTATGAATAGATTCCATAATTAGATATATATTGTCAAATTCACAAATATTCAAATAGTATAATTTAACTCAGTACTTTGAAAATCTTTTGAAGATTACGATATTGTGAATATAATCATTTAGTACGTCAAATCATGTTCGAAGAATACGTCGCCATCTTGAATTCTAAATATCGAATCTTTGGCATCATCCATGGTTGAAATTTGGAAGCACCTTTTGGAAGTAATTTAATGAAGTTGGAATTTTCAAGCTATAAACATTATCAGGAAAGGCAATTATTTCTTAAGATTTAACAATAAGTTCATCTAAGGTCCAATAGAACTTAGGGCCTTGCTTTGAAAGATTAGGAAAATTCTTGATCCATAATAGAAAGGCCATTTAAACGTATTTCTGTTGAGGTTGTTTATTTTCTAATAATTTTCTATCAGTTTATATATTTCATTATTTTATAAATAAGTTGATATATTTTGATTGAATAGTTGTTACTAGAATTTATATATAATTGAATTTGCAATATCGAATTGAAATTGAAGAAATTCGAATCAATATTTTAGAGCATATAAGCGAATCAATAAAATAAATAAATTTTAAGAATTATCATTTTTGCTTGCTTAGCAACAAGAATATTATTTCTAAAGATCATAAATTTTCCTCACAAAATGCTTTAGCTGATTAGTTGACTCGTGACGCGTTTGCTGTTCTCGGCAATTCTTTTAATTCCTATTGGTCATAAATTCTATTTAGTCTTTTTCCTATATATAGTAGAAATAAGATTAAAAATTCAAGAAATTACTATTTTGATTCTATATTCATCGGGATAATAAATTTAATTTTAAAATATATTTTAGCAAAAGAAAAAATATTTTAAATACAAATTTTATTATATATATAATATCGAATTATTCTATTCTAAATATTTTAAAATGTAGTATATAAAATATTCGATTCAAAATATTTAAAAAGTCCCTTTTAATTTTATATTTTACACTTTAATTATATTAAAACTATTTGTAAAATATTGCACGAAAAATAGTTTCAAACATTTTATATATTTTGTTGTAAGATTTAGGTACTTACAGCTTGTAGGAAGGCATGAGGACGTTGAGGATTATATGATAATAATCTTTATTATCCATTTAGCAAGAAAGGCAAAGTTATGGTAGCGAACAGTTATTGTAATATAGAGAAGAAGGTAAACAAACAGTTGTGATGATGATAGGTCCAGTGTGGCGCTAGCTGTCGTCGCATTCAGTTATCCAACAAATCCCCGGCATGAATGTGGAGACATCACGAGGTTGTAGCGTAACTTCTCAAATGTCGGCCTTGGTAGCGGCTTGGTCAGAATGTCCGCCTTCATGTCGCCAGTTGGGCAGTAGACCATTTTTATCACTGTCTTCTTCTGAAGATCCTTCAGGTGATGGATCTTGGTTGCGATGTGCTTGGTTCTAGAAGACACTTTTTCGGATGAACATATCTTGAGACATGATTGATTGTCTTGGTGGAAGTAGATTGGAGCTTTCTGTTCCAGTTCGAGATCCTTTAGCAAGTCGAGAAGCCATAACAGTTCTTGTGAGGCTTCAGCTGCGGAGATAAGTTCCGCTTCGGTGGATGAGAGAGATACGCAACCTTGTTTCCCAGTCATCCATGAGATGGGGTTTGATCCCAGTAGGAACAAGTTTCCGCTTAGTGATTTTCTGTCGGTGTTGTCGCTTGCCCATGTGGCATCGCTGTATGCTTCCAGCGTGGGAGGTTTTTGGTTAGATATGCGTAGCTCGAGTTCTTTAGTAGTTTTTAGATATCTTACGATTCTTTTTGCTGCATTCCAGTCACAATTTCTAGGATTCTGGTTTCTGCTGCTAAGTATGCAGACTGGAGCTGCGATATCTGGTCTGGATACTACGCTTAGGTACAATAGTGAGCCTATCAGTTGTTGGTATTGGACGTTGTTTGGTAGAAGTTTTTCATCAGATATACCGGGATATCCGCTTTCCATGGGAGTGAAAGTAGGTTTCGCTTCTTGGAGGTTGTACCTTTCAACTAGTTCTTGGATTTTATTCTTTTGGCTCAGAAGGAGTTCACCTTCTCTGTTCCTTGAGATTTCTATACCAATGAATTGAGTGGGGTCTCCAAGGTTCTTTATTTCGAATTCTTTTTCGAGAGTTTTTTACAGTGTTTTGGATGATTATCTCGGAATCGCTTGCGAGGAGCATGTCATCCACATATAGAATCAAGTAGATGGAATGGTTTTCTTCATTCTTGGTGAATAGGCATGGGTCTACAATGCTCTGTTTGAAGTTATTTTTAATTAGAGTGCTTGCAATTTTTGTGTTCCAAGATCTTCCAGCTTGTTTTAGACCGTAAATTGCCTTCTTTAGTTTGCAGACTTTGTTTGTGTGTTTTGTATGGAGTCCTTCTGGGAGTTCCATGTAGAGTTCTTTATCTAGGTCGCCGTGTAGGAACGCTGTCTTGACATCGAGGTGGATCACTTGCATCCCTTTGTAGACTGATGCAGCTAGGAAGGCTCTAATTGTAGAATGCTTCACAATTGGTGCAAAGGTTTCTTCGTAGTCTCGGCCAAATTTCTGATTGAACCCTTTTGCTACGAGTCTGGCTTTGTACCGCTCTATTTCTCCTTTGGAGTTGAGTTTCTGTTTATAGGTCCATTTACATCCTATGATCTTTTTGTCCTTAGGTAGAGGGGTTAGTTCCCATACATTGTTCTTCTCAAAAGAATTTAGTTCTTCGTTCATTGCTTGTAGCCATTTTTCTCTTTCTATTTTTGGTAATTGTAGGACTTCCGAGTAGCTGGTGGGTGTCGGAATGTCTTGAGCTTCAGTTTTGTACAGCATGTAGTCATTTCTTATGGGAGGTATTCCCTTTGTTGGTCTCGTGGATCTTCTTTGTGTGACCACTTGTGTTCCTGTGCTTGTACCGGGTTGAATGTAATCCTCGGTTTCTGAGTCCTCAAGGTTTTCGGATTGTGTTCCTGGTTCCTGACTTTCCTCTGCATTACCAATATGATTGGAGGAAGTTAGATCTGTACTTAGTACTTGTGGTGAAGTTGTTTTTGTGGAAGCGTGGTGAAACCCATTTTCTTTTTCTAGAAATTTTACGGATCTGCTGATTGTGATGTTGTCTGTGTCGTGCAGGATTCTGTATCCTTTGCTTCGATCATCGTATCCAAGAAAAATCCCTTCGATAACTTTGCTATCCAACTTGTTTCTTTTTATCTTGGGAATATAGGCGAAGGCTTTACATCCGAATCTTTTTAGATGCTTCAGACTGGGCTTCCTGTTGGTCCATAGTTCAAATGGAGTCTTGTCTGTAGCTTTCGAGGGTATTCGGTTGTGTAGGTAATTAGCTGTGGTAACCGCTTCCGCCCATAGAGACTGTGGGAGTCCTGAGTCAAACAGCATGCATCTTGTCATCTCCATTAGTGATCGATTTTTCCTTTCTGCTACTCCGTTCTGGGCTGGTGAGTAGGGGACTGTTAGCTGATGTTTGATTCCGCTTTGGTTCAGGAAATCTTCGACTTGTCGGTTTACGTACTCACGACCGTTGTCTGTCCGTATGGTTTGGATATTCTTTCCAAATTCCGTGTGTGCTGAGATGACGTAGTCTTTTATTTTTTCATAGGCTTCGTCTTTTCCTTTCAGGAGGTAGGTCTTCGTGTATCTGCTGTAGTCATCAGTGAAGGTGATGAAGTATCTCTTACCGCTGAGAGAGTTAGTTGGTAATGGACCGCAGATATCACTGTGGACAAGTTGAAGCGTTTCAGTTGCTCTGTACTCTGTCTTCTTTGGAAATGGGGTTTCGGTGAGTTTTCCTTGAATGCACTGAACGCAGTCTGTGCTGTGCGAACAGTTATTCAGGCTTAGTCCTCTTGCTAGGTTCTCATTTCGAATCTTCTTAATAGATTCTATATTTCTGTGTCCTAGTCTGTCGTGCCAGAGCATGAGGCAATTTTTGTTCTTGCAGTGGTTTTGTTTTGCAACATTTGCTTTGAATGTGCGAGTTTGGGGGTTGTCATCCAGGTGGAGTCGGTACATTCCATTGTCAAGTATACCGTTCGCGAGGGCTGTGTTGTCTCTTTCGATGGTACACCAATCTCTGTTGAACGTCACTTTACATCCGTTGGAGGTGGCCGCACTCACTGACAGAAGGTTGTCTGTTAGTTCCGGGATGTAGAGAACTTTTGTGAGAAGTAAGGTGTCAGTCTTTCCTTGGGGTGTGATGACTTTTATTTCTCCTTGTCCTATCCCTTTGACCTGCAGCTTATTGCCATTAGCAACCACAACATGCTGTGTTTGTTCTCTGTTAAGTTCAGTGAAGAAGCTTTCATCGTACGCCATATGAGATGTGGCTCCAGAGTCGATGAACCAGTTGTGTACACTTGCTTCTCGTTGAGTGCAATTGAGAGCTTTTGGGTTAGGTCCTTTTGTTGTTCTCTGATTTGTTGATTGTTCTTGGGTGACACTCGACTGATTTGTGTACTTTGGTACGTTTCCTCTTCTGAAGTTTTCATATTTGTACTCTTTGTTGATGTTGTTTCGCTTTTGATAGTGCCAACATTCTTCTTTGGAGTGGTTTGGCTTGTGGCAGAAAGAACAGAATTTCTTCTCTTTTTCTCTTCTTTGGCTTGAAGCTCCGTGGAGGCTTTTTAAGGCTTTTGATCCGGTGCTTTCGTATTTCGAGCTTTCTACTCTGCGTGTGTGTTCATCAAGGAGTTTGTTCTTGGTGAATTCAAGCGTTAGCTCGTCATCAGGCCTTGATTCCAACATCGTGATGAGATTGGAGTAGCTCTTTGGAAGCGAGCAAAGCAGTATAGCCGTGATGTGAGAGTCCTTTAGTGTTTCGCCAATGGTTCGCAGTTTGTCAACAAGTTCCATCATGGTAGTGATGTGCTGTTGCATGTCTTTGTCTTCTTCGAGTTTTAAGCTGTATAGTTTCCTTAGCAAATAAATTTTTCCTGAGAGTGTTTTTCTTTCATAGATATTTTTAAGAGTGTCCCAGGTAGCTTTGGCTGTTAGTAGGTTTTTGACATGCACTATTTGTGAGTCGGCGATGCTTAGATTAATGATAGCTCTAGCTTTTGAGTCTTTCTTTTTCCATTCGACTTTAGGTTCATCTGGAATATTTTCGGTGACAACTTCCCAAAGATCTTCCTTTTGCAAGAGCATTTCAATTTTGAAAGACCATAGTGAGTAGTTATAGCCGTCGAGCTTATTTAGGGTTACATCGTGGCTCGGGAGTGACGCCATTTTTGCTAAGCCTTTTTTCTTTGTCTTAACTCGTTAGTAGAATTTCATGCAATATTCAGTCTCATAATCTAATTGTTGTAAGATTTAGGTACTTACAGCTTGTAGGAAGGCATGAGGACGTTGAGGATTATATGATAATAATCTTTATTATCCATTTAGCAAGAAAGGCAAAGTTATGGTAGCGAACAGTTATTGTAATATAGAGAAGAAGGTAAACAAACAGTTGTGATGATGATAGGTCCAGTGTGGCGCTAGCTGTCGTCGCATTCAGTTATCCAACATATTTTTCTCTCTCTCACTAATGAAACAATATTTTACACTTTTATAATATTTTAAATATTTTTATCACAACTTTATTACATTTTAAAAATAACTTTTTATTTTATTTTAATATAATATTATCAATGAAATTTGCGCTTTAAAACGCAAATAGGATGTCTCGCTCTCTCTCTAGATTTTTAAAAATCAAAAATAGCTTTATATGTTATTGAATGTTATCTATTAAATGATCTGCCACACATTATATCTCGTCGTAAATTTGGAGTAGAAATTGATGGCTATCTAAACCTAAATGTTTAAATATTCACGGAGCCTACAAATAAATTTTTGGGACCCCGTATAAAACGTCTGGAAAGGAGCTTGTAGCTATAATTCATATGAAAAGAGTCACATAAAATAATAATTATTTGATAGAAATATCAAATTTATTATATATATTTGACAAAGATAAAAATGTATATATAAAAATATTTATAATAGAAATATTTTTTATAAAATAATCTAGTATGATCGCGTGAAAATGATAAATAAAACCGCAAAATTTGAATTTAAAAACGAAAATATTTTTATTATAAATGTAAAACCTGTTTTAAAATATAAAATGTGCGCTGTTTCAAAATTAAAGTTCATGTTTTAAAAGTCAAACTAATATCTTAAAAGTTCAAACCTTATACCTGATACAATCGCTTCCTAGCTCTAAATTTCACGTTCTTTTATAGTTTTTTTTTTCAATATTGTTTTTAGGCTGTCTCAATAAATATTTTGACACAAGTTAGCATTTAGATTTAGATGTCCTTTATGCTTACCGTGTGCGACGAGGTAGTGTTCTATATAGTTACTATAATATCACTTAAATTTGAATTCCATTTTCAAAATTAAAGCTATCAAACACTATTTTTTTCTCTCCGTATGAATAAAACTTCCGAATATATACACCGCGATGATAATATATTGAAAAGGCTTGGCTCATCAGTGGTGAACGCTCACAGCGCTTTCACCAATTTTATCCATCATAATTTCTCACCAGATCAGCCTAGAGGATATAACGGGCTGTTTCCTTTACACCTTATTGAAATACAAAGGTTGCCCTATTGGAACTTTAAATTCCAAAGGCAATAACAGGATGATATTAATCTATCTCAGCACTTACAACATATTCAACTCATATTATTCTAAATAGATATTATTCCCTCTACTGCTAAAATTTTGAATTTATATTTATATTTTATATTTTGTGGATCTATATTCTTTGTAATTATTATAGACGCGTATGATTCTTTTAAAAATTAAACAATATATACCGGCCCTACTACATTGTAAAAATTAATGAAGAGTAGATTGCAGTAAGGGCAGTAAAAAATTGATTAATTTTTAAAAGAATTAATCGCGTCTATAATAGTTTCGAATTTTTATAGCAGATGGCGCGCTAATGCATCATACTTCATTCTTTGTTTTAAAATATCATCATCAAATTAGCCTATCTAATTAGCCTATATAAGAAATAGAGGTTTTAATTATGTAGTTTCAAAATTTTGTGCAAAAATATACACTTGTATTTCTAATTTCCATATTGTACATGTATGTGTGTATTGTATTTTATGTTGTGCACGCCTTTGCGGGAGCCATTAGCCTGATAATTTTCTAGATATATAAGAAATTCATGACAAAACCTTTTATTTGTTTATCAAGTATATATTTTTGAAAATATATTATACTTCGAATGTCTCTTTTAGAGTTCTTTTATGGGCGATTCTGCTCACTATAACCGACATATACAGGTTAGAATCTTAGTTATATATATGGTATATTTAATCAAACTTTGAACATAAGCTTTGAAGAAAGAATGTAGAATTACATAGAGATAAATTGAGTTTCCAAATGGCAATAATAGTGCTGCACCTTGACTCAATTTTGAAGGATTAGAACATTAATTCTGGTTGCAGCTGATAAGAGAAACACAGTTGACTAAACCGGAATGCTAATTTATGAGAAAATTTCATTGAAAGAAAAATCTATATGAAATACAGGGTCCATTATGAAAGTAATGAGCATAATGTTATTGTGACGCGACGATAGATGGCAGCACGGTAAAACCGTGGGAAATGTGGTGGAGGGATATGTCCTTTCAATCCATCTGGTCGTCAGTTGAGTTCAAACAGTGTGAGGTGAGATACATGCCTCCGCTTGAAGTGTGTTTTCAACTTTTGTAACATAGCGCGATGGAGCGTTCGCTTGAACAACGATACGCCATAAAGTTTTGCGTGAGGCTTGGAAAAAATTCAACCGAAACATTCCAGATGCTGCAAAAAGCCTTCAAGGACGATTGCATTTCAAGATCACAGTCTGGGAAGTGGCACAAGGCGTTCAAGCAGGGCCGGGAGGAGGTCGCCGACGAACCCCGTTCAGGAAGCCCAACAACGGCCAGAACTGACGAGAACGTGGATCGTGTGCTCGATGTTTTGCGTACCGACCGTCGATTAAGCATCCAGCAAATTGCTGACACATGTCCACATTTGTGGTACATGGGATAGTGACCGAGGATCTGCAAATGCGTAAGGTCTGTGCGAAGCTTGTGCCGAAAGTGTTGACGCAAGACCAGAAAGAACTTAGAGTTTTTTTTTTTGCGCTGTCAATAATTGTTGGATTTGATTCAAAATGAACCGGATTTTCTGAACTCTGTGGTAACCGGAGACGAATCCTGGATGTTTGAATACGACCCAGAGTCGAAAAGGCAGAGCTGTGCATGACACACAAAATCATCCCCACGCCCCAAGAAAGCGCGAATGAGCAAGTCGCGCATCAAAACGATGATCATTGTCTTCTTTGACATCCGAGGAATAGCAATTGTGATTTTGTACCGCAAGGACAAACTGTAAACTCAGCCTTTTACCTGGAGGTGCTCAGGAGATTGAAACGCCAGATCGCACGCGTGAGGACTGACATTAAAGACACAGTCAAGCTCCACCATGACAAAGCCACCAGTCACACAGACTTCATCATTACCAACTTCCTGGCCCGGAGCAACACCCCGGTGATCCCTCACCCCCCTTACAGTCCCGACTTAGCTCCATGTGACTTCTTTTTGTTTCCGCGACTCAAGAGAGAGATGAAAGGAAAACATTGGGAAACTGTGGAAAACATCCAACACCATGTTACAACGTTCCTGAGAAGCATTCCTGTCGAGGATTTTCAGGGTGCCTTTCAGGCGTGGCAAACGCGTCTCTGCAAGTGTATTGATGCAGGAGGAATGTATTTTGAATAATATTGAACATTTGCACAAATTACGATCAATAAATGTATTTTGCCAGTAAATGCTCATTACTTTCATAATGGACCCTGTATAAGCATTGACATAAGAAGTTTAACCTAGAAACAAACTTGTGTAGGAAATGTATATGAAAATTTCAACGCCATGAAAACAAAAAGAAAGAGAGAGGGAGAGATTGAGAGATTAGAACTACTTTTATTTTATCGTTCATATAAGATTATATAAGGTCAAATGTACCAAATAAATGCATAAATAAAAATAAATAAGATTAAATAAGGATATAGAGATAAATAAAAATATATAAATATATTAAAAACAACAAAAAAAGGCATATCCTGACCAGGCTCACATGAACATTTCTAGATGGCAGAGCGCCATCTAGTGGAACAAAAATAAATTACAGTCTGAACCACGCTGAAAAGGGACAACAGCTCGAAACTCGTTCGTGGTTGACTTTTCTTGATTTATCAAGAAATTGGGTTGGTCAAATATCACGGAACATGCTAAATAAACGTTTAGCTTATTTTGTTTCACTAGATGGCACTCTGCCATCTAGAAATGCTCATGTAAAGCCTGGTCAGGATATGCCTTTTTTTGTTTTTAATATGATCTTATTTTATATATTTTTATTTTTATTGTTTTTTCACATATAAATAAGTTATATATATAGCATATATAAAAAGCTTTCATTGGTGTTACCCTCACCGCGGGAAAGACTCTGCCACCGATGGACTGCGAGAGTTCTTTCTAGAGAGAGAGAGAGAGAAAATAACTTTATAGATAAAGAATTCTTCCTGGATTGAATTTTGACGATAAAAAACATGGCGAAGGAAGACGAGTTTCTTTTATTGATGCAATAGAGCAAGCTTTCCGGCAAAAGCCCTTCGACAGGCGCGATAAAAGGGACACTATCTAGCGTCGTTTTTATCGCGCCTGTTGAAGGGCTTTTGCCCGAAAGCTTGCTCTATTGCATCAAAAAAAGAAACTCGTCTTCCTTCGCCATGTTTTTATGGTCAAAAGAAAATAACTTTACTTGAGGAAGAAATTCCATTCATTTATAATGTTTTATTAAAATGCAAATTTCAATTAATATCAAAGTTGTATTTATTTTATTAATGCTTTATTTCAGCTCTTATCACATAACTTTATTTTCATAATTTTGTGCATTCTGTTAATCTATTCAAAGCACCTTACCTTCCTAACAAACCTAAGGTTGGAAGGTCCCGAGTATCTTGTCGAGAATATTCGACAATTCATTAATTTAAAACGATAACCAATTTATAAATTCCTTTTAAAAGAAAAAAATTCTGTTTCTATCCTAGGTCTAAAAATAAACAATTAGATTGTAATTAACGTGGAAAATTTACTCACCAAAGTTACTTAGTTTGTTCCTCTATAGTTGCCCTACATTAATATCGCTACACTCTTATGTATCAAGAATTTACTTCAACAAAAATATGATCTATGAACTCTACGTGTTTATCTTGAGACTTTTTGTCTGTCTCACCCTGTTCATCTGGGGAACCGAAATCTTCCTTTGCTGCCCAACCATCAAGGCCGTAGTAATGGCCTTGAAGATCTACGCAATGGCAACGTAGGTTGCCATGAATCTCATCATGAAGTTTGATGTCCTACCAGATCACTATGATGCCTATCTACAGAAGAATTATTTTGATGTTCTTCAAACGATTGACATACTTGATACCTGCTTTCTTGTTCTTCGGGATCGTGCTATAGATATCTATTGACAATTTTGATCATATCACCAATTTCGTGATGGTCGTAGATTCCGTATCGTAGAAAATCAGATGGAAGTCCCACAACAACATCTAAAGATAGATAGGGAACTGTCAGGACGGCGCCAGTGTCCAATTTCGCTCCTGATCCACCCTCGTGTTGCATCTGTTGAAATGCAATACTTCCTTTCTCGGAAAAGATATATAAAGCCTCCGTCCTAGCCAAAAAGCTAGTTACTTCACCACAAGCGGAAGCCCTCGTCGGTTGTAACCAAGGTCTTTCTCATCCACCATGTAGACCAGTAAGAACTCTTCTATCTCCCTCTTTCTCTCCCAGCTCAACTTTTATCTGTTCACGGAACTTTCTTAGTGCAACTGTGTCTTCGTTTTTTGTGTGGACATTCCCAAGCTTTCCACTCTGCCTCGACCACTACTGCCTGTACTCTGTGAGAACTGTTAAAGTTCTCCCAAGGTGCAGAGAGGTACTGGAAAACTCTCCACGCCCTGACTGTCCCTCTCAATTACTGCAGGTTTGCCCCTTTCGGTTACCATACCACAGCGAGAGACCCTGGGTTACCACATATATATATATATATATATATCGTAAACCCGGGTAAGCCAACAAGTGAGTTGGAAGCAGTCGGGGTTGAGTGGCAAGGCGTGCAGAGTGGGAAGTCCGCACGGGAGAGTAAGGACAAAGTTTGGGATCAAAAGATGCTCTACTTGTACGTCTCACGTGGCACCAGGACCAGGGGAAAGTTGAGGATTAACTGAGGAAAGCTCGGCGTCCTGCATGAAGCCGCGGAGGCAGGGAGGAACCAAAACGGTAGCCACGAAGTCCGCCGTGAGACCTAACACCGAACGGGCCTCTCCGAAAATATCCACTGTAACCTAACTAACTGTCAACATCCTGACCAACACCCCTTCTGTGTCCCTCTCTGGATCCCCCGAGTGTCCAATGGCAAGCTGGTGGCACTTTGAGACGACTAGAAAAGACGTCATACTTTATTACTTACATATCACATTATTTAAATTACGATATATATATATATATGTGGGAATATAGTGGTAATAATGTGGTGATGGGAGAAATAATCACACGACGAGTTGGAAGAGGAATCTGGAAGCCATCCGAGAGAGAGAAGTTACGAGAGGGCTGTCCGCTGAACGACTGCCTGTGTGGCCACCAGGTGTTGACGGGCGGCCCCATTCCCCCCCCCCCCCCCTTTGGAATGTGGTCAGTGGTTCAAAATGGCCGTAACTTAGTTGTCTTCTATCGACTACGTCTCTCTGTCTCTCTGGTCGACTGCAGGTTTACTTTATTATTCCTGTAAGAGCATATATTATGACATATGGCCCCCGTTGAAGAAGGCTGAACATGGTTTAAGTATATTTAAATCTGGAGAAGCCAGGAATAGAGAAAATAATTTTACAGTTAAAATTAGTTAAGGTAATGGTGACATAGTTTTATGTAAATAAAATATTGTATAGTACACAAGTAAATATTATTTACAAGCAGTTTTACAACACCGGGGAGTTTGACATTTAAGGAAATCTTTGAAAATATCAAGGTTATAAAAGGCTATATACAACAAAATCTAATGTACTATAAGGGAAATGTTATTGAGGAGTGTGAACAAGGGGAAGAAGAGTCACATACATATGATGGAATTCTGAAGATCATTAAGACTGGGGAACTCTACACTTTAAGATATTTTTCAGGCGGACATGGCAAGGGGAAACTTGGCATGGGCTTTCTATGCTATAGGTGTAGAGTATGAGAAATGAGATTGAGGTTGGCAATTGTGTGAGCTCAGGACTGAGGTAAATATAGAACTACATACAATGTTAGAACCTTGGCGAACAGGGCGAGGGGAAACTTGCCCTGGGCCATTCTACCTTATCTATGCAGTTACTTGTGTAGCAAGTCCGAGAGGAAAAATCCCGTGTGTAGGTGAGGAAGTCGAATGGACTTATTTTTAATTTTCGAAGATAGAATAGTTCTAGATGCAAAGGTAGAATATAGGCGGACAGGGCGAGGGGAAACTCACCCTGGGCCTTTCTACCTTAATTATTTAGATACTACTGGGTTCGTAAAGTCTCGTTGTCAGGTTAGTAATTGGTAAAGATTTCAGGGGATAAGCGGTTCAAATATCTTTGATCATCTTGATTGTAAGTGTAGTCATGTTGCTTTCGTGAGTTAATAGCCGTTTTAGTATGAATTAGAGTGTGATTGAAGTGTTTATATGGGAAATTGAAGGTATTTTTAGGTTGGTCTCGATCATTTACGGGCGGTGAAATAAATTGTTCGTTTTCTGTATAGTGTTTTAATTTGTTGACATGAATTGTATCTGTCTCACGACTTAGAGGTCGGTTGGAACGGTTGATCCGTACGATTTGAGGGGAAATTATCTCCAGTATTTCATAAGGTCCTGAGAAGAAAGATGCCAGTTTACCGGTATCTGGATGGTGGTATGTTTTTGCCAAAACGAGATCGCCTACTTCAAAATCGGAAGCTCTATGTGTTTGGTCGAATCTCGCTTTGTCGCGTAAGTGTCGTTCGTGTGTCCTTTGATAGACCAATTCCCTGGCGTCGTCGATTTTTGGGTAGTTTTGTACATGCCCGGATAGTTGTAGCGGGAAACTACCTAACAAAAGGTATGACGGTGGAAACCCGGTCACAGAATGTGGGGTATGATTATAAGCCTGAAGTACCTGAGGCAGTAGTTTGGTCCAGGCCGTCTTAGGTTGTTGGAGGCGCAACAGTTTAAGTTTGCCAGTAATCGTGGCGTTTAGTCGTTCACTTAATCCGTTGGCCTGAGGGTTGTTGCTTGTCGTGAGAAGTTGGCCAATGTTATGTCTAATCAAAAATCTACGAAATTTCGGAGAGTGAAGGCAGGAGCTCTATCCGTCAAAAGTCGTTGACACTAGTTCGTACGGCAGGACCGCTGGGGGGAGTTGTCCCAATTCTCCGTAGATAGGTCCTTTTGGTGGTTTGACTAATTGGCATACTGAACAGTTTCTTACATGTGTCCTGATGTCATTTGTCATGCCGTCCCAATAGTATTGGGCTGCGATCAGTCTGGTCATCTGCGAAATGCCGGGGTGATTGAAATCGCGATGGGCTCGTCGTAGTAGGGTGCCACGGAGTGATGGTGGAACAATTATTTTAGTGACACCCCGTCGTGTGATGGTCATAAGGTCCTTGTCATTGAGGATATACCTTGTGTCCCTCCGTAATTCGCCCTGATGATCTTTTATTTGACCTGTGGATAGGAATCCACAGAAAGGGTTACGGGAGAGTGTAGGTCCGCCTCGTACTGACGCGAGCCCTTGAGGTATTTGACCTCATAGTCGTAAGCTGAGAGTCGAAGGCTCCAACGAAAGAGGCGTCCGGTGGGGTCTTTTACGGTCTTTAGCCATTTTAAGGCGTGATGATCCGAGTAGATGACAAACCTTGTACCTAGGAGGTACACTCGGAATTTGTCAACGCACTCTACAATGGCTAAGCACTCCAGTTCAGATATAGTGTAATTACGCTCATAGGAACGCAACGCGCGACTGTAATATTGTACAGGATAGAGGTTACCGTCAGGATGTACTTGTTTGAGTACACCTGCGATGCCCTGCGTGGAAGCGTCGCAATAGACCTGGCATGGGAGCCCCTTATAAAGTGAGAGAAAATATAAAATGACAAATGCAAATTAGTCATATAAGCATGAAATATAACTTGAGATTATTAGATATGAAAGATTAAATATAAAGTTGATTATAAAATAGAGTCATAAAGCAAAAGTAAATAAGCTTTGGTAAAGAAAAATAAAATAAAATGACACTAATCTAAACTGATTGGTTGACGTAAATAAAAAAAAAACAATTATAAGAGCTAGATAATGATTATATAAAGAATATTAAAATGAAAAATTTAAAAAAAATGTTCATCGAGAAAGAAGAGCAAGTAAGATTATACATAGAAATTATATATCGTGAAAGAATGGAAAGTTGTAAGCCAAACGTAATGTTCCTGTTTTTTTTTTTTTTTTAGGATGGGTAGAGAGAGCTTTAAATTGTCCTCGATCGCGATATCTTTGGTCTTGTTGACCTAAGTTTTTCTAACTTATCGAATTTGTTTTATGTTTGACGTGACTCGTGGATCATATTGTTTCCAACTGTGTGAAACTTACTAGTCCTAATGTTGTCGATTTTTTGTTCCCTGCGCCACGTTTAGGTGAAAACGTGATTCTTCCTAAAGCGGCATTTATTCTGTGTGTGCAGGAGAAACACGGCGATCTATTCTAACCGATAAAGGGTTGTTGTTGTTGTTGTTGTTGTTTTTTTTTAAACATGTGTGGGTGTGTGTGATTTTTAGGTAAAATGTTGTCCTTGGTTCTAAGTGTCGATGTTAAGTGGACAAGTTAATTGAGGGCGAGAGAATGTTAGTGAACAGATTTGTTAGTAAATGTAAAATAACGTGTTAAGCAAGTTATTAGTAGCTAAACGGGATATCGGCGTAGAAATTGGTTAGGGATTAGAACGGTATATAGTAAAAGGCATGCACTAATGTTTGATTTAATAGGTGGCGAACATTCATTAGAGTGACACCAGGCAATAACGATGGGTCGTAACAAGAGCATGTCGGCTGTTTGTTTGCTCGGGGGGGAGCGAGGGGGAGCGAACCTATTTTTAATGTGATTCCGGATTTAGGTCAGGGGCCCTTTGCGAGGCTGCTTGTTTTCTTCCAACTTATTGGATTTGTTAATTCGAACTACGTTCGGAGATATTATTTCTAAAATTGTAAACGCAAAAGCGTTTTGATTTGTCACGTTTGGTGACAAGCGTTATGGGACTGACATAGGGAGAAACAGAGGTTGTAATTATCCTGTGTTTAAGCATTTGTTCGATTTGTGTTTGTATTTCGAAAATCCGGTTATTGTATCTATTGATATTAAATCGAATGGTTTTTGGCGGACTTAGCAAAAATGTTATTCAGTGATACCGGGTTAGAATTGAATGAAATTGCGACTATCGACGTGAACAATGTGTGATTAAATGTGTCACAGGCGTGATGAAGGCGTCTTTGGCCTGAAAAGTTAAAGAGTTTTGTGGTGCAGCTTTGTGACACGAAGCGAAAAAATTGTAAATGAAAAGGTGTCACGTGAAGTCTTTGTTTTGTACAAAATCTAACCTGTTTTGCTAAGAATAACAAATTTACTAAAGTCATGGGTGCTGGTTGTACGAACATATCGATAATTTTTATATTGTTAGTGGATATGACACGTTTAATGTGAAAAAAATATTTTTTTGTGTGTGTGTTTAGTAGGGCGACGTAATGGAGCTTGTGTGGTTCGAAATTGGATTTGGGTGTTAAGTCGCGCACTAAAAATTTGTTGCCAATTAGAAAAAGTGATGTGAGAGGGTGTTGTTTATTTTGTTGAGAGTGATTTGTCGATATTTAAATATGCATGTAAAAGGAAGGTACGAGGGAGTGTAGCTATGTTGGACTTTAACGATTGGAATAGTTTTGGAAGGCTGTGACTTAAGTTACTTCTGTCCAAAAGCTATGAAAGAAAAGGACATAGGGGCGTTGAAAATGGGATTAGGAACATTATAATGAGGTTAAATAAGAGTGTTGTAGTTCACCACGTGGGAGCAACCCGTTCCAGGAGGGGAAAATTTAGTAAATGGGACAGTTGTATTGACCTGTCCATGGGACACGTGTTGCTTGCACGAGGTGATTTTGTACAAGGTAGTTGGTAGAAGTACATTATCTTGATACAGGAGTAGCTGAGAACAGTTTATAATTAGTAGAAATCGTTTTATGGAGTTAAGGGATAATATGATAAAAGGCAAGGGTGTATCGATGATATGGAATTTTAGATTCCGCGTTATTTTACTTATTTTTAAGATCAAAAAGATATAATCTATGGTGAAAATATTGTTAGCTATGGCGTTAATAGTTAAGTTAAATGGATGGACAGGTATTTTTCTTTTATAAACTGATTTCTATTATTTTAAAAGTATTCTGCCTAATTATAGCGATAGATGCTCCTGTATCAAGTAGTAGAGTAGGTTTACATTATTGGGCAAGTCAGCTCGAACGAGCAATTGTTCAACGAAAGTTATGTGAGGAGGAACCTACTGTTGTGCTGTCTTGGGCGTCGGAACAGGCCTGGTCTTGTGTCGTGGTTGGCGGATCCTTGGGACAGTTAAGAGTTCACTGCTTGCGCTGGGCTCGTGGTTTAGAGATGGTCGGGGGAGCAGGTAACATACGCTCGCGTGTTGGTAACTCGGAGGGGTGCTTGCAGGAGGTTTGGTGGCTTTCTCAGTCTTGTAGAGTATTGTAGTTGGGCCCAATCTGCTTGGGCGTCGTAGTTGGTGAAGAAGCTCTGCGCCTCGTACGAACCATCGTAACGCGGTAGCTCCACATCCCGCGATAGTCCTGTCACGGCAGAAAGCTGATGTAGCGTCGTCGTCAACCTCCCCAGGACATCTGACACCGGCGGCGGGGGCGTGACGTCTTCCTGGCTGGGGACAATTTCCTGCGTCCTACCGAGAGTGTTTTCTTTCTTTGGAAAAGTGGTGTTTTCGCCACTTTCGTAGTCGGGATCGGTCTTCATGGGCTCCTTTGAATCCTCCTCTCTTCCCTGTTCCATCTTTCTGTACAGACAGTGGTCTATTTGCTTACTTGTACCTTGGCGTCCACTATCCTGTCGACTCTTCGGACGGGGGAGTCTGTGATATCTTGGGACCTCTGGGACCAGTGTTACCTGATGCTAGACGAACCTCGATGTCAACTCTACCGTGCAGTCGTGGTGGAAGGCGACACAGCTGGGCCAAAGGTGAAATAAACAAACAGAGATTCCACTAAGAAGCGTCTGACGTCAAGAAGGAATGGAGAGTGGAGGGAGAGATCTTTAGAGCAAGTGTTACCGTTGGGATCCAAGCGCAGACTGCCTAACCTAGGTTCTCGATTTAACACCAAGACTTATCTTCTTTCCCATTGGTCGAAAGATGTCACATGACCTTTTTCTATTGGTTGACCTATTTAGGCGATACTTTCTAATTGGCGGGACTATGTCACGTGGCCATTAGCTATTGGTTGACCTATTTAGGTATTGTCTTCTAATTGGCCCTGCGGCTGCTTTTGTCGGAAGATATATCCGGCCTGGTCAGGAAGTATTGGGTGTTAGCTCGACTCTTATAACTTCCGCGGTTATCAAATACGTCCGGTCCTGCCCCGGAAATATTGGGCGTCTCTCAGCTTTTATAACTTCTGCGGTCACCAGATACGACCGGCCCTGTCAGGAAGTATTGACTGTACAAGTTATTAATAATTGTGCCCGCTTTAAGCCTACTTCCCATGTCTTGCTTCTACTCTCACCTAAGCCTGATTAGTTTTAACCTTAATTTTCTCCTGTTAGTCTCCATTCCTTCTATCTGTACAGTTGCTATACTTTATTAGATTCTTACGCGGTACAGATTGATGTTAGTTGAGGCTTTCTATTTGCAGTACATAAGAAGTTATATACAGTCATGGGGTGGAACATGTGGTAGTAGATATCTAGACTATTTACAACAATTCCATGGTCTTAAATCATCACATATATATATATTGCTCTATTTAAAAAAGAGGCTAATTGTTATGTACCTATAGTAAGTTTTATAAGGGATATGCGGTGTATTTATATGTGTAGAGAGGAGGCAAATATACAAATACCTTATCCCATTAAAACTGCCATGGCGTGAAGGGCAAAAGTTAAGCATTGTTTCAACCACAGCAATATGGAATGGGTTTACTACTTGTGTACGTTGGCCGGCCAAATCACGGTGTGAAACAAACAATAAATTCGATAATATTTACCTCGAATTTCATTTTTGAAATATTTATTATGAAATATAAACCTTGTGGAATATTTGTTTGATTTTTTATTTTCAAATATGTGTTGTATGTTTTATATACAATAAACATATTTAAAATTCCGTCTAACATACTTTAATAATTTTAAATGACAATTTGATTTTAAAAATTAATTCTTGAGTGTAAACAAGTTGTTCTCATTGTTAAATAAACATATAGTAAATATATTTTGAAAAATAATTTATTATTCACACCGATGTATGACACCTTTTAAAATCTAGTTCCTCTCTATAAACGTCAAAGGTATATTTATATATTGATGTCCTTTATCAATATCAAAAGAAATAAAACTTAGCATAAATAAAGGCGGAAATAACTTTTGACTTTCATGAAGAAGTAAAAAAAGAGAGGTTAAGACTCAATATCTATTATTAGTATATCAATGAATTTTATTTACAAAGAAACTCAACTTAAAAAACATATTTAGAATAATCAATAAAGTAACCAGAAACCTTTCATCTTCTGCTCCTGAAATTTAAATATTTAATTAGCAACGTTTTTCATTTAGGTGCAAAACAAACTAAAATGTCAATTGGAAACTTCAAATATATTCATTTTGAAGTGAATAAATGAATAGTAATTCACACGAGTATATAGTTCTTTTGTGTAGAATTATTCTTTGAAATATTCATCTTTCAAAATATGGTAAAGCTATTTTTTTTCTAGCTTTCTTTTGGTTTATATCCTGATTGGAAGCACACATAGATTTCAAGGTCGTATTTTGTTGGAGAAAATTAATTCTTTTGATTTTAAAAATGTTGAAAATATTTGCATTCATTTTGTAAATGACAAAAAGTAAAAAAAAATAAAAGAGTCAAACCTTTTTCAAATTGTTAATGATTTGTATATACAGTCAATTCCCCCCCCCCCCCCAGGGGTTTCAAACAAACCTGAGACCTTGAAATTCCTGGTCGTAAGTCAGATATATTTGTTTTAGTATTATTATTATATTCTTATTAAAAATTACTGAGATAGTCTAAAAAAACTTTTAAATTATTTAAATATAAAGGTGAATATTTTCTGAAAAGGCGAATGACCTGGCTTTGGCAGGGTTCTTCTAGAGTGTATGTTTACCAAAAAAATATTTATTTCAACAATTATTATTAATTGCGATGTATATTACTCTGTTAATAGTAGAGTCGTATGATAGAGTCGTATTTGGGATGAGAGGAGAAATTCTTTATTGTCTTAGCATTATTATTTTCAGGATAAAAATGAACAATTTAGTTGCATATTTGGCAAATTTCAATATTCTGGGAAGGGGGGGGGGGGGGGGGGGGGGCAAAACTATAGTAGCATGAAGCCTGAATTTAAACACGTTCATCCTCTGACTTATAATTTAATAATAACAAAAATCATCGAGGGATAAGTTTCTTGTATAATTAATGTCTCTAGCTTTATATAGGGCTAACATGCCGTTCAACAAGATCAACTATTCATTCAGAAATTTTTGCAATACTAACAAAACCTATAACTTTCAAACAAATTATTCATTATCAAAACAACAATTTGTTTTCTTCCGCATGCTATTATATCGAAATAAATATCGATCCACACAAAATACCTTTTCTATCCATTGCAAACATGATTCTTACAAAGACAGAAATCTGAGCTAAGGTCTCTGATTAGCTCCAGATAGCGTCAGCATCAGGATATAATCCCGCGAAGATTTATTTTTTTCACTTTTGGAAATAAATGAGAGACAACGGGGAGCAAGGTCAGAGCTATATGGTAGATGTACAACCAAATGTTTTGAATTTTTATAGAAAAAAATCCGTTGTTTTTGAAGTCTTGTGTGCTGCAGAATTGTCCGGGTGAAAATAAATGTCTCCGGTATCGGTCTGTGGTCGTCTTTCTTTCAGGTGTTGATGATCTCTGGTGAACAAACCTGAGTGTACCAATTGGCTGTTGCTTGATTTATTTTATACAGGGCTACTGTAGCAATATGACGAGTTCTAAACAAATATGGTCATTTTATTCTTCTCTCACTATTCCCATACCACTTCTTCCTATTTTTTGATGACATTTAATGTGCAAACATCCAGACATAAGGAAATCTTGTAGCTTGTGGATCAAATTTGGATTTTTCAAAGTTTCATCTCCTGTTAGTACATTTTAGTAAAATTTGTTGAGAAGAATGAATTGAACCGTTAAGTCCTTTATTGGCTCCAAGACATTCCATGCTTCTTTCAGTGAGCTCATGGAGCACTCATTGGTTGCAAGACGTCCTCACATTCAATTATTCTTGCAATGTTTTAAATAAGAGGATGCTGATCCAATTTTCACAATATACTAAGAATATATATTTTTAACATGGGGACATCTTTTAAAATCTCCATTTCATTTAAGACATTTGAAGATCTTGTTGATGTTATTTCGCTGTGCATTTGTCATCGACCCTTCTCCACGTTTAAATTCTTCAAATTACAAGGTTGTCCCAAAAGTTCGTATACACTTGCAGAAAAAAAAGGAAATACCCATATTATTTGCCATAATTTTATTCGCCTTTACGTATAATTACAAGAGAAGGAATCGCCAGACTTTCACTTCGAAGAAGAAATCAAAGTTTACGGCGACAAGTTCCTTTATTTGTGCGGTATAATCATGGCAAGACTATGACGTCCTTCAACAGGCTACTATACAAGAAACTAAATTAAAATATACAAGTATCAGAGTCATCAAGCAACAATTCTTAATCAATTCTGTCACCCTTTGTTTTGTGAATGGAATAAATACCCAAATATGGCCATTTCTTATAAGCATCAGTAGTTCAATGGCGAGAATGCTCGCCTGCCACGCGGGCGGCCCAGGTTCGATTCCCGGCCGATGCATTTTTTTTTACAATTTTAAAAACTCATTTATATATTATACAAGAATGACATCCACGGCGCCAATTTATAATTGTAACGAATAGTATTTGTATAAAAGCATTTAATCGGGTAAAACCCGAGCATTGCCCGGGCCATTCGGCTAGTGATAATTTAATTTTTTCATCGCAGTAAGGACAGTAGAAATTGTTTTATTTTAAAAAGAATAATACGCCACTAAAATAGTTTTATAATTTGATAACAGATGGCGCTCTAGTACATCATATATAAGTGTAGATATTTACATAATTAGAATTTTCTTTATGGAACGAATGATCATTCTATTGAAGAAAATTACTTTTTATCTCCGTATACAAATTAGTTGTGAGAAAATGATGATTGCTAATAATGCAGAGAAAGGCATAAACCATCTGAAATGTCTTTGTTGTCTAATGTGTTTATATTATGTACTAGCGGATGTGTACCCGGCTTCGCCCGGGTTTTATCCGAGTGAAAGTTTGCCTAACGAATATTATATATTATGAAGTATAATAAACAATGTTAAAGATTAGTTTTAATTATTAATCAAGATTGTGTGTGAATATGTGAGAAAGATGTAATATCGTTGTTGTTTTCTTGGCCGACTGTTTTACATATGGTGTTATCTTAAAATTGCTTGTTTTGAATATTTTTTTAGATTGAGTTGAATGAATTGCTGAATTTTTTTTTTGTATTTATATATAAATAAAATTAACTCTGTTGATTTTTTTTTTGTATTTAATCGATAACAGCGAAGTTACGCATGTTAAAGTTAGGAAAAATATTTTGATGTTAAGCAAAACCTGCTCCATCTCGTTTTACATAAATGTTGAAAATTTGGTCGAAATTGATGCATTGTAACGAAAGTTTTTAGTGAACAACACTTATGAAATTTCCATTTTATTAATATAGATAAAGTAATTGTATTATTTTTATTATGTATTCGCCGTAATAAAATTATTCGCAAAGTAATAAAAAACACAACGTTTAAAGAAAAACAAGAACTTTTGGGACAATCTTATATCTAAATATTTCCGAAAAATAGTGGCATAAACTGAGAACTGACTGCGATATTCGTTCAATGAAATTTCTCTCTCGTTTCAATTTGATATCATTTATATTCTAATAAAAATCTTCAAGCGAAATTTCTCTATAGGGATGGAAACTTTATTCGAACAAAAAGGAACTCGTTTAGAACAGATAGTGCTGCCACGTGGCCATATCATCAAATAAAAGTTTATATTTTTATAATTACCTGTCATTTTCACCTTTTCAGAATTACTTCACCTATATTTCAAAATTCATTTGTGTATTTTTATAATTTAATAAATCACTTTTATTGAAGGCATTATAACAATGTATTTTACTTATACCTACACAAGACAGCCACTTCATATATAGACGCAAAACAAATTAAGTTCACTCAATAAACAACATTTTGACAAAGCTGGGCACCCATTTTATAGAATTTCAAATACTTGTGAAACTTTCAATTCAGCTGACACACGGCAATTGAAGTTTTAAAATAGGAAGATAAGTGTGAATACCCATTTCATAGATAATGAATCAATATTTATAAAATAAATTGAAGGTATTTGATGGCTATAATATGGGTGAAATAAACACCAAAAAGTGATAGTTCCTGAAAGAATTCTCGATATCCTGCTTATTAAAATTTAAATCACGTCGACCTCTATTGACTTTCACAGCACAAATGGTTCCTAGAGAAGAAATGCGACCCTAAAAATATTCTATAAAATCAATTTAATGGACCTCAAAAATATTTATTTAAGAAATAGTTTGAGCCATTTGGAACAGTGCGCTTTTCCTTTTTGTTGCTGTTTGTTCAAATATGTGAATTGTATTTGAAATTGTCGCCGATTGTATAAAATGGGATGAAATATATTTCAAAGATATTCGGCGATTTTGAATTTTGCCGATGTAGTATTATGTTAATTTTGAGCCCCCTTTAAATAATTTTGCTTGCATTTACATATTTGTGTATAACAAAGTTGCAGGAGAATGCTATCCATGTGCCTAAAATTAAATGGAGAAGTTTTCTTTAGATATTTACATATATTATATGACATTTGGAATATTTAACCGCGAGATTTTATTTTCATTAAATCAAACATTTTCTTACTTTAATTTCTGCGCTGAAATTATTACTAATTATTTTCATTACATTATAGACAGTAGAAAATGGGTTGTATATAGTAAAAGGTATATATATATACTAGAAGAATGACCCGGCTTCGCCCGAGAAATCCCCCGAGTGAAGTATCCTTCATACTGAAAGTACATCAATAATAAATAGTAGAAGTTCCATAGAATAGCAATACAGAAGAAACACATAAACTACAGGAAAAAAAGTGTGTAATGGCAAAAATTGTATTATATTAGTGTTTAGGTATTTGATTTAATTATTTTTTGCAATCCATTTAGTTGTCTCAAAATTAATATAGTTTAAATAGACGGCAGCATTTCCAACTAACCCCCATTAACCTTTGAAATTGCCTGAGTTGAGAGACTGACTGTAAAGAATCCTGACTGCGATGCCCATCTTCTCAGTAAGAATAATTAAAAAAAAAGGTTTTAAAAAAAATTAATCCAAAATACTGGCATGTAAATATTTTTCTGTAAAAAAATAAAAGAGCATATGGAAATATTAGGCAAACATATGTGTTCGCTAATGATTGCCACCTGCATTTTAAACGATTTTTAAAAAGAGATTCAAACAAATAAAGGCCAGAACAAAAATTAATAAAAAATATGAAATCAATTATTTACATACATTCACAAAAGCAAGCGACGACAGAATTGATGACTCTGATACTTGTATATTTTAATATTAATATAAATGAGTTTTAAAAATTGTAAAAAAAAAAAAAGCACCGGTCGGGAATCGAACCCGGACCTCCCGCGTGGCAGGCGAGCATTCTACCACTGAA